>JAVIAB010000160.1:53511308-54153808 GCA_032433765.1 Megaustenia siamemsis | reverse complement strand
AAGCTACTGTGCGGCGCCGATATAATGGTTTTACAAGAAACTCTTCTTGGTGACAGGGCGGTAGGTACTCCTGGCTTTCATTGTTTCTACAATAGGCGACACCTTGGGCAGGCCATCCTTGTGCGCAACAATATGGTAGCAGCTGAGGTTGATATGTCTGTGTGGGACAATGCAGAATTGCAGGTACATGCGGTTAGGGTGCAGACCCCAGTTCATTTCGTGATTGTAAATGTGTGTGCCTGTAATGGGAAGGTGAACACACAACAATGACAGAATCTCTTCGAGTTCAATGAAGAGAACATCATTTTCTGCTGAGACTTTAATGCTAGAGGAAACCAGTGGGGTAACGTCATAACCAACAAGCAGGGAGAAGACCTAGAGAACGCACTAGTGCCAGTCGATTTAGTGTGCTTGAATGATGGAAGGGCAACAAGAATGGTCACTCGAACAGGGGACTCTGATAGTGTCATAGACCTGGCACTGGTGTCTTCCACCTTCGCACCGGTTTGCAGGTGGAGTGCACTGGGGTTCCACGTAAGTGATCACTATCCATGTGTCCTCCTAATTGAGAGAAGCAGAAATAGAAGCCAGAAAAGAAAGCTCTACACATTCAACTACGAGAAAACAGACCAGGACGTCATTAGCAAAATCAGACATAGGAAACAGAGCGCCCCTCGTAGGAGGCAGAAGAGATGGACGCAGCCACCCTGGAGGAACGTAGAAGTCGAGGAAGCTTGGCGGAGCAAGCGACAAACGACCAAGACATGGCAGAAAGCCAGAAAGAATGGAAAAACACAACCTTAGCTCCTGAAGCGTCTGAAAGTAGAGGTCGACCATAAAATGATGCACTTTAAAATATGTGCTAAGCAGGCTAAGGATGCCAAATGGGATGACTTCTGTAAAAAAGTGTGCTCAGAAAAATCGCTCGCCACATTCTGGCGCCTTCATCAGTGCATCAATGACACACCACGACACAGAGGCATACCAGACTTTCAGAGCACAGGCCGGATATGGCACAAATCTGATGAGAGCAAAGGGAAGGCCCTGCTTGCCCGCTACATTGAGCAGACGGACCAAAGAAATGAGGCTGTAAGAATGAGGATACGGGATCGCTGTCAAAATTGTGTAAGGATGTAGTGCTGGAAGAAGATCTCACAGTCACAACCGATACCATTTACACGACACTTAAAAGGTCACACAACGCTGCTCCTGGTCTAGATGGTGTTCGGTACGATGACATAGGCGATTTAGCTGACGACGACTTGACAAAACTGGCAATTGAGTTTAATGCCAGCATTCGGAGTGGCCAGATTAAGGATGAGTGGCTACACAGCTACTTACTATCGCTACCGAAGCCAAACAAGGACCATTCTCAGATCAGTGTCTACAGAATCATCACAATGCAGAACACTGCTGGCAAGCTGCTGGAGAAAATAATTGCCCGTGTCCTCACCTGTCACCTTGAACAAAAACGTGCATTCCCACCTACACTCGGAGGTTATAGATATAACAAATTGACATGGCTCAATAGGGAGCTGCGATAGCTCAGTGGTTAGTGAACTGGACTACCACGGACAAGGGGTAGGGTTCGATCCCAATCGACGGCTTCCGGGTTCACCCAGCCTTAAATGGGTACCGGATTTTTTTCTGGGAAAGTAAAGCAGCACGGGCGTAATACTGACCACATTACACCAAAAATCATGTGCTGAAGGTCTGTAAAATATAGGGTCACTAACACCATATTTCCCTATACGCCACGTGGCGTGACGGGGGTACTTTACTTTTTTTTACATGGCTCAATACGGAAGTCTTTTCCTATGACGTCTTCGAATGCTTCCACAGACGAGAGACATGTGCCGCTGCTATAAATCTGGAGGATGCATACAACAGGGTACCATTTGAATATCTCATGCATATGCTCCTCAAACTGGCGGTGCACCCCTTCCTCAATAGATGGATCGCCGCAGCACTGTTTCAGAGGAAGGTGATACTCAGATGTGGAAGGTGGTCTTCCGAGCCAACATCCATTTGTCCAGGGCTGCCACAAGGTTCACCATTGTCACCAGTTCTATTTAACGTGTACACAATAACGATCACGGAACAACAGCTGGATGGGAGGGGAAGAACTATGACTTTTGCTGATGATATTCTGGTATATCGACAGGGAAGAGACAGGCGGGGAATCGCCTCCACAATGCAAGACGAACTCGATCGCATTTATTCCTGGTGTAGGGTTTCAGGTGCCTTGGTTAATCCTAATAAAGCATCAGTTTCATGGTTCTCCCTTAACATTCATATCGTTAATACGATCACACCGGTAGTACGAATGGGAGCTGATGAGGTGACCATGGACAAGTTTATGACATACCTCGGAGTTAAGTTTGATCGCAGCCGGTGTTAACCACGTCAACCATGTGTTAGCAAAATCCCGCAAAGGATTAGCCGCCTTGAAGGTCATGGCAGCTGCCAACACCGAGCACAGGCTTACTCTTCTGTTCCAGGGATTAGTCCTCGCACCAATCGAGTATGCCCTGGCTATTCTTATTGTCAGTACGACTCAAATTGATAGGCTGGAGAAAATATAAAATGAAGCCATGCGCATTATCTTGCGATGTACTAGGGACACTCCCTGTGTAGCAATGAGGTATCTTCTTGACTTTCCAACCATGGATGACAGAATGAGATCTGGAGAGCACGAGCATACCTGAAGATTAATACAGATACAGAGCATCCATTGCACCACGTGCTCAACACTGGGAATGGTGCCAGACTAAAAAGAGAGAAATCATGGGTGGGCCGAGTAGAAGATGTCATCAAACAGGTCTGTGGGCTTACCAATATCAGCGTTGGTGAGGAGTGGATTCCGGTGACTACGTCGTTCAAAGGGACTTTTTCGTGTATTGTCATACTCGAAAGGAAAAGTAGGGAAGAGAACCCGGTCGTGATTAATGCTGAGGTCAATGGTCTCACCTGCGATAACACCAATGAGAAAGATGCAGTCATCTATACAGACGGATCTGTAAGACGACACCAAATAAATGCATGGGCATTTACAGCACGCTCGGCAGGCAGAGTAGTCAAAGAAGACATTGGTGCATACGTCATGACCACGAGTAGCATGACAATGGAGGCGATGGCAGTGATTAAGGCATTCAAATGGTTAGAGTCACAAGACTACATCCACGCATGTATACTGAGTGATTCGATGAGCATGAAAAAAAGTGGAGGCGGGCTCTGTACGCATGCACTGGATAGAATCGGAAATCCGAAATACGCAAGGTCACCTTTGTCTATGTCCCTGGACATGCGGGAGTGCGGGGAAATGAAAGAGCGGACAGGTTGGCTAGCTGTGCTGTCGTTGAGGACGGGCAACCAATGGATCGGGCGGACATCATCAATGCCCTCCGAGATGTGGAAAGAGCATAGGACTTCGACAAACACAGATCCACGTCACTTCTTCGGATGATGGAGATGAGAGTTAAGATGGGCACAGCCAGAAATGAGAGACTTAGTGGCCGTGTAAGAAGACTTATCAACCAACGTAGAACTGGAGTCATCAGTCGCTGGACACTGAAGGAATTGCTGAGGAGGGGATCTGAGCACCTATGCTCATGTTCGGAGTGCAATGATGATGACCCGCAAATAACTCGATAACTCAATATATACAGAATATATATACAGAATACAATTGTAGTTAAAATACTGCATACTTTATAAATGTTTGTACTTGAACTGTATTTATTGCTTTATTTTATCTGCATATACGTTCTGTGAACGGAAGTAAATATTAAGGATAATGGAGAAGGACCAGAAATACTGAGAGAAGAAGTGGAAGACGTCTTGCGCAATATGAAAGCAGGCAAAGCTCCTGGACCAGACAATATAATTAAAGAAGAAATTGAAGCCATGGGTGATTATGGAATAGAAATAATTAAAAAAAATATTGAATGATATCTACAACAGCGGATATATACCAGACGACATACTCAAATCAATATTCATAGCCCTACCAAAGAAATCGGGTGCCATTGAATGCAATGATCATCGCACAATAAGCCTTATGAGTCATATGACTAAGATATATTTCTCTCTCTCTCTCTCTCGATCAGGACTCAATCAGAGTAGGATTCCAGACTCTCACATGAAGTCAGAGTCTGCCAGATCCACTCTGATTGAACACCCGTTAAAACGTTGCACTGTGTTCTGCGCCAGTGGCCCAGAGCATCCGATTTCAGCCAGCATTTTATTCAGGTTAGCTTTCCTTAGCCTTTGAATGTCCCAAATCTTCCTGCAAGGCAGCAGTTGATCTTTTCTGTAGCGGGATTCTGCCCTTAGATAGTCGGCCCTCCCAGGTTGACGAGCACCATCTGCCCGAGTCACTAGAGGTGACTAACACAGAAATGCACATACAAAGATATGAGATGTGCCTAACACAGACATCCATACAGCGATATGAGGCATGACTAACACTGACACACATCAATATATAAGACACGTGACTAACATAGACATGCACATAAAGATATGAGATATGTCTGACATGGACATGCACACACAAAGATATAACACATGCCTTATATAGAAATGCACACAAAGATATGAGATATGACCAACATAGACATGCACACACAAAGATATGAGATGTGACTAACATAGCCATGCACACACAAGAATATGAGATGTGACATACACAGACATGCACACACAAAGATATGAGATATGACTAGCACAATCATGCACACAAAGATATGAGATATCACTAACCCAAGATATTACTAAGAATCATCAAGCGAAGAGTGCGAAACAAAATCAGTCCAGAAATTAGCGATGAACAGTGTGGTTTTGTTAGTGATAAAGGAATAAGCAATGCCATTCTGATATAATAAGCAATGATCTTTAGTATAAAGAGCCATAGAGGTGAAAACAGATCTAAACTTATGTTTCATAGACTACACCAAGGCATTTGACAAAGTAAAGCACCAAGAAATAATCAAAATTTTAGAAAGCATAAACGTAGACAGCAAAGATATAAGAATAATAAAGAACATGTACTGGCAACAAACAGCAGCCATAAGAACTGGAAACCAAGTGGGAGTGTTTCAACAATTAAAACAGGGTGTTAGACAGGGTTGTGTGCTGTCACCAGATTTGTTTAATATTTATAGTGAGATTATTTTAAGATCCATAAGGGACATACCTGGAATAACAATTGGAGGTCATAATATAAATAATCTAAGGTATGCTGATGATACAGTCTTAATCGCTAAGAGTAAAAATGAGTTACAAGAAATGTTGGACATTATAGTGAAGGAAAGCAAAAATAAAGGACTCAGCCTTAATAGCAAAAAGACAGAGGTAATGGTAACAACAAAGAAAAAGACATAACCTTAGTGCAAAATAAAGACAAGTGGAACAATATTAAAACAGGTAAATGAATTTAAATATTTGGGAACTTTGTTAACCTCAGACGGAAGATGTACAAAAGAGGTGAGATGCAGAATAGCTCAGGCAAAAGCAGCTTTCCAAAAAATTATGAAGATACTATGCAATCCATTTTTGACAATAGAAACAAGAAAAAGAGTTCTTAAATGTTATGTAGAGCCAGTCTTAACATATGGATGTGAATCATGGACAATATGACAACAGACAAAAAAATCTCTGGATTCTGTGAAATGTAGTTTTATAGAAGAATGTTGAGAGTACCATGGGTAGCTAAGAAGAGTAATGAAGATGTTCTGATAAAGGTCAAAGCAAAAAGAGAGTTAATATCCAATATTAGGAAGAAACAATCATTATTTTTTGGCCATGTAATGAGAAGATAACAACTGGAATATATTGTAAAAACTGGAAAAAACTGAGGGACGAAGAGATCGAGGGAAACAAAGAGAAAAATAACAGACAGCTTAAGAGAATGGCTTGGCAGAAGTCAACAACAGAAATGATAAATAGCTGCCGAGATTTAATGTTGTGGAGAGACATGATCACCTACGCCAGCAGGCCCGGTACTTGATGATGATATGTTCTGTATTAACACATATGTGTATACACACATTTGTTATTAGTGTAGCTTAGTTTAGTCGGTGGATCATCCTCATTGCACTTCGACCACGTCCATAAAATATGTGTTAATTCACACATAAATGTATCCGTGGCTATTCCATTTAAAACTCAACGCTCGTTCTAAATACGAGTATGTATATGCTGCTTTCTGTCTGGTATTGATTATACTTCTACACAGTATAGGTCTATCGGTGAAATGTGGATGTTTAAAACGTGGCACGGCTGTCAGTTTTAGTTCATTACTTATTTCGATGTTTCACTCAGTGTTATAATACTGAATACATACACCGTCATTACGTATACAGTTCATTGTGCTAGTTGTGGTGTGAATGACGAAATGGGCTTGCAACAACACA
This sequence comes from Megaustenia siamemsis, assembly GCA_032433765.1. Lineage (NCBI taxonomy): Eukaryota > Metazoa > Mollusca > Gastropoda > Stylommatophora > Ariophantidae > Megaustenia > Megaustenia siamemsis. The sequence continues at coordinate 54,147,392 of JAVIAB010000160.1, read as the reverse complement.
GCGATAACTGTATGCTTCATAGAGTTAGAGCCATTCTCGCCATATTCCTATACACAATAACATCAGACGAGTGCACTCCAAATTTGACGCAGGAAATCTAAATTCCCATTTTTAGCATTCCTGAAGGGCGGATTTTGTGCTGGAATTTCAGTCATCGATCGATCAGCTAGATCTTGCTCTCATGTAGCCATCTTTTTTGCACACTACTGGCGAGACAATAATAGTGTTTTGTCACTAACATAGACACTACACCACATATTTAAGAAAATAGAAAAGATGGAGCACGTCATTACCACATGCAAAACGTTGATTCATAAATATGTTTTTTCATATATAATTCTACAGACATTGTAAACTTGAAATAATTGTTGACATATTCAAAATATGTTTACAACACTAACTATTCTTTCACGCTTAATAAAACCACGGATCTAACATACATGTTAATGCGCCCAGCTACATTTATGTTTTTCTATAGGTATTTATACCAGAAGCGAGCAATGTGATATATTTTGCAATTTAAAATACTTAGTTTTTCTTTTCATTGCACTGGCAAATACCCATACTACAAAGAATGAACAAATGTATCCGCGATGTTGCGTACGCTAATAGAAAATATATCACAACAGTAAAATATGCAATAAAAATACTGCTAACGTGTCCAATAACGCAGATAAATAAACCAATCACTCAACGGACTGAATATATAAACATCGCTGACAACGAACAATATATCACACAAACACACATTCTCAACAAGGACAACAAAAACAATACTTTACACAAACAAGCATATACAAAAACACATATGCACACAAATACAGTCATTACACCATGAAAGAAATAAACAATTTTAACCAACGGCAATGTGAAGATTCAACGGTTCATCCTAACAGCAGCAAGCCAATCGATCAGGATTCCCGGTAGAGCCCACTAGCGTGTCTTAAACTATCTTGATTATCGACACATTTATGTGTGTGTACAAATATCGATAAAATTCTACTCCCTGCTGCGCTAGATGAGATGGGGGGATGGGGGGGCAGTCGTAATGATTTTTTTAAAAAATAACTTACTGTTTTATATCAGTAAGCATCAAAGGAAGCGATATGCTCTGTACAGATAATATTAGCAGTTCTTGTTTGCAACACAAAGATAGTCGACCGTTAAACTTGTGCAGCTCTGTAGTGACAGGTTAACTAGAGCAATGGCTTGGTTATCCTTCGCCAGAAAGTTTAGGATTCACGAGCACTCGCTAAACGCTACTAGTGATTTTTATTACTTCTTACAGCAGTTTGACACTGAAAAACAAAGTAACAGAAAAGTACATAACTATGACACGTAAAGGTGTTACGGTTTCTAAGAAGCACTCAAAATAAATAAATGAACATACTAAACTATTAAAATAATAAAAAATAAAGCTGTCAAAAATGTAACGAACTCAAGGAAACATCTATTTTACATATTATTGTTTACAAAGCTCCGTTGCGTTAGAGAAAGTATAAAGCGTGTGATCGTCATCAGCTGATGATCACTTTTGCATGGTATTTGGTGGTACTCATAGATCTGCCATGAAGGACAAATGTTTGGTAATCTTTGAACAAATTCCAGGAAAGTAAACATATTTTTAAAGATTCATTGGTTTTATTATGTTCACTCTAAGCACACTCACGGGCGCTCTCTCGGCCTTAGCACACAATGCCATACCGATGTCTACCACGGTGCACCAGCAGTACATAACACACGAGAAAAAACACTAATGCATGTAACAGCGTGTTTACGTTATTATATTTCGCTGTATTGTGATTGAGCAGTCTGTAAGCAACATTTAAATTGTTTAGCTTTTATTTTCCTTTTTTTCCCATTATAAATACTTACCCCAATGATTTTATGTCATACAAATAGTATTCCCATGCTGAGCAATATTCTTTCTTTAATTTTATATATGATATGCTTTATTTTGAAACATTTTTTACAGAATTTTTTACATTTTTTATAACATCGGGTTTTCACAAATCGGGAAAGAGAATATTCCATGAAAGCCTCATTTTTTTCGGTAGTGTCTTTATGCAACACAAGGCAATTACTTTATTTTGAATACTAAAGCAATTTGGTTTGCGTTCCCGACACTAAGAGTGTCCCAGCCATAATCAATGGCGACAGTACCAGGTGATAGTACTTCTTCTTCTGCGATCATGGCTCATTCAGACTAGGATTCAGGACTCTCTTATGAAGGCAGCTGTCTGTTTAAGTGATTCGGTTGTCGCGTTTAGTTTCACTTCCAGGGAGGTGAGTGTGTGCCGCATTGTTCTTCTCGGGCCTGTGTGCTGGATAATACAGATAAGCTCAGTGGCAGTCTTTGTTGTAAGCGAAGAACAGCAATTATGTGAGAGCCACAATATATATATTTTTTTATCATATATTAAACAGGGCTCAAAATAAAAGACTTTGTTTAAAATTACTCTGAGATAATTGAATAAATATAACCTTTCAGACTCGTGAATATAAATGTATGGTTGTGTCACAAATGTTTGCTTTTATTATTAGTTTGTTTTTGTTCACTGCTCCCTTTTGCCTTACAGCTGCTTGTAGGGTAAATGGAGTGCTATTTTTAACATTCGTTTTTTGTTAGTCTCACACTGAAGTTACTGCTCGTTTACTTGTGATTAAGTGTGTATTATTTCACACGTGACTATATATGACCTATTAGTGTAAATTTCATGAATGCATGTATGAATATATTAATTATTGGTTATTGGTTATTGGTTATGGAAGGCCTCGGTATCACAGCAAACGAATTAAAATCCATAATTGCTCAACCGCCCGTGCCAGTGGAATCATTCGAATTACCAACTCATCTCCCAAACAAAGAAAGGTAACTGTAGTCCCCATCGTAGCAGTCTCAGCACACGCCAAAAGACATAAGGCGAAACCGCGCAGAAAGTGAACACAGCCAACTGTTCCCTGTCATACGATATCATCATTCATCGTAAACAAGCGGGATATCGAAGCAGGATCAAAACGGATGAGACACACAGCTCACGGTGTGCACAGAGCACTTAACTCAGTAGCTCCTGCAACAAGCCGAACTTGGAATATGAGGAAAATGCAAGAAGGAACACTTTTCAGACATAGCCTTCAATGGTTCCTGCCGCCTATCCACCATATACCATGGGAGTTCACGTCCTCCCGAATATGATGATCGTCATAGCACTTGATGATGTTAGGCCATCATTGATGACTCCAATTCCAAACATATAGACACACAGTGGTGGTAAGTTATCATTTCCAATCCAACAGAAGCCACATGACCTGTAGTTAGTAAAACCACAGAGAGAATATGATTTTGTGACCTTCACTGATTCACTCTTAGATGTGAATGTGTAGTTTACACAAGATGAGAAGTTTTCAACTACAGTGATCCCATTTAAGGCAATTCTGGGATAGCAAGGCAAGTCTCCTTTATAGCAGCAGAACTTGATGTTCTCCGCTCCCTTCTTGTAGCTGCCGCCACACGATTTTGATGTCTCATTAACTTGGACATCATTCAAGAACAATGTCAGATTAACATTCCATAGATATGGCTCTGCTGATGAAATGCTTGGTGCAACAGTTGTATCAATCATACTGGAGGCTCCTGGTCTGTAGTCATTAATATCACAGACGGCACATGATGTTGTTATATTCAGTATTTCTTTCTGTGTGTAAATATGTGGCACACACATGGAGAGTGGTTTGTGGTCACAGTAATCCCATTAAAGGCAATTCTAGGGTAGCATGGCATAGCTGTTTCAGAACAGCACAATCCTGTGATGTTTTCTGTGTTCACTATAAAGCTGCTGCTGCTACACAATCCTCACCAATTATAGGTGTGGACATTATTCACTTGCAATGACAAAAATGCTTTACTTACATCATAAACCTCTGGAAGCGAATCATTTATGGGACTAATAGTACAATTTATTCTTCCATCGGTGATATCTTCATTGAGTCCCCCCAAAAAAGTCTTTGGTTAAAAAGCACATATGCTTTTGAGTTAAACACACAATGAGCCCACTTCATAGATTCAAAATGATCCTTGCCAATGCCATCAGTTTGCACAAGTTAGGTCCTTAGCTACCAACGTCAAAAATGTCTGAAACGAAGCCATCGAATTAACGACTTTATCTACAGCGAAGGTTAACGAACTGTGAACAAACATTTATGTTCAAACCCTTGAAAACATTTTCAAAAATCTGCCAACTCGCAGCAGTAACAAATATCGTGTTGTTCAGTGTAAACATTACTTAGTCCATAGCTCGAATATAAATAAGCTGCCATTTTGGTGCGTCCCATGACGTCATCATATTAATTAATACACTTGTATCAGCTACCTCTGTTCAAAGCTTGCAACCATTTAAAACATGTCATAATTTAGTGCCGTTGTAACAGTATATGTGAATAAAACATGGGTCAGTAACTCAGCCGGTACTCATTTCTTAACAGCTTATAACAGTTGGGTAGTGGACAAATCCGAATACTAGGTGGGGATGAGGAAGTACTCGGTCATAATAAGTTTAGAGAGAATGGAAGTTTTATAGTTGTTGTGAAGGTGTGGATAACACATGGTTTGACCCGTCAAAAAGCCCAGAAAATAGGTTAACAAACAACTTACACCGTGTGAAGTTAATTCTGTTCTAATAAATTATGATCGTGAGATGCATGATACATCTAACTTGATAAAATATATATATATATATATATATATATATATATATATATATATATTAAGCCAACCAACTTTGACACAAGTATTCTCAAGGATAAAAAATACACCCATTTTAAATAAACACTACCAATAGAATACTAAATATGTCAACCATTTAGACAGAATTGGACAACTTAAGCCAGATAACTATATATATATATATATATATATATATATATATTACCATTTTTGTCTTGTTAGACGGCTTAGATGAGACTATTGAGTATATTTTTTGGAGGATTTTTTTTTAATCAGGCCCATTAATCCATCTTTTTATGAGCCTTTTCTCTTCTATGTTTTGTCATAGTACAGCCTCAAATGATGTTATGCCATTGCCAGATGTTCCCAGTAATTTTCATTCAAGTCAATCAGAGATGATTTACAAGTATCTCTATATCGTAGTTTATGTCTGCCGATTTGTCCTTTCCCGCGTATTAGTTCACCATATAGAATTTGGAATTTGCTTATGAATGCAGTTTTCTTCCATTCGTTTGACATCCCCAGCCATCTTAGCCTTTGGCTTCGAAGCATTGACATGATTGTTGGGGTCTTAGCACGTTCCAGGACTGTTAAGTTGGTTAGTTTGTCCAACCATTTCATGTACATTATTTTGCGGAGAAATCGCACGTGGAAGATTTCTTCCACACATAGTATTTCTTAATAATTTGAGTATGTTGTCCAGGTTTCAGATCCATATGACAGTGTGCTATGAACACAGATCTGATATTAAGAGTTTGGTCTTTAGTGTTAAATTCGTGCTGTTCCAGACCCTTTCTGAGAGTTTGCGGAAAAAACGTATCTACCTTACTATTGTTTATTTCATCACCAAGAGAAAGGATTGACGAGACTGTGATTCCATGATACGTGAATTTCTGAACTGATTGAAATGGGCAATATTTCAAAGTGAACGATAACTGGCTGAGAATAAACATGAACGCCGATTGCAGGGAATAGATACAATATGTAAACAACAATATAATAAAATTGACGATGTTTTATTTTAATGTCATCTACCTTTCATTAGTTTTATTAAAGTAACGGGGGAAAAAGTTTGCGTGTTAAGATCAGAAGTGAAGATCTGAGAAAAAAGCCAGGAATAATTTCCGCCATTTGAAATATACAAAACAACTGATAAAATGGTTTAAGCACCTGAAGAATCAAATCATAACATAACGAGTTTTCAACAAAGTTTAGGACAACATCAAATACAATGATCGACCATGAGTAATGTGGATTGATGGATTATTAAAAACACTAGAAAATATAATAATAACAGAAGAAGGAAAGACTTCAAATCTATATCACAGCTGGACGCTGAAAATCAAATGAGGAAGAAGAGAAGAAGAAGAAGATTGATATCAACACTTGGTATTCATTACATTTGTGGTTGCCCTTAATATGGCTACCAGGGCCCCAACGGTGAGGAGAGAAATAAATAGAGCTACTGTTATCTATCACGCATGCCGTAAAAGGTGACTAACGAGGTTTGGAATCGTCGCCTGTGCAGTCAAGTAGGACGTACACGGGGCGACCTTCTCAATGGAATTTACTGAAGCATTTTTTGGAAATGCTGGGACAATTGGGGTAACGGATACAGAAAATTCCTGACTACATTGGTTCCATGGGTAGAATGGAATACAATGGAATTGTGGTATTAGTGAATTATATTAAATTATTAAATGTATCACACAAGAACATTTTCCTTTCTTTATTGCTACGGGCATTGAAATTCTGGATCCAGGAATCCAAGAGGAAGACCCAGCAGAGATGGATAGATACAGAGACATGTAACAACAAAGGAAAATCGCTAATTTAGACAGTACGGGCAGCTCAAGAACGACAAATGATATAACCACGACACCTTTTCGGTACCAGTGAGAAAGATAAAAGAAGAAGAAAGAATTAAATGTATCTATAGAAGCCACATATTAATATTTAACTTCGTTAACACATGGACTCAGCTGCTGCTGAAAACTATAATACTATAATTCAACATTATAATTTTACATTAAAGTATTGAAGCTGCCAAGTAATGCACATTTCATGTATTAATAGCTCAAACGGTTCTGCGTTGTTTCGCCTTGTTGGCGGTGATTGACACCGCATGAGCTGATGGCCTTCACCCTGTAATGTGATAACAAATTCCTGCAAAAAGTTGCCGCCTTGAAGATCATGGCAGCTGCCAACATCGAGCAGAGGCTACTTACCCTCTGTTTAAGGGACTAGTCCTCGTGCCAATCGAGTATTCTCTAGCAATTCTAACTGTCAGTATAACACAAATTGATAGGCCAAAGACAGAATGAAGCTATGTACATTATCTTTGGGTGTACAAGGGAGACTCCCTGTGCAGCAATGAGGAATCTTCTTGACTTTCCGGTCATGGATAACGGGATCAAGGTCTGGAGAGCACGAGCATATTTGAAAATGTGCAGATAAAGAGCGGCCATTGCACCACGAGTTCAACACCAGGCTAAAATGAGGCAAATCATGGATAGTCCGTTCGAGCAGAAGATGTCATCAAACAGGTCTGTGGGCTTACCAATAGCAACGCTGGCGAGGAGTGAATACCGGTGCCTACGTCATTAAGAGGGACATTCTCGTGTATTGGCACACTCGACAGGATGTGTGGGGAACAGAACACAGTCGTGGTCGATGCGGAGGTCAACGGTCTCATCTGGGATAAAACCGATGAGAAAGATGCAGTCATCTATACAGACGGATCCGTAATACGACACCAAAGAAGTGCATTACAGCACGCTCGGCAGGCAGAATAGTCAAAGAAGACAGTGGTGCATGCGTTATGACTACGAGTAGCATGACGATACAGGCGATAACAGTGACGAGGGCATTCATCTGGTTAGAGGCACAAGACTACACCCACGCCTACATACTAAGTGATTCGATGAGTGTGATAAGAAAAGTGGAAGCGGGCTCTGTACGCACGCAGGCATTGGGTAGAGTCATTGCAGAAGTAAAAAATACGTGGGGTTTGTCAACGTCCTTGACATGCGGGCATACAGGAAATGAAAGAGCTGAAAGGTTGGCTAGCTCCGCTGTCACTGAAGACGGTCAACCAATGGATCGGTCAGACATCATCATTGTCTTCCAAGAAGTGGGAAGGGCGCAGGCTTTCGACAGCCATGAGTCCACGCCACTCCTTCTGATGAAAGAGATAGGAGTTATGGTGGGCAAAGCCATAAACAAGAAACTTAGTGGGCGTATAAGAAATCTTATCAACCAACACACAGAACATAAGTGGTCAGTCGCTGGACACTGCGGGACATGCTGAGAAGGGGAACTGAGCACATATGGACATGTTCGGAGTGCATCTCAATAACCCCGTAATCAAAATATGCACATAGATTACTCACTGGCACTCCTCGATCCCATGCAACACAGTCAAAATCTTGGGATGTTTCAGTTGTTCCAAGTACCAGACATCCTTACGTAATGTTTCAGCAACAACTTCTCTCCGTCTAGGTTTGTGAAGCTTGTCTGCTATTCTCTTTTCAAAAATGAACACTGAAGCTTCCTGAAATATAAGGCAGTGACAACAGTTCTAAATAACAATTTATTATTAAATAAAAGCCGGTGTAAAATATATTAACAGAATTTTTAAATATTACATTAATTTATTAATTATTAATTCGTTTAAAAGTTTAACGTTGATATTTTTGTACTCAACAGTGGGTAGCAGGGTCATAATAAAGTACAATTATTAAAGTTCATATTTTCATTATTAATTTTACTTTGGTATAGACAAAACATTGGTCACATTGAGGCGTCGAGTCAGCAACTGTGCCACTATCAATCTTAATGTCGCAAGTTTAATAACCGAATCTGTTATCTCGGTAGAAATTCTTCATTATGCTTGATCTGACATTTCAATTTAGCACATAGTATTCTCAAAACTAAAGATGTCTGTGTGACGTGTTCTATACTTTTTTCTGACACCGTTCTAGGCGTAACTTATAATCGATTGATCATGAAAAATTAGATATATTAGACTCGCAAAAACTATTTCAACACTAAATGAAACTGGCCAGGAACGTTTTAACTGCGGTCGTTGATTGGGTAGAAGACTAATCAATGACTCTATTTTTGACCAACTTACGTAATACTCTTTGTTGATTTCGTTCTGCCTTTAACAATGTTTCTTCGGTAGAGTATTCGCAGTCGTGATACTAAAAAAAAAGCATATTTCATTAAAAAGTAATATTTTAAAGTTTATTTAAAAGCAATCTTTCTTTGCAGGATGTTACCAGTGTATATCACTCATGTGGATATCGTGGCCCGGATGACGGTTAGGTGAAAAAAGAATGTATCAACTGTCACCTACAACGCATGTTGTAAGAGGCGACTAAGGAGATTTAGGGACCAGTCATCGCCGGTGCAGCTGAGTTCGTGCGTCCCACCTTAGGCCATCTTCAGAGTTTTCCTTAAGTACTCTCAAATAAAAAAATTTATGGCGAATACCGTCACCCATTATAGTCGATACAAAAAGCACTTGTGTGTGTGTGTGTGTGTGTGCGCGCGCGCGCGTGCGAGCTAGCACATTATAAAGTGCTCCGCTATATATTATTTAGGATTTTAGTTCTGTTATGACTACAAGAAAATTTCCTCTAATTGAATTATTTTTAAATTGTTTAATTTATTACAGCTACTAGGAACATTCGAAACGATGTTCTTACAGTCTACTCGTAAAAATTTGGCTATATTGATCTGTTTTATATGCAGCCATGGCCCCAACAGGATGATGATTGACAAAGCATTGGATTAGTGGTAGCCTATTAGGGTGGCAAGGAGGTCAGTTACTATTCTCCTCTCATCATACCGATTATTTTGTTTTCACCTTTGTCATTTATCAACATTCTCACTTTTATTGTCAACAGACAATGTGTCCATATCTTCCTAAATTAGGAGAAAAAAATAAATTACCTATGTCTTTTTTTTTATTTACAACTCAAATTTTAGAACATAATTAAAAGTATGGGTAAATGATAGAAAATATATTTCTTGTCAGATAGCGTCTCTCAATTTCGTCAACGCAAAAGAAATACTTATTTTATTTTAGAGAAATCTAACCCGTCCCTTTATATTATATATATATATTTTTTGTTTGGATAACGTACCCGCTTTTTGTATGATGATTGGTGAAAAATAAATTTAGCCTCCAAAGAATTACGACATGTGCACCTGAAGCAATCAAAATTACAAAGTTATATAGTAGGATGATAGGAGGAGGTTTCCTCCTGCTAATAAATGTTATAGAGGGACTGCGGCAAGCTGTAATATATAAATATATTTTTAAATTTAAATTTTAAAATTTTAATTTTAATTTACAATTAATTTATAATTTTTAATTACAGTGGGTAACAGGTTTTAATAATAATAATTATTTTTGAAATAGCTAGATATCTGTCAGGCACATATCAAGAATGAATTGTCTAAGGTATTTTTAGCCACTGAAGTAATTCTTAAGCTTAAAATATACTGAATTCTACAATTTGGGTTGTTTAAATTAAATGAATTAGTTAAATTAATATAAGGACAAATAAAATGAATACAATTTGGGTCGATATATGTTGGTAACTCATTGCGCGCAGGTTATTATTTACTTTATTATTGTTATTACTTTTTTAAGGCTTAGTAGAGCAGTATTGCCATGGAAATAATATATGTTATAATTTGTCGAGGATTACAGTATTGCCATAGAAATAATAGGCAGAGAGAATATTATTCCTTGTATTCATTTTATTTAATCAAGTCACGTTTAGGCGCAGAATAAATAATTACAGTTCCTGTTATAATAAATCTACTTTAACATACCCGAAAATTATATATGGGTGCATACTTTCCTCCCGCGGACACAATAAAGGATGATGGTCGACCGTGTCCTTACATACTCAGTTGCACCGGCGATGATATTTTCCCAATTAAAAAAAAAATTATATATATATATATAAGTATGCCGCAAAAGCTCGTCTTGAAGTATGGTGGATAGTTGTTAATTAAACTCGTAGGGGTAGGCGGGGGACTAAATATTAGATAGGCTAATGAGTAATGTAACCTAATGTGGGCTCTCCCGCCAAATTTGAAATTACTTATAGGCACGGGTTTTATCCGCCTGTTGTAATAATATAACACCACCCAGAACCTGAAATTATGTGCATAAAAGTATTCACCCCGATTTAATACATTCCACAGTAAATACACATGTATGTATGGTTGCAAAAGGTCTATATTCCAGAAAAATAGAATGTCGTGAGTGATATTTAACAATGAGAGACACGGCAACACTAACCTGTTAAAATTCTCCTTCCTAGAGAAACGGTTGATGATCATCTCGTGTGTGAGTAATGATCTTTGGGTGGTTATAGAGGAATTGCGGTAGGTTGTTATGTAAACTAACGCGGTGTATGTCGATCTTTGTGGATAACAAACTGACAATACAGCATAGTCTAATATCCCTACTAAAGGGTTTCCATACTGTTTTTCGAGTCTGTGACACGGGCCTCTGGTGTGTGCGTGTTATATTAGGGTCAGTAAGTTATAAAAATAGCATAATAAATCTACATCGTGTCAGTTGTAGGTATGGATCTAGCCATTTCAGGTCGATAGAAACATCCGTTTACGGCATTAGTCGCAGGTCCGACTGGCTGTGAAAAAACCGTCTTTGTTAGGAAATTTTGGAAACATGTGTCAGAAATGGTCAGTCCCATGCCTCAGGAAGTTGTGTACTGTTATGGTGAGTGGCAATCGATGTCCGAGACGATGAATGGTGTTCAGTTTAAAGAAAGGCTTCCCGAAATGGAACAATGACGAGGTGATAGAAGACGGCTGGTAGTCATAGACGATTTGATGGATAAAATTGACGATTGGGTCAACGAAACAATTTACCAAAGCAGTCATCACCGGAATCTGAATCTCATGTATATTGTACTAAATCTGTTTTGGGAAAAATAAAGAGCAGAGAACGATAAGTATCAATAGTCATTACATAGTACTCTTTAAAAACCCACGAGACGGGATTACTCAGATTACTAATTTAGCTAGGAAGATATATCAGGGTCCGTGTTTTATATTCAGGATAGTTTCAACGACACGACGTCGGCTCCTCACGGATATTTATTACTCGACCTCCGACAGAAAACACCAGATCAGTTAAAACTACGTGCCAATATTTTTCATAGCCAGCACCAGGTAGTCTACGTCCCCAAGTAACGAAAATAGCTGATTCGGTGAAAAGACACAGTATAATTCGTTATTCAACAGCTAGATATCTGTCAGGCACATATCCAGATATAACGACTGATGTAGAGATGGAAGTAGTAGGAAATGTGGAAGATCAGGTATTGCGACCACTTGAACAAACGTCAGAAGAAGGGAGAAACGGAAAAAAAGTATCGCTGTTGCCCTTTTTCGAAAAAATTACTTCTCCGACCAGAAATTATTTTCCTATGTCAGATGGTGGTTATATACATCGTTATCGCTTTCTCCCTGTTTAGTCTGACTCGGGAAGAACACAACGAAAAACTCTGGATTGCCTTACGGAGCATCTACATTTTAGCTACATTATTTTGTGGCTATATGTTACCTAACCCTAAGGCAGAGACACAACGTTATAACAGCATGAGATTTTACGTAACACTCATGAGCAACGCTTCGATGAATATATTTTCAGATAATAACACAGGCCACATTTTGTCAAGCTACTGCCGACCATCGAGATAATTTCACAATATGTGATCGGGTTGGCTGAAATTCAGTTTTCTACTATCTACTTTAACATACTCAAAAATTACATATGGATGCATACTTTCCTCCCGCGGACACAATAAAGGTTGATGGTCGACCGTGTCCTTACATACTCACGCTGCCAGCGGGTCTATCCGACTCACTCGACGCCTTTAAAGACGTGGTGAATTTGCTGCTGGTTGAAACTGAGGAGAGTAAAAACCAAAAATCGCAACAAATGAGAATCCATTATAACAGGACATCGAATAAGAGCGTTCTGAAACTTACGAAAAGGAAGATGAAATTAACATTAGCGAGTCGATGAAGAAAATCATAGCTCTCATATCAGCGCACATTTCAGATGTCAACTCTGTACTAACGGGGCGGGGGTAGGGGGGTGTATGAGATCTGGATAAAGACATGAAAAATGTGTACGTCTACTGCGACCTAATTGCCTCAAGCCAGGTCGGGGATATTATGGTTCCGCCATTAAGAACCGTCCCTATCATGGACAGAATTTCTACATACGTGTTTCTGAGTTACAACAAACCACACTACCTGCCGCTGAGTCATTTCCTTCGACACCGTGAAAATACTTTAACTAACGACCAGGACAAAACCATTCCATTCAGAAGTGGAACCTTGGTATTGGCACTTCACTTTTGAACTCGAAAACGCTTTGGTCTGAAGTAGGGAAAATGGTGAGACACATTCCACTGCGTCGAAATGTTGGAGCATGCGAAGACTTTTACTACAGACAGGGTGGCTATGATTCTCCTGTGTTTGTAGGCGGTCGGCGCAAGAAGGAAGGGGAATCGGTAGTTTTTTTTAGGCTTAGTAGAGCAGTAACCGGAGTGAAAGCTGTTCTTAGAGAAGGGCTAGGAACGGTATTGCGTGCTGCTCAAGATGCACTAGCTGGTAAGAATGAGAGTTCTTTAAACACGCCACGGACTCGGTTCAGTGATTATTACAATGAGCTGTTGATCACGCACCCCATTTCGTGCGAATGTCTTCACTCTAGTCTAGACTTATTTAGCGTAGCTCCGACACAGACGGTGGTGGAGTCTGGACATTTTGTGGAATTTCATTCCTATCCTCTCTATCTCGCAACACTCCAACTGAATTTTCAATAACGAAAAACAGCGAGGAGTATCTAGACTTCTATAATGCATTTCCGCACCTGAACGATTCATTCACTTTACCCAATGGCAACAAAATAACCCATAACGATGATTTGGTACCGGTTAATTATTACATGCAGTCTAATCTCCCACGTCGATGTGTCCCTGAACGATACTCTGATCATCCCTAGTGAGAAAACGTATCCCTATATGGCCTATCTGGGAGCTACTTTAAGTTATTGAGAGGAAGCCAAAAAAGGTCATCTGACCTCAGCTGTCTTTTATATAGACACACCAAACAACATGGACAACACGGATGGTGATTCCAATTATGGGTTAAAAGTAAGTAATAACCTGCCCAGCTAAAGTTAAAATATGAATATGATGGGACCACTGAATTCTGAAATATTTGCACAAGACCGTTATTGACCTGCTAGACATATATTTTAAGCTCAAATTAGATTTATCTAGGAATGTATTTAACCTGATGCCCTCGACAAAATAGTAGGATACATAAGCGTCATCACATACGCAGCCATCATGGTCAGAACTAGCAATTTAAATCCAACCATTTCTCTAGCCCCAAAAAGGCCCTGTTAAAATCAATGCAAAGTACCCGTTTAAATGAATAGTACTGAAAATATTTTCAAGTCCAAAAGGACTCACACATCCATGATAACCTTTTTTCATAAGTCAAGTGCATATCAGAGTAGTAATCGGAATCGCCGAAGCGTCAGCGTTTAACGGATGATACAATAGAAACCTCTTTAATTTTCAAAATTTCGGTCTGAACTATCTCAACGATAGCGTTAAGTGTCGTTCCTTGAAAGGAAAGACTCGTGCAATCGACTACAAGCGTAACCACTAGGTCCGAGCCAATCTAGCCATGTGCCGGAACTGTAAATGCGCGGGCAACGATATGGAATACAAATACTTTAGACACTGATATGCAATTTATGCATGTTATCTTTAACCGAGCTTATTGGACAGAGACATATTCGAGATTGCCGAGCCCGGACCGCTGTCAGTTGAACTTAAGTTCTCCAACATCACAGCTGACCCATTGCAGGAAATCGTGTAACTGGATTACGGCCTCCAAATATCGAAAACAAGACATGTTATTAATGATTTTACAGCGTAAACACATTAACAATAAACATGCGGGATACTCTCAATATGTTTATGCCTGATAAATTATGAGGCGTACATATCTTGTCAGAGTTGTTGCGAGCAATGAGTTACCGACATATATCGACCCAAATAAAACTGCAGCCTTTGTGATCATTACTGATCCTAACTATCTATTAGGCTTGCACTGGGTCGCCCTCTACTACGAGTTGGGTCAGTTTGATAAATTTGACTCCTTCGGACTTCTCCCATATATATTGAGATCATAAAATGTGTCGATAGGAATTCGAACAGATCTCTCATCTACAACTCACACCAGTTACAAGACATGTTCTGTAACACGTGTGGACTGTACTTCGATGTGCATTTGTTACTGATTAAAACACGAGGAGGGTCGAAAGGGACCTTATGTCGTTTACCTCATCTGCCAGACACTACATAATTGATCTAATTGTGTATCAACTAGTACGACCTTGGTTAATCAAGTCAAGTTTAGGCGCAGAGTTTGAATTTGTATGAAGCATAAGAATTACTTCAGTGGCCAAAAATACCTTAGACATGTTTGGATATATGTAATCTTACATATATGTAAAATAAACCAGGCTAAACCGGATCTATGTCCTAATTTATAAAAGTAGTGAGTGAGAAAGCTCCACTCAAACATCGTTCATTGCTGAGATACTGATAATGCTGACAAACAAGACGGCTGCACACGTTTTCGATTTACCCACTAGACGGGTATACAATACAGCAGATCGTGAAATGGTCAAACCATTGGCTGAAGTATTAAAGGTGGCGTCTGTGTTTTCATACAGAGGGTCGACTATGATTCATATTCGAAAATGTTTCGGAAAATTAGATTTAAAGTATATCACTAAGATTGGGATCACGTTGAATTTTAAAAGTTGAACAGCTCGTGGCTATGCAAGACGATTTACTGGCTGAGTTTGATCGTCTCGAAGCTAATGTAACACCCCAGCCACGTGATCAAGACGTCGATCACCCCTTACAGACCCACAGTAACTAAATTAGCTAGCAACGGGTCTTATTCGATAAATAATGGCTTTTACATGGCTCCTTTCTACAATACTGACAACATTGAAAATAATCAACCCATAAAAGCGTATATTCAAGGGCATGTTAGAAGAAAACGACTAAGACTGGTTATATTGACAATCATGTTACTAGATGTTGTGTTCATATCGTGTCTAGATGTACTGTATACACAGTATCAGTGTTATGATGCAGTAATAAAATACATATAAATTGCAAACATGCCTCGTGTTATTTGTCTTTTCTGTGTACGTATATATTGTATTGGAATGTGTAGCTTTGAAAGTCAAAGAACTAGAATACTGTCCAAGAGATGCTGGTACTCGTAATAATATCAGAGTGCAGAGTTAGGTAGTGGCTTTGTGCATGTGTGTTTATACCGTCTATGTTTTTTTTTTTTAACCACATCGAGTTTAGAAGCAAGCGCAATATTATTAAGTATGTTATTGCTACGATACAGTACCACGTCACATTTATATAAAAAGACCCAAAAAAAAACTGCATATGGCTTTTGATATATGTTTAATACATTAGTAACATGGCAGCGACATAAAGAAAACAATGGAAGTTCATTTTAATTAGCATAACAATGCACCTAAAAGTATATCACAGAAGTTACATTAATACTTGTCATACATATATGATACATAATAGATAGCTAGAGGGGAAGTGGTCACGCTATCTTCGTGCACACTGAGTTTTATATAAAGGTAGGACAGCGAATTTCTATAATTTTTTTTTTAGATTTAGACACTTGAATTATATTTTTAAACTTCACATTTTTCCTTCCCAGCGCCTGCTGTGTATTGAGAACCTTAATAAATATAACTTTGTCTAATTTATTGTACCGTTTGCTTATACCATTTGTACTAGATTTATCATACTCTCCGAAACAGTGGTAAATTTTGCCGCATCACGATATCATCTCATACCACTTGTGTAATCGTTCGGAGATTATTTACTTATCTTATATTTTAATGTCATTGTTCACAGGACAGCACAATTATAGTCAACGACGTTAATCATCACAGACTATTCGCTGTGATAATACATAATCAAGTTTATTGATTTTTATCTTGGCACGTGATACATAATAGTGGAAGCCCTTATCTTAGAATTATTGTTCTTTAATTCTGGACATTCAGAGGTTATCACCGAATGGCTATTGAACTGTCCATAAGTGCATATTATAAAAATTAATCTCTCTCACAACTTACTTATTACTTTGTTCTCTGAAGCAGAAACTTTGGAAACACTCTCAGAAACGCTTTCACAACTAAATGTTCTCTGTGTTTTAATTCACTTCTTTTTGTTCTGTCTACTGCTCAATTAATTGTTACTACTCTTACTAACTATTTAGCTTACCACTTCTTAGTACTTAACTCTCTTATCTGTTCCTTACTAACTTGACTGACTTGAGCCTAACTAACTGACTTCCTTGTCTGTTCTAAATGCTAAAAACTGAAAACTACTAACTGTCTAACTGACTGTTCTAATTTGCGTGCCTAAACACTCGTCTGTTAAAAATTGCGTGCCTACTACTCGTCTGTTCTAAATTGCGTGCCTAACTACTGAAAAACGATTGTGTTGAATGTTTGATACCAAAACATAAATTTGCACGTGGAATACATGCATCCAATGAAATTATCGTGAAGCAGTCGGCGAAGTTGTCGCGAATTTGACCGCTGTGTTACTTCCGCCTCCAAACTTGACCACTCTGTGACTTTCAAAATAATTATGTTTGCTTCATGACTTTGACCTATCCTGGAAGTTGTTTGTCAACCTATTTACCTGACGGGTCAAGCCATGTGTTGACTCACACTTTCATAACAACTATAAAATGTCTATTCTCTCTAAACGCGTGTCTGACTACTACCCTTCATTCATCCCCACCTTAGTCCAAGGCTTTGCCCACTATCCGCTATCAACTTTCCATTGCTTATGCACTGTCACTAAGTACTGGTGACAGCTGTTCTATACCACTGTTATAGGCTGTTAAGAAATAGGTACTGGCTGAGTTACCTGAACCATACATTAATTCACACATTCTGTTACATTATCTCCCTTTAATCTGTTCAATATTTTCAGGCACCGGCTGTAAAACTTGTAACAAAAAAACAGCAACAGTATATTATATATATATATATATATATATATATATATATATATATATATATATATATATATATATATATATCCATTGACTCCATGGCCTAACTGAAATATAAAATCATAAACGTAAGATTCTAAATCCCATGCTTAAAAATGAAGTGAATTTTTCACATAAAAATAATTATTTACTTTTACAACATCCAACTCTATAAGATAATCTACAACTTCAACAAAAATTGGACAACACTAGCTGTACTGTACAAAAAAGTCCATAAAAATGATTTGGACACAATGGAAGGAATTTTCTCTTATACATCAGGTTGTGTCCCTTGAAATAGTTATACTGTACACAAAATTGCAGACCATGCACAAAAACCTCAATCTTATTTGGACTCAAAATCCTCAGATTCTGGGACCTTGGTAGCTTAGTTGAGAAAACCACCCGACTGGACTACCTACGTTCGGAAAACCTTCATTCGATTCCCGCTGAAAGCAGTGTGAATTGTACTCGTGGTTGGAAAAAAAATACCACCACGGTCGACCCAGCATTGGCAGAAATGGGTACCAGGGTATTACTCTGGGAAGGTGAAGAATGTCGCCTCGTATCGTGAGTTTCGATGCTTGGAGCGACACTATCCAGAAGTCTCTGAAGCATTCTAGATAGGCAGCCGAGCACATATGGGTGAAAACTCGCGTGCTAAAGACGCCGATTCAAGTCTCGTACTTTACCTTTATCTTTATGTCTGAAATAGAGGTAAGCATTAACTTTAAACAGGTCTTTTTGTATGTAAGAGCATAATATCCTCATAATTCAAAAAATATAATAATTCTAAAAACATATAACAATAATTAGAAAACTCACACATCTCCGGAGTTCACATTCACAAACACAAAATTAGCTTACTTACACCATCTCAATTACCCTTCAAAATACTTCTCTGATCATTCTTCTCTAGTCTCAGGAGTCTCAGTTACTCATAATACGCTATTTTAGTATCTGCTATCTAATCTCATAATTCCGAAGCATATCTTATCCTGTTCGCTTGACGTAGTACATTGCTTATAGTCATTCGACTACGGCATGTTACGCATTAATCTCTTATATAGCTTCTATGAGTACCATTTCAATCTCATAAATTCACCTTAGTCCCAAATAATTCTCTCATGAATTCTCATTTTTCTTCTCATACATCTGTGTACAAGGTCTTCTGACATTTCTTGCACAACTCTAGTCATTAGATTACAGATATATGATTTTCTTCTCATTATCTCATACGACTTCTTATAAGTCTCAAATAACCAGTATTCTCACATAACTTCTTATGAGTTTCCACCCTCGTTACATAATTACTCTATTCACAACCTAATTTTCATTAGGTCATCTCAACGCACAGATTATCACCTTTATTTCTCTCTTCTTCTTCTTCGCATAATTTTCCCCATGTACAACATAATATCCTCTAGGTCATCTCAAAGCACACGTTATCACCTTTGTTTCCCTCTCTTTTCTTCTTACTGACCTCACTACATATTATTGGCCAATTGTAATCTTGGATTACCATCCAACTTAACAGTTTACTATTTCTGACCAACTCGCGGACAATTACCAACCTTCCTCATTGGTAACCCTCACTGTATAAGTTCATCTGAGGTTATCTCTCTCTTTTTCCTCAGCTCTCTTGTCTACTATCACTCTCTTGATACATCTTCTCTATAAACCTCTTAATAAATCATCTACTGTGTACATAGTCTCATTGTTAATATTAAAATAATCACTTATTCTCTTAATTGGTGAGTCTCACTATAGCTCACTGTATTCATCTCCATTTCTGGTCAACACTTCCTGAACTCTTCATTATCTCATCTCTCTTATACAAAATACTGATATTCCTTGTTTAGATCATCTTTTTATCAATTTTATTTTCCTCACTTCACTTCTGCATTATTTCTCAAGTTTCATCTACTTCCTCCAACTACTAACGTATATATTTTTTCAGACGATACTTATTATCAATCGGTCTCTACTCACTTCACGTCCATACTATCTCTCAAGTTCCATCACTTGTATTCCATCTATCGAGACATGTGTCTCCTAGACACTAGACATTAACTTCTCTAACTCTCATCTACTTCAACTTCTAATTTCTCCGAACAACTCTATAATCTCAGTGGTCGACTTAGTACCAACCTTGCTGCTTCTTTTTCTACTTTTCCTTTGCTGTCCATTTAGTGGACGTCTGCTGCCCTGTTATATAACCTTCTGAATCTTCAGCTATCCATACTTTACCATTCTCTAATGTTGTTCCCCAATACTGTCAACGGATATTTCCATTATCATCCTAATCTACCGGGCACTGATCTGGATATAGTGAGTGCTTATAACGGGCCTCTTTTCTTCCTCATCTGTATCGAAAGGGTACTCATCAACGTCTAAGCTTGATGGTTTCTTCCTACTTCCTACACTATTCTGTATATATTTCTCCACCTCGTTCTCCATCTCTTCAACTTTCCAAATTAAATCATTTTTTTTCTACCTTTAACTGGTAAAGTTCTCTATCAGTTTCTCCAATGTCTTCGAGTAATTCTATATTTTCTTTATGTAAGTTTTCTTTAAAATTTCTTTCTTTAGAGATTGTATCTCTTGTTGCTATCCTTTTCCCATTATGAATTTAGCTCCTTTTCTGATTTCATCATCTTGAGCTACTAATTCATCCTTCAATTCTCCTATTACTCTTTTATTTTCTCCATTCTTTTGTTCAAGAGATTTAATCATATTTTCAGTTTCTAACCTTTTTGTACTCTCTTCTTGTAACAGTGAATTTTCTTTTTCAAGACTTGACACTTGCTTCTTCAAGTCGTATATGTTCTGCCTAAGCTCATTGCAGTATATGTCATTCTTAACTTTTACTACATTGCTCTCATTCTCAATCGCTTTAACTTTCTTCTCCAAATTTCCATTTGCTTTTCCTAAACTCATTAATTTGTTTGTGAGCACTGCTCTTTCAGGATTCTTTTTCTCTACTTCTTTCTTTAAACTCTTGTTAGTAGTCTCTAAGCTACTTACTGTCTCTGTCAACTTTGCAATATTTTATTATTCTTCTCATTGGCTTGATTCAGTATCATAACCTCATGCTCTCTTTTTATTAATTTCTCATTCAATTCTTCTATTTTTTTTCTACATTCTCCTTAATAAATTTAGTCTCGTACATAAATTTAGTCTCGTACTCTTGCCATGTCAAGTCACTATCATTACCTACACAGGCATCAACATAACTCTTTATATCTATAGCCTCTACCTCAGTCTAGGCACTTCTTGTCTCTGGTTCTGTGTCTGTCTCGCTAAGATTTTCTTCCTTAATTATCTTATACATTTTTAAGCTATACAATCTATAATCTGGCAAAGTGTATGGTGTCTTGCTTACTTCAGTGTATGTCTTTGGATTTCTATACTTATGGCTTTCTTCTAATGGTCTGTAAATTGCCACTTTTATTTTGCTATTTGGTATTGTATGCTCACTATTTAAAATAATATTAACTATGCAACTGTATCTGTATAACTTTGTTTTGTCTCCTCTGGCCTATCAATTAATTAAAAAAATATTATTTCTCCAAATTTATTGAAATAATTCCTAATATTTACTTCATTAACATTTTTCTCTAAACTTGTGATAATTATTTTACAGCTAGATGTTTTTATATTTGGTCTATCTGCCATGTCTATTTTAATATTAGTACAATAAACTGTTGTAAATGTAATAACTATTTGCTGAACACTCCTAATTGTTAAATGGTCCCTTCTCTGTTTAGGATAGAAACAAAAACAATGAATATTTATTCGTTCATTATTATTATTATTAATTATATCAGCACTTCAAAAAGTCTGGCATTAGGGTTTCTGAAATAATAGAATCTATTATTAGTAATGCACATGTGGAATGAAAACAGTGTAGTACATCATATAAATATGATTAACTGTAACTTTTAAAAATATGTAGCCTTCATTTGTAAAACAAAATCATTGCAAATACAAAAGCAAAGAACTATATATTAGTACAGTTACTGAAGAACAAATTAACGTAAGGCATACATGTTGTCATATAACACAATTTTTAAAAAAATATATAACAAGCACAGGTAAAATAAAGAAAAACGGTTTATAACAATGGCTGGTATGTCTATTGAATGCAAGAAATCCATAGATATACACCAGTATATCCACATCTATATAGAACAAAAATCTAACAATCTTCTATTGAGTTATTTTCTGGTCATCATCATTGCACTCCGAACATGTCCATAGGTTCTCAGATTCCCTCCCCAGCAGGTCTCGAAGTGTCCAGCGAAATACGATTATAGTTCTGTGTTGGTTAATTAGTTTTCTTACACGCCCACTAGGTTTCTCCTTTGTGGCTGTGCCCATCTTAACTCCCATCTCTTTCATCCGAAGGAATGACGTGGACTCATGGTTGTTGAAGTCCTGTGTCCTTCCCACTTCCCGGATGTTCGCACGATCCATTGGTTGACCGTCCTCAAAACAGCGCAGCTAGCCAACATGTCCGCTCTTTCATTTCCCCGTACTCCCGCATGTACTGGAACCTATAGACAAAGGTGATCGAACAAAGACAACAGTATTGATATTTCTGCAGTGACTCTATCCATTGCATACGTACAGATCCCGCCTCCAATTTTCTTATCATACTCATCGAATCACTCATTATACAGATGTTGGTGTAGTCTTGTGACTCTAACCAGATGAATGCCGCGGTCACTGCCATCACCTCCATCATCATGCTACTCGTGGTCATAACGTATGCACTCCAACTGTCTTCCTTGACTATTCTGCCTGCCGAGGGTACTGTAAATGCACATGCACTCCTTTGGTGTTGTATTACAGATCCGCCTGTATAGATGACTGCAATTTTTCTCATCGGTTTTATTCCAGATGAGACCGTTGACCTCCGCATTGACCACGACTGAATCCTGTTCCCTACATTTCCTATCGAGTGTGAAAATACACGAGACTGTTACCCTGAATGACGTAGGCACCGGTATCCACTCTTCGCCAGCGTTGACATTGCTAAGCCCACAAACCTGTTTTATTACACCTTCTGCTCGGCCCACTCATGATTTGCCTCTTTTTAGTCTGACACCCTTCCCTGTGTTGAGCTCATGATGCAATGGATGCTTTTTATCTGCACCTATCTTCAGGTATGCTCGTGCCCTCCAGATCTTGATCCTGTCATCCATGGTTGGAAAGTCGAGAAGATACCTGATTGCTACACATGGAGTGTCCTTTGTACACCCCAAGATAATGCGCATAGTAAAAAAGAATAAAGTAAAGTACCCCCGTCACGCCAAGTGGCGTATAGGGAAATATGGTGTTAGTGAACCTATATTTTACAGATCTTCAGCACATGAATTTTGGGGTAATGTGGTCAGTATTACGCCCGTGCTGCTTTACTTTCCCAGAAAAAAATCCGGTACCTATTTAAGGCTGGGTGAACCCGGAAGCAGTCGGTTGGGATCGAACCCTACCCATTGTCCTTTGTAGTCCACTTCACTAACCACTGATCTATCGCGGCTCCCAATGCGCATAGCATCATTCTATATTCTCTCCAGCCTGTCAATTTGCGTCTTACTGACTGCAAGAAATCTATATTTTGTAAGATTCAAGAATGTATAAATGCAAAGCTGTTACTAAATATATATATTTTTTTTTCAAGATACGTGTAAAATTCAGTGCTGAATATCATAGACACATCAGAAAGGACATCACCACAGCTTGATGAGCACATGCATTTGACAAAAGACAATTTCAGTCTCTTCTGAGCTTGTAGAATCTGTTATACTGAAGCAAGATAATTAGCTAATTATTATTATACTGATAGGTGTCTGTATTCACCAAAACATGCATCAAGATTACCCGTCTGCAATTCTCATAGCAAAACATATTCAATACTCTAAATTATTGATGACATACTCAGACACCTGGACAATTGTATTTAAATTGGTGTCAATGCATTAAAAGTTTCAGTAGACAATTTTCCACTTCTGCAATTGAGATTCATCCAAGCAGCTATCTAGTCATCAGCCACCTCTCTTTGTGTCCACTTCAGTTTTACCATTTCCCAACTTCTATACCTCTCTATGTACTAACTTCCAGCGCATCATATCATTCTCTATTACTCTACTTCCTACAGACTCGTTCACTATCTATCTACTTCTGCCCACCACCTCTCCACTTATCCACTTTCTATATACATGTTACTTAATCTTCCTCTCTATATCTGCTCTTCCGGTACCTTATTTCTTTACTCTCCCAACTTCTTGGATACTATTTCTCCGTCACTATACGTTAACCCCCCCCCCCCCCCCCTTATGGATCTACTTCTCTATTCACCCACTACTAGCACATCCATTCTTAGTTCATCACCTCTCTTCATAATCTCCCAGTTCACCACATTACTTTTTGGTTCACTATTTCTCTGGTACTCATTAGCTACTTGCCTACAGCTACTGTCGTGTTTTTATCTCCAGACTCCGCTACTTATCTCCCTGGGTTATACTCCCTTATTGTACCAATCCCTAGATAGGCTACTTAACTCTGACATTCTTTCCTCCTCTGATCTTTGTTTGCACAGCGGCTTGTCTCCCTCGAGCTAATGTATTGTACCTCATCCTATGTCCAACGCTTGTTTACGTAGCTGTCTGGTCGGCTCGTCTGCACCACCTGTTCCCCCTTACTCACTTTCTACCTACAATTGTAATCTCAAGACTCCTGGTCTCAAGACTCTCGCTTGACCACGAGTGGTCACACCACGTGACTGCTTCCCCATGCGGCCTGCTTGGAACGGTCATTTGGATGAATTCCACCACCAAGGACAGCACAGTCGCTCGAGCTAACTCATTTTAAATACACATTTATATATTCATTATTTACTTTTCACACTTTAGTTTTTAGCTCTTCATCATTTCTTTATCGCTATACGATTTTATATATCTCTACACTTCACCAATCTTCCCATATGTAACACATCTCTTTTTCATCTCATAATCCTATCTCTCTCGTGAAGTGGAGGACACAATTCAACACATGAAAAGACGCAAAGCTCCAGGTCCCGACAATATAACAATCGAAGAGATAAATGCATTAGGCGAGCTGGGAGTACAAGTCATAACAAAATTACTTAATGATATATATAACACTGGACACATACCCGAAGATCTACTAAAATCTATCTTTGTAGCCATACCGAAGAAGTCAAGCGCCACTGATTGTGAAGACCATCACACTATTAGTCTCATGAGCCATATGACTAAAATATTACTAAGAATCATCATGAGACGTGTAAGAAACAAAATAAAACCAGAAATAAGTGAGGAACACAATGTGGAATTGTGGAAGGAAAGGGCACCAATAATGCAATATACATTTTAAGAACATTGATAGAAAGATCTATAAAGGTAAAGAAAGATCTATATAAGTGCTTTATATAGACTACACAAAAGCATTTGACAAAGTAAAGCATGTGGAAATAATCAATATGCTAGAGACATTAAACATTGATGGCAAGGATCTGCGAATCATAAAAAAACATGTACTGGCAACAAACAGCAGCTATACGAATTAACAACCAAACAGGACAATTTCAACTGATAAAACAAGGAGTCAGACAAGGCTGTGTTCTGTCGCCGGATTTGTTTTCACTTTGTAGCGAACATATTATGAGATCAATAGTAGATTTAAAAAAAAAAGGAATTGAAGTCAATGGTCACAACATAAATAATTTGCGATATGCTGATGACAAAGTCTTAATAGCAGAGACAGAGAATGAACTACAAGAAATGATAGATATAATAGTAAAAGAAAGCATCAAGAAAGGTCTCAATCTCAATAGTAAGAAAACAGAAGTAATGGTTATATCGAAGAAACAATCATCACCAGCATGCAGCATAAAATAAACAGGACAAATTTGAAATAAGTGCAATGCGTCAAATACTCGGGCACAATAATAACATCGGATGGAAGATGCACCACGGAAATAAAAAGTAGAATAGCTCAGGCCAAAATAGTATTTCTGAAAATGAAAAATATCGTATGCAACAAATCTATGTCAATAGAAATGAGAAAGAAAGTTCATCGGTGCTATATAGAACCAATTCTGACATATGGTAGCGAATCATGGACAGTAGACAAACAGATGAAAAGACGATTAGAGGCAACAGAGATGGGATTTCTCAGAAGAATGTTGAAAGTTCCCTGGACAGCTAAAAAGACCAATGAGGAGGAAGTTCTCAAAGAGGCCAACACAAAAAGGCAGCTCCTAAAAAACATCAGAAAGAAACCATCAACATTTGTCGGGCACATCGTGAGAAGAGGAAAGTTGGAATACTTGGTTACAACTGGCAAAATAAAAGGAGAGAGAGATCGCGGATGACAAAGAAGGAAAATACTGGATAGCTTGGTTTCATGGCATGGATAGCAGTCAACAACAGAACTGATACGATGCACTGTAGATAGAAGATTGTGGAAGGACATGATCGCCTACGCCAACCGGTATGGCACATGATGATGATCCTATCTCTCATCTCTCCGTCCCCAACTATCAAGTCAAAGTACTTCGCCTACGCACTGGCCACAATAGAATGAGAAACAACATGTTCACCAAACTCAAAATAGGAGCTACCAGCCTATGTCACTGTACACTGGAAACCATGACAACAAAATGTGTTCTACAGGATTGCCCCCAGTACACAGACCTGAGAAGGACAATGTGATCCACACCCACCTCCCTGGAAGAGAAACTATACGGTCAACCGAATCATTTAAACAGGCAGCTGTCTTCGTAAGAAAAACCGGACTCATAGTCTGAATGAGCCATGATCGTAGAAGAAGAATTTCTCCGTCTACCTATCTGTAACTTTATCATCCGACATGTAGTTATAGATGTTTGTGCCTCACCGTTTGTTGTCGTTGTCCCAGTATTCTGAAAAAGGCCGCAGGCCGAAACGTCAGTATTATGTTGTATTCCTTCTGTCTACATTTGTGATAGGCTGGGCTAAAGTATTTCGTGTTTTCGTGCTACAAAATATATTCTTCACATTGACAATGTTCCACCACTGAAGTGTATTATTGAAGAAATTGAAGTGTTATTCTGTCCCATTAGGTATAGAGCAGCTATATTATCACTGCTAAACACACCTAGAGGCAGTGACACATTTTGTCTTTCCAAACTAGATGGGTAGAGTGACTTATTTGTTAAAGTTGGTGTCAGTTTTGCAATGTTCTGTTGGTCTTGATGGTATAAGGATTTCAAACTAGACAGAGTTGCAACACAGTTCCACCCGATTTACTGAGTATAATTGGCTTGTCAATGTTTGGTCTGCATTCTTGAGGTTTAGTCAGTTGTGCCAAATACACTTCAATAAATGTACAGAGTTGTGAAGTAGTAATATGGGTTTTCCAACATACTGAGGGTTGTCAATGCTGTATTTGTCTACTGCATACTGCAGTTCCTTGTAAACCTTTCTGTTCATTCTGCACCACAGACTGTACATATATTTCATATGACATTTGAAATGCATTCTCGCTGTGAGCTGTACCGTCGGAACTTGCCATCAGTTTAGTCTTGCTTCAATTTTATATATATTTTAACTCACATATTTGCATATATTATATATGTTTACACTGTGATATGCAGCATATCTCTTTCTATCATTTCATCTCTTGTCATCTCTATGACAATGACTGCACACACACAAAACTGAGAAGTGGAAACAGTCCTGTTTACTGGTATCTGTACTTTGCCACGCCCAAGAAAATTCACACCATTCGATTCTATCATCGAGTTAGCACTATGATTCGGGTAAACAATGCCACTCTAAAGGCTTTCTCTGACAGCGGCGGCGAAGTGTTCCAGTCTAATGATATATCATACCCTAATGTTTCTATGAACACTATTGTAGTCACCACACAAACGCCAATGGCACACATTAAGACTGAGTTCTTACCGACCATTTCGCAGGCCGGCAGTGAACTGACGGTGTGTGAGGCGCAAACATTTACAGACACCTATTGTCTGGACTGGTATTCTTGGTCGTTTTGTGCAGTGTGTAGTGAGTGTAGCAAAAGCTGCGACAACATCATCAGTACGTGTCACGGCAAATGCTCACATGGGATCTATGGACACGATTGCTCCAGGTCTTGTTTCAGTGTCTGTCCTTTATGTGGGAAAAATCCGGAAAATGCCTACAATGTAAAGATCCTGGCTATACCTGTAATGCCACTTGTCCCGAAGGTAATTTTGGGCTACAGTGCGAACATACGTGTTCTGATGGCTGCGACATCATATGTGACCCGGAAAGTGCAGACTGCACGTGCAAGGAAACGTACTACGGGTCAGACTGCACTCTCAAATGTCCAGACAACTGTTTCAACGACACCTGTGAACAGTCAACCGGGAACTGTGCGTGCAAGGGAAAGTTCTACGTGTCAGACTGCATTCTCAAATCTCCGGACAACTGTTTGAACGAAACCTGTGGACAGTTAATCGAAGCCTGCGTCTCGTATGTCGATGATTCACACGTTAAGAAGAGTCTGCAGACTAACCCAAGCATATGGATACCTCAATGTGTTTATGTGCTAGACTTGGTTCATTTCTAAGTGTTTTTCCGCGAAGACATGACTCATATCTTAATGTTTTTCTGTGCTAGTCACGGCTCATATCTTGGTGTGTTTCTGTGCTAGCCATGGCTCAAATCTTAGCTTGTGTGTGTGTGTGTGTGTGTGTGTGTGTGTGTGTGTGTGCTAGCCATGGCTCATATCTAGGTGTGTGTCATGTTAGTCATATCTCATATCTTGGTGTGTCCGTGTTAATCATGTCTCTTATCTTTATGTGCGTCTGAGTTTAGTAATATCTCATAACTTTTGTGTATCTGTGTTAGTCATGTGTCATATCTTTGTGTGTGCATGTCTGGGTTAGGGATATCTCATATCTTTGTGTGCATGTTTATGTTAGTCATATCTCATATCTTTGTGCGTGCATGTCTGTGTTTGTTACATCTCATATTCTTGTGTGTGCATGGCTATGTAAGTCACATCTCATATCTTTGTGTGTGCATGCCTATGTTAGTCATATCTTATAGCTTTGTGTGTATGTGTATGCCTATGTTAGGTATGTGTCATATCTTTGTGTGTGCATGTCTAAGTCAGTCATATCTTTATGTGCATGTCTATGTTAGTCATGTGTCATATATCTTGATGTGTGTCGGTGTTAGTCATGTCTCGTATCGCTGTGTACATGTCTGTGTTATTCACATCTCATATCTTTGTGTGTGCATGTATGTGTTAGTCACCTCTTGTGACTCGGGCAGATGGTGCTTGTAAACCTGGGAGGGCAGACCATCCAAAGGGCAGAATCCCCCTACAGAAAAGACAATCTGCTGCCTTGCAGGAAGATTGGGGACTATCAAAGGCTAAGGAAAGCAAACCTGAAAAAATGCTGGCTGAAATCGGATGCACTGGGCCACTGTCGCAGAACACAGTGCGGCGTATTAACGGGTGTTCAGTCAGAGTGGATCTGGCGGACTCTAAATGTGACGTTCTGTCTGTGGGGGCGATCAACACACTTGGCCTGACAGCTGACTTCATGTGGAGTCTGGAATCCTACTCTGACTGAGTCCTGACCGCAGAGAGAGAGAGAGAGATTATGTTATTATCAACAATGACAGAGAGTACTGTGAATCCATCAGACAGCACAGATTGAATGGTCTTCAGCAAATGGGCATGTAGATCACATGTTGTGATAATCTTAATTGGAATTGACCCTACAACCTCCGCGTAGTTGCCAAATATTGAAAAAAAATCATGAATGCCTGCACAGTGATGACACTTTCCTTTGCATTGGAGGCTATCCAATGAGTTCTCCACCTGTTGTAGCTCACCACAGACTGTACATATATTTCATCCATTTGAACTGCTACAGACCTCTCTTGATAACAGATTGCGGCTCTTGACTGATAGACACTTGCATATATCTAACTCTGTTAACTGTGTCATGATGGGCTTTTGAGTGTTTCTGGACGAGGAAGGAAAAACTTTTATTCCGAACTTATATTATATTATATTATATTATATTATATTATATTATATTATATTATAATATATTATATTATATTATATTATATTATATTATATTATATTATATTATATTATATTATATTATATTATATTATATTATATTATATTATATTATATTATATTATATTATATTATATTATATTATATTATATTATATTATATTATATTATATTATATTATATTATATTATATTGTATTGTATTGTATTGTATTGTATTGTATTGTATTGTATTGTATTGTATTGTATTGTAATTTTACGTTACGTTACGTTACTTTACATTACATTACATTATAATATATTATATTATATTATATTATATTATATTATATTATATTATATTATATATTATTATATTGTATTGTATTGTATTGTATTGTATTGTATTCTATTGTATTGTATTGTATTGTGTTGTGTTGTGTGTGTTGTGTTGTGTTGTGTTGTGTTGTGTTGTGTTGTGTTGTGTTGTGTTGTGTTGTGTTGTGTTGTGTTGTGTTGTATTGTATTGTATTGTATTGTATTGTATTGTATTGTATTGTATTGTATTGTATTGTATTGTATTATATTATATTATATTATATTATATTATATTATATTATATTATATTATATTATATTATATTATATTATATTATATTATATTATATTATATTATATTATATTATATTATATTATTTCTTGACAGCACAGCACATTTATTTTAGTTAATCACAACAGGTAATTCATGACAGACTCTTTTTCTCTCATTATAAAATCATAATCAGTTTATTGATTTCTCTATTGTCAATCTTGGCCCATGATCGTGCACTTATCTTAAATTAATCTACGTTAATTCAGGACACTCAAGAGACTATCGTCGGTGACTATTTGAATGTCCGTAAGTGCATATCTTTCATACAACAGTATTCATTTGTTTACTTACGAACTTGTAAGAATATATTGCAGCACAATTTTATGAATCTTTCAACAACACTTTCACAGTTTAAGTTCATAATGCTCTCTATCAACTTCTACTAATAATTTCTAAACTGACTTGAACTACAACTTGGATATTCTAACTTCCTAACTAACTGGCTTTGCTACATCAAGAAAACTTACTAAATAAACTTGTGATCCAACTTGCTTTGCTTCTTATTCTAACACTTCTATTTCTACTTAACTTCTAACTAACTGCCTTCGGCAGTTCGGCCGAAGCCGGACTAGCTTACTTAGTCTACATTCTGACTTCTCTCTCTGTCTCTCTCTCGAATCTATTTAACTTCTTTTGTGTTGAAGTTTAAATACTTCAACCACTCTCTTCATCTGAAAATCAGTAACCAATCAAAATCGTCACGAAGTGGCAATTTGCGACTCCCTCCTGATCACTTGCAGCCTCGTGTCCGAGACTTGAACTCTACAACTGACTTGTGTCTCAAGTGTCCAAGACTTTGACAATAACAGATTATTTTCGTGATTTCTATAACCTATTAAAAGTAATATTACTTCACGACTCTGACTTTTTCTGGTAGCTGTTTACTGGACAGTAAAGTCATGAGGTCAACGCATGCTATTTTTTATTTCCCCAACCTGCTGTTGGTGGAAATCTGTATCTCGTATCTCCTCTCACTCACAAACTTGTTTTGAAGTGGAAATGTCCATGGACCTAAACTATTCCTTGTGTCGTCCAGTAACTCTGGAAATTTCCTCTTTAGCTTGGTGGGTGTCCTTGTTATGTCTGAGGACCCTACCCCGAAGTAAACTTCTATTTCTGGCTGGAAATTTTCCATTCCCCAACTTCATGTCCTAACTACTGATGGTCGCTACTATTTGTTACTGCTATTATCTATTGAGAAGCGGGTAACAACTAAGTCACCTGCCCCCATGCTCTCACTAGCTATACTCTAATACATCATCAACTGCAAACTGCTCATAAAGAAACTGCAGTTTTTCAGGTATGTTCTGAAATAAGAATGTCTGAGTTATTTAGAGAGGACAATAAAGTGATAGTAAAAGTAAAAGTAAAGTACCCCCGTCACGCCAAGTGGCGTATAGGGAAATATGGTGTTAGTGACCCTATATTTTACAGACCTTCAGCACATGATTTTTGGGGTAATGTGGTCAGTATTACGCCCGTGCTGCTTTACTTTCCCAGAAAAAAATGCGGTACCCATTTAAGGCTGGGTGAACCCGGAAGCCGTCGGTTGGGATCGAACCCTACCCCTTGTCCGTGGTAGTCCAGTTCACTAACCACTGAGCTATCGCGGCTCCCATAAAGTGATAGCTTGTATAATATTATCATAAGCCTTTGTGAGGTATTCATCAACAGTAACACCTTCTTCGATATTTTTGTTCATACAATAGCTGCACAAATTTACTTGTTGGGACCATCTCTCCAATTTCCAACTATTACACAACCAGTGAAATGACATTGCTTTAATTAAATCTGTCTTAAGATGACGCTGAACGAGAGATTCTGAAGAATTGTAATACTGAGTTCTATAGCTTGTGCTCTGATAGGCTTCACATTTAATATACATTAAATTATAACAATACAATATATTATTTTTTTCAAGCAATAGTGATGCCAATGCCCTTCTAACTAGATATTTAAATTTGTTTATTAAATTATCCTGCAAGTCCTTAAAATTGCTTATCAAATTTTATTGCAGCTGAACAGCTATTTCGCGTCTTTCCTCAAGCTCTGCAACTAGTATATTTGTATTCCTGCTCTATAAGACAGTTTTTTTTTTTTGCAAATGTGATGGTAGATTTTTAGAACTTGTTGGATACACGTCGAGTTTCAAAACCGGGCAACGCGTATTAATTATATGTTCTAAATTATCTACACAATAGCTGGGCTATTGTTGAGGACGGTCAACTAATGGTTCGGGCGACATCATCAATGCCCTCCGGAAAGTGGGAAGGGCACAGGACTTCGACAACCATGAGTCCACGTCACTTCTTCGGATATAAGAGATAAGAGTTAAGAGGGGGGGGGGGGGCACAGCCAGAAAGGAGAAACCTAGTGGGCGTATAAGAAGACTTATAAACCAACACAGAACTAGAGTCGTCATCCTAATGCTCAAGCTATGAGTTTTTATATACGCTTGCGACACATGGATTCTGACAGTAAAACTATATAATCACATACAAGCTATGATGATGAAATGGTAAATAATACGTTGACATATGTTTGCCATTATAATTTATTTAATTTCTCAGCTATTACTTTTTATCCTATGAACTTGTTAGGGAGCCGCGATAGCTCAGTAGTTAGTGAACTGGAATACAAAGGACAAGAGGTAGGGTTCGATCCCAAACGACGGCTTCCGGTTCACCCAGCCTTTAATGGGTACCGGATTTTTTTCTGGGAAAGTAAAGCGGCACGAGCGTAATACCGACCACATTACCCCAAAAATCATGTGCCGAAGGTCTGTAAAATTTAAAGTCACTAACACCATATCCCATATAACCCACTTGGCGTGACGGGGGTACTTTACTTGTTTATGAACTTGTTGTTTTTCATGGAGTCCCAATGGAAATAATGGAGCGTTGACCTCCGCGTAGACCACGACTGAGGTCAGTTCCCTACATTTCCTGTCGAGTGAAACAATACACGAGAATGTCCCCATGAATGACGTAGGGACCGGTATCCACTCCTCGCCAGCGTTAACATTGCTAAGCCCACGGACCTGTTTGATGACGTCTTCTGCTCGGCCCACCCATGATTTGCCTCTTTTAAGCCTGACACCCTTCTCTGTCACCTTTCCCTGTGTTGAGCTCATGACACAATGGATGCTCTTTATCTGCACTTATCGTCAGGTATGCTCGTAACATCCAGATCTTGATCCTGTCACCCATGGTTGGAAAGTCAAGAAGATACATCATTGCTACACATGGAGTGTCCCTAGTAGACCCCAAGATAATGCGCTTTATAATATCTTCATTCTGTATTTTCTCTACCTTGTAAATTTGCGTCTTACTGACAGTAACAAATGCCAGGGCATACTCGATTGGTGCGATGACTAGTCCTTGGAACAGAAGAGTAGATAGCCTCTGCTCTATATTGGCAGCTCCATAACCTTCAAGGTGGCAAATCCTATGCGGGATTTTGTTATCACATGGTCGATGTTGTCTCGAAAACACAGGCTGCGATCAAACTTAACTCCGAAGTATGTCATCAACTTGCCCCTGGTCACCTCAACAACTCCCATTCATACCACCGGTGTTTCCGTGTTAACCATATGATTGGTAAATGAGAACCATGCAACTGATGCTTTATTATGATTAACCAATGCACCTGATGCTCCGCACCAGGAAGAAATGCAATTGAGTTCGGTTTGCAGTGTGGATGCGATTTCCCTTCTGTCTCTTCCCTGTCGATATACCAGAAAATCATCAGCAAAAGTCAAAGTTTTTCTCCCCCCCCTCCAGATGTAGTTCCGTGATAGTTAATGTGTACACATTAAATAGAATTGGTGACACCGGTGAGCCTTGTGGCAGCCCTGGCAAATGGATGAATGTCCAACTTCCACATCTGAGTATCACCTTCCTCTGAAACAGTGCAGCAGCGATCCATTTGGTTGTTTATTTGGTTGGTTATGGAAGGCCCCGGTATCACTGCAAAATCCATAATTGCTCAACCGCCCGTGCCAGCGTAATCATCCGAATTAATATCTCATCTCCCAAACAAAGAAAGGTAACTGTAGTCCCCATCGTAGCAGTCTCAGCACACGCCAAAAGACATAAGGCGAAACTGCGCAGAAAGTGAACACAGCGAACTGTTCCCTGTCATACGATATCATCATTCATTGTAAACAATTGGAATATCGATGCATGATCAAAACGGATGAGACACACAGCTCACGGTGTGCACCGAGCTCTTAACTCAGTAGCTTCTGCAACAAGCCGGACTTGGAATATGAGGAAACTGCAGCAAGGAACACTTTTCATGCATAGCCTTCAATTCTTCTCTTCGACTATTCATAATATACCGGATGTTCACGTTCTCTTGAAAATGATGATCGTCGTATTTTTTTTTTTTAAATGTATAGCGCTTTATGATGTTAGGCCATCGTTGTTGACTCCAATTCCGAACATATAGACAAACAGTTAGTTGTCAGATTATCTCCGACGCACATCAAGCAACAGACCATAAGATTATCGTACGGCGGGCTAGGGACGTACGATGAGCCATTATGATGACGTAAAAAAAAAGAGAAGTACCCCCGTCACGCCAAGTGGCGTATAGGGTTAATATGGTGTTAGTGACCCTATATTTTACAGACCTTCATCACATGATTTTGGGGGTAATGTGGTCAGTATTACGCCCGTGCTGCTTTACTTTTCCAGAAAAAATCAGGTACCCATTTAAGGCTGGGTGAACCCGGAAGCCGTCGGTTGGGATCGAACTCTACCCCTTGTCCGTGGTAGTCCAGTTCATTAACCACTGAGCTATCGCGGCTCCCATTATGATGACGTAGCACACAAAAATGTCATGCACACAATTTCGCTCCCTTTAGATTCCTAATTACTCTAGTAAAAGCAACCTACGACGAACAAAACACGGTGCAAATTTCCTAAAGAGATAAAGCTGCGGCTGACGAAGCAGTTTACATTAATGGGTAACATGGAAATAACTTGCGTCAAGGAATTCCAGCAACAGTCATGAACAGCACCAATGTGACGTAAAGCGCAGATAAAATCTAGACGTTGGAAGGTCGCATTCACAACACTTGATTTGTCAAAACTGGACTGTTGCCGGCGTACGACTTCGCTTTAGCGGCGCAGATGTAATAAGTAGATCATCATTTTTAGTTTAATGCAGAAAAGTGCAACGGAGAACCGAAATTAATCAAATTCCGAATGCACTTTCTGCAGCGATTGAGAGAACGTGACCTAGATCCACCATCTTTACAACGGAAGTCAATCTTCGGAAGCGATCCATCTAGTGAGGAAGCGGTGTACCGCAAGTTTGAGGAGCATGTGCAAGAGGTATTCAAATGACACTCTGTTGTGTACATCCTCTAGATCTATAGTAGCAACACATGTCTCCTCTCGTATGTGGAAGTCTTCGAAGACGTCATAGGTGAAGACTGTCACATTGAGCTATGTCTCTTTGTTATATCTATAACCTCCGAGTGTGGGTGGGAATACGCGTATCTGTTAAGGTGACAGGTGAGTATACGAGTAACTATTTTCTCCAGTGCCCGCAGTGTTCTGCATTGTGATGATTCTGTAGGCATTGATCAGAGAATGGTCCTTGTTTGGCTTCGGTAGCGGTAGTAAGTACATGTGTAGCCACTGCTCCTAATCTGGCCAATCTGAATGCTGGCATTATTAAGCTCTTTGAGCAGTTTTTTTTTCAAGTCGTCGTCAGCTAAATATCCTATGTCGTCGTGCCGAACACCATCTGAAACAAGAGCAATGTCGTGTGACATTTTTAGGTATAATGCGAATATATCGGTTGCTATGGTTATCATCATCATCATCAAGTACCGGGCCTGCTAGCGTAGGTGATCATGTCTCTGCACAACTTTCGATCTCGACAATAACTGTCGTGCACACAATTAAGCCAAAAGATAAATAACTTATCATTTCTGTTGTTGACCTTCTGCCAAGCCATTCTCTTAAGCTGTCTGGTATTTTTTCTCTTTGCTTCCTTCTATTTCTTCGTCCCTCAATTTTTCCAGTTGTTACAATATATTCCAGTTGTTCTCTTCTCATTACATGGCCAACAAATGATGGTTATGGTTATTGAAGGCCTCGGTATCGCTGCAAACGAATTAACATCCATAATTGCTCAACCGTAGCTGTAGACCTCAGCATAGCTGTCTCAGCACACATAAAAAGACATAAGACGAAACCTCACAGAAAGTGAACAGAGCCATCTGTTCCCTGGTATACGATATCACCATTCATCGCAAACAATCTGAATATCGAAACACGATCAAAACGGATGAAACACACAGCTCATGGTGTGCGCAGAGCACTTAACTCAGTAGCTCCTGCAACAAGTCGGACTTGGAATATGAGGAAACTGTAACAAGGAACACTTTTCAGACATAGCCTTCAGTGGTCCCTGCGTCCTATCCACCATATTGACTGGACGTTCTCGTCCTCCTGAAAATGATGATCGTCATATATTTTTTAATGTACAGCGTTTGAGGGTGTTAGGACGTCGTTTTTGACTCCACATCCAAACATATAAAAACACAGTTATTTGTCGGATTATCCTCGTCGCACATCAAACAACAGACCGTAAGATCTTCCTGCAATGTGAATTTGTCCAATTATAAACCACATATTGACATTATAAACTCACATGTCCACTCGGAGGCGAAGACGCGCCTCACAGCACCAGAGCTGGAAATTATCAGCGACCCACAGCTGATGGCTTGCGCCAGGATCGGTGAACCAGAACCATCAAGACCCTGCTCTATCTCTCCGTGGTGCATCTATTAACAGACTAACCTGTCTGGTGTTGTCAAGCGAGTAGGGATCGAAGAGGGAAGACAACCCGGTACTCAAAAATGTCGTGGTGAAGTCGTTTGTGTTGGGCTCAAAGGCGCAAATGTCACAGTTATACTGCAAACCACAACACAACGCAGACACGCCCACTTAACGTCCTTTTAAGGGCGGATAATGTAGAGGTGTACTCCTTTAGTCATCAGGCAAACGCAAGCAAGCAAGCATGTCTAGATCTCACAGTAGCGTTCTTGAATCTAGACAACATCCTCCGTGACTAACAAGAAAATCCTGTTTCCTATTTCTGATTTTGCTAATGACGTAGCCTGTGTTCTCATAGTAGAATGTGTTAAGCATGCTTTTCTGGCTTCTATTTCTTTTTTTCTCAATTTGGAGGGCACATGGATAGTGATCACTTCCGTGGAATCCCAGTACACTCCACCTGCAAACCGGTGCGAAGGCGGAAGACACCAGTGCCAGGTCTGTGACATTATCAGAGTCCCCTCTTTGAGTTGCCATCCTGGTTGCCCTCTAATCATTCAAGCACACTAAATCGACCGACAGAAGTGAGTTCCCTAGGTCTTCTCCCTGCTTGTTGGTTATAACGTTACCCCATCGGTTTCCTCTAAAATTAAAGTCTCCGCAGAAAATGACGTTCACCTCCTCGAAGCGATTCTGTCATTGTTGTGTGTCCACCTTCCCTTTACAGGCATACACATTTAAAAATACGAAAAGAACTGGAGGGAGTCTGCACCCTAACCGCATGTACCTGCAATTTTTTACTGTCCCACGCAGACATATCAACCTCAGCTGCCACCATATTGTTTCGCACAAGGATGGCCTGTCCAAGATGTCGTCATTTGTAAAATCTGTGAAATCCAGGGGAACTAAATACAGATTAATTTATATATCTCAAAGAAGCAAACATTTTTTCCAATTACGTGTTAGGAGGGACAAAACTTCTGACATTAGGTTGATGATGTTATAAATATTAATATCAATATCAACAATTTTTATTTCACCAATGCGAGATATGAATTTTTAAACAACAGCAAACATTTGTTAACGCACTAAAGTCAGCTTTTAACCTCGCTTATTTATATTGTATCACATATTTAAAAAAAAAAAGAAGTTCGCGGCACGATACACCAAACAATCAGAGTGCCTGATGATTAGGACTCAGATTTGTATGACCTAACAAAAAATAAAATGTCAAACATTACCCCAAAATCAACAAAATACGATTACATTTATGACTTTAAAAAATGCAAAATATGACCTAAAACTGAAAGATAGACCCAAATGTGACATAAATTATTATTCATTTGCTATTGAAAATGATGATAAATTATCAGTATTTTTGAATTGTAGAAGATAAATGTGTAAAATTATCAAGTCATCTCCCTCTAGTTTACAGTTAACTGTTTGATCATTTGACCCTGTGACACGTGCCACATGGTGTCGGCTGTGTTATGGATAGAGTTATCCTATTTTTCGGTTCTTATTTAAACTGGCCTCAACTTTGTCTTATTTTTTATTCAGATAACCTGTCAGATTATCCTTTCTCTAAGGCGTCTACTACATCTTTTTCACCAGGCTCTGTTTTCATGTCTTTGTCTTTGTTGACGAGCAATTTCTGACGCCCGCTCATCTCACATTGTGTTTGTTCTTCTGTTGATGCCTGATGTGTTTTTGAGATGTTCATTACTGTTTTCTTAAAAGGCTTCTCACACTCTTCTTCTACTGTGTTTACTTCTTTAGGAGGTTTCTTGAATTCCTCTGTTAGGTTTTCTCCTAGGGTTTTTCTGGATTCTTGATCTTTTAATTGTTTTATTTTTATTGTCTGTTCTTTTTTATTATTTTGTTTCTTTGCGTATCTTCTCTTTGTTTTTTGGCTGTCTAAGTGTAGTGATAACCATTTTATGATCCGTCTCGTCTGTAATTTCAGGGATAGTTCTGCTGTCAACATCAACAAAATAGAAGTCATGAATATCGCAAAAGAGAAGCAGAATATCAACATAACTATAGATGACAGACAACTGTAACACGTAATAGAATTTAAATACCTTGGAAGGCTAGTGACAAACGACAATTCACAAACAGGTTGGTAGTTGTTTGCTCTGGCTAAAGGCCTCTTTTATATTTTAGCGTAAAAAATGTATCATAACATACGGTAAATCAACTAAAACTGGTATATAATACTCCAACTAAATATTTATTTTGGTTTTAATTACGTTTTCTGAGTTATAGACACGCACTTTTTCAAACAAGTTTACGTACTTCTTTGTAATAAAATTATAAAGTTAAGTTTCTTATGCTAAATAAATGGTTCTCTAAATGAATGTTTTATTGCACTAAAATTATGACAGATATATGACCAAATATAACAAAAAATATGCCTTGATGCCTTCAATTTGGTCAAAATATGTATTTATATGACCAATAAAAATAACGTCAGACTGTTTAGAAAGGCATGAAACATTTTTTTTAAAATATATGATATGTCATAACAATCCGAACCTCTTTTAACTATTGTGACCACACGGAAAATGAAATGATTTGGTCACGTGTCTTAATCAGCTGGGTTGGCAAAGACCATTTTTCAGGGAATTACGAAAGAAGATGAAAGGAGAGGTAGACAGAAAAATATGATAACATCACAGAATTGACAGATTTCGACTTCGCAGAATGGCAAGGGATAGAGATTAATGGATAATGAGTCTGTCAGTAGTGTCCCAACAACCCACTAGGTTATGGGATGAAGAAGAAAAGAAC
This sequence comes from Megaustenia siamemsis, assembly GCA_032433765.1. Taxonomy (NCBI): domain Eukaryota; kingdom Metazoa; phylum Mollusca; class Gastropoda; order Stylommatophora; family Ariophantidae; genus Megaustenia; species Megaustenia siamemsis. The sequence continues at coordinate 54,107,140 of JAVIAB010000160.1, read as the reverse complement.
ATAGCTCAGAATACGCTGTCATTTATGCATACATGAGTTGTATACTGCATTTAGCGACTTGACAGATAGTAAGTACTCATAATTTGTCAGTAGTTTGGTAACATCTTAGTGTGTTATACTGGGTGCTGTTTTAAAGGAATGGCTCTCTCATAGCTAATTCTGCCAATACTGGAAATAGATCCGACATAAGAATGATCAAGATGCATTTGTATTTCCTAACCTTGTTTTTCTCGTTTTTCCCTTCTGATTTTAATACCACCTATTTCTCGACTGCCACTATGCCATTTCTTATTGCTCTCTATGTACTACAATCTGTCGCCATATTCTTCCAATTCCTATCGTTGATAGGAATAAGTTAAGCACCCTTTAAGTTAAGCCCTGAAAATATCTTTATAGCTACCCTTTGGTCAATTTACGTTGCTTTGTTCTCCAAACATTAATTGTTTAGAAGCACGATTATTGCCCAGTCTTCTAATGTGACCCAGCCATCTTAGTCTGAGATTCATAAGTGTTGCCATAATGGATTGGAATTTAGCGAATTTAAAGAATTTTGTGTTGTATATAACACAAATAAAATATGTTTAATCTTTTCTCCTGGCCTGCATAGGTAGTTCTGTAAACGTGAATTGCACGCCAAAATTAGGTAGTTTCCAACGGGATATAATTTTCGAAAAGTTGTGTAAAGTTTTCTACCAAAGAGGAGGATAAGAACTGATAAGTACTTTTTATTAATGTAACCAGCTAAAGTGTTATATTTAGATCGTAAAAGATCGCATGTGAGACCTTAGCGATCAAACACGTGGGGGGGGGGGGGGGGGGAGAACATCAGTCGGGCCAAACCCCCAACGTGTGTTTTTCTTAAGTTAAGCCCTTAACTTACGACTGACTCAGCAGGTCGGTAAGGGGTAAATGTTTCATGCTCAGAGAATCACAGAAGATGAAGATTAAAGTAGCAACAATAAATATACGCGAGATAAAAAATAAAGAAATCGAACTTATAGAAGAAATGACAAAAAAGAAAATTAAAATACTAACATTAGCGGACACCAGAGTAAAAGGACAACAGATAAAAAAAACACACATGAACTACACGAAAATATTCTCAGGAGTCGACAACACAGAAAGAGCAACACATGGGGTAGGTTTTATCATCGATCCAGAACACGCAAAGAACATTCTAGAAATAAAATACCATTCAGAAAGAATTATCACAATTAAACTACTAGAAGACGATCGAAAAACAAATTACATTCAAATCTATGCCCCATGCAACAACAATGAAAGAGACAGCGATGAATTCTACGACACATTGAATGAAATCATTAACAAGATTGACGAAAGCGACGACATGTTAGTGATGGGAGATTTTAATGGAAGGCTTGGGAAACGCAACAGTGAGAACAGTGATATCTTAGGACCCTTTGGCGATAAAACGGCTGAAATAAACGAAAATGGAAGCATACTGCTGGATCTATGCAGTCAAAATGATTTATTTATCACCAACACATTCTTCAAACACAGAGAGTCGTAAGTATACACCTGGTACAAATGGAATGACACAACATGCAGAAGCCAGATAGATTTTATACTAACAAGAAAACAGAACAAGAAAAGAGTAATCGACAGCAGAGCAATCCCAAATATTACAGACGACACGGATCACAAGATGGTTATGAACACACTAAGACAGCCAAAAATAAAGAGAATGTACGAAAACAAACAAAAGACGCGAAAACAACAGACAATAAAAATAAAACAATTAAAAGATCAAGAAACAAGGAAAACCCTAGAAGAAAAACTAACAGAGGAATTCAAGAAACTCCCTAACGAAGTATGCACAGTAGAAGAAGAGTGGAAACAATTTAAAGAAACAGTAATCAACATCTCTAAAACAGTTTGTGAAACGAAGCTAAGAACAAGAGAAGGGAAAAAGAGCACCCCGTGGTGGAACGAAATAATCAGAGAAGCATTGATGACGTCATGGGACGCACCAAAATGGCAGCTTATTTATATTCGAGCTATGGACTAAGCAATGTTTACATTGAACAACACGATATATGTTATTACTGCGAGTTGGCAGATTTTTGAAAATGTTTTCAAGGGTTTGAACATAAATGTTTGTTCACAGTTCGTTAACCTTCGCTGTAGATAAAGTCGTTAATTCGATGGCTTCGTTTCAGACATTTTTGACGTTGGTAGCTAAGGACCTAACTTGTGCAAACGGATGGCACTGGCAAGGATCATTTTGAATCTATGAAGTGGGCTCATTGTGTGTTTAACTCAAAAGCATATGTGCTTTTTAACCAAAGACCTTTTTTGGGGGACTCAATGAAGATATCCCCGATGGAAGAATAAATTGCACTATTAGTCCCATAAATGATTCGCTTCCAGAGGTTTATGATGTAAACAAAGCAGTTTTGTCATTGCAAGTGAATAATGTCCACACCTATAATTGGTGAGGATTGTGTAGCAGCAGCAGCTTTATAGCGAACACAGAAAACATCATAAGATTGTGCTGTTCTGAAACAGCTATGCCATGTTACCCTAGAATTGCCTTTAATGGGATTACTGTGACCACAAACCACTCTCCATGTGTGTGCCACATATTTACACCCCAGAAAGAAATACTGAATATAACAACATCATGTGCCGTCTGTGATATTAATGACCACAGACCAGGAGCCTCCAGTATAACTGATAGAACTGTTGCGCCAAGCATTTCATCGGCAGAGCCATATCTATGGAATGTTAATCTGACATTGTTCTTGAATGATGTCCAAGTTAATGAGACATCAAAATCGTGTGGCGGCAGCTACAAGAAGGGAGCGGAGAACATCAAGTTCTGCTGCTATAAAGGAGACTTGCCTTGCTATCCCAGAATTGCCTTAAATGGGATCACTGTAGTTGAAAACTTCTCCTCTTGTGTAAACTACACATTCACATCTAAGAGTGAATCAGTGAAGGTCACAAAATCATATTCTCTCTGTGGTTTTACTAACTACAGGTCATGTGGCTTCTGTTGGATTGGAAATGATAACTTACCACCACTGTGTGTCTATATGTTTGGAATTGGAGTCATCAATGACGGCCTAACATCATCAAGTGCTATGACGATCATCATTTTCGGGTGGACGTGAACTCCCATGGTATATGGTGGATAGGCGGCAGGAACCATTGAAGGCTATGTCTGAAAAGTGTTCCTTCTTGCAGTTTCCTCATATTCCAAGTCCGGCTTGTTGCAGGAGCTACTGAGTTAAGTGCTCTGTGCACACCGTGAGCTGTGTGTCTCATCCGTTTTGATCCTGCTTCGATATCCCGCTTGTTTACGATGAATGATGATATCGTATGACAGGGAACAGTTGGCTGTGTTCATTTTCTGAGCGGTTTCGCCTTATGTCTTTTGGCGTGTGCTGAGACTGCTACAATGGAGACTACAGTTACCTTTCTTTGTTTGGGAGATGAGTTGGTAATTCGGATTATTCCACTGGCACGGGCGGTTGAGCAATTATGGATTTTAATTCGTTTGCTGTGATACCGAGGCCTTCCATAACCAATAACCAATAACAATAACCAATCAGAGAAGCAATTAAGGAAAAGAAGAAACTGTTTAAAAATTGGAGGGAGAACAAGAACCAAGAAAACAATGAAAAATATGCCTTAATTCGAAAAAGAGTTAAAATGTTGATCAAAGAAGCTAAGCAAAAGAATAGGACAGAATTCGGACAAAACATGAGCAGGGACTTCAAGACAGCCACAAGAGATTTCTACAAGGCAGTAAAAGCCACAAGAGCGAGAAAAGAAAACCATGTGATCCTACTGAGCTGATAAATGACAAAAACGGACAGCCAATATCAAATAACCAATGTATGCAACAGAGATGGAAAGAATATTTTGAAGACCTGTTAAACATACCAACTACCAATAAGACAACAACAACCACGCCAGAACTCACAAATACTGAACCCAACAACATGAAAGAGGAAATCGAAGAAGTAATGAAATATACACCAAGAAATAAAGCACCGGGGATAGATAACATACCAATAGAAATAATAGCAGCAGCAGGAGAAACAGGAATGCAATGTGTGCACAGAATATTTAATGCAGCATGACACCAACAACAAGCCCCAGAAGACTGGCAACAGGCAGTCATCATAACATACTACTTGTGATGTTCTGTCTGTGGGGGCGATCAACACACACTTAGCCTGACAGCTGACTTCATGTGAGAGTCTGGAACCCTTACTCTGATTGAGTCCTGATCGCAGAGAGAGAGAGAGATATCTATCTATTGACCTTTCGAGCCGTAACCGGCCCATAGGGCGTAGACCAAGATACACGTTCTCCTATCTAAATTTTTCGTTCTAGCAGGAAAAATAAAGGTAGCAAAAGCGACTGCAATCAATATAGAGGTATATCTCTTCTCAGCCATGTAGGAAAGCTATAAGCCAAAACCTTGGAAAAAAGGCTCAGACCAATAATAGAACTACAGTTAAGAGATTCTCAAATGGGGTTCCGAAAAAAAACAGAGGATGTACCGACGCACTATTCACACTAAAACAGCTTGCAGAAAAAACGACAGAACACAATCAAAGCTTATACATAGCCTTCATTAACCAGGAAAAAGCATTCGACAGAATAAACAGAGAACAACTGTGGGAGATACTAACAACATACGGAGAAAACCAACATCTAACCAACCTTATTAAAAGTCTCTACGCCAACAGCAGCTGCAGGGTCAGAACAGCAGCAGGCTACACTGGCCACTTCGAAGTTAGATCAGGCGTAAGACGGGGGTGCTTACTATCCCCCCTACTGTTTATTACATACATTGACCATATATGCAAGCTAGCCAACCCATCAGAGACAGAGGAGATCAACGAGCTTCTATTTGCAGACGATCAGGCACTAATACATGAAACAATAGAAGACCTACAAGAACACTTAAACAAACTCAACATCTCAGGCACAAAATACAACATGAAAATCAACATCAACAAAACAGAAGTCATGAATGTCGCCAAAAATAAACAGAACATCAACAAAACTATAGAAGGCAGACAACTAAAACAAGTAGAGGAATTCAAATTCCCAGGAAGTCTAATGACAAACGATAATTCTCAAACAGCAGAGATAGAATCAAGCTGCAACAAAGCTTGTCAAATCATGGACAGTTATCACCACTATTGTCCAACAAGGAAATAACTCTGGAGGCAAAACGAGCACTATACAATACAATCTTCATCCCAACGTTGTGCTACCAATGCCAGACCTGGACCCTAGATGCAAGAACAATAAGAAAAATAACCTCTACAGAGATGAAATGTGTTAGACGAATGACAGGAAACAGTCTGAGAGATAAGATCAGAAATGAAGAACTGAGAAAAAAGCTAGGAATAGCCCCCGCCATAGAATATATAAGGAAGCAACAGATAAAATGGTTTGGCCACGTGACAAGGCACAAAGAACAAAACACAACACAACGAGCCTTCAAAAAACGTTGTGAGAACACCAGACCTACGGGTCGACCACGAAAAAGATGGGTCGATGGAATATTAGAAGCACTAGGAAACATAACAGCAGCAGAGGCGAACAGAAGCGCAAAAGACCGCAAATTATATCTCCCCTCGACGCTGAAAGGCAGATGAGGAAGGAAATAAGATGAAGAAGAGTGCGAAGGGAGAGACATCAGAGTTTTACATCACTTTTGATTTAAAAATAAGATGACGTGGGTTGTTAGGGAATTAGGCAGTTGGCAGTTGGAGTTAGAGTCGGAGTTGAGCAGTGGAAGGAAGTGGCTGCTCAGAGATGCAGTCAGGACGGTTGCACAGAAACCTGATAGCTTTATGTCGCCTGATTGAAGTCCAACGACTCTCACTGCCTTTAGTACTGATGGTTTGCCTGAGCAAACAGTACTGCCCAGCAGTTGTTATTTTTTTAGAAGTAGGAAATTGTAAAGGGAAACAGCACAGAGGGAAGACAAATAAAAAGGTAAACTCAGAGGGAAATAGTATAATAGGTTTATACAACGCAGGACACACATGATAGTGATGCCACAGAATAAGATTTCAATGACAAAATGATATAAACTAATATATTATAAATGTGTATGTATTTAAGTAACATGTTGTAATAATAGGTGAGTGTGCGAGAAAGTTGACACCACGAAAGGTGATCAGATTACATTACAGGGAAATTGTAGAGTTATATCTAACCTGTGATAGAGTCACGTGTACAAAGGTAAAATTCGGAGTAAATTTAAGGAGATATAATTAGAGGTTAAGGCAAAGAAATGCAAATGAATGCATAAAAATGCGAAGCTGCAGTAAAGAGTTTTTAGTTCTTCTCCTCTAGTCCCTTATGAGACACTTCGGTGTTCTCCTCTATACCTTTTTCTGTGCTCCTTACCCCTCATTTGTTTTTATTGTACCCCACTCTCAGACATCTCACTCTTACCACCTTTTGAGCACCTGTTAGTCTACTGTTCTATTCTTTCTCCTTTGTGTTTGCACACTGACCCCTGTGTGAACTCCTCTGGTTCGGTGTGCATTGGCGCATATTTCTGCACATTCACGACAGCCACACTTCTGTTACCGTTTCCTTTTCATACACACAGGATAGACATTTTTATTTTCTTTAACATTTTGTGAATATTTTTGTTTTGAATGTTTCGTTATTTGTTGTGTATGTGTGTGTGTGTTTCTTGTTTGTTCCTGCTGAAGGCCTATTGAGCCGAAACGTCGTTTAGTCTGTGCCGTCCACTTATCACGTAAAGCTTCTAACATACCATTTTTGATTCAATGAGTCATGAAGAAAATATGCGGCAGACGCTAACATTGTTGGGTGCAGCGATAGAGAAGCTAGGAAATAGTTTACAGAAGCAGGAGGTGACAAGGAGAATTCCAATATTTGCCGGAGAGACCGAAAGATTTGATAAATGGGTAAATGCGGTGGAATATTGGGGTAAAAACAAATGCCTGTCGCAAGCAGAATGGAATGACATGGTATTAGCAACGAGCAATGGGAGAGTAGCAAATTGCATCAGGCGAAGAATAGAAGAAATGAGAGAAGAGACATGGCAAGAATTCAGAGCCCATTTGGCAAAAAGATATGCCCAATATAAGGATGAGCAACACGCTATCATCACACAGAGAACGAGTCAACAACAAAGAAATGAATCAATACAAGAATATGGAGACAGAATGGTAGTAATAGCGGAACAAGGGTTTGGACAGGGAGTGAATAATGACCAAGTGAACAAAATGTTGGTAGCAACATTTATATCTGGCCTCGGAAATAGAGAGTTGAAGTTGCAGTTGGCGAGGAGGGCAACTACTACATTATCGCGACTGATAAATGTGGCGATAGAGGAAGAGAATATGTTAAAAAGGTTTGAAGACGGCCAACAACAAGAAAGAGTAGAAGGGAATAGACAAAGTCGACAAGAAAGCCCCAGGGAGAGAGATCATATGAGGAGAAGAGATAGAGAACAGAACTATAGACAAGTAGTACATAGCATCCAGGATACAAGGGGGTGCTATAGGTGTGGTCGAGTAGGACATGTTGCTAGACAATGTCCAGTAAGAGAAATTGGACAAGGGAGAGGAGAAGGATACCAAGTGGCGGGAAACGCCAAAAGTTGCTCAAGGATGCAGGCGCCTTTGAGCACGAAAAGAACGCCTGATAAATTCAGTATGAATGAGAGGAGAAAAGACCCCCATGTTCATGTATAGTGCAGGTAGATAAACAGAAGTTTAGAGCCATTGTGGACACAGGAGCAAGCGTAAGCGTAATAGAAGAGAGTGCATATAGGTCCATAAAGAAGAAGGATAAACTGTATAGAACAAAGAATAACCTGGAATCGATAAGTGGGCAAGTTTTAGAAGTATAAGGAGAGACATTGATACAGATTAAGATAGGGAAATATAGAACGGAACAAAGATTTATGGTAGTTAGAGGGATGACCAGAGTCATGGTATTGGGCAGAGATTGGATTATCAAAAATAAAGCGATAGTGAATTATAGAACGCAAAAGTTATAACTAGGAAATATGGAGATCCAAATGGAGGATGATATTCAGATAGCCACATTGGCTAGGCCAAAAGAAGATATAATTCTGAAACCACATAGAGTGCACATCACGTTGGCAAAAATGGGAAAGAATGATTACGTGAAAGCAGGAATGACAGTAAAGACAACAGGATCAAAGAGGGAAATAATGGGTGAGTCAAGCATAAAGGTAAGGGATGCCATTGTAAGAATAGAGAACAACAACATCTGTCCGATAATGTCAATAAATTATTCGGGGAAAACAATAAGAATAAAAAGGGGAAAAGTAATAGCGCAAATACAGCCACCACGACCAAAAAAGATGATAGCAACGTATGGCAGAGAAAGAACAAGGGATAGATGGCAGGCTCCAGGGAATAGACAGAAAGGATATAAAAAGCAAGGGAGTGTGTCCTTTCAAGAAGAGCGGAGAGTGGATAACTGGAAGTGGAGAGATCAGCTGTATAAAAGGGCAAACAAGGAAGTGACAAAGAGAAACAGAGGGACCTTTAGACCTAACAGAAGAGGGAAAGGAGTAACTGTTAAAACAGAGAAAGACAAGACCTTGTTATTTAAACGAGATTAGAGGAAGAAGAGATGGAACAAATGAGAGATAAAACTTTAGGTGGTATAGTCTGAAAATAAATAGGAGAATTAGGAAACAAAATAGGAGTGAGTTTGGTGAGAAAACGGAGAGAACAGCAGATGTGACAAGAGAGAACCAGAATAAGCTGGAAACTAAGGACATAAAAAGATATGTTGATGTCGGAGTAGGTAAGGACAGGGAGATAGGTCGAGAGGAATAGAAAGAAGAAAAAGGCATACAAAAGAAATAACGGAACGCACAGATAATGCTACACAGATGATTGAACAAGGAACAAGGAACAAGGAATAGAGGGACAAACAGACAAACAAACATAAAGGATAGAGGAATACAAGTAAATATTATAGAAATAGGTCGAGATGAGGAGAAAGAAGAAAAAAGACACACGAACAGAAATAACGGAACGCACAGAGAGTGCTACACAAATGATTGAAAAAGGAACAAGGAATAGAGGGACGACAGACAGACAAACAAACATAAAGAATAGAGGAATACAAGTAAATATAATTAATGAAAATGTGTTAACAGTGGCAGATAAAGAGAAGGAGGTCAGTCAAACACAAGATAGGAAGAAGAAGATGTTAAGCAGGGAAGTTGAATGTATAAATGACATACAAGGGGAATTATTGCCCAGCGCAAGGCGTAGAGTAAATAGCACTCATAGATTAGAATCCATAGCCATGATTAGCACGAAGGGGTCGCAGAAAACTGAAAACACAACAAATACGAAAGCAGAGGATGGATCGTGGAGTTTAACGGCGGCAGAAATAGCAGAGCTAGTAGCGAAAAACGTATCACAAGAAGCAAAGGATAAATTTGCGGAAATGCAAAGGAAGCAAGAAGGAAGAATATTGACCGATGCAGCCTATGCAAATGAGATGGGTCAGTTACAGCGATTTTTAAACCACAAGCAGAAGACGGACGCTGAAAAATGTAGGCAAGGTCATAAGTCTAAATCACAAGATGAAAGCAGAAGTAATCAAGGATATAATAGATATAATTCGAGGTACAGAGGGAATAATTATCAGAAATTGTGGAGAGGTTCCCGAGAATAGATAGACAGAGGAAGGGCAAGAGATATAGGAAAGAAAGCAGTACATAGGAGTAGTTAAGGAGTAAGTTGGACTTAGAGAACAAAACAGTACCTATATAGTATGAAAGAAAGGGGGGATTTAAATAAATAGATAGTACAGATAGTCGTTAAGATGGATAAACGATTAGGACATATTGGGGGCGAATTATGTAAACGTGGATTTGCACGCCAAAATTAGGTAGAGACAGAATTAGTGCAGTGCAGTACGAAGGGAGAGAAAAATGACGTAAAATTAGGATGACGTGAGTTGTTAGGGAATTAGGCAGTTGGCAGTTGGAGTTAGTTAGAGTCGGAGTTGAGCAGTGGAAGGGAGTGGCTGCTCAGTGATGCAGGCAGGACGGATGCACAGAAACCTGATAGCTTGATGTCGCCTGATTTGAAGTCCAACATGGACGACTCTCACTGCCTTTAGTACTGATGGTTTGCCTGAGCAAACAGTTGCCTTCACTGCTGGGATGATTTAACCGTGTCTCAACGACACCTTAACCATAGTCGTGGCAAGGAGTGCCCTCTGCCTTAATGCGTGTCTGACCAGTGTAGGCCTGTGTGGCCTGGTCTTGAACTCGGAGCATCTTCCACAAACCTCTCTTCGCGGCGTGCACAGGGGGCTTTGGTCGGTTGGACATCTCTAAGGGGTGACAGTGTGTGAACATGGACAATTGGAGGATATTCAGAAGCAAGTTTTTATATGTAGAACCATCTTGGTTGTTGATTCATTATTGAACTTTGTTGAACTTTGCACTTCTGACTGTTGTATGTGGCCGAATTTGCGGCAGGGACAGTACCAAGAAATTAGTGGATTTATCACATTAGTGAGACCTGTTTTAGAAATTAACTTATGACGGTTGAAAGGTTTGACAATTGATTGACAGTTTCTTCGTTGAATTTATAAATTATTGTTCAAATATTAAAGGCTCAGTTGTTCGATTCATTGGATCTCGCTATATATTATCCCCAGCAAGTATACCTGAGTTTCGTTTTTAATGACGATGTCGTTGCAGGGATAGTTACAAGCTTAAGGGGTCTCAAATAAAAGGAATCACCGTTCATTGAAATACGTTTAGATAATAAAAGAGAAAACTGTACAGTCCAACTTTCGAATCCATATAGAAGTGTGCTAAACACACAACTTTGCTAAATATATAAACAGTATATAAACAATAATACATTTGTGAGTGTTAGTTTTGCGTTGGTCCATACTATTTGTTTAAGTTCTACCAAATATTGAAGCTTTCATTCCGATTAGGATATTTATCTCTTCAGCAAGCGATATGGTGGTTGTAACTGCAAAGTCGAGGTAAGTAGTTTTTCGCACAAATTCGAGTGCAGACTAGTTGCGCGCTAGCTACAACATGTTCGAGGGTCACAGTTTTCTGGACACTTACAAACAAGGAGAACATGTCACATGATCCAAAAGCCAAAATATCAATAATAGACTGCAGGTCAATTTTACTGTGAGCTAACAGTGGTACATTATCAGTAAACAGCAGCATCTTGATCAGGGCCTCAAATGATTTAGATTATGCTCTCAGACGAGATAGATTTTAAACAAGGAATCAACTGATCTTGTTCAGATTTGAATTTTAATTCAGTTAGTAGTCTTTTGTTGTCAGCTAGTCTAATTGAGCTTGTTGATCTGTTTGTCAGAGTAGACCAAATAAAAGCAATCAAGCGAAAGAAGTATGGCTACAACAGAGATGTGAAGAGATTGAAATTCAACGCAAAAAAAAACAAGACAATGCTATCAAAAAAGTGACGAATTAACTGGAAGAAAGACTCACAAAATAATGGTCGTTTAAAACCAAAGGAAGGAGAATTGGTTATGGAACAAGGAAGTACAAGAAAAAGCTGGACAGAATACATCAAGGAACTCCTTGATGACAAACGAACAGATGTAAATATTCAAGATAAGCGGTCAAAAGCCGCAAACACTTACAGAAGAATTATAGGGTGATTTGCACAACATGGAAGAAATAAAATTACTAGAATCAAGTAATACAAGTATAACCAATGAGCAGATGGGAAAATTTGAAACAGAAAGCAGTTGAATTACATCCGCAGCAGCGGATATGTATCGGATGGTCAATTAAAATCTATATTCATATCTATCTATTGACCTTTTGAGCCGTAGCCGGCACATAGGGCGTAGACCAAGATACTCCTTCTCTTATCTGAATTTTTGTTCTAGCAGTTTTCAATTCTTTTAAAACATATTTTATCAAATCTCGCCATTTGTCTCTGTTCTGTGCAAGCAGCTCTATCTCATTGAGGGAGCCGATTCCTGCTGCTCTTGCCTTTCTCATCAATGTTCTTCTCAGTGTCTCTCTGGGTCTTCCTCTTTTCCTCTTACCGGTTGTTTCCCATATGAGGGCTTGCTTTGCTATTCGGTTATTATCTCTTCTCATCACATGTCCAACATATGACCATCGTCTTTTCTTTATTACTGAAGATATTAGTGGTTGATTGGCGATTTCAGTAATTTCCTCATTTATTTTGAATTCGTTCCACGCTATACCAAGTATTCTCCTTAGACATTTATTTTCTAATGCGTTCAACTTTGTTTCTATATCTCTTGTTGTTTTCCAGCTTTCACACGCATACGTAAGTAGTATAGCAGGGTCCAACTAGTAGCATTTAGGCGCTAAATTAACAAAGATATATAGTGTGGTGCGCAGCGAACCACATGTACATGAGAGACAGGGGGAGTTAACCATGGCAGCTCGTGTCGGGATGTTAACCTCTAGTCCCGGTGACCCCGGAAGTGACCTGTTTATGTGACCGCTTATCTCGTGGGGTTTCAAGTGGTCAGCGGGGCTTATCTCAAGTGGGTGAGCGGGGCTTATATCAAGTGGGTGAGCGGGGCTTATCTCAAGTAGGTGAGCGGGGGTGTCTGTCGGCGTGACCTCAATGCTCCGTATTTTAAAAATTCCGAATTATTTAAAAAAAAAACAGTCTCCATCGGATTTCGAACACGGGTCTACGGCGTGCCAGGCCAGACACTTACCACTATGCTACAGGCGATCACAGAATTAGAGGCTGAATGAGACAGGTGACTCGTGATGCTTTTGTTGGTGCTCGACAGCTATCTAGTAGTAGAGAAAGATTGACCCGCATTTAGGCGCTAAATTAACAAAGATATATAGGGCGGCGCGCGGCGCGCATAACGCGTGCGGCGCAGGGGGGAGTTAACCGTGACATTTCGTGTCGGGATGCCTGGTGACCTCTCGTTGACCTCTCAACCTCTCGTGGTGGGGTCGGGTGACCTCTCGTGGTGGGGGTGGCGGTGGTGTTGTGAAGGGGTGAAGTTGTGAAGGGGTGGTGCCATAACTTTCATAAATCTATTATATTTTTTCTTTATGCTTTCAGACAATAAAAAACAGTGACTTTCAAAACAGTTCTATTCAAGATAAGTTTTAAAAACTTCCTTTAGAATTAAAGGTAACAGCTTAGGCCGTTACACATGCTACACGAAGGCGCATTAACGAACTTAGTAACTACACGCCAAACGCGAAACACCGCGCTAATAACGTTAAGCGAGATCAAAGAGCCCGGTTCCCGTTAGACGGTCAGCGAGATCAAAGAGCTCGGTGAGTACTTACTTCCCGTTAGACGGACCGCGTTTACATCAAAGGATTATCTAGTGTTTACTCTTGACCACACTAATAAATTTAGGTGTGGGATGGGTTGGTGGGGGAAAGTGGGGACTCATGAAAGTAGGGTGACATAGCTTTTACATTCTTTCTTTGTATGGTCGCTCAAATGTCTTGACCAAGATAACTTATTCAAGACAACTTTTAATGTGTATCTAACATTTTCTTTACAACTAAAGGTAACAACTTAGTCCGTTACACATGTCTTGCTATAGACAGGATGGCGTGCTAATGACTTTAATAGCTAAATGGTAGATGAATATTTAGGCTAACTTGAGAGTCGTGGCGATCTCTCCGCGCCATGGTCGGGGTGAGCTCTCGCAGTGGGGGACCTGTTATTATCAAAGACCCTATTTCTCTGTGAAATTTCTCACTTGGGTAACTTAAGCTGGTCTAGCCGTCTAACAGAGAGACAGTAAATTAATGTACTTTTGATATTCTAATACTGTTGTGTTTTTTGTAGTGGTTGTAGTAATAGTAGTAGTAGTTAAAGTCGTTGTTGAAGTTGTACAACTAGTGTGACTTGTATTTTGTAGAGTTATAACAGACAAGTGGGGGCTATGCCTTTTTTTATCATATATAGTAGAGAGATGGTAGAGTCTTATAGTTATTTTTATGCATGACAACTTTAATGTATCTATAAAATTTATTTTGAAATTAATGGAAACAAAACTTACTGAGGGCTTGGCCAACTAACAGCAACGGTCTTGCTAATATATTTAACCCGTGGAAACATCAGCATCATGAGACTTATTAATGTCCAAATTGACCGCTTGTTCATAACACGGATACGACAGCGATGATGACTTTAATGGGTACGCAATCAAAGATCCCGTGGGTTTTGTTTTAGTCGATGACAACTTTTGAAATAGTAGCTGACAACTTTTGTATTAGCAGATGACAGCTTTCAATGACTGTTTACATGCTATGTCATTGTAGCAGTCATGTATGTCATGTCGATGTAGTAGACACGTATGTCATGTCATTGTAACAGTCATGTCAATGTAACAGTCATTTCGTTGTAATAGTCATCTCGTTGTAACAGTCACGTATGTCATGTCGTTTTATCAGAGACGTATGGTTTGTCGTTGCAACAGACACGTATGTCATGTCGTTTTATCAGAGACGTATGGTATGTCGTTGTATCAGTCATGTCAATGTAACAGTCATTTCGTTGTAATAGTCATCTCGTTGTAACAGACACGTATGTCATGTCGTTGTAACAGACACGTATGGTATGTCGTTGTAACAGACATGTCGTTGTATCAGTCATGTCGATGTAGTAGACACGTATGTCATGTCATTGTAAAAGTCATGTCAATGTAACAGTCATGTCAATGTAACAGTCATTTCGTTGTAATAGTCATCTCGTTGTAACAGTCACGTATGTCATGTCGTTTTATCAGAGACGTATGGTATGTCGTTGTAACAGACATGTCGTTGTATCAGTCATGTCGATGTAGTAGACACGTATGTCATGTCATTGTAACAGTCATGTCGATGTAACAGTCATCTCGTTGTAACAGTCACGTATGTCATGTCGTTTTATCAGAGACGTATGGTATGTCGTTGTAACAGACACGTATGTCATGTCGTTTTATCAGAGACGTATGGTGTGTCGTTGTATCAGTCATGTCAATGTAACAGTCATTTCGTTGTAATAGTCATCTCGTTGTAACAGACACGTATGTCATGTCGTTGTAACAGACACGTATGGTATGTCGTTGTAACAGACATGTCGTTGTATCAGTCATGTCGATGTAGTAGACACGTATGTCATGTCATTGTAAAAGTCATGTCAATGTAACAGTCATGTCAATGTAACAGTCATTTCGTTGTAATAGTCATCTCGTTGTAACAGTCACGTATGTCATGTCGTTTTATCAGAGACGTATGGTATGTCGTTGTAACAGACATGTCGTTGTATCAGTCATGTCGATGTAGTAGACACGTATGTCATGTCATTGTAACAGTCATGTCGATGTAACAGTCATCTCGTTGTAACAGTCACGTATGTCATGTCGTTTTATCAGAGACGTATGGTATGTCGTTGTAACAGACACGTATGTCATGTCGTTTTATCAGAGACGTATGGTATGTCGTTGTATCAGTCATGTCAATGTAACAGTCATTTCGTTGTAATAGTGATCTCGTTGTAACAGACACGTATGTCATGTCGTTGTAACAGACACGTATGGTATGTCGTTGTAACAGACATGTCGTTGTATTAGTCATGTCGATGTAGTAGACACGTATGTCATGTCATTGTAACAGTCATGTCAATGTAACAGTCATGTCAATGTAACAGTCATTTCGTTGTAATAGTTATCTCGTTGTAACAGTCACGTATGTCATGTCGTTTTATCAGAGACGTATGGTATGTCGTTGTAACAGACATGTCGTTGTATCAGTCATGTCGATGTAGTAGACACGTATGTCATGTCATTGTAACAGTCATGTCGATGTAACAGTCATCTCGTTGTAACAGTCACGTATGTCATGTCGTTTTATCAGAGACGTATGGTATGTCGTTGTAACAGACACGTATGTCATGTCGTTTTATCAGAGACGTATGGTATGTCGTTGTATCAGTCATGTCAATGTAACAGTCATTTCGTTGTAATAGTCATCTCGTTGTAACAGACACGTATGTCATGTCGTTGTAACAGACACGTATGGTATGTCGTTGTAACAGACATGTCGTTGTATCAGTCATGTCGATGTAGTAGACACGTATGTCATGTCATTGTAACAGTCATGTCGATGTAACAGTCATCTCGTTGTAACAGTCACGTATGTCATGTCGTTTTATCAGAGACGTATGGTATGTCGTTGTAACAGACACGTATGTCATGTCGCTTTATCAGAGACGTATGGTATGTCGTTGTATCAGTCATGTCAATGTAACAGTCATTTCGTTGTAATAGTCATCTCGTTGTAACAGACACGTGTGTCATGTCGTTGTAACAGACACGTATGGTATGTCGTTGTAACAGACATGTCGTTGTATCAGTCATGTCGATGTAACAGTCATTTCGTTGTAATAGTCATCTCGTTGTAACAGACACGTATGTCATGTCGTTGTAAAAGACACGTATGGTATGTCGTTGTAACAGACATGTCGTTGTATCAGTCATGTCGATGTAGTAGACACGTATGTCATGTCATTGTAACAATCATGTCAATGTAACAGTCATGTCAATGTAACAGTCATTTCGTTGTAATAGTCATCTCGTTGTAACAGTCACGTATGTCATGTCATTGTAACAGTCATGTCAATGTAACAGTCATTTCGTTGTAATAGTCATCTCGTTGTAACAGACACGTATGTCATGTCGTTGTAACAGACACGTATGGTATGTCGTTGTAACAGACATGTCGTTGTATCAGTCATGTCGATGTAGTAGACACGTATGTCATGTCATTGTAACAGTCATGTCAATGTAACAGTCATGTCAATGTAACAGTCATTTCGTTGTAATAGTCATCTCGTTGTAACAGTCACGTATGTCATGTCGTTTTATCAGAGACATATGGTATGTCGTTGTAACAGACATGTCGTTGTATCAGTCATGTCGATGTAGTAGACACGTATGTCATGTCATTGTAACAGTCATGTCGATGTAACAGTCATCTCGTTGTAACAGTCACGTATGTCATGTCGTTTTATCAGAGACGTATGGTATGTCGTTGTAACAGACACGTATGTCATGTCGTTTTATCAGAGACGTATGGTATGTCGTTGTATCAGTCATGTCAATGTAACAGTTATTTCGTTGTAATAGTCATCTCGTTGTAACAGACACGTATGTCATGTCGTTGTAACAGACACGTATGGTATGTCGTTGTAACAGACATGTCGTTGTATTAGTCATGTCGATGTAGTAGACACGTATGTCATGTCATTGTAACAGTCATGTCAATGTAACAGTCATGTCAATGTAACAGTCATTTCGTTGTAATAGTCATCTCGTTGTAACAGTCACGTATGTCATGTCGTTTTATCAGAGACGTATGGTATGTCGTTGTAACAGACATGTCGTTGTATCAGTCATGTCGATGTAGTAGACACGTATGTCATGTCATTGTAACAGTCATGTCGATGTAACAGTCAACTCGTTGTAACAGTCACGTATGTCATGTCGTTTTATCAGAGACGTATGGTATGTCGTTGTAACAGACACGTATGTCATGTCGTTTTATCAGAGACGTATGGTATGTCGTTGTATCAGTCATGTCAATGTAACAGTCATTTCGTTGTAATAGTCATCTCGTTGTAACAGACACGTATGTCATATCGTTGTAACAGACACGTATGGTATGTCGTTGTAACAGACATGTCGTTGTATCAGTCATGTCGATGTAGTAGACACGTATGTCATGTCATTGTAACAGTCATGTCGATGTAACAGTCATCTCGTTGTAACAGTCACGTATGTCATGTCGTTTTATCAGAGAAGTATGGTATGTCGTTGTAACAGACACGTATGTCATGTCGTTTTATCAGAGACGTATGGTATGTTGTTGTATCAGTCATGTCAATGTAACAGTCATTTCGTTGTAATAGTCATCTCGTTGTAACAGACACGTGTGTCATGTCGTTGTAACAGACACGTATGGTATGTCGTTGTAACAGACATGTCGTTGTATCAGTCATGTCGATGTAACAGTCATTTCGTTGTAATAGTCATCTCGTTGTAACAGACACGTATGTCATGTCGTTGTAAAAGACACGTATGGTATGTCGTTGTAACAGACATGTCGTTGTATCAGTCATGTCGATGTAGTAGACACGTATGTCATGTCATTGTAACAGTCATGTCAATGTAACAGTCATGTCAATGTAACAGTCATTTCGTTGTAATAGTCATCTCGTTGTCACAGACACGTATGTCATGTCGTTGTAATAGACACGTATGGTATGTCGTTGTAACAGACATGTCGTTGTATCAGTCATGTCAATGTATCAGACACGTGTGTCATGTCATTGTAACAGTCATGTCGATGTAACAGTCATCTCGTTGTAACAGTCACGTATGTCATGTCGTTTTATCAGAGACGTATGGTATGTCGTTGTATCAGTCATGTCAATGTAACAGTCATTTCGTTGTAATAGTCATCTCGCTGTAACAGACACATATGTCATGTCGTTGTAACAGACACGTATGGTATGTCGTTGTAACAGACATGTCGTTGTATCAGTCATGTCGATGTAACAGTCATTTCGTTGTAATATTCATCTCGTTGTAACAGACACGTATGTCATGTCGTTTTATCTGAGACGTATAGTATGTCGTTGTAACAGACATGTCGTTGTATCAGTCATGTCGATGTAGTAGACACGTATTTCATGTCATTGTAACAGTCATGTCGATGTAACAGTCATCTCGTTGTAACAGTCACGTATGTCATGTCGTTTTATCAGAGACGTATGGTATGTCGTTGTAACAGACACGTATGTCATGTCGTTTTATCAGAGACGTATGGTATGTCGTTGTATCAGTCATGTCAATGTAACAGTCATTTCGTTGTAATAGTCATCTCGTTGTAACAGACACGTATGTCACGTCGTTGTAACAGACACGTATGGTATGTCGTTGTAACAGACATGTCGTTGTATCAGTCATGTCGATGTAACAGTCATTTCGTTGTAATAGTCATCTCGTTGTAACAGACACGTATGTCATGTCGTTGTAACAGACACGTATGGTATGTCGTTGTAACAGACATGTCGTTGTATCAGTCATATCGATGTAGTAGACACGTATGTCATGTCATTGTAACAGTCATGTCAATGTAACAGTCATGTCAATGTAACAGTCATTTCGTTGTAATAGTCATCTCGTTGTAACAGTCACGTATGTCATGTCATTGTAACAGTCATGTCAATGTAACAGTCATGTCAATGTAACAGTCATTTCGTTGTAATAGTCATCTCGTTGTAACAGTCACGTATGTCATGTCGTTTTATCAGAGACGTATGGTATGTCGTTGTAACAGACATGTCGTTGTAGCAGTCATGTCGATGTAGTAGACACGTATGTCATGTCATTGTAACAGTCATGTCGATGTAACAGTCATCTCGTTGTAACAGTCACGTATGTCATGTCGTTTTATCAGAGACGTATGGTATGTCGTTGTAACAGACACGTATGTCATGTCGTTTTATCAGAGACGTATGGTATGTCGTTGTATCAGTCATGTCAATGTAACAGTCATTTCGTTGTAATAGTCATCTCGTTGTAACAGACACGTATGTCATGTCGTTGTAACAGATACGTATGATATGTCGTTGTAACAGACATGTCGTTGTATCAGTCATGTCGATGTAGTAGACACGTATGTCATGTCATTGTAACAGTCATGTCAATGTAACAGTCATGTCAATGTAACAGTCATTTCGTTGTAATAGTCATCTCGTTGTAACAGTCACGTATGTCATGTCGTTTTATCTGAGACGTATGGTATGTCATTGTAACAGACATGTCGTTGTATCAGTCATGTCGATGTAGTAGACACGTATTTCATGTCATTGTAACAGTCATGTCGATGTAACAGTCATCTCGTTGTAACAGTCACGTATGTCATGTCGTTTTATCAGAGACGTATGGTATGTCGTTGTAACAGACACGTATGTCATGTCGTTTTATCAGAGACGTATGGTATGTCGTTGTATCAGTCATGTCAATGTAACAGTCATTTCGTTGTAATAGTCATCTCGTTGTAACAGACACGTATGTCATGTCGTTGTAACAGACACGTATGGTATGTCGTTGTAACAGACATGTCGTTGTATCAGTCATGTCGATGTAGTAGACACGTATTTCATGTCATTGTAACAGTCATGTCGATGTAACAGTCATCTCGTTGTAACAGTCACGTATGTCATGTCGTTTTATCAGAGACGTATGGTATGTCGTTGTAACAGACACGTATGTCATGTCGTTTTATCAGAGACGTATGGTATGTCGTTGTATCAGTCATGTCAATGTAACTGTCATTTCGTTGTAATAGTCATCTCGTTGTAACAGACACGTATGTCATCTCGTTGTAAGAGACACGTATGTCATGTCGTTGTAACAGACACGTATGGTATGTCGTTGTAACAGACATGTCGTTGTATCAGTCATGTCGATGTAGTAGACACGTATGTCATGTCATTGTAACAGTCATATCAATGTAACAGTCATGTCAATGTAACAGTCATTTCGTTGTAATAGTCATCTCGTTGTAGCAGTCACGTATGTCATGTCATTGTAACAGTCATGTCAATGTAACAGTCATGTCAATGTAACAGTCAGTTCGTTGTAATAGTCATCTCGTTGTAACAGTCACGTATGTCATGTCGTTTTATCAGAGACGTATGGTATGTCGTTGTAACAGACATGTCGTTGTAGCAGTCATGTCGATGTAGTAGACACGTATATCATGTCATTGTAACAGTCATGTCAATGTAACAGTCATGTCAATGTAACAGTCATTTGGTTGTAATAGTCATCTCGTTGTAACAGACACGTATGTCATGTCGTTGTAACAGACACGTATGGTATGTCGTTGTAACAGACATGTCGTTGTATCAGTCATGTCAATGTATCAGACACGTGTGTCATGTCGTTGTATGAGACACAGATCTCATGTCATGATATTGTTGTAGTTGTTCAAGTAGTTGTTGATGTTGTAGTAGTAGTGGAAGATGTTAGACGACGTGTTTTTTTTAGCAGAGGAAGTTTCTGAATAG
This sequence comes from Megaustenia siamemsis, assembly GCA_032433765.1. Lineage (NCBI taxonomy): Eukaryota > Metazoa > Mollusca > Gastropoda > Stylommatophora > Ariophantidae > Megaustenia > Megaustenia siamemsis. Next base: position 54,086,006 of record JAVIAB010000160.1, on the reverse strand, counting down.
TAGATGACAACTTTCGAAATAGCAGATGACAACATTTGTTTTAGCCGAGGACAACGTTCGAAATAGTAGGTGACAACTTTTGAATTACAGTGAGACGACTTTCGAATTACCATATGAGGGATACAAGTTCCAATAGGCGACCATGGCCTCTCACAGTACATCGTGTCAGTTCTGTTGTTAACTGTTTTCCATGTCATGTCGTTGTAGTAGTCATAGGTGTCATACCGTCGTTGTAGTAGTCATAGGTGTCATACCGTTGTATGTAGGTTGTCTAATGTGTCGGGATGGATGAATGTAGGTTGTCTAGTGTGTCGGGATGGATGAATCTAGATTGGCTAGTATGTCGGGATGGATGAATGTAGGTTGTCTAGTGTAGCATGATGGTTGTATGTATGTTGTCCAGTGTGACATGATAGTTGTATGTAGGTTGTCTAGTTTGTCGTGATGGCTGTATGTAGGTTGTCTAGTGTGTCGTGATGGCTGTATGTAGGTTGTCTAGTGTGTCGGGATGGATGAATGTAGGTTGTCGACTGTGTCATGATGCTTGTATGTAGGTTGTCTAGTGTCGCATGATGGCTATATGTATATTGTCCATTGTGGCATGATAGTTGTAGGTAGATTGTCTGGTGTGTCATGATGATTGTATGTAGGTTGTCGAGTGTGCGCCAACAAATCACCGCGCCATTTAAACTTCTTTGAACACAATGGACACAGATGTTCACCAGAAGAAACCTCATTATGAGAAACCATCTAGAGAAAATCCAATAACCCTTTCGTCAACCATACTTAACATACCTAGTTTAACTTCATCAATAACCATAAGCCTCTACTCCTGCTACTACTACAAGAGAGAGAGAGAGAGTTTTAATATTATTCCACTTGTCTTTTTCTTTGCTCTCTCTCTCTCTCTCTCTCTCTCTCTCTCTCTCTTGTAGTAGTAGCAGGAGTAGAGGCTTATGGTTATTGATGAAGTTAAACTAGGTATGTTAAGTATGGTTGACGAAAGGGTTATTGGATTTTCTCTAGATGGTTTCTCATAATGAGGTTTCTTCTGGTGAACATCTGTGTCCATTGTGTTCAAAGAAGTTTAAATGGCGCGGTGATTTGTTGGCGCACACTCGACAACCTACATACAATCATCATGACACACCAGACAATCTACCTACAACTATCATGCCACACTGGACAATATACATATAACCATCATGCGATACTAGACATTATAGACTATAGACTAGACTAGATTGACCTCGACTTTGCTGATGACATAGTTCTCATCAGCAGTCAGATAAAAACGATGCAGGAAAACACAAATGAACTATCATCAATAGCCAGCAAAATTGGGCTTGAGGTCAATCATGAAAAGACTAAAGTCATGAAAAGTTTAATTCCAACAAGTGACAAAATATACATGGAAAACAAACCAGTAGAAGAGATCGATCACTTTATCTATCTTGGAAGTCACATTGATCGAGAAGGGGATACGAGCAAAGAAATTAGAATCAGACTGGCTAAAGCAGCAATGTCTTTCAGAAGCCTTGAAAAGTTGTGGAAATCAAAACTCATTAGCACAAACACAAAACTTAGGCTATTCAAATCAAATGTACTATCAACCCTTACGTATGCGTGTGAAAGCTGGAAAACAACAAGAGATATAGAAACAAAGTTGAACGCATTCGAAAATAAATGTCTAAGGAAAATACTTGGTATAGAATGGAACGAATTCAAAACAAACGAGGAAATTAGAGAAATCGCCAATCAACCACTAATATCTTCAGTAATAAAGAAAAGACGATGGTCATACGTTGGACATGTGATGAGAAGAGATAATAATCGAATAGCAAAGCAAGCCCTCATATGGGAAACAACAGGTAAAAAAAAAAGAGGAAGACCCAGGGAGACACTGAGAAAAACATTGATGAAAGAGGCAAGAGCAGCAGGAATCGACTCCCTCAATGAGATAGAACTGCTTGCACAAAACAGAGACAGATGGCGAGATTTGATAAAATATCTTTAAAAGGAAACTGCTAGAACAAAAATTCATATAGGAGAAGGTGTATCTTGGTCTACGCCCTATGGGCCGGTTACGGCTCGAAAGGTCAATAGATAGATAGATAGATACTAGACAACCTACATACAGCCATCACGACACACTAGACAACCTACATACAGCCATCACGACAAACTAGACAACCTACATACAACAAATCATGTCACACTGGACAACATACATACAACCATCATGCTACACTAGACAACCTACATTAATCCATCCCGACATACTAGCCAATCTACATTCATCCATCCCGACACACTAGACAACCTACATTCATCCATCCCGACACATTAGACAACCTACATACAACGGTATGACACCTATGACTACTACAACGACGGTATGACACCTATGACTACTACAACGACATGACATGGAAAACAGTTAACAACAGAACTGACACGATGTACTGTGAGAGGCCATGGTCGCCTATTGGAACTTGTATCCCTCATATGGTAATTCGAAAGTCGTCTCACTGTAATTCAAAAGTTGTCACCTACTATTTCGAACGTTGTCCTCGGCTAAAACAAATGTTGTCATCTGCTATTTCGAAAGTTGTCCTCTACTATTCAGAAACTTCCTCTGCTAAAATAAACACGTCTTCTAACATCTTCCACTACTACTACAACATCAACAACTACTTGAACAACTACAACAATATCATGACATGAGATCTGTGTCTCATACAACGACATGACACACGTGTCTGATACAACGACACGTTACCTGTGACTGTTATAACGACATGACATACGTGTCTGTTACAACGAGGTGACTATTACAACGAAATGACTGTTAAATTGACATGACTGTTACAATGACATGACATACGTGTCCACTACATCGACATGACTGATACAACGACATGTCTGTTACAACGACATACCATACGTGTCTGTTACAACGACATGACATACGTGTCTGTTACAACGAGATGACTATTACAACGAAATGACTGTTACATTGACATGACTGATACAACGACATACCATACGTCTCTGATAAAACGACATGACATACGTGTCTGTTACAACGACATACCATACGTCTCCGATAAAACGACATGACATACGTGACTGTTACAACGAGATGACTGTTACATCGACATGACTGTTACAATGACATGACATACGTGTCTACTACATCGACATGACTGATACAACGACATGTCTGTTACAACGACATACCATACGTCTCTGATAAAATGACATGACATACGTGACTGTTACAACGAGATGACTATTACAACGAAATGACTGTTACATTGACATGACTGTTACATTGACATGACTGTTACAATGACATGACATACGTGTCTACTACATCGACATGACTGATACAACGACATGTCTGTTCTGTTACAACGACATACCATACGTGTCTGTTACAACGACATGACATACGTGTCTGTTACAACGAGATGACTATTACAACGAAATGACTGTTACATTGACATGACTGATACAACGACATACCATACGTCTCTGATAAAACGACATGACATACGTGTCTGTTAAAACGACATACCATACGTCTCTGATAAAACGACATGACATACGTGACTGTTACAACGAGATGACTATTACAACGAAATGACTGTTACATTGACATGACTGTTACAATGACATGACATACGTGTCTACTACATCGACATGACATACATGACTGCTACAATGACATAGCATGTAAACAGTCATTGAAAGCTGTCATCTGCTAATACAAAAGTTGTCAGCTACTATTTCAAAAGTTGTCATCGACTAAAACAAAACCCACGGGATCTTTGATTGCGTACCCATTAAAGTCATCATCGCTGTCGAATCCGTGTTATGAACAAGCGGTAAATTTGGACATTAATAAGTCTCATGTTGCTGATGTTTCCACGGGTTAAATATATTAGCATGACCGTTGCTGTTAGTTGGCCAAGCCCTCAGTAAGTTGTATGTTTCCATTAATTTCAAAATAAATTTTATAGATACATTAAAGTTGTCATGCATAAAAATAACTATAAGACTCTACCATCTCTCTACTATATATGATAAAAAAAGGCATAGCCCCCACTTGTCTGTTATAACTCTACAAAATACAAGTCACACTAGTTGTACAACTTCAACAACGACTTTAACTACTACTACTATTACTACAACCACTACAAAAAACACAACAGTATTAGAATATCAAAATTACATTAATTTACTGTCTCTCTGTTAGACAGCTAGACCAGCTTAAGTTACCCAAGTGAGAAATTTCACAGAGAAATAGGGTCTTTGATCATAACAGGTCCCCCACTGCGAGAGCTCACCCCGACCATGGCGCGGAGAGATCGCCACGACTCTCAAGTTAGCCTAAATATTCATCTACCATTTAGCTGTTAAAGTCATTAGCACGCCATCCTGTCTATAGCAAGACATGTGTAACGGACTAAGTTGTTACCTTTAGTTGTAAAGAAAATGTTAGATACACATTAAAAGTTGTCTTGAATAAGTTATCTTGGTCAAGACATTTGAGCGACCATACAAAGAAAGAATGTAAAAGCTATGTCACCCTACTTTCATGAGTCCCCACTTTCCCCCACCAACCCATCCCACACCTAAATTTATTAGTGTGGTCAAGAGTAAACACTAGATAATCCTTTGATGTAAACGCGGTCCGTCTAACGGGAAGTAAGTGCTCACCGAGCTCTTTGATCTCGCTGACCGTCTAACGGGAACCGGGCTCTTTGATCTCGCTTAACGTTATTAGCGCGGTGTTTCGCGTTTGGCGTGTAGTTACTAAGTTCGTTAATGCGCCTTCGTGTAGCATGTGTAACGGCCTAAGCTGTTACCTTTAATTCTAAAGGAAGTTTTTAAAACTTATCTTGAATAGAACTGTTTTGAAAGTCACTGTTTTTTATTGTCTGAAAGCATAAAGAAAGAATATAATAGATTTATGAAAGTTATGGCACCACCCCTTCACAACTCCACCCCTTCACAACACCACCGCCACCCCCACCACGAGAGGTCACCCGACCCCACCACGAGAGGTTGAGAGGTCAACGAGAGGTCACCAGGCATCCCGACACGAAATGTCACGGTTAACTCCCCCCTGCGCCGCACGCGTTATGCGCGCCGCGCGCCGCCCTATATATCTTTGTTAATTTAGCGCCTAAATGCGGGTCAATCTTTCTCTACTACTAGATAGCTGTCGAGCACCAACAAAAGCATCACGAGTCACCTGTCTCATTCAGCCTCTAATTCTGTGATCGCCTGTAGCATAGTGGTAAGTGTCTGGCCTGGCACGCCGTAGACCCGTGTTCGAATTCCGGTGGAGACTGTTTTTTTTTAAATAATTCGGAATTTTAAAGTACGGAGCGCCGAGGTCACGCCGACAGACACCCCCGCTCACCCACTTGAGATAAGCCCCGCTCACCCACTTGAGATAAGCCCCGCTCACCCACTTGAGATAAGCCCCGCTGACCACTTGACACCCCACGAGATAAGCGGTCACATAAACAGGTCACTTCCGGGGTCACCGGGACTAGAGGTTAACATCCCGACACGAGCTGCCATGGTTAACTCCCCTTGTGCCTACAGTACATTAGGCGCGCCACGCATACACCAGACATAAACAGGTCACTTCCGGGGTCACCGGGACCAGAGGTCAACATCTCGACACGAAATGTCATGGTTAACTCCCCCTGTCTCTCATGTACATGTGGTGCGCTGCGCACCACACTATATATCTTTGTTAATTTAGCGCCTAAATGCTATCAGTTGGACCCTGCTATACTACTCACGCGTAAGGGTTGATAGTACATTTGATTTGAATAGTCTAAGTTTTGTGTTTGTGCTAATGAGTTTTGATTTCCACAACTTTTCAAGGCTTCTGAAAGACATTGCTGCTTTAGCTATCTATATTCATAGCTAGACCAAAATTGGTGTCATAAGATGTGAGTATCACCGTACAATTAGTTTTATGTCACATGACTAAGATATAACTAAGAATCATCATGCGAGGAGCGAGAGATAAAAATAAGCCTGAAATTAGCGTTGAACTGTGTTATTGTAAGTAAAGGTACGAACCAAGCCATATACATCATAAGATCATTAGTGGAAACAACCATAGAGAGTTGGTAGTCATAGTATAAATAACGATGTATGCTTTAGAATGCAAAGGATTTGCAGAAAGTGACTGCCTTTATAGTGTTGGAAAATAAAAATAAAGGACTTAGTCTCAACAATAAAACGACAGAAGTAAAGATTGCAACAAACAAAAAGTCATCTTTTAAATGCACATTCAAATTAAATGGGATAGTATTTTTAAAAAAGTAAATGCTTGGGAACGATATTAGCTATAGACCATAGATGTACAACAGAAACGAGGGGCAGAATCGCTCAGGCAGAAATGCAAAAAAATGAGAAAGATATAAAATACCGTCCATAATTTTTATCGCTGAAAATAAGAAGAAGTTTTCTTCAGAAAAAAACGTTTCTTTTTGTGTTGGCCTCTTTGATAATTCCCTTGATGGTCTTTTTTAGCTGTCCAACAAACTGTCCACATTCTCCTGTGAAGTGCCATCTCTGCGTCTTTTTATTTCTGTGTCTACTTCTATGATTCGCTTACAGGGGTCAGAATTGACTCTATATAACACAGATGAACTCTCTTTCTCATATCTATTCACATGAAATTATTGGACAAAGTGTTTTTCATTTTCAGAAATACTGATTTTTTCCCCGAGCGATTGTGCTTTTTATTTCTGTGTATATATTATGTCTAATGTTATTAAACGGTGCATGTTAGAGTTTAACATACACTGTACATAGTTATATGAATTACAAAAATTCAATGGTTTTATTATTTTAAAATAATGGGTAAAACAAAAGGCAAATATTAACAATGAGTGAGAAGGTTAGGTCTGAAAAAAGAGAGCTGTCGGAGTACTATAATAGCATATTATGTCGTCATCAAGTAGCGGGCCTACTGGCGTAGGTGATCATGTCTCTCCACAACTTTCGATTTCGGCAGTTATTTATCATCTCTGTTGTTGACCTTCTGCCAAGCCATACTCTTAAGCTGTCTGTTATTTTCTCTCTTTGCTACCCTCTATCTCTTCGTCCCTCAATTTTTCCAGTTGTTACAATATATTCCAGTTGTTCTCTTCTCATTAAATGGCCAAAAAATTATGATTGTTTCTTCCTAATATTGGAAATTAGCTCTCTTTTTGCTTTGACCTGTCTCAGAACTTCTTCATTTCTCTTCTTAGCTGTCCATGGTACTCTCAACATTTTTCTGTAAAACCACATTTTTACAGACTCCAGTGACTTTCTTGTCTGTTGTCCTATTGTCCATGATTCGCATCCATATGTTAACACTGGCTCTACGTAACATTTAAGAACTCTTTTTCTTGTTTCTATTGTCAAAAATGGATTGCATAGTATCTTCCTCATTTTCTGGAAAGCTGCTTTTGCCTGAGCCATTCTGCATCTCACCTCTTTTGTACATCTTCCGTCTGAGGTTAACAAAGTTCCCAAATATTTAAATTCATTTAACTGTTTTAATATTATTCCACTTGTCTTTATTTTACACTGAGGTGATGTCTTTTTCTTTGTTGTTACCATTACCTCTGTCTTTTTTCTATTAAGGCTGAGTCCTTTTTTGTGTGCTTCCTTTCACTATAATGTTCAACATTTATTGTAACTCATTTTTACTCTTAGCTATTAAGACTGTATCATCATCATACCTTAGATTATTTATATTATGACCTCCAATTGTTATTCCAGGCATGCCCGTTATGGATCTTAAAATAATCTCACTATAAATATTAAACAAATCTGGTGACAGCACACAACCCTGTCTAACACCCTGTTTTATTTGTTGAAACATTCCCAATTGGTTTCCAGTTCTTATGGCCGCTGTTTGTTGCCAGTACATGTTCTTTATTATTCTTATATCTTTGCTGTCTACATTAATGCTTTCTAAAATTTTGATTATTTCTTGGTGCTTTACTTTGTCAAATGCCTTAGTGTAGTCAATGAAACATAAGTTTAGATCTGTTTTCACCTCTATGGCTCTTTCTACTAAAGATCTTATTATATAAATGGCATTGTTTGTTAATTTATCTCTAACAAAACCACACTGTTCATCGCTAATTTCTGGAATGATTTTGTTTCGCACTCTTCGCATGATGATTCTTACTAATATCTTAGTCATATGACTCATAAGGTTTATTGTGCGATGATCATCGTATTCAATCGCACCCGATTTCTTTGGTAGGGCTATGAATATTGATTTGAGCATGTTATCTGGTATATATCCGCTGTTGTAGATATCATTCAATATTTTTGTTATTATTTTTATTCCAAAATTACCCATGGCTTCAATCTCTTCTTTAGTTATATTATCTGGTACAGGAGCTTTGCCTGCTTTCATATTCCGCAAGGCGTCTTCCACTTCTTCTCTGAGTATTTCTGGTCCTTCTCCATTATCCTTAATATTTACTTCCGTTCTTTCATCATTATAAAGATCTTAAATGTATTCTGTCCATCGTTCCCTTATGTTTTCTTTATCATCAACAGTTCTCCTTCCTTTGATCTTAGACATCCATTTTTTATTGCGTTTTTCTTCCTGTTAATTCCTCAATTTGTTTGTATATAGCTTTAGCATCTCCTTTTTGTTGCATTTCAATCTCTTTGCATCTCTCTTTTAGCCATGCTTCTTTTGCCTCATTGCATTTTACTACAATTTCATTATTTAATATCTTATACTCATCTTTATTTTCTTTATTTCTTCTTCTTGGATCCATTAGCTGCAAAATGTCGTCTGTCATCCATTTCCTTCTTGAATTTGTTCTCACTGGCGGTATGAACTCTTTTTATGTTTTTTGCATTGATTCTTTTAGCATTTCCCACTGTTCATCAATGCTTTGTATCTTCTCTATTGCATTGTACCGGATCTGAAATGTGATTTTATATTTGTCTTGCAGCTTCTTTTCTGATTTTAGTAAATCTAATTTAACTTGATGTTAACTGAGGCTCGTTTTGTTGTTTTTAATTTTACTCTAAGCTTTCCCACAACTGGTACATGATCACTATTGCAATCTGCCCTGGTCTAATTTTCACACACACCAGACTGTTTCTAAATCTATTGCTTATCATTATATAATCAATTTGATTACGTGCGTTGTCACCTGGGCTTTTCCATGTCCACAGAAGTCTTGGATGTTGCTTGAACCAGGTGTTTCCTATCATCATGTTGTGTGTTCTTGCCCAGTCAATAAGTTTCTCACCTATTTTATTCATCTCGCCTAAGCCATATTGACCAACTACTTGCCTTTCCTACTTTTGCGTTAAAATCCCCTAGAACTATGGTTATTGGTTATTGGTTATGGAAGGCCTCGGTATCACTGCAAACGAATCAAAATCCATAATTGCTCAACTGCCCGTGCCAGTGGAATCATCCGAATTACTAACTCATCTCCCAAACAAAGAAAGATAACTGTAGTCCCCATCGTAGCAGTCTCAGCACACGCCAAAAGACATAAGACGAAACCGCACAGAAAGTGAACACAGTCAACTGTTCCCTGTCATACGATATCATTCATCGTAAACAATTGGGACATCGAAACATGATAAAAAAGGATGAGACACACAGCTCACGGTGTGCACAGAGTACTTAACTCAGTAGCTCCTGCAACAAGCCGGACTTGGAATATGAGGAAACTGCAACAAGGAACACCCTTCGGACATAGCCTTCAATGGTTCCTGCCGCCTATCCACCATATACCATGGAAGTTCACGTCCTCCCGAAAATGATGATCGTCATATTGAGAACAAAAAATGTATAGCGCTTGATGATGTTAGAACATCGTTCTTGACAGTACACCAACCGAACATATAAACACACAGTTAGTCGTCGAATTATCACCGTCACACATCAAACAACAGACTCTGCGTAGAACTATGGTGTTTTCATATGGTTTGCATTTATGAAGTGCATCGTTTAACTCGTAAAATTTATCAATTGTTTCCTCTAGACTGTCTGCTGTTGGTGCATAAACTTGTATAAGATTTATGTCTATTGGCTTTCCATACAATTTCACTAAAAGGACTCTATCAGATATTGGGTAAAAGTCTTTCACTGTTCTTGCTCTTTCTGCATCCAAGATGATACCTACTCCTATTTGGTGTTCAGTACCTCCAGAATAGATTATTTTATGTTTATCAGAATACATCTCCCCTGATCCGGTGTATCTCATTTCGCAAAGTCCCAGTAATTGTAAACCCATTCTTTTCATTTCTTGTATGATGTTTTCTAGTTTCCCCTTCTGCATGAGCGTTCTCACATTCCAAGTACCTATCTTTAGCGTTTGTTTTATCTTTATTTTGCTTTCAGTAGCTTGATGACGATCGGGTATCACATGTAGCACATGATGTCCACTGCCGAACGAGGGTTTTCCATTGGATCCCCCTTAACGTTGTTGTCGTTATTTTTATTGTTGTGGCGATTCATGATTGTACAAAGAAATTACGACGGTGGTTTTCTGTTGCCTTCCGTCGGTTTGTTTACAGTTGGCTCCGCTAGCCTTTGACTAAAAAGTCTCACCCACAAGGCAGTGGGGTTGTTTTATTTCGGGGCACCCTCCCTTAGCCTTGTATTCTCCTGAGCTTACTTGCAAGGCAGCAGGACAGTCGCAGGTTGTACTGTTTACTGCATACAGTAGCAAGTAAAATTACCTGACCTGACCTGAATACCTTACATATTATGTAGCTGGACTTGTACCAAAAGAAATAAACATACACATGTATAACAATATATAGATGTATAACAATCGGAGTCCATAAATCAAATAATCTGAGGTATGCTGATGATACAGTCTTAATCGCTAAAAGTGAAAATAAGTTACAAGAAATATTGGACATTCTAGTGAAAGAAAGCAAAAATAAAGGACTCTGCCTTATAGCAAAAAGACAGAAGAAATAGTAACAACAAAGAAAAACTCATCACCGTAGTGAACGATAAAGACAAGTGGAACAATATTAAAACCGGTAAATGAATTTAAATATCAGGGAACATTGTTAACCTCAGATGGTAGATGTACAACAAAAGTGAGATGCAGAATGGCTCAGGCAGAAGCAGCTTCCCACAAAAATGAGGAAGATACTGTGCAAACCATTTTTGACAATAGAAACAAGAAAAAGAGTTCTTAAATGTTATGTAGAGCTAGTCTTAACATATGGATGTGAATCATGGACAATAGGACAACAGACAAGAAAATCACTGGAAATGAAATGTAGAATGGGGTTTTACAGAAGAATGTTGAGAACACCATGGACAGCAAAGAAGAGTAATGAAAACGTTCTGAAAGAGGCCAAAGCAAAAAGAGAGAGCTAATTTCCAATATTAGGAAGAAACAATCATCATTTGTTTGGCCATATAATGAGAAGGGCACAGCTGGAATATATTGCAATAACTGAAAAAATCGAGGAACAAAGAGATCGAGGGAAGCAAAGAGAAAAGATACCAGACAGTTTAAGAGAATGGTTTAGTAGAAGGTCAACAACAGAAATGATAAATAACTGTAGAGATCGAAAGTTGTAGAGAGACATGATCGCCAGTAGGCGCGGTACTTGATGATGATGATGATGATGATGATGATGTGTCGAAACGGCATAAATTGCAGATTCTCTTCAAGAAAAAAGCTTAGATATACAAACCTTTTTATCATCTGTGCGGACAGCCTCGTATATCTTCCATATCATCTCAACCCCAGCACTTCCGGTTTGTTTGCCGATGATGAAGTGTTTGGTAATGGGGTTCACATCATCGGAGCCCATCGAGTGCTTCAACATGGAGAACATTTCCATTGTACAAACCCAAGGTCTACATCGTTGGTGCCAAACTTCTGCCTCTGTGTCGCTTTCGTTGCCGTCTTCCTCTCGATCGTCTCTTCGTTTCCACCCTCTGCCTGTAGAAATATAAACTTCACTTTCAACTCCCCCCCCACAAGCTCCTTCCAAATGCCCGTTCCCGTCCTTCACCTTGAGAGATTTTGCATGGACATGTATCATGGATCAATGTGTTGACAATGTGTAGTCATCCGATATATTACACACATAATGACTGGATTCTTTTTTGGTAAAACAATATACCAATCTCGTAAACACAAACATGAACTAAACCAGCACGCTTTTCTTGAGAAAGCATTTGTCTGTTATCACATTCACCATTGTTGCCATATGTACAATGTTATAGAATCCATTGATGGCTAGTGTGCTTATGAAGGTCCTCTTATTACAACTGAAAAGAGAGAGAAAATAGTAGTTATTAATATCAATAAATTTAAAACACGTGTTTTTAAAGCAAAATTATTAGTTACATGAACATAATCATATATTCTTCAATCAACGCACACATTTACTAAGAAACATTACAGAGAAGATACAAAGACATTAAAGATATGGTTGGTCATCAAACTAATTTATTACCCTTTTTACCATATTCGAGATGAAGTTTTATATTTGCTCAGTAAATTTTCTTACGAAGTAAACAGTTTCTTTACATCGTAATAGTTAGAACAACATTAGTTTTCATTTTCTTAAGCAAGAGTTGTTTCTATAGCTTTATTTTCGGCAGTTTCTTAAACTGGACAGATATTTGATAATATTGTAACATCCGTTATATAACACTTTCAGACAGTTATTCCTGAGATGCAAAATCCCATTACTCACTATAGTTATCTTCCAGTCAGTAGGGGGCGTCTAAGTAATTTTTGCCAGGCTGATCATACACATTTCCATGTTCCTCATAGACAGTAGTTTTTTTCTTCTGTTTACTATATAATTGCACTTACTAGCGTATTGCGATGCATAAGGCAAAGTGCATCTTTGTGATCCAGTCATTCGTTTCAATAAAAATTTAAAAAAAGTAAAGTACCCCCGTCACGCCAAGTGGCGTGTAGGGAATATGGTGTTAGTGACCATAAAATGTACAGACCTTCGGCACATGATTTTTGGGGTAATGTGGTCGGTATTACGCCCGTGCCACTTTACTTTCCCAGAAAAAAAATCCAGTACTCATTAAAGACTGGATGAACCCGGAAGCCGTCGGTTGGGATCGAACCCTACCTCTTGTCCTTTGTAGTCCAGTTCACTAACCACTGAGCTATCGCGGCTCCCCCTTTCAATTACCCGTACACAAATTATCTACCAGACTTTAACTCAATAACGTCTACATCTGCAATGTGAATTTCGCTTTTATTTATCTATTTTGTTTTAAGTTAGTGACAGCTGACTATTTCATTATTTTAAAAATGTACCATTCATGTGGTTTTACGTGGTACAACCGATTACTATGACATGAATCGATGATGATAATGAGAGTGCAGCACTTTATCTGGTCGCCCATAGACTTTCCAATTCTGTTTTGGCTCATATTTTTTATTTCCCTTTTCTTATTTTGCTCCAAATGTATTTCTAGGAACATCAAGTGTCTCATTCTCACTCTATTCAAGGTGGGTGGTTAGACAGGTTTATGTACTTTATAGTATTACCGTCCGTCTATCAAAATAGAACGGTTTTTTCACATTGATTGGAGTTTATTTATTTTAACCATAAACACGTTAAATGTAATTTTTACGTAATATTTCCCACTACATATGTTTCATTTTTAAGTAAAAAAAAAAAAAATACAAAATATGTAACATTTTTTTCATTCTGTATTCCATTACGTAATGGATGATTAATGTACAGGTCTTACACCTTTTCATATATTGAAACATCCCTAATTGATTTTCATTTATTATAGCTGGTTTTCTTTTGCCATCGTATCTTTACTCTCGGATCTTTGCTGATCTATTTAATGTCATAGTCCACCAACATAGCCTGCTATTTATATCTATACAAAGTTATAACTTGCTTTGAATAACTGATCAGCTGTAGAGACAATAACTTTGTACAGCTGAAAGCGGTCGATGACTCATCGCTGACTGAATGGTGTCATGATCAAAACACCAGTACTTATGATCATTCTCCACCTCATTGTAGTAGCTCTGACAGATTAGTTTGGTCGAGCGAGTAAGGATCAGAGATGAAAGGCAAATTTGATACAAAAAAATATATGCTGGAATCATGCGTGTAATGCTGAAAAGATTTTTAAAAACCTAGCGTGCCATAAATCAGCACATGATGTATCCTACGTCAATTTGATTGCCTTCTTAGTGACTGACTAAAAAAGAAGTAATCGTCCACGAACGAAAAAAAAGTTACCAACTGTCTCACATCATTTCCAGGTTATGCTAGGTTCTTTTGAGTAATACAACCTGAATTTTCTCGTTTAGTCACAATATTTGTGTCTGAAACAGCATACGCTGTCTAGTGTAGACTAACATTCGTCTGGTGTAATAGACTGAGTTATGTATCTATCTATCTATTGACCTCTCGCGCCGTAACCGGCCCATAGGGCGTAGACCAAGATACACCTTCTCCTATCTGAATTTTTTTTTTTTTTTTTTTTTTTTTGTTCTAGCAGTTTTCTTTTAAAGATATTTTATCAAATCTCGCCATCTGTCTGTGTTCTGTGCAAGCAGTTCTATCTTATTTGAGGGAGCCGATCCCTGCTGCTCTTGCCTCTCCCATCAATGTTCTTCTCAGTGTCTCTCTGGGTCTTCCTCTTTTTCTCTTACCTGTTGTTTCCCATATGAGGGCTTGCTTTGCTATTCGGTTATTATCTCTTCTCATCACATGTCCAACATATGACTATCGTCTTTTCTTTATTACTGAAGATATTAGTGGTTGAATGTCGATTTCTCTAATTTCCTCGTTTGTTTTGAATTCGTTCCACGCTATACCAAGTATTTTCCTTAGACATTTATTTTCAAATGCGTTATGTATACAAGTGAAATAATTGTTTTGCAGTGATCCATTTCAGCAAGTGAGGCAGCCTGAACTATGTAATTCACTGAAGCATTCATGTGAGTAAAACATTTGTAGAGACTAGTCCAATAGTACAATAAAATCGATAATTTGCATTTCTCGCATTGTGTTCTACTATAGCTAACTTAATTACATTTTTTTTTAAATCCAGTTGGTTTTGGGAGTATTTCTGACTGAGAATTAATTACAAATTGAAGATCTGTTCCAATGTGCTTCGACCTGTACGAAAGCCTCCCTGTTCCTCTGCAATGATCTTTTCTGATTGTGGTTTTAATCGGTTAAGTATTTTTTAAACATTACTTTGCTTATATGGCTGATAAGACTGATGGTTCTGTAATTCTGACAATTACACAGATTTTATTTCCCTAGTGATTCAGTGGTAATGATTAAGAACTGGGTCCATGTTAATAGACACTCCTCATAAACCAGATCATGTTGCAGATAACAGTGAGTGCATTTATCTGGGCCTCTCGCCTGCCTGAACCAGTTCAGCTGGGATGTTAACCAGGCCAGGATATTTTCCTTGTTTTAAGTCTTTCACGACTGTTCCTCCAAGTTCATCGTAAAGTATAGGATAGCCTTCTCCCACAGACTATGGTCACTGTGTTAAACAAACCAGTAGACGTTTGCTACTACAGATTATGAACGTATAAATAAATATATTATAAATATAAACCTGGAAGTGCTCGTTCATTGCCATATTTAGACATGCTACACAAATAACTGAATTATTTATTTTCAAAAATAGAAACATTCGTAATAAATAATTGCAACGAAACGATTCATGTTATCTAATATGTTCCTCTTTTAACATTTAGTTTTCTTAATGCCACTACTTTCACTCCTCAACCACTGTAATGACATTAAATTGATTAGTTGGCACAACCAATTTTAATGTACTCGGGCAGGTGCAATGTTCTGACATTTCTTTTACACTAGATTTCAAACCATTTCAATTACGTGTAATTCTTCTGTCCTGCACTGCTACTGTGCACTTACCGTTATAAATGATAGTAATTACTACAGACGCAATAAAAAAATTTTTTTTTATAAATAGGAAAAAAAATGTGTGACATAATCAGAGTGAACCCTCACAAATAATATCATCCTTAGGGCTATTATCGTGGTTAGTGAACTGGACTACAAAGGTCAAGAGGTAGGGTTCGATCTCAACCGACGGCTTCCGGTTCACCCAGTCTTAAATGGGTACCGGATTTTTTTCTGGGAAAGTAAAGCGGCACGGGCGTAATATCGACCACATTACCCCAAAAATCATGTGCCGAAGGTTTGTAAAATGAATGGTCACTAACACCATATTCCCTATACGCCACTTTGCGTGGCGGGGGCTCCTTACTTACTTTTTTTTTTTTAGAGCAATTATCAGAGCGCCTTGCTACTATAAATAAAATCTGTCATATTACACTTCATTGGAGCTTTTCATAACGGAGCACAACCATAACCATAACAATGAAACAAACAGTTACTAATATCTCCACATAGCTTCAAAGTAGTCTTCAATAAACCGTTTTTTCTTTCAGGTTTATATATTACCATGCCATAAGCTTCAGTTGAGATACTGAGGCTCATTTGTTTATTCGTATCACGTATACGTGAATCTTTTAAGAAATTACATTTACATGTTTTTGAGAACAATCTAAACAGAACTCTCACCGCATCCTGGACAGAACCAAGAAATTTTAAAAATACAGAATTAAACAGATGGAAAAGACTTTTATTTTGGAAAGTATGCTTTGCTAAAAGAGAAAATTCTTATTTTTAAAAAAAAACAATGGCTAAGTATACAAAAAATAAAAGACAACAAAACAATTCCTATCAAAATTTGTGTTGCAGATGGATGTTAGACTACACAGTGTACATACAGCTGCGCAAAAGAAAACTAAGAACGAACTGGATAAATGCCGAAAAGATCATTTTAAAAGGAACACCAATAGAAGAAGCCGGAAATCTAATACATCTCCAAAAAATGTTCAACAACATTTGGAAAACAGAGAAGACGCCTCATAAATGGAAAAAAGGAATCATTGTTAAGATCCCAAAAAAGGGCAATCTTAGAGATTGTAACAACTGGAGAGGCGTGACACTTTGGCAGTTGCCTCAAAGTTATTCTGCAAAATTATCCTAAATAGAATAAAGGCTTCAATAGATACAGTAATGCGTGAAGAACAGGCTGGGTTTAGAAAAGGGAGAAGCTGCCTTGACCACATTTTCACTCTACGACTTATATTGGAGGAACACATTGAAAAGCAAAAACCTTTTGTACTTAACTTCATCGACTTCAAAAAAGCATTTAATAGTATTCATAGAGATTCTTTGTGGAAAATTCTGAAGCAATATGGCTTACCATCAAAAATCATAAATATTATCAAAGACATGTATGATGGTTACACATGTGCAGTTCGAACAGAGGAAGGACTGAGCGAATGTTTCCCAATAGAAACTGGGGTTAAACAAGGATGTATTTTATCGCCCTTGTTATTTGGAATTGTTATGGACTTCATACTGAAGAAATGCTGCACTGGTAATAAAGGCATCGAATGGATACAAGGAGACCATTTGGAGGACCTCGACTTTGCTGATGACATAGTTCTCATCAGCAGTCAGATAAAAATGATGCAGGAAAACACAAATGAACTATCATCAATAGCCAGCAAAATTGGGCTTGAGATCAATCATGAAAAGACTAAAGTCATGAAAAGTTTAATTCCAACAGGTGACAAAATATACATGGAAAACAAACCAGTAGAAGAGATCTTATCTAGACTTTATCTATCTTGGAAGTCACATTGATCGAGAAGGGGATACAAGTAAAGAAATTAGAATCATAATGGCTAAAGCAGCAATGTCTTTCAGAAGCCTTGAAAAGTTGTGGAAATCAAAACTCATCAGCACAAACACAAAACTTAGGCTTTTCAAATCAAATTTACTATCAACCCTTACGTATGCGTGTGAAAGCTGGAAAACAACAAGAGATATAGAAAGAAAGTTGAACGCATTAGAAAATAAATGTCTAAGGAAAATACTTGGTATAGCGTGGAACGAATTCAAAACAAACGAGGAAATTAGAGAAATCGCCAATCAACCACTAATATCTTCAGTAATAAAGAAAAGACGATGGTCATATGTTGGACATGTGGTGAGAAGAGATAATAACCGAATAGCAAAGCAAGCCCTCATATGGGAAACAACAGGTAAGAGAAAAAGAGGAAGACCCAGAGACACTGAGAAGAACATTGATGAGAGAGGCAAGAGCAGCAGGAATCGGCTCCCTCAATGAGATAGAACTGCTTGCACAGAACACAGACAGATGGCGAGATTTGATAAAATATCTTTAAAAGAAAACTGCTAGAACAAAAAAAACAAAAACAAAAAAAAATTCAGATAGGAGAAGGTGTATCTTGGTCTACGCCCTATGGGCCGGTTACGACTCGAAAGGTCAATAGATAGATAGAATAGAAGAAGAATAACAGCACATGAGTAGGCACTGTACTTTTGTCTCTTCGAAGCATGAACTGAAAATGTTAGTTTTTTTTTTCTGTGCATTCTAAATGCCAGTGTGTTACACACAAAAATAAAAGTCCATAGGGGCTCAGATCCCCTCCTCAGCATGTCCCGTAATGTCCAGCGACTGACGACACCTGCTCTGTGTTGGTTGACAAGTCCTCTTAAGCGACTACTCTCTCGTTTTTGGTTGTACCCATCTTTACCCCATCGCTTTCATCTGAAGGAGTGACGCGGGCTTATGGTCATCGAAGTCTTGCGCCCTTCCTTTATCTCAGGGGTATTAATAACATCTGTCTGATCCATTTGGTGACCGACCGTCTTCAACAGCAGCACAACTAGCCAACCTGCTTGGTCTTTCATGGCCTCATCCTACCGCACGTCCAGGGACATAGACAAAGGTGACTGCGTTATAATTTACTTCTGTAATAGTTCGACACATTGCCTGCGTATAGAGCCGGCCTCCACTTTTCTTATTATGCGCATCGAATCACTTAGTAGACAGGCGTGGGTGAAGTTTTGTGACTCCAACCTGATTAATTCTCTGATCATAACTATCACTTCCATCGTCATGCTACTTGTGGTCATAATGCACACGCCGCTGTCTTTTGCAGAGTTCTATAAATGCCCATGCATTTCTTTGGTGCCGTATTACAAAATCACCTGTATAGATGACTGCATTGATGTTGTTCAAAATGAGGACGTTGATCTCTGCTTCGACCACGACTTCATTCTACGCCTTGCTCTTCCTGTCGAGTGTGACAACACACAAGAATGTTCCCCTAAATGCGATATTCGCTCCTCGCCAGTGTTGATAATGGTAACCCATATAATTGTTTGATGGCATCTTCTGCTCGGCCCACCCATGATTTGCCTCTACTTAGCCTGTCACCTTTCCCTGTGTTGAGCTCTTGGTGCAATGGATGTTCTTTATCTGCACTTATTTTAAGGTATGCTCGCGCCCTCCAGATCTAGATCCTGTCATTCTTAGTTGGAAAATCAAGAAAATACCTCATTTCTACACAGGAAGTGTCTCTCCTACACTTGTAATACGACTGAAACTTTGAACTAATTAGAGAGGGGCAACCTTTCATATCACGTCTGAAAAATATGAAGATTTCGAGGGTCGGATACTGTTACCGACTGAACCACTTATATGAAGTACTTAAATTGCATTCTACCGTAAATTCATATTTTAAGTGGACTGGGAAAGACATCGAAGAAGGCGGAATGAGGGCGGGGGATGGGAGGAGGAGGAGGGGGAATGGATTGATTTATAACAAAATTTGCTTACAAATATAATACGATGGTAGTGCTTGCACATCTTTCGCAAGCCTATCTAAACTCTGTAATGTTTGGCTGGTTGCAATGCATAATGTGTTCTTTTAAAAAAATGTAATTTGCAAAAATTAATAAATGCAATTCTTTAAAAAAATTAAATGGTAGTAATGGGATTCCAAGATAGCATGCGTATGTGGACAGTGTTTTCCGTTACAGCGTGTGTTGTTTCGAAATAAGCCGGTTACACGCGGTGTGCTTCTTAGATTTAATGTTCTGCTCATGCCTGTTGTAATTGTTTAACATCTGACAGGCTGGTGGACGGTGGAAATTCTTGTTGTTAAGTTGGTATTTATCTTCTTTTAATTCGAGATAGACCTATCGGTGATCGGTCATTATTTTCACTGTCAGACGGACAGTGACTGGGCAGACGGGAATGTCTATTCCGATGTGAACAGTCTATGACGGTAGATGGGGCGGAAGTGTCAGCAACGACCCAG
Organism: Megaustenia siamemsis; assembly: GCA_032433765.1. NCBI lineage: Eukaryota > Metazoa > Mollusca > Gastropoda > Stylommatophora > Ariophantidae > Megaustenia > Megaustenia siamemsis. The sequence continues at coordinate 54,065,748 of JAVIAB010000160.1, read as the reverse complement.
AAAGCTAAAACAGCAAAGTGTGTGGTACACAAGAGGCATGTTCAGGACACGAAAGACGAATACGGCTGACCACCCTGAAAGAGATTGGAGCCTCATCACGTACTATTCCAGAAGTAGCCATGGAGAGGAATTCGAACTTTTGTGGGATAAAAGATCTAAAAATAAGTACATGGTTAGGACTCTATATTAAGAAGGAAAATTAGAAAATCTTAGTCAAGAAGCAGAACGATTAAATATAGATATTTTAGGCATATCAGAGTCACGATGGAAAAGAATATGGGTACATAGAGGACGAAAAATATAAATGTATATGCTCAAGAAACACAACAGAACATCAAAAGGGGGGGGGGAAGGGTAGAAATACTAGTTTTAAAAAAGCTACAAAAATATATAAGTACCCACTGGACATACAATGATAGGATTACACTACTCAAGACTAAAGCAAAACCATTCGACATAGCAATAATAGAGACATACGAACTTACTCAAGTCTACACAGATGAACAAATAGAGGCATACTATGAAGATCTAAATACTGTTATGAAGCAAGTGAAATCTTCGGACATCTTGATTGTAATGGATGACATGAACGCTAAAGTAAGTAAAAAAAAAAGTACCCCCGTCACGCCAAGTGGCGTATAAGGAATATGGTGTTAGTGACCATAAATTTTACAGACCTTCGGCACATGATTTTTGGGGTAATGTGGTCGGTATTACGCCCATACCGCTTTACTTTCCCAGAAAAAAAACCGGTACCCATTAAAGGCTGGGTAAACCTGGAAGCCGTCGGTTGGGATCGAACCCTACCTCTTGTCATTTGTAGTCCAGTTCACTAACCACTGAGCTATCGCGGCTCGAACGCTAAAGTAGGAAAAGGTAAATATAAGGCCTTTATAGGAAATCTTGGTTTAGGAAAAAGAAATGACAGAGGAGAAAGATTAATACAATTTTGATAAGAAAACTGGCTGATAATATGTAACACATACTTTCAGAAAGAGAAAAGGAAACTATACATATGGAAAAGCCCTGGAGATAAGAAAAGGAATCAAGTAGATTACATAATGATAAAAGATAGGTTCCGTAACAGCGTCAAGAAAGCAAAAACCTATCCAGGAATAGATATTAAGTCAGATAACAATCCTATAATGATTAACATGAAAATCAAACTAAAGTGAAACAAGCAAAAGTATAATTCATCAACAATACCACTAGATATAACAGCGTTAAATCAAAAAGATATTAAAGATACCTATACAATACAAGTAAAGAACACATTTCATATGCTGTTAGAAGACAGAATTGAGCAATACAGAATAAAAAATCCTGATGAAAAAGTCACAACCAAATGGCAATGCATAAAGAAAAGCATATAGGAAACCAGCGAAACCTTACCCAAAAAAAGGAAAAAACAAAAATGCATAATTAACACCATCTAAGAAAAATGTATGAAAGGAGACAAGCGAAAAACACTGTTCAATACAATAAAATAGATAATCAAATACGCAAAATGTGCAAAAAGGCAAAAGAAGACTGGTTCAGCCAAAAATGTATAGAAATAGAAACTATGGAAAGTAAACACGCCTTAAGAGTAATGCACGCAGAAATAAAGAGAATGACTAATAACAATAAAAAAGCCACAGAAAGTGGATGCATTGCAGACAAAAAAGGAAAAATGCTAACAGACAATAAAAATATAATAGATAGACGGCAGGAATATATAAAAGAACTATTTCATGATCAAAGGGACAAGAAACCAATTGTAAAATGTACATCAGGCTATAAAATCTTAAAATCTGAGGTGGCTAAAGCTATACAAACAATGAAAAAGGGAAAAGCATCAGGGCCTGACAGCATACAGAACGAGATGATGCAGGTACTAGAAGAATTTGGCACTGAAGTGATTACAGACATATGCAACGACATATACCACAAAGGTTACATACCAAATGAACTAAAAACATCAACGTTCATTGCATTGCCTTAAAAATAATTGTGCAGTTGAATGCTGTGATTTTAGAACAATAAGCCTAATGAGCCATGTTACAAAAATCTTGCTAAAAGTTATACAAGGATGGATTCAGAATAAAATCAATACTGAATTAGATGAGCAGCAATTTGGATTTAGAAAAAAAAGTGGGACAAAAGGAGCCATATATTCTGTATGCGAACGTTAATAGAAAAGTGCACAGAAGTAAACAAACCAATAAACCTGCTTCATAAACTACACCAAAGCTTTTGATAGAATACACCACAAACAACTTTTAGAATACCTAAAAGAGATACATTTAGGCATGAACTTAGGACTAATATTTAATTTATCCTCTTCTTCTTCTTTCCTTCCTCATTTGCCTTTCAGCGTCGAGAGGAGATATAATTTGCGGTCTTTTGCTCTTCTGTTCGCCCCTGCTGCTGTTATGTTCCTAGTGCTTCTAATATTCCATCCATCCATCTTTTTCCTGGTCGACCATTGGGTCTGGTATTCTCACAACGTTTGCTGAAGGTTCGATGTATTGTGTTTTTATCTGTCTGCCTTGTCACGTGACCAAATCATTGTATCTTGTTGTTTCCTTATGTATTCTATGGCGGAGGCTATTCCTAGCTTTTTTCCTCAGTTCTTCATTTCTGATCTTATCTCTCAGACTGTTTCCTGTCATCCATCTAACACATTTCATTTCAGTAAAGGTTATTTTCTTATTGTTCTTGCATCTAGGGTTCAGGTCTGGCATTGGTAGCACAACATTGGGATGAAGATTGAATTGTATAATGCTCGTTTTGCCTCTAGAGTTGTTTCCTTGTTGGACAATAAAGGTGATAACTGTCCAATGATTTGACAAGCTTTGTTGCATCTTGATTCTATCTCTGCTGTTTGTGAATTATCGTTTGTCACTAAACTTCCTAGGTATTTGAATTCCTCTACTTGTTTTAGTTTCCTGCTTTCAATAGTTATCTTGATGTTCTGTTTATTTTTGGCGACATTCATGACTTCTGTTTTGTTGATGTTGATTTTCTTGTTGTATTTTGTGCCTGAGCTGTTGAGTTTGTTTAAGTGTTCTTGTAGGTCTTCTATTGTTTCATGTATTAGTGCCTGATCGTCTGCAAATAAAAGCTCGTTGATCTCCTCTGTCTCTGATGGGTTGGCTTACTTGCATATATAGTCCATGTATGTAATAAACAGAATGGGGGATAGTACGCACCACTGTCTTACACCTGATCTAACATCGAAGTGGTCTGTGTAGCCTGCTGCTGTTCTGACCCTGCAGCTGTTGTTGATGTAGAGACTTTTAATAAGGTTGGTTAGATGTTGGCTTACTCCTTATGTTATTAGTATCTCCCACAGTTGTTCTCTGTTTACTCTGTCGAATGCTTTTTCCTGGTCAATAAAAGCTATGTAACAATTTTTATTGTATTCTGTCGTTTTCTCTGCAAGCTGTTTTAATTTGAATAGAGCGTCAGTATATTCTCTGTTTTTTAGGAACCCCATTTGAGAATATCTTAATTGTAGTTTTGTTAATGATCTCAGCCTTTTTCCCAAGAATTTATGTAATTTATACTGGGAACAGATGTAATAAAATATAACAAAGAGAACTCTACACCCATTGATATAAAAAGAGGAGTAAGACAGGGATGCATGCTATACCAAGCTTGTTCAATTTATACACTGAGCAAATCTGTAAAATCATCACAGAGATGCCAGGCCTAAAAATTAATGGAAAGATAATCAATAACCTAAGATATGCTGATGATACTGTACAACTAGCAGAAAACCTAAAGATCTACAACAATTACTTAATGAAATAAACATGACAAGCAAAAAATATGGACTAGATATGAATATCAAAAAGACTATAAAAACTAACATCCATTTGTCCTGGGCTGCCACAAGGCTCACCATTGTCACCAGTTCTATTTAACGTGTACACAATAACGATCACGGCCCAACAGCTGGATGGGAGGGGAAGAACTATGACTTTTGCTGATGATATTCTGGTATATCGACAGGGAAGAGACAGACAGGGAATCGCATCCACAATGCAAGACGAACTCGATCGCATTTCTTCTTGGTGTGGGGTTTCAGGTGCCTTGGTTAATCCTAATAAAGCATCAGTTTCATGGTTCTCCCTTAACAATCATATCGTTAATACGACCACACCGGTAGTACGAATGGGAGCTGATGAGGTGACCAGGGACAAGTTGATGACATACCTCGGAGTTAAGTTTGATCGCAGCCTGCGTTTTCGGGATCACGTCGACCATGTGATAACAAAATTCCGCAAAGGATTAGCCGCCTTGAAGGTCATGGCAGCTGCCAACATCGAGCAGAGGCTACTTACTCTTCTGTTCCAGGGATTAGTCCTCGCACCAATCGAGTATGCCCTGGCCATTCTTACAGTCAGTACGACTCAAATTGATAGGCTGGAGAAAATACAAAATGAAGCCATGCGCATTATCCTGGGATGTACGAGGGACACTCCCTGTGTAGCAATGAGGTATCTTCTTGACTTTCCAACCATGGATGACAGAATCAAGATCTGGAGAGCACGAGCATACCTGAAGATTAGTACAGATACAGAGCATCCATTGCACCACGTGCTCAACACAGAGAAAGGTACCAAGCTAAAAAGAGGCAAATCATGGGTGGGCCGGGCAGAAGATGTCATCAAACAGGTCTGTGGGCTTACCAATATCAGCGTTGGTGAGGAGTGGATACCGGTTCCTACGTCATTCAAGGGGACTTTCTCATGTATTGTCACACTCGACAGGAAAAGTAGGGAACAGAACCCGGTCGTGGTTAATGCTGAGGTCAACGGTCTCATCTGCGATAATACCGATGAGAAAGATGCAGTCATCTATACAGACGGATCTGTAAGACGACACGAAAGAAGTGCATGGGCATTTACAGCACGCTCGGCAGGCAGAATAGCCAAGGAAGACAGTGGTGCATATGCCATGACCACGAGTAGCATGACAATGGAGGTGATGGCAGTGACTAAGGCATTCAAATGGTTAAAGTCACAAGACTACATCCACGCTTGTATACTGAGTGATTCGATGAGCATGATAAAAAAAGTGGAGGCGGGCTTTATACGCATGCAATGGGTAGAGTCGTTGCAGAAATCCAAAATACGTAAGGTCACCTTTGTCTATGTCCCTGGACATGCGGGAGTACGGGGAAATGAGAGAGCGGACGGGTTGGCTAGCTGCGTTGTCGTTGAGGACGGGCAACCGATGGATCGGGCGGACATCATCAATGCCCTTCGAGATGTGGGAAGAGCACAGGACTTCGACAAACACAGATCAACGTCACTTCTTCGGATGATGGAAATGGGAGTTAAGATGGGCACAGCCAGAAATGAGAAACTTGGTGGCCGTGTAAGAAGACTTATTAACCAACATAGAACTGGAGTCGTCAGTCGCTGGACACTGACGGAATTGCTGAGGGGGGGATCTGAGCACCTATGGACATGTTCGGAGTGCAATGATGATGACCCGCAAATAACTCAATAACTCAATCAAAAAGACTAAAACTATGATCTTAAACAAAGAAAATACTCAGAACCCACAAGTGGATATCAAAATGGAAGGAACAGATCTGGAGACAGTTCAGATCTACAACTACCTTAGACATACAATAACCAGTGATGGAAAATGTAAAACTGAAATAAACAAAAGAATAGGAATGGCAAAATGCAATTTTAATGCCATGAAAAATATACTAACATGCAAACAAATAACACAGGGCTAAAACTAAGAATAGCAAAATGTTATATCTTCTCAACATTTCTATATGGTGCTGAAACAAGGACGCTATAGCTCGTTTCAAATCACGTGCCCAACTTCAAAACGCTATTACTCAGTAACCGTTTGTTAAAAACTGTTGAAATTTTCCAAATGTTATAAGAATGCCAAAGACCCTTTAAATGTATATTTAACAAATATCTTGCAGCTGCAGTTTTCTTAAAGCGGCGAATTTCTTTGATGTTTGTCACAATTGTAAATTGTGAACCCCTAAATAATAGAAATTACCGTAGTTGCTGGTCTATGATTAATTTTCACTAGGTAAAGGCTTGGCCGTAATGGGGAAATAACCTAATAAGACAAAACACCAGGAGAATTATTGTCTTCTCAGTTCGAGGACGGACGATAATATCAAGGTATACCTGTATGTCCAATTTTCATAGTTGTGTGGTCCTGATAAGGACCGTTTGTTGAACTAATTTAAGGTAATATAAGGGCCAACATTGTGGGGGCTATATACTTTCATTCTGAATCAGACGAGTCTAAAAGATTAATAACTGTTTGGGGTTGAATATTCCACAAACCATCATTTTTCCAATATTCCTCTTCCTGTTTTAAGACGTGGTCTTCACATTTAGCCCAATAATCTTTGTCTATATTTAATAAAGCGAGATTAGCAAGATTAGAAACCTGGACAACATACTCAAACCAGGAAAAAAGACTAAATGTCTTCCACATGCGATGTCTCCGCAAAATAATGCACATCAAATGGCAGGACAAAATAACCAACTTAACTGTCCTGCAACGTGCTAAGACCCTAACAATCATGTCGATGCTCAGAAGTCGAAGGCTAAGATGGCTGGGGCATGTCCAACGGATGGAAGAAAAACGCATTCGTAGGCAAATACTATATGGCGAGCTAAAACACGGAAAACGACAAATCGGCAGACCTAAACTACGATATAGAGATATCTGCAAATCATCTCTGAAAGACTTCGCCATCTGTGAAAACGACTGGCAACATCTGGCAAGTGATCGCACATCATGGAGAGCACGTATAAGGAACGGTATAACAACATTTGAGACTGTTCTAAGACAGGACTTAGAAGAGAAGAGACTCATGAAAAAGGATGGTAAACCCTGTGGACCAGCGAGCCTGACCTGTTCATTATGTGACCGCGTGTGTTTGTCAAACATTGGTAGAATTAGCCACGAGAGAAGCTGTTCGGCAAAAACAATACCTCAAAAAAATACGCAATAGCCTCCACTAGACCGTCTGACAAGACGAAAAGGGCCATATATTAGCAAGAGTCTTTACATCGCATATTTTGAATGTTGTATTTTCATCTGCCACTTGTCCTTTTAATTTTGCCAAGATTAGTTCTATTGGATTTAAATGAGCATGGTAAGGTGGCAGCCTCAAACTTATTTGACCGTGCTCTTGGATAATCTTATCTATTTGAAAAATCTTTGTCCTTTGTTTTTGCTTTACTAGAGATAGTAATTCAGGTTTTAAGTACATGTTATTAAATTGTATGTGCTCCTTTGTGAGCCATATCTTAATAGCATCTTTTGTACTGGATGACGTCGGGACTTTATCTTCAAGTACAACAATGTTGTGGTACGCTGCATTGTCCATTATTAGGCAAGATGGTCAATCTAGTGATGGGAGAACAGAATTTTCAATCCAATGTCTAAATATGTGACCATTCATCTCAGAGTGATAATCCCGATTGTCTATGGATTTTGAAAGAAAAATGAGCTCTGCATTCTGTATTAGTCCATGTTGTCGACTACCTGCATGAGCAATTATCAAGCGCCGTCCTTTGCTGCTAGGTATTAATCTCTTAATCTTTCCATCTGATGACTGCCATTCCCTTTGGTTAGTGTGGTGAGCATTGATCCATGTTTCATCCAAGTACACAATATCATAACCTTGCTTGCGCACCTCTTTTACTTCACGTCAGTACTTGCTTCTCATGACTACTATATGTGGCTTCTCACAGATGATGTTTCGTCCATTGGAATACTTTCTGAATGTAAAGCCTGCAGCTCTCACATTCCTCCATAATGTAGACTTTGATATTTCAATACTGTTGTTCTTTTTCAGCGATACTTTTAATTTTCTTATTGTAACAGTTTCATTCATACCCAACATTTTGCGAATTTCACTTCTAATAAGTTCACTGTCGAAATTATCCAACATTTTTGCTCTTCCTTGTGATTTTGTATATTTGGAACATTGACGGTCACGTGCTTGAATCCAGCGATTAAATGACCGTTTAGATAAATCCAAAATGTGTCTTGTCCTATTCTCAGGGTTTTCTAAAGAATGAAATAATCTTCCTCGTTTAGCCTCTTTGCAAAAATAGTCATACATTTTTATTGCGATGTTTTGTAAACTGCATAATTTCATTTTAAGACTCATGATAAATGTTATCGTTTCACGTGTCACCTATGAATGAACGGAAATGGAACACACAATTTCTCGTGTTTTTAACAAGTGTCTAATTGTGTCAAAAAACCACGGTAAAAGCGTGCAAACACGTAAATTTTACCGTGTATGGATTTTTACTCGCTATTTTTAACTTAAAATACTGTAAACATTAAGTTTTGACTACATCAATGGGTCGTTATAAATTTATATAAATCAAATAAGCAACAATAATAACCAAATGTTTTTTTTTAATGAAATTAATTCCCTGTTGGGTTCTAATCATCATAACTTTACATGCAAATTTTGAACAACTTACACCGAGCGGTTAAAAAGCTATCGATTTTAAAAGTTGGGCACGAGTTATGAAACAAGCTATAGACAAAGAAACAGAACAGAGAATTTCAGCCTTTGAAATGTGGATATATAGAAGAATAGGTAGAATTGGATGGAAAGAAAATTGGATGGAAAGAAAAGAAAACAAACGATGAAGTCTTAAAACCACATAAAAATTACAAGAGAACTACTAAAAACAATTCAAACAAGACACATGCGATTTTTGGGCCATGTTAAAAGACACAACATCCTACTAAAAGTAATCTTAGAAGGGAAAATACAAAGTAAAAGAGGCAGAGGCAGATCAAGACTAACATAGACGAGTAGCATCAAAAGATGGACAAATCAGCCTATGACAACCTGCACCATCAAAGCAAGAGACAGAGAAGAATGGTGCTCCATGGTAGCCAACCTTCATTGCGGAGATGACACTCGATGATGATGATGAATGAGAATTTGTGCGTATCCTAATCCTACACTGAAGTCGAATCCAAGGGATGGATCTCATAGCGTTAGGGGTGAGGTGGAGTAGGTAAAAGTGTGTGATTGGTAGCTTTAATGGTGGTGGTGGGAAAGATAGAAGAATAAATGTAAGAACCATAGCTTACCGATTTTTAAAAAAAAATTGTGTTTTACTCAATTTTATCGGTAGGGACTTGGACGGATTGTATGGCGTAAACTAACGGAAGGGGTGACTTGCGGGTAAAACGTCATAGCCGAATCATAGCAACAAACCGATTTGTCTTTTATTGAGTTTCAACGGGACGTCGAAAGGGACATATCGGGATAAGGAAAGGAAGGAGCGGATTGATAGAGGTGGTTGATCTATAGAGGCGGAAGTGGTGGCTTGGTCAGGGTGCTTAAAGATGCTAACCAAACCATAGCTGACAGATTATTGCATTTTAATGGCACATTAAGGGGCAGAAGGAGCGTGGGTGGGTTGTATCTGTGAAAGTTGCGGCTTCGTAGCGGAATGGTCGTAAGAGGGTGGCTTGGTGGTAAAAGTGATACCCGAATCAAAGCTGACCGATTTTTTTACATTTTATTGAATTCTCGGTGATTTTAGGGAGGCGGGTAGTGAGGTGTGGTAAAGATTTAATTATAGAGAAACATATTTGACAGATTTATTGTATTTTAATGAATTATAATGGACATTGCGGGAACTAATGGATTTTAAATAGGTGTCGGGTGATTTGGGCGGTATTTTAATGTATTTCTATTGATTTTGGCAGACTTTTCAATGGATTTAGCAAATTTTTGTGGGTAATAATGAATTTTTAATAGATTTTTGATTATTTTGGGGGCATTTAAAATTAATTTCGTGTGACTTTTGTTGATTTTGCCTAATTTTGGGGGGATTTTCAATGGATGTTTGGGAAAGGGGTGGGATTTTAAAAAGATTTAGAGTGACTATTTACTTTTGGCGGAATTTTAGTGTGACTGTTTCTTAGTGCTGGGATGAGGGGTAATAGTGATAAATATATAATAAATAAAAGTAGAACATAGGGGAAAAAAGATGGTGAATGGAGCCGGCTTGCAAATGAAGGTTTTCCGCTTCCGCCACAAAGGTTTCGTGTACGAAAAATATTAAATGGATAGATTGTAAGAAAAATGTTAGATATGAATATATAAAGAAAATATGAAACGTGGTCAGAGACAATTGTGATCCTGTCTAATAAATGTAGTTGCCAGTATATCCGTGAGGATAAATTTTTAGGGACTGAATAGTCTCAAAGAGATGGTTGAGTTGTAGGAGTAAACTTGAATTTTAATGGATTATTAGTGATTTTAGGGGCGGATTGTCAGGAGGTTGGTAGGTGTGGATAAAAAAGATATAAAAAGAAGAATAGTGAACCGAAAATGACCGATGAAAAAGGTACGGGTGCAGGTAGGTATTGTAGTTGAATCGGGATAGATATTCTGCAAGGACATAGTAAAAACATTAATTTTCCGTTCATTTTATAGGATATCTAGAGACATATTTAAGACACTTTTAAGTGGACGAGTTTTTTAGCGGGGAGTAGAAGGTTTTCAGCATAGATTTACCGGCCGCAAATATTTTATATAGAAAAAATGGAATCGATCAACTGCAACAAAGACATATAGCTAACATTAGTCACATAATATTATATGATATATAGAGAAAATATTAAAAGGCCCTGCTTGCCCGCTACATTGAGCAGACGGACCAAAGAAATGAGGCAGTAAGAATGAGGATACGGGGATCTTTGTCAAATTTGCGTAAGGATGTAGGGCTGGAAGAGGATCTCACAATCACAACCGATACCATTCGCACGACACTTAAAAGGTCACACAACACTGCTCCTGGTCCAGATGGTGTTCGGTATGATGACATAGGCGATTTAGCTGATGACGACTTGACAACACTGGCCAATGAGTTTAATGCCAGTATTCGGAGTGGCCAGATTAAGGAGGAGTGGCCAGATTAAGGAGGAGTGGCTACACAGCTACTTACTACCGCTACCGAAGCCAAACAAGGACCATTCTCAGATCAGTGCCTACAGAATCATCACAATGCAGAACACTGCGGGCAAGCTGCTGGAGAAAATAGTTGCCCGTGTCCTCACCTGTAACCTTGAACAGAAACGTGTATTCCCACCCACACTCGGAGGTTATAGATATAACAAAGAGACATGACTCAATGCGGCAGTATTTGCCAATGACGTCTTCGAAGGCTTCCACAGACGAGAGGAGACATGTGCTGCAGCTATAGATCTGGAAGATGCATACAACAGGGCACCATTTGAATATCTCATGCATATGCTTCTCAAACTGGCGGTGAACCCCTTCCTCATTAGATGGATCGCCGTGGCACTGTTTCAGAGGAAGGTGATACTCAGATGTGGAAGGTGGTCTTCCGAGCCAACATCCATTTGTCCTGGGCTGCCACAAGGCTCACCATTGTCACCAGTTCTATTTAACGTGTACACAATAACGATCACGGCCCAACAGCTGGATGGGAGGGGAAGAACTATGACTTTTGCTGATGATATTCTAGTATATCGACAGGGAAGAGACAGACGGGGAATCGCTTCCACAATGCAAGACGAACTCGATCGCATTTCTTCTTGGTGTGGGGTTCCAGGTGCCTTGGTTAATCCTAATAAAGCATCAGTTTCATGGTTCTCCCTTAACAATCATATCGTTAATACGTCCACACCGGTAGTACGAATAGGAGCTGATGAGGTGACCAGGGACAAGTTGATGACATACGTCGGAGTTAAGTTTGATCGCAGGTGTGTTTTCGGGACCACGTCGACCATGTGATAACAAAATCCCGCAAAGGATTAGCCGCCTTGAAGGTCATAGCAGCTGCCAACATCGAGCAGAGGCTACTTACTCTTCTGTTCCAAGGATTAGTCCTCGCACCAATCGAGTATGCCCTGGCCATTCTTACTGTCAGTACGACTCAAATTAATAGGCTGGAGAAAATACAAAATGAAGCCATGCGCATTATTCTGGGATGTACGAGGGACACTCCCTGTGTAGCAATGAGGTATCTTCTTGACTTTCCAACCATGGATGACAGAATCAAGATCTGGAGAGCACGAGCATACCTGAAGATTAGTACAGATACAGAGCATCCATTGCACCACGTGCTCAACACAGAGAAAGGTACCAGGCTAAAAAGAGGCAAATCATGGGTGGGCCGAGCAGAAGATGTCATCAAACAGGTCTGTGAGCTTACCAATATCAGCGTTGGTGAGGAGTGGATACCGGTGCCTACGTCATTCAAGGGGACATTCTCATGTATTGTCACACTCGACAGGAAAAGTAGGGAACAGAACCCGGTCGTGGTTAATGCTGAGGTCAACGGTCTCATCTGCGATAACACCGATGAGAAAGATGCAGTCATCTATACAGACGGATCTGTAAGACGACACGAAAGAAGTGCATGGGCATTTACAGCACGCTCGGCAGGCAGAATAGCCAAGGAAGATAGTGGTGCATACGCCATGACCACGAGTAGCATGACAATGGAGGTGATGGCAGTGACCAAGGCATTCAAATGGTTAAAGTCACAAGACTACATCCACGCATGTATACTGAGTGATTCGATGAGCATGATAAAAAAAAGTGGAGGCGGGCTTTGTACGCATGCAATGGGTAGAGTCGTTGCAGAAATCCAAAATACGTAAGGTCACCTTTGCCTATGTCCCTGGACATGCGGGAGTACGGGGAAATGAGAGAGCGGACAGGTTGGCTTGCTGCGCTGTCGTTGAGAACGGGCAACCGATGGATCGGGCGGACATCATCAATGCAGTCCGAGATGTGGGAAGTGCACAGGACTTCGACAAACTCAGATCAAAGTCACTTCTTCGGATGATGGAAATGGGAGTTAAGATGCGCACAGCCAGAAATGAGAAACTTGGTGGCCGTGTAAGAAGACTTATCAACCAACATAGAACTGGAGTCGTCAGTCGCTGGACACTGAGGGAATTGCTGAGGAGGGGATCTGAGCACATATGGGCATGTTCGGAGTGCAATGATGATGACCCGCAAATAACTCAATATTAAAAGTGGTCAGCAATGATTATATAGAATATATTTTAAAATATATTAAATGTGGTCGGACGTATTCATGTTAAATATTCTCGCCTCTAAGATTTTATTTAGGAAAACAGGAAATCCATAAACTGTGGCAAAGACATGTAACAAAAATATTAATTTTCCTTTGAGTATATAGGATATATAAAAAATATATGGAAAGTAGTCTGAGTTTGTTTTTGTTTTATCAGAGTAGGAGGGGGTATGAAGAAAAAATACTAGAGGGTGCTAGCGGCAAAAAGAAAGGGTTATATGGATATGGTTGGTTGGTGGCTGGTTGCGTTCGTCCGATGACTAAAGTATTCTAGAGTATCGTGGTAGACTAGAATATTCCTCCTCATCATCCGCCCTTACAAGGACGTTGTGGACGTGTCTGCGTTGTGTTGTGGTTTGCAGTATAACTTTTACATTTGCGCCTTTCGGCCCAACACATCCGACTTCAGCACGTCATTTTTGAATACCGGGTTGTCTTCCCTCTTCGATCCCTGCACGCTTGGCCAGACTAGAAAGGTTATTCTGTTACTGGAGGCACCACGGAGAGGTGGAGCAGGGTCTGGATGGTTTTGATTCACCGATTCTGGCGCAAGCCATCAGCTAATATATATGAATATAAGGAATAAACAAAAACGTGATCAGAGAAAAGCCTGTTCTTGTCTAATAAAAATACAGTTGTCAATATGGCCATGGGAATAGATTGAATCTCCAAGTCAATAGCTAAGAACCCTTTTCTTAAAGTAACAGTAACATTCCGCTGTAATTAACCTGCTGAAGAGATAACCCATGACTGAAAGTCCAGGTGGGTTTAGGCAGATAAAAGGTGATCTGTTATTACATTAATCCTCTTGCACAGCTCCCAGAAAAAGTTAAGTGGTCTAGGAAGTGGATAAGACGTGTACATTCGCCTGAGGAAAAAAAACAAATCAGATAAGCATGTTACTCTATGGGGACACACCATTGATAAAATTAGTGCAAAGTTGAAAGTCGTGATAGCTCGACACGAGGTAAAGTCCAGGGGGAGGAGGATGGGGTTGTTGTATCGTTGTTAACTGTTATATGCGCGTGATATTGATCCACTTAGTGATAAACGTGACGTTTGTAACAATAATTATGGCGACAACGAGGAGAAGAGTTATTTGTCACTAATGGTACATTTTTCCAAAGACCAAAAACGTGTACATTTCGGTATCTGCTTTTTTAAGGTAATATAAACCGATATATCTTCCTCCTCAAGCTGCAATTCGAATGCAAATATCTATGAAAAATAGATTCGGCAACAATACAGCAGAACATCCGTTTTCTCATGAAATTGTCCTCGACCCAAATAATTTTTTTTTATAATAATACTTTTGTTAAAGGAAATGCCGGTTTCGCGAATTTCATTGAATCACACTACTACCGGCACTGGGTATTAGTGAAACAAGTTTAAGTTAACAGTTGCTAATTGAGCAAAAAAAAAAAGACCATTGTTACATTTTAAACTTTTTTACTTTAGAAGGGGAGAAAGATGTTCGTGACCTTCATTTATTTTCGTGAGGAAAATTAACTTTTACCCGGAAGTTCATTGACAAAAGAGACGAGTCGACAATACATGGAAATAAAATAGGATTTCCTCTAAACAGCTAGAGATGAGAGAGATAGTTAAGAGACAGGTAGCAAAATAAGAGCAAAATATATGGCAACTCAACTCACTATGTGAACGAACAGGAACTGAAAAAAAATGTATAACTAACAAAACAGTAGGCTCTTTAGCAGCTGGTTCTGTAAAATTACTCAAAATCAGATAACAATTTCGTCGAGTTTTTTTGTTTTTTTAACCCGCAAATGTTACGTATTTTCTGTTTACATGTCACATCAGCCTCTAGAAAGTTGGATGAATGTTGAAATGAAAGTAGAGGTGCGAATATAACGAGTTTAACAAACAAAATACGACCGTTTCCAACAAGATGTAGCCTATGAAATAACGAAACCTCGTGTGTGAACTTATACTCCATGTGATAGAATATAACCAAACGTGTTAATGTGTTGATCCGCGCGCAGGGGCAAACATATACCTCACGTGATATACACGAGTTGTGACGTATTACACAAATGTGTTGAGCTGCGTGTGACATTTTGGCTGATTGAGACGCAAGATGGCGGATCAGGAACACTGGTCATAATTTAGATTGTTAACTAGACAATAAAACAAACTTTGGCAAATCTACGGTGTAGCAGGACATCATCACGTGCTATACCTGTTGGCGTAGGCGATCATGTCCTTCCACAATCTTCTATCTACAGTGCATCGTATCAGTTCTGTAGTTGACTGTTTTCCATGCCATAAAACCTAGCTATCCAGTATTTTCTCTCTTTGTCGTCCGCGATCTCTCTTTTCTTTTATTTTCCCAGTTGTAACCAAGTATTCCAACTTTCCTCTTCTCATGATGTGCCCGAAAACTGTTGATTGCTTCTTTCTGATGTTTTTTAGGAGTTTCCTTTTTGTGTTGGCCTCTTTGAGAATTTCCTCATTGGTCTTTTTAGCTGTCCATGGAACTTTCAATATTCTTCTAAGAAATCCCATCTCTGTGGCCTCTAATCGTCTTTTCATTTGTTTGTCTACTGTCCATGATTCGCTTCCATATGTCAGAATTGGTGATATAGCACCGATACGCTCTCTTTCTCATTTCTATTGACATAGATTTGTTGCATACGATATTTTTCATTTTCTGAAATGCTATTTTAGCCAGAGCTATTCTACTTTTTATTTCCGTGGTGCAGCTTCCATCCGATGTTATTATTGTGCCCAAGTATTTGACACGTTGCACTTGTTTCAAATTTGTCCTGTTTATTTTTATGCTGCATGCCGGTGATGATTGTTTCTTCGATATGACCATTACTTCTGTTTTCATACTGTTCAGACTGAAACCTTTCTTGTTGCTTTCTTTTACTATTATGTCTATCATTTCTTGTAGCTCATTCTCTGTCTCTGCTATTAAAACTTTGTTATCCGCTTATCGTACATTATTTATGTTGTGACCATTGACTTCAATTCCTTTTTTATCTACTATTGATGTCATATTTTCGCTGTAAAGTGAAAACAAATCCGGCGACAGAACACAGCCTTGTCTGACTCCTTGTTTTATAAGTTGAAATTGTCCTGTTTGGTTGTTAATTCGTATAGCTGCTGTTTGTTGCCAGTTTTTATGATTCGCAGATCCTTGCCATCAATGTTTAATATCTCTAGCATATTGATTATTTCCACAAGCTTTACTTTGTCAAATGCTTTTGTGTAGTCTATAATGCACTTATATAGATCTTTCTTTACCTCTATAGATCTTTCTTACACGTCTCATGATGATTCTTAGTAATATTTTCGTCATATGGCTCATGAGACTAATAGTGTGATGGTCTTCACAATCAGTGGCGCCTGACTTCTTCGGTATGGCTACAAAGATAGATTTTAGTACATCTTCGGGTATGTGTCCAGTGTTATATATGTCATTCAGTAGTTTTGTTATGACTTGTACTCCCAGCTCTCCTAATGTATTTATCTCTTCGATTGTTGTATTGTCGGGACCTGGAGCTTTGCCTCTTTTCATGTGTTGAATTGCCTCTTCACATTTCAATCTGCATAATTGGTGTCTTTGTTTTATTTGTTTAACTCTGGTATTTCATCATCATAGAGTCGACCAATATATTATGTCCATCTTTCTATTGTCTTCTCCTGTCCCATTATTATATTTCCTTCCTTTGATTTAACACATCCTGAAACTTTTTCTTCTTTTCTTCCTGTTAATTCATTTAGTTAAATGAATTGTGCATAAATTCTGAGTCTTTCTTTTGTTGTTTTTCCATTTCTAACACATTTCTGTTTTAACCATCCTTCCTTTGCTTCTCTGCAATTGTTCTGGATCTCTTTGTGCCATATTTTGTATGTCAGTTCTTCTTTCTTATGTTTTCTTCCTTCATCCATTAGTTGTAATATTTCTTCTGTCATCCATTTCTTTTTGTTGATTCTTTTGGTCACTGGTATTACTGCTCTTAATGTTTGTTGAATTGATTGTTTGAGCATTTCCCACTGCTCCTGGATGTCCTGTATTTTCTCAATAGCATTATATCTATTTTGTACTATCGTGCTGTACTTATCACTCATCTGCATCTGTTTATCTATTCTAAGTACAGTATATCTAATTCTAATTTTATATTTCTTGGGGATTTATGTGCCTTCCTCAGATTTACTCTTATCTTTCCAGCTACTGGTACATGGTCACTATTGCATTCTGCTCCTGGTCTTGTTTTAACAGATGTTAGCCCATTCCTGAATCTTCTCCTTACCAGTATAAAAACAATTTGATTGTGTACTTTTTTGTCTGGGCTTTGCCATGTCCATAGTCGCCTAGGGTGTTGTTTGAACCAGGTGTTACCTATAATCATGGCATGTGTCTTTGCCCAATCTATCAATCTATCCCCTCTGTCATTCGTCACTCCAAGGCTATGCCCCCCAGTCACATTTTGCACTTTAGCTGTTCCTACCTTTGCATTGAAATCCCCTAATATAATAGTTATTTCTTGTGATTTACACTGTTCCATGGTCGTCTCCAGCTCGGTGTAAAAAGTGTCAATGTTCTTCGCTGGTACTTGGTGCATAAGCTTGAATTATGTTGATATATATATTGGTCCACCTCTCAATTTTACTAGCAGAATTCTATCTGATACTGGCCAAAATCATTTCATTGTTTTGCTTCTTTCTCTATGCCTACACCTCTTTCGTGTGTGGTTCCCCCGGAGCAAATTACATTTCCGCTGTCGCGTTGTAATAATCCTGCTCCTTTCCATCTCATTTCACATAGTCCCAATATGTTCAATTTCATTCTCTTCATTTCTTGACTGATGTTTGTAGCAGGGCAACTACTAGATAATATAATGGCATTATATAAAAACAGTCAAAGTGCCGTTAGAACATCGGAGGGTTTGTCAGAATGGTTTCAGGTTACAACAGGTGTAAGACAAGGATGTGTCCTCTCACCACTTCTTTTCATCATATATATGGACAAAATAAATCTGGAAACAACCAGCAATAAGGAGAAGTCAAATAATAACTTGGAGGTAGAAAATTCAAAAATCACTGAGCTACTCTTTGCAGATTACCAATGATATATGAAAATGAAAACCTGCTACAACAGCATTTAACATCTCTAGATAAAAGTTGTGCACATTACAGTATGAAAATTAACACTGCAAAAACAGAGGCTATGAGAATAAGCAAATTAAGACACCCATTAAACATTAAGATCAAAGATAAATAAATAAAACAAGTAGAGGAATTCAAGTATTTGGGCACAATGTTTACAGAAGATGGAAAACTAGACAGAGACATTGACATGAAAATACAAAAAGCTAATGCTGTCACATACCAGCTTTCACCATTGTTAAGACATTCAAACATTTCTATGGCAGCTAAACAACAAATGATAAATAGCATTTTATACCAACTTTGTGCTATGAGAGTCAAACATGGACCCTTTCTAAATCACTTTTACGAAAGATCAATAATCTGAGAGACGATGCTTGAGAAATGTAACAAACAACATAAGAAGAGATAGAATATCAAATGAAACCATAAGAAAAATGGCAGGAGCAAAACCCTGCCAAGAATATATAGAACAACAACGTAAATGGTTTGGCCACCTGGTCAGAAAGAATCCTTACCAATCACCATCAAGGCCGTTCTTCTCGAGAATGCATGGGAAAAGACCAAGAGGAAGACACAGAAGAAGATGGATAGATGCAGTGACTGAGACATGTAACAACAAAGGAAAATAATTAATTCAGACAGTTCGAGCAGCTGAAGAACGACAACTGATATAACCACGACACCTTTTCGGTACCAGTGAGAAAGAGAATAGAAGAAAGAAGAGCTATACAATAGCCCCAGGTAGGATCTTGGTAGCCTAATCAAGCCAAATATCAACTGCTTGAAATTTAACAAGGTTAGTTTCACTTGACAATTCAGCTCATGTTAATAATATTGCAGGGTTGTGAATATCCCATAATTTATCTATAGTAAATTCCCAAATGATGCGTTATTCTTCTCCTGCTAACGCAATCTTTAAGATTGCTTTTCTTCCGCTTTGTATGAACTTTTTTCTGCATCCCATATTTTAGTAAATAATATTTGTAAGTGGAATACTGACTTGTCTATCTTATTGTCCATGATTCGCATCCATATGTTAAGACTGGCTCTACATAACATTTAAGAACTCTTTTTCTTGTTTCTATTGTCAAAAAATGGATTGCATAGAATCTTCCTCATTTTTTGGAAAGCTGCTTTTGCCTGAGTCATTCTGCATCTAACCTCTTTTGTACATCTTCCGTCTGAGGTTAACGAAGTTCCAAAATATTTCCCCATTCCGAATAAGTCACCATTCATTTACCTGTTTTAATATCGTTCCACTTGTCTTTATTTTGCACTGAGGTGATGTCTTTTTCTTTGTTGTTACCATTACTTCTGTCTTTTTGCTATTAAGGCTGAGTCCTTTATTATTATTTTTTTTTGCTTTCTTTCACTATAATGTCCAACATTTCTTGTAATTCATTTTCACTCTTAGCGATTAAGACTATCATCAGCACACCTTAGATTATTTATATTATGACCCCCAATTGTTATTCCAGGCATGCCCCTTATGGATCTTAAAATAATCTCACTATAAATATTAAACAAATCTGGTGACAGCACACAACCTTGTCTAACATCCTGTTTTATTTGTTGAAACATTCCCAATTGGTTTCCAGTTCTTATGACCGCTGTTTGTTGCCAGTACATGTTCTTTATTATTCTTAGATCTTTCCTGTCTACGTTTATGCTTTCTAAAATTTTGATTATTTCTTGGTGCTTTACTTTGTCAAATGCTTTGGTATAATCTATGAACGTAGGTATATATCTGTTTTCACCTCAATGGCTCTTTCTATTTACCTCCAACAAAACCACACTGTTCATCGCTAATTTCTGGTATGATTTTGTTTCACACTCTTCGCATGATGATTCTTAGTAATATCTTAGTCATGTGACTCATAAGGCTTATTGTGCGACGATCATCGCATTCAATGGCACCCGATTTCTTTGGTAGGGCTTTGAATATTGATTTGAGCAGGTCGTCTAGTATACATCCGCTTTTGTAGATATCATTCACTATTTTTGTAATTATTTCTATTCCAAAATCACCCATGGTTTCAATCTCTTCTTTAGTTATATTATCTGGTCCAGGAGCTTTTCCTGCTTTCATATTGCGCAAGGCGTCTTCCACTTCTTCTCTGAGTATTTATGCTCCTTCTCCATTATCCTTAATATTTACTTCTGTTCGTTCGTCATTATAAAGATCTTTAATGTATTCTGTCCATCGTTCACTTATGCTTTCTTGTTCAATCAACAGTTCTCCTGCCTTTGATCTAAACATCCAGTTTTTGATTGCGTTTTTCTTCCTTTTAATTCTTCAATTTGTTTGTAAATAGCTTTAGCATATCCTTTTTGTTGCATTTAAATCTCTTTGTATCTCTCTTTTAGCCATGCTTCTTTTGTTTCATTGCATTTTATTACAATTTCTTTATTTAATCTCTTTTACTCATCTTTATTTTCTTTATTTCTTCTTCTTGTATCCATTAGCTGCAAAATGTCATCTGTTATACATTTCTTTCTTGAATTTGTCCTTACTGATGGTATGAACTCTTTTGATGTTTGTTGCATTGATCCTTTTAGCATTTCCAACTGTTCATCAATGCTTTGTATCATCTCTATTGAATTGTACCGGTTCAGAATTGTGATTTTATATTTGTCTTGCAGCCTCTTGTCAGATTTGAGTAAATCTAAATTTAACTTGATGTTAACTGAGGCTCGTTTTGTTGTTTTTAATTTTACTCTAAGCTTTCCCACAACTGGTACATGATCACTCTTACAATCTTCCCCTAGTCTTGTTTTCACACACACCAGACTGCTTCTAAATCTATCGCTTATCATTATATAATCAATTAGATTACGTGCGTTGCTTCCTGGGCTTTTCCATGTCCACAGACGTCTTGGATGTTGCTTAAACCAGGTGTTTCCTATCATCATGTTGTGTGTTCTTGCCCAGTCAATAAGTTTCTCACCTTTTTCGTTCCTCTTGCCTAAGCCATAACGACCAACCACCTCCCCAACTCCTTCCTTTCCCACTCTTGCGTTAAAATCCCCTAGAACTATGGTGTTTTCATGTGGTTTGCATTCACGAAGTGCTTCATTTAAATCGTTGTAAAATTTATCAATTGTTTCCTCTTGACTGTCTGTTGTTGGTGCATAAACTTCTATAAGTAAAGTACCCCCGTCACGCCAAGTGGCGTATAGGGAAATATGGTGTTAGTGACCCTATATTTTACAGACCTTCATCACATGATTTTTGGGGTAATGTGGTCAGTATTACGCCCGTGCTGCTTTACTTTCCCAGAAAAAAATCCGGTACCCATTTAAGGCTGAGTGAACCCGAAAGCCGTCGGTTGGGATCGAACCCTACCTCTTGTCCTTTGTAGTCCAGTTCACTAACCACTGAGCTATCGCGGCTCCCATAAACTTGTATAAGATTTCACTAAAAGGACTTTGTCAGATATTAGGTAAAAATCTTTCACTGTTCTTGACCTTTCTGCGTCCAAATTGATACCTACTCCTCTTTGGTGTTCAGTACCTCCAGAATAGATTATTTTATGTTTATCAGAATACATTTCCCTTGATCCGGTGTATCTCATTTCGCATAGTACCAGTAATTGTAAACCCATTCTTTTCATTTCTTGTATGATGTTTTCCAGTTTACCCTTCTGCATGAGTGTTCTCACATTCCAAGTACCTACCTGTAGCACATGATGTCCCCTACCGAACGAGGGTTTTCCATTGGAATCTCCCTTGACGTTATTGTCGTGATTTCTATTGTTGTGGCGATTCATGATTGTACAAAGAAGTTACGACGGTGGTTTTCTGTTACCTTCCGTCGGTTGGCTCCGCTAGCCTCTGACTAAAATGTCTCACCCACAAGGCAGTGGGGTTGTTTTACTTGGGGGTACCCTCCCTTAGCCTTTTCCTCTCCCGAGCTTACCTACAAGGCAGCAAGGTAGCCACAGATTGTTTACTACTGTATATACTGTTTACTGCATACAGTAACAGGTAAAATTACCCGACCTAATTTTTCCTTTTTTTTTACTCGTCCATATTATTCTTGGTCTGCCTCTTTTTCATTGTATTCCCTACCAAGATTACTATTGTGTGCTGATATGCCTTTTAACGTGCCCCAAAAATCGTATTTGTCTCGTTTGAATTGTGTTTTGTATTCCTCTTTTCATTCTGTGTTGTTTTAAAACTTAATCAGCGTCTCCAGTTTTCTTTCCATAAAAAAATATTCTTTAAATCCACATTTCAAAAGCTCAGTTGTCTGGCTTCGTCCATAATGTCCAAGTTTCTGCACCATAAAGGATTATTGAGAAGATATACCATTTTGCTATTCTCAGTTTTTCAGTCCTAGTGTTGTTTTCCCTTTGTTAGTATATTTCACATGGCATTAAAATGTCTGCATTTCATTATCATTTTATCAGAGATTGATATCTCATATCTCTGTGTGTATGTTTATGTTAGTCATATCTCATATCTTTGTGTGTGCATGTCTGTGTATGTCACATCTCATATCATTGTGTGCCTATCTATGTTGGTCATATCCCATATCTTTGTGTGCATGTCCATGTTAGACATGTGTAATTTCTTTGTGGGTGCATGTCTATGTCAGTCATATCTCTTATCTTTGTGTGCATGTTTATGTTAGTCATATCTCATATCTTTGTGTGTGCATGTCTGTGTATGTCACATCTGATATCATTGTGTGTGCCTATCTATGTTGGTCATATCTCATATATGTGTGTGCATGTTAGACATGTGTAATTTCTTTGTGGGTGCATGTCTATGTCAGTCATATCTTTATGTGCATGTTTATGTTAGTCATGTGTCATATATCTTGATGTATGTCAGTGTTAGTCATGCCTCGTATCGCTATGTGCATGTCTGTGTTAGTCACCTCTAGTGACTCGGGCAGATGGTGCTCGTAAACCTGGGAGGGCCGACCATCTAAGGGCAGAATCCCCCTACAGAAAAGATCACCTGCTGGAAGATTGGGGGCAATCAAAGGCTAGGGAAAGCAAACCTGAATAAAATGCTGGCTGAAATCGGATGCACTGGGCCACTGGCGCAGAACACAGTGCAACGTTTTTAACGGGTGTTCAATCAGAGTGGATCTGGCAGACTCTAATTGTGATGTTCTGTTTGTAACACACCTAACCTGACAGCTGAGTTCATGTGAGGAGCTGGAATCCTACTCTGATTGGGTCCTGATCGCAGAGAGAGAGAGAGAGAGATTATCATTTTCAGTTTTCACCAAGATAGGTCAGTCACCAATTTTTTTTTTCTATTCTTTTTTTCGTTTCTGGGTAAGATGTTGAAAATGTTTCTTGCGTGCTTTTAATCATTACGCATTGCCATGCCATCAGATTATAATTTTGTTTCTCTTATACACTGCTCAATCCCCTTCTTCTAGCAGTTTTTAATATTTGTTCTTTATTGCTTAAGTATCTTTCACATCTTTTTTCATTTAAAGCTGTTGTGTCTAGTGGTATTGTTCGTGAAATAGTGTTATTTTTGTTTCTTCGTAAATCTTTTTTTTACTTTCCTTATCCCGTCACACTTCTATTTAAATTGCAATTTCCTCATACTCCAACAAGTCCGGCTTGCTGTAGCAGCTACTGAGTTAAGTGCTCTGTGTGTTTCATCCGTTTTGATCATGCTTCGATATTAGGATGAATGATGTTATCCTATGACGGGGTGTATCTGCACTTGAAGAAGTGTGTAGTAGTAGTATATTAGGTTAATACTATTTATCATTTTTGGGGCGGAATGAGGCGGAAATCAATCGAAAATGAGAGGAAATTTGATATGAACATGAGGCGGAAATTGAAGCATTAATTTCAGCAGGACAAGAAACGAGTGTGAATATTAAGTATCTTTCCTTGTGTTAACGTTGTCTCCATCGTTATCTGACCACAGACACTCTTCAAGTTTGAGGAGGAAAAATTGAGGAGGGGTAGTCAAAGGCAGATTATTTGTTATTGTTATTTGGTTATTTGGTTATGGAAGGCCTCGGTATCACTGCAACCGAATTAAAATCCATAATGGCTCAACCGCGTGTGGTAGCGTAATCATATGAATTAATATCTCATCTCCCAAACAAAGAAAGGTAACTGTAGTCCCCATCATAGCAGTGTCAGCACACGCCAAAAGACATAAAGCGAAACCGCGCAGAAAGTGAACACAGTCAACTGTTCCTTGTCATGCGATGTCATAATTTATCGTAAACAATTGGAATACCGAAATATGATCAAAACGGTTGAGACACAAAGCTCACGGTGTGCATAGAGCACTTAATTCAGTAGCTCCTGCAACAAGCCAGACTTGGAATATGAGGAAACTGCAACAAGGAACACTTTTCATGAATAGCCTTCAATGGTTCCTGTCGCCTATCCACCATATTGACCGGAAGTTCACGTCCTCCTGAAAATGATGATCGTCATATTTTTTTTAAAATGTATAGCGCTTGATGATGTTAGGACATCGTTTTTGACTCCAATTCCGAACCTCTAAAACACAGTTAGTCGTCAGATAAACCCCGTTGCACATCAGACAACAGACCGTAAGATTAGAGTATGGCCGGTCTAGGGATATACGATGAGTCATTGTGAAGCAAATACAACAATAGCTGCGCCCATAGATTCCTGACTACTCAAGTGAATGCAGTCTACAACGAACGAAACACGATGCAAATTCCCCAAAGAGAAAAAAAACTTCGGCTGACTTGACGGAGCAGTCCACATTAATGAGTTGTAAAATGTAAATAACTTGCGTCAAACAATTCCAACGACGGTCACTGAACAGCACTCAATGTCTTGACGTAAACCGCAGATCAACTCTAGACAGTGGAAGGTCGCATTCACAACACCTGACCTGTCAAAAAGGAATATTGCCGTGCGTACGACAACGCTTCATCGGCGCATATCCGCCAAGTAGAACATCATTTTGACTTTAACACAGAAAATTGCAATGGAGAGCCGAAATTATAGTCCCCAAACGTTATTTCTGCAGCGATCGAGAGAACATGAACTCGGTTCCACCATTTTAGAAACCGATAGCTCAGTGATTTAGTGAACTAGACTACTGAGGACAAGAGGTCAGGTTCGATCTTGATTCTTCTGATTCTTCTTCCTGATTCGATCCGGCTTCCAGATTCTTGATTCTTGATACTTCCCGCGCCGTTAGACGTCACATAGGGCTTTTTAGTGTTTTTCGCCAGCCAAATCTATACGAGATGTTAGAACTTTTTAAATGAGTCTAGGCCTGCCAACTTTGCTTCTCTTACAAGGGGTTTTAAGGGTCTCTTTAGGTCTTCCATTTTTTCTGTATCCTGATGTTTCCCGTAGACGAACCTGCTTTGGAATTTTCTTGTTGTCTCTTCTCAGCACGTCCGACAAATGCCCACCTTCTTTCCTTAATTGTAGATGAAATCTGCATGCCATTTCTCTTATTTAAATATTAGACTTGAATTCATGCCATTGTCATCATCATCATCATCATCATCATGTGCCATACCGGTAGGCGTAGGTGATCATGTCCTTCCACAATCTTCTATCTACAGTGCATCGTATCAGTTCTGTTGTTGACTGTTTGCCATACCATTCCATTGTACAGAGTATTTTTCTTAGGTATTTGTCTTCTGTTTCGTTTATTCTATTCTCAATCTCTTTTGATGTTTTTCAGCTTTGACATACATTGGTAAGTGTTGATAATACGTTTCTGTTGAATATTCTGTTTGGTTTTCTTGCTTAGTGTTTTTTTCCCCATATTTTGTCCAGCTTGTTAAAACTTGTTCCTGCTTTTGCTATCCTTCTTCCTTTTTGATTCTGAAACGTTTATTTTGAATGGGTCTATATAGCCTGCTGCTGTTCTTACTTTGCTGGTGCTGTTGTCGTATAGGCTTCTGCACAAGCTGATCAAACGTTGGTTGACACCCGTAATTTTGAAGAATGTCCCACAGTTGTTCGCTGTGGTCGCGATCGAAAGGTTTTTCTTGGTCTATGAACGTTATGTTTAGTCTTTTATTGTAATCAATTTTTTTTTCTGTTAGTTGTTTCAAAGAAAATAGCGCATCAGTACACCCTCTGTTCCTTCTGAAACCCATTTGTGCGTCACTTATTTGAGGTTCTAAATTTGTTCTTGACCTCTTCTCTACTATTTGGCATACAATTTACCTGTGTGGCTTATTCTGTTTGTGATGATTGGAAAATCGACGATATACTCCATTTCCCTGTAATGGGAGGGTTTTGTTCATCCAAGTATGATGGGCAAGCCATCATTTTGTGTTAGTTCCAGTTTGTAAATCTGCGAGTAACTGAAAGTTCGAATCGCCAGTGCCTAGTCAATAAGAGAAACCACCATTCCTTGGTATAGACGGACAAGAATATGTTGTTCACAGTCTGCTGCCGCCATTACATCAATTGCTGAGAGGCCCTTCTTAGCCTTCATCAATAATTTATATATTTGCTGGGTGAAAGAAAAATTTCGATCATACTATAATCCCTGGTTCCGTAACGTGTGGGTCGTCACAACTTCTGAACGTACGCTCAATATCGGTGTGTTGACAATATGCTTGTTTAGGGAGAAACAAGTCACAGCTGCCCCTGCCTCACAGCACCAGCTGCTCAAAAGGGTAAGTTCAGTCTGGAGTTCTCAAGAAACCCGTTCCCTATCTCCACCTCGGCGGTAAATCAAAAGGTCATCAGCGTAAGATAGTGACCTCATTAGACCCATGGGTGGCTCACCTGTTACTTGTACACTGTAGACATTGAAAAGCACTGAAGACAGGTAAACTTTGTGGGAGACCGGGATGTATAGTTGTAGGTTCTGAAGTGCATGTACTGCACTTGAAAAGTATACCCCGTTGGAAAAGGGTCATTGCTATCCAGCTAAGGAGGTCTGGACAAATGCCGAGTGCATGCAGCTGATCTATTAAGAAAATGGGTTCCTGTTTTAGGGGTCCTCACGATCGATTGCAACAGCACCTGTCTCAACACCAGAATGAAATCCCTCAAAGATTGTGTGGGAAAAAACAGCAGCATCACTCCCGGTCTCTCTGCTGTGACAGTAGCATGGATGGAAGAAGACACCGATTTTCAAAGTAAGTGAACTGAACTCTCGTTTCTACTATTGTTTAATTACACCAGCTCCGTATCAGACAAAATCTTTGATGTCATGAACTTGAAATGATCTACACCTGTTGCACTTGTTTTTATGCCATGAAAAGCTGCCTTAATGCCACCCACCCTCACACAGAGTTCATCATCAATGATTCTATCCGCACACAATATTGAAATAGCTGGTCTGATGATGGTACGGCCTACAAATTCCTTTCTGATCACTTTGCGCCTGATAGTGTTCGAAAAGAGTTCCCCCGCCCCCATATTTCCACCTGTCTTCTGCCAGGGACGATATACAGTCTGGAAATCGTGAATACGCTTATTCTTTACAGGGAGAATTGAAAAAAAAAATAGAAAAATGGTATGTTTAAATCTTTACGTAATTGATAGACGACACAAATTTGAACGCTGTTTCGTCTCAGTCGGCCTTCAGCAGGAACAAACAAACAACACACACACATTATGTAAGTGAATAAAACTAATCCTGCACAGCTAACTAGTAATGAAACAGCCAAAACAAAATAATCAAAACTGGTTTAAGAAACCAAAAAAATTCTTCCCTGTATTGTAGATCGTGGCCAGAAGGAGAAAGAAGGATTCGAGGGTACGCGCTGAAATTGCGCTCCTGGTGTGAGGGTCAACAACGTGTAGAGGATTCTAAAAAGATGTGAGTGGGAGGAACACAGTCTAGGTTGCCTCGACTACATCGCCACCGATAATGTCTATACGCATCTACGAGCCCACACATACATATATATATATATACACACACACATGTGTATATGTATATATATATATGTGTGTGTGTATATAAATACAAATATATTTACATACACATATATATATGTATATATATATATATATATATACACCTATATGTCTGTCTGCGATCAGGACTCAGTCAGAGTAGGATCCCAGACTCTCATATGAAATCAGTTGTCAGGCCAAGTGTGTTGATCGCCCCCACAGACAGAACATCACAGTTAGAGTCTGCCATATCCACTCCGACTGAACACCCGTTTAAACGTTGCACTGTGATCTGCGCCAGTGGCCCAGTGCATCCGATTTCAGCCAGCATTTTATTCAGGTTTGCTTTCCTTAGCCTTTGATTGTCCCCAATCTTCCTGCAAGGCAGCAGTTGATCTTTTCTGTAGGGGGATTCTGCCCTTAGACGGTCGGCCTTCCCAGGTTTACGAGCACCGTCTGCCCGAGTCACTAGAGGTGACTAACACAGCCATGCGACTTGTAATGTGAGGAAACTGCAAGAAGGAACTCTTTTCATGCATAGCTTTCAATTGTTCCTGCCGCCTATCCCCATATACCGGTAAGTCACGTCCTCTTGAAAATGATGATCGTCGTAGCACTAGATGATGTTAGGCCATCGTTGATGACTCCAATTCCGATCATATACACACACAGTCAGTCGTCAAATTATCCCCGTCGCACATCAAACAGCAGACCGTAAGATTTGCGCACGGTCGGTTTAGGGAACCATTACGATGACGTAGCACACAAAAAAGTCGCCCAACACTTAATCTCATTCCATATAGATTTCTGTGTGATTAATCTAGTGTAAGCAGCCTACGACGAACAACACACGAAGCAAATTCCCCAAAGAGACAAAACTGCGGCTGATGAAGTAGTTTACATTAATGTGTACATGGAAATAACTTGCGTCAAAGAATACCATCAACGGTCATGAACAGCACCAATGTGTGACGTAAAGCGCAGATCAAGTCTAGACGGTGGAAGGTCTCACTCACAACACTTGAGTCGTCAAAAACGGACTGTTGTCGGCCTACAACCTCGCTTTAGCGACACAGATGTATCAAGCATATCATCATTTTGACTTTGACACAGAAAAGTGCAAAGAAGATCCGAAATTAATCAGACCCTGGGTGCACTTTCTGCAGCGATCGAGAGGACGTGGACTAGATCCGTCATCTTGTAAACGGAAGTCCCCTATATATATATATATATATATATATATATATATATATATATATATATATATATAATATATATATATTTACCTATATACCTACACCCATACACCCATGTTCGATCCCCAGAAGTGGCGGAATTTTTTTTCGGACTGACAAGGCTCAGGGGTTCATCCAGCCACTAAAAATTGGGTACCAACGATTTTTTTTTCTTGGAATTAAAGGCGGTCTCGCGTGATACCGACCACATAACCCAAAAATGTGCCGTGGTCATAGAAAAATATAGTCACTAACACCATATTCCCCATACGACTAGCAAGGCATGGGGGAAACCTTTACTTTTACTTTTACACCCATACATATGAACACATACATGCATATACACACCCATATACAGATACATGCATATACTGTTAGGACCCTTTACACGTTGTTGACCCTCCCACCGGCAGGAACATCCTTCTTTCTCCTTCTGGCCACGGTCCACGACACAGGGAAGAAATGTGTTGTTTCTTAAACCAGTTTTGATTATTTTGTTTCGGTTGTTTCATTACTAGTTCATCATCATAATCCGCATCGAAGGTTGGCTACCATGGAGCGCCATTCTGTTCTGTCTCTTGCTTTGATGGTGCAATTTGTCATAGGTTGGTTTGTCCATCTTTTGATGTTACTGGTCTATGTTAGTCATAGTTAACATGGCCCAAAAATCGCATTTGTCTTGTTTGAATTGTGTTTAGTAGTTCTCTTTTCATTTGTAGTTGTTTTAAGACAGTGCCTGTATCATCTCTATCTGTATGCTATCAGGTCATGCTGCTTTTCCCTTTTTCATTGTTTTTCTAGCTTTTTACACCTCAGATTTTAAGATTGTATAGCCTCATGTACATTTTATAATTGGTTTCTTGTCACTTTGATCATGAAATAGTTCTGTTATATATTCCTGTCGTCTATCTATTATATCTTTATTGTCTGTTAGCATTTTTCCTTTTTTGTCTGCAGTGCATTCACCTTCTGTGGCTTTTTTTTTTATTTTTGTTAACCATTCTCTTTATTTCTATGTGCATTCCTCTTAAGTCTTGTTTGCTTTCCATAGTTTCTATTTCTATACATTTTTGGCTGAGCCAGTCTTCTTTTGCCTTTTTGCACATTTTGCGTATTTCATTATATATTTTATTGTATTGGGCAGTGTTCTCGCTTGTCTCCTTTCTTCCATTTTTTCTAAGATATCAGTTATCCATTTTTGTTTTTTGTTCTTTTCTTTTTTGGGTAAGGTGTCGCAAGTTTCTTGTATGTTTTTCTTTATGCATTACCATTTGGTTGTGACTTTTTCATCAGGATTTACTCTTCTGTATTGCTCAATTCCTTCTTCTAGCAGCTTCTGATATATGTTCTTTACTTTTATTGTATCATCATCATCATGTGCCATACCGGTTGGCGTAGGTGATCATGTCCCTCCATAATCTTCTATCTACAGTGCATCGTATCAGTTCTGTAGTTGACTGTTTTCCATGCCATAAAA
The DNA here is from genome assembly GCA_032433765.1 of Megaustenia siamemsis. Classification (NCBI taxonomy): domain Eukaryota; kingdom Metazoa; phylum Mollusca; class Gastropoda; order Stylommatophora; family Ariophantidae; genus Megaustenia; species Megaustenia siamemsis. The sequence goes on along the minus strand of JAVIAB010000160.1, from coordinate 54,034,934 downwards.
CCTAGCTATCCAGTGTTTTCTCTCTTTGTCGTCCGCGATCTCTCTTTCCTTTTATTTTGCCAGTTGTAACCAAGTATTCCAACTTTCCTCTTCTCATGTGCCCGAAAAATGTTGAGTGCTTCTTTCTGATGTTTTTTAAGAGCTCCCTTTCTGTGTTAGCCTCTTTGAGAACTTCCTCATTGGTCTTTTTAGCTGTCCAGGGAACTTTCAACATTCTTCTGAGAAATCCCATATCTGTGGCCTCTAATCGTCTTTTCATTTGTTTGTCTACTGTCCATGATTCGCTTCCATAGGTCAGAATTTGTTCTATATAGCACCGATGAACTCTCTTTCTCATTTCTATTGACATAGATTTGTTTCATAAGATATTTTTTTTTCTGAAATGCTATTTTAGCCTGAGCTATTCTGCTTTTTATTTCTGTGGTGCATCTCCCATCTGATGTTATTATTGTGCCCAAGTTTATTGTATCATCATCATCATCAAGTGCCGTGTCTACTGGCGTAGGTGATCATGTCTCTCCTCAATTTTCGATCTCGTCAGCTATTTATCATTTCTGTTGTTGACCTTCTGCCAGGCCATTCTCTTAAGCTGTGTGTTATTTTTTCTCTTTGCTTCCCTCTATCGCTTCGTCCCTCAATTTTTCCAGTTGTTACAATATATTCAAGTTGTTCTCTTCTCATTACATGGCCAAAAAATAATGATTGTCTCTTCCTAATATTGGAAATTAGCTCTCTTTTTGCTTTGACTTCTTTCAGAACTTTTTCATTACTATTCTTAGCTGTCCATGGTACTCTCAACATTCTTCTGCAAAACCGCATTTCTACAGACTCCAGTGATTTTCTTGTCTGTTGTCCTATTGTCCATGATTCGCATCCATATGTTAACACTGGCTCTATATAACATTTAATAACTCTTTTTCTTGTTTCTATTGTCAAAAATGGATTGCATAGTATCTTCCTCATTTTTTGGAAAGCTGCTTTTGCCTGAGCCATTCTGCATCTCACCTCTTTTGTACATCTTCCGTCTGAGGTTAACAAAGTTCCCAAATATTTAAATTCATTTACCTGTTTTAATATTGTTCCACTTGACTTTATTTTGCCCTGAGGTGATGTCTTTTTCTTTGTTGTTACCATTACCTCTGTCTTTTTGCTATTAAGGCTGAGTCCTTTATTTTTGCTTTCCTTCACTATAATGTCCAACATTTCCTGTAACTCATTTTCACTCTTAACGATTAAGACTGTATCATCAGCATACCTTAGATTATTTATAGTATGACCTCCAATTGTTATTCCAGGTATGTCCCTTATAGATCTTAAAATAATCTCACTATAAATATTATACAAATCTGGTGACAGCACACAACCCTGTCTAACACCCTGTTTTATTTGTTGAAACATTCCCAATTGGTTTCCAGTTCTTATGGCTGCTGTTTGTTGCCAGTACATGTTGTTTATTATTCTTAGATCTTTGTCTACGTTTATGCTTTCTAAAATTTTGATTATTTCTTGGTGCTTAACTTTATCAAATGCCTTGGTGTAATCTATGAAACATAGGTATAGATCTGTTTTCACCTCTATGGCTCTTTCTACTAAAGATCTTATTATATAAATGGCATTGCTTGTTCCTTTATCTCTAACAAAACCACACTGTTCATCGCTAATTTCTGGAATAATTTTGTTTCGTACTCTTCGATTCTTAGTAATATCTTAGTCATATGGCTCATAAGGTATTTGTGCGATGATCATCGCATTCAATCGCACCCGATTTCTTTGGTAGGGCTATGAATATTGATTTGAGCAGGTTGTCTAGTATATATCCGCTGTTGTAGATATCATTCAATATTTTTGTTATTATTTCAATTCAAAATCACCCATGGCTTCAATTTCTTCTTTAGTTATATTATCTGGTCCAGGAGCTTTGCCTGCTTTCATATTGCGCAAGGCGTCTTCCACTTCTTCTCTGAGTATTTATGGTCCTTCTCCATTATCCTTAATATTTACTTCCGTTCGTTCATCATTATAAAGATCTTTAATGTATTCTGTCCATCGTTCCCTTATTTTTCTTGATCAATCAACAGTTCTCCTTCCTTTGATCTTAGACATCCATTTTTTAATAGCGTTTTTCTTCCTTTTAATTCTTCAATTTGTTTGTATATAGCTTTAGCATCTCCTTTTTGTTGAAATTCAATCTCTTTGCATCTCTCTTTTAGCCATGTTTCTTTTGTTTCATTGCATTTTACTACAATTTCTTTATTTAATCTCTTATACTCATCTTTATTTTCTTTATTTTTTCTTCTTGTATCCATTAGCTGCAAAATATCGTCTGTCATCCATTTCTTTCTTGAAATTGTCCTCACTGGTGTTATGTTACTTTTGATGTTTGTTGCATTGATTCTTTTAGCATTACCCACTGTTCACTAATGCTTTGTATCTTCTCTATTGCATTGTACCGGTTCTGAATTTTGATTTTATATTTGTCTTGTAGCTTCTTGTCTGATTTGAGTAAATCTAAATTTAACTTGATGTTAATTGATGCTCGTTTTGTTGTTTTTAATTTTACTCTAAGCTTTCCCACAACTGGTACATGATCACTATTGCAATCTGCCGCTGGTCTTGTTTTCGCACACACCAGACTGTTTCTAAATCTATTGTTTATCATTATATAATCAATTTGATTACGTGCGTTGTCCCCAGGGCTTTTCCATGTCCACAGGCGTCTTGGATGTTGCTTAAACCAGGTGTTTCCTATCATCATGTTGTGTGTTCTTGCCCAGTCAATAAGTTTCTTACCTCTTTCATTCCTCTCGCCTAAACCATAATGACCAACTACTTTCTAAACTCTTTACTTTCCTTCTTTTCCGTAAAAATTCCCTATAACTATGGTGTTTTCGTGTGGTTTGCTTTTATGAAGTGCCTCATTTAACTCGTAAAATTTATCAATTGTTTCCTCTAGACTGTCTGCTGTTTGTGCATAAACTTGAATAAGATTTATGTCTATTGGCTTTCCATTCAATTCCACTAAAAGGACTCTGTCAGATATTGGGTAAAAGCCTTTCACTGTTCTTGCTCTTTCTGCATCCAAGATGATACCTACTCCTCTTTGGTGTTCAGTACCTCCAGAATAGATTATTTTACGTTTATCAGAATACATCTCCCCTGATCTGGTGTATCTCATTTCGCAAAGTCCCAGTAATTGTAAACCCATTCTTTTCACTTCTTGTATGATGTTTTCTAGTTTACCCTTCTGCATGAGTGTTCTCTCATTCCAAGTTCCAAGTTTATTGTACAGGTATCTTTAATATCTTTTTGATTTAAAGCTGTTATATCTTGTGGTATTTCTGATGAATTAGACTTTTGCTTGTTTCTCTTTAGTTTGATTTTCATTTTAATCATTACAGGATTGTGATCTGAATTAATATCTGCTCCTGGATAGGTTTTGGCTTTCTTTACGCTGTTACTGAACCTTTCTTTTCTTCTTTTACTTCTACCTTTTTAGCTCGCAGTGGAGTATAGGTCTTCAACAAACACTTTCCAAGTCGTTCTGTCTTTTGCCAATCCTTTTAAGATCATTCCATGTCTTCCCCATCATCTTCATCTCTGCTTCTATCTGTCATCTCCAAGAATTCCTTGGTCTTCCTCTTTGTCTTTTTCCCTGGGAATTCCAAAAAAGGGCCTGTAGTGTAATACTCTCAGTTGGCTTCCGTAGTGTGTGTCCTATCCAGCGCCATCGTCTTCGTTGTATCTCTTTATCCACTGGTGTTTGACTGGTACCTTTCCATAATTCTATGTTAGTGATTTTGTCTTGCCATTTCCATCCTTTTATTCTGCGTAAGCACCCATTAATGAAAGTCTGTATCATCGTGATTGTCAATTTTGTTGTTCTCCATGTTTCACAGCCATATATAAGGACCGCCTTAACATTTGAGTTGACAATTTTTATCTTTGTATTTATCTAATTTCTTTGGATTTCCATATGTTTCCCAGCGCGTTGAAAGCTCCTCTTGCTTTTGATATCCTTATTTTGGTATCATTTTCTGTTCCTCCCTCGTTATCTATATTACTGCCCAGATATATGTAAGATTGTACATCTAATAGAGGTATTTCTCCTAGTTTTATTTGGTTATTGCCAACTGTATTAATTCTCATAATGTTGGTCTTATCTCTATTAATCTTCAGTCCTAGCTGTTGTGATCTCTCATCAAGTATGCTAATTTTATCCTGCATCTGTTGATGGCTGGGTGATAGGAGAGCTATGTCATCAGCAAGGTCTAAATCATCAAGTTGTTTGGTCAGTGACCACTGGATTCCATTTCTGTTGTTTTGAGTTATTTTCATAATCTAATCTATGGCCAGTAGAAAGAGAAATGGAGACAGAAGGCATCCCTGCCTTACTCCTGTTCTTATTTCAAATAATTCTGTAAGCTGTCCTTCCTGCACCACACTACATTTCGTTCCTTCATACATTGTTTTTATCAGGTTAATAAATTTTATGGGGATTCCGTAATGATTCAGCAACTTCCAAAGCATTCTTCTGTCTAAACTATCAAATGTCTTTTCGTAATCCATGAATTCCATATAAAGTGGGGATTTTAGTTCTAAACTTTGTTTCGAACCTTTCTCTCTTTGAACCTGTCTTTTATCATTATGTAATCTATTTGATTCCTCTTCTTATCTGCAGGGCTTTTCCATGTGTATAATTTCCTTTTCTCTTGCTCAAAGTAGGTGTTACATATTATTATACTTTTTTCTTCACAAAATTGTATTAATCTTTCTCATCTGTCATTTCTTTTTCCTAAACCATGATTTCCTATAATGGGCTTATATTTACCTTTTCCTACTTTAGCGCTCATGTCACCCATTACAATCAAGATGTCCGAAGATTTCACTTCATAACATTATTTAGGTCTTCATAGTATGCCTCTATTCGTTCATCTGTGTAGTCTTGTGTAGGTGCGTATGTCTGTATTATTGCTATGTCGAATGGTTTTGCTTTCATCTTGAGTAGTATAATCCTATCATTGTATGTCCAGTGGGTACTTATATATTTTTGTAGCTCTCTTTTTACTAGTATTCCTACCCCTCTTTGATGTTCTGTTGTGTTTCCTGAGTATATAAATGTATATTTTTCGTCCTCTATGTACCCACATTATTTCTATTTTGTCTCTGATATGCCTAAAATATCTATGTTTATCCGTTCTGCTCGACAAAAGCTTCAATTCGTCTCCATGGCTTCCTCTGGACTAGTACATGATGCTGCTCCAGTCTCTTTCACGGTGGTCAGATTACTAGTTAGCTATGTAGAATTAGTTGTATTCACTTACATATCTGTGTGTGTAATTTAATTTGTAGAAAGCTCACAGTGTTTCCGCGTGCTGATAAGCAAGTTACTGGTGTTGGCCAGTTTATAACGTGGAACGGGTTCTGGGCCGTGCGACTGAGTAAGTGCACGTGAGTCTGGACCATCCAAAGCATCGACGTTCAGCGACGTTCATCAAAGACGACGGTAAGTAATCAGTATAAGTATTCAGATACAGTCCAAACTACATCATCGAAGAAGGAAAACACGACGGGGCAAGAGGGGTGGCACTAAACTGTCAAAGTGTGAGAGGCTAGGCCTAAAGTATGTGCGCGTTACTTATTGGAATTGTGGGTTCATTAATCAACGACGGCCCATTCTTGATAAGCTACTTTGCGGCACCGATATAATGGTTTTGCAAGAAACTCTTCTTGGTGACAGGACAGTAAGTACTCCTGGCTTTCATTGTTTTTACAATAGACGACACCTTGGGCAGGCCATCCTTGTGCGCAACAATATGGTGGCAGCTGAAGTTGATATGTCTGCGTGGGACAATGCAGAATTGCAGGTACATGCGGTTAGGGTGCAGACCCCAGTTCATTTCGTGATTGTTAATGTGTATGCCTGTAATGGGAAGGTGAACACACAACAATGGCAGAATCTCTTCGAGTTCGATGAAGAGAATGTCATTTTCTGCTGAGACTTTAATGCTAGAGGAAACCAGTGGTGTAACGTCATAACCAACAAGCAGATAGAAGACCTAGAGAACGCACTAGTGTCAGTCGATTTAGTGTACTTGAATGATGGAAGGGCAACAAGAATGGGCACTCGAACAGGGGACTCTGATAGTGTCATAGACCTGGCACTGGCTGGTGTCTTCCACCTTCGCACCGGTTTGCAGGTGGAATGCACTGGGGTTCCACGGAAGTGATCACTATCCATGTGTCCTCCTAATTGAGAAAGGCAGAAATAAAAGCAAGAGAAGAAAGCTCCACACATTCAACTACGAGAAAACAGACCAGGACGTCATTAGCAAAATCTGACATAGGAAACAGAGTGCCCCTCGTTGGAGGCAGGAGGGACGGACGCAGCCACCTTGGTGGAACGTAGATGTCGAGGAAGCTTTGCGGAGCAAGAGACAAACGGTCAAGACATGGCAGAAAGCCAGAAGGTATGGTAGAAAACAACCTGAGCTCTTGAAGCGTCTGTAAGTAGAGGTCGACCAAAAAAGGATGCACTTTAAACAATGCGCTAAGCAGACTAAGGATGCCAAATGGGATGACTTCTGTAAAAAAGTATGCTCAGAAAAATCGCTCGCCACATTCTGGCGCCTTTATCAGTGCATGAATGGCACACCACGACACAGAGGTATACCAGACTTTCAGAGCACAGGTCAGATATGGCACAAATATGATGAGAGCAAAGGGAAGGCCCTGCTTGCCCGCTACATTGAGCAGACGGACCAAAGAAATGAGGCTGTAAGAATGAGGATACGGGGATCTTTGTCAAATTTGTGTAAGGATGTAGAGCTGGAAGAAGATCTCACAATCACAACCGATACCATTCGCACGACACTTAAAAGGTCACACAACACTGCTCCTGGTCCAGATGGTGTTCGGTACGATGACATAGGCGATTTAGAGCTGATGACGACTTGACAACACTGGCCAATGAGTTTAATGCCAGTATTCGGAGTGGCCAGATTAAGGAGAACTGGCTACACAGCTACTTACTACCGCTACCGAAGCCAAACAAGGACCATTCTCAGATCAGTGCCTACAGAATAATCACAATGCAGAACACTGCGGGCAAGATGCTGGAGAAAATAGTTGCCCGTGTCCTCACCTGTCGCCTTGAACAGAAACGCGTATTCCCATCCACACTCGGAGGTTATAGATATAACAAAGAGACATGGCTCACTGCGGCAGTATTTGCCTATGACGTCTTCGAAGGCTTCCACAAACGAGAGGAGACATGTGCTGCAGCTGTAGATCTGGAGGATGCATACAACAGGGTACCATTTGAATATCTCATGCATATGCTTCTTAAACTGGCGGTGAACCCCTTCCACATTAGATGGATCGCCGCGGCACTGTTAACAGAGGAAGGTGATACTCAGATGTGGAAGTTGGTCTTCCGAGCCAACATCCACTTGTCCTGGGCTGCCACAAGGCTCACCATTGTCACCAGTTCTATTTAACGTGTACACAATAACGATCACGGCCCAACAGCTGGATGGGAGGGGAAGAACTTTGACTTTTGCTGATGATATTCTGGTATATCGACAGGGAAGAGACAGATGGGGAATCGCCTCCACAATGCAAGACGAACTCGATCGCATTTCTTCTTGGTGTGGGGTTTCAGGTGCCTTGGTTAATCCTAATAAAGCATCAGTTTCATGGTTTTCCCTTAACAATCATATTGTTAATACGACCACACCGGTAGTACGAATGGGAGCTGATGAGGTGACCAGGGACAAGTTGATGACATACCTCGGAGTTAAGTTTGATCGCAACCTGTGTTTTCGGGACCACGTCGACCATGTGATAACAAAATCCCGCAAAGGATTAGCCGCCTTGAAGGTCATGGCAGCTGCCAACATCGAGCAGAGGCTACTTACTCTTCTGTTCCAGAGATTAGTCCTCGCACCAATCGAGTATTCCCTGGCCATTCTTACTGTCAGTACGACTCAAATTGATAGGCTGGAGAAAATACAAAATGAAGCCATGCGCATTATCCTGGGATGTACGAGGGACACTCCCTGTGTAGCAATGAGGTATCTTCTTTACTTTCCAACCATGGATGACAGAATCAAGATCTGGAGAGCATGAGCATACCTGAAGATTAGTACAGATACAGAGCATCCATTGCACCGCGTGCTCAACACAGAGAAAGGTACCAGGCTAAAAAGAGGCAAATCATGGGTGGGCCGAGCAGAAGATGTCATCAAACAGGTCTGTGGGCTTACCAATATCAGCGTTGGTGAGGAGTGGATACCGGTGCCTACGTCATTCAAGGGGACATTCTCATGTTTTGTCACACTCGACAGGAAAAGTAGGGAACAGAACCCGGTCGTGGTTAATGCTGAGGTCAACGGTCTCATCTGCGATAATACCGATGAGAAAGATGCAGTCATCTATACAGACGGATCTGTAAGACGACACGAAAGAAGTGCATGGGCATTTACAGCACGCTCGGTAGGCAGAATAGTCTACGAAGACAGTGGTGCATACGTCGTGACTACGAGTAGCATGACAATGGAGGCGATGGCAGTGACCAAGGGATTCAAATGGTTAGAGTCACAAGACTACACCCACGCATGTATACTGAGTGATTCGATGAGCATGATAAAAAAAGTGGAGGCGGGCTTTGTACGCATGCAATGGGTAGAGTCGTTGCAGAAATCCAAAATACGTAAGGTCACCTTTGTCTATGTCCCTGGACATGCGGGAGTACGGGGAAATGAGAGAGCGGACAGTTTGGCTAGCTGCGCTGTCGTTGAGGACGGGCAACCGATGGATCGGGCGGATCAATGCCCTCCGAGATGTGGGAAGAGCACATGACTTCGACAAACACAGATCAACGTCACTTCTTCGGATGATGGAAATGGGAGTTAAGTTGGGCACAGCCAGAAATGAGAAACTTGGTGGCCGTGTAAGAAGACTTATCAACCACCATAGAACTGGAGTCGTCAGTCGCTGGACACTGAGGGAATTGCTGAGGAGGGGATCTGAGCACCTATGGACATGTTCGGAGTGCAATGATGATGACCCGCAAATAACTCAATAACTCAATCTGTGTGTGTGTATTGTTTGTTCCTGCTGAAAGCCTATTGAGCCAAAACGTCGTTCAAATTTGTGTTGTCTATCAATTGCGTAAAGCTTAAACCATATCATTTTTTAATATTTTTTTTCAATTCACCCTCACATTTAGCTTTACTGCAGCTTCGCTTTTTTATGCATTCATTTGTATTTCTTTGCCTTGACCCCTATTCTTTACAGCACTGCTGATATTTTTGTGTAGCCTCCAGAAAAGTTTAAAAGATTTGTCGTTTCGCACTTTTTCTCAAAACTCTGCCCACTTCTCAGTTTTTACCTCTTTTTTGTGCCCATGTTTTAAAATAAACAACTTTCTCCTTCATCACATTTTTGAGTAGGAAGGTGTGCTTAGGCAGGGTATGTCACTGTTTAACTTTTGACATGCCCTGATGACTCTCCTCTTATCCATCCAAGAATTTCCCATCTGCAATTGCAAAATTCCATCAGCGAGGCTGTTCTCAGCTCCTTCTTCTCGCAAGTACGAGTACTGTGCTTGGCACACCTGATCTTGTTCGCTATATCCTGGGCCTGTACTATCATAAACGAAGGTCTTTACTTTTCGCCTAAATTTTATTGTTCTGACCTTCAACACCAGAATACTTCATGAGCGGTGGTCGGTGTCATGATGTCCAAGAACACTCGAGCTGCACACTATAGAGAGTGAGGGGGGATACGTGTCAGATCGATAGCACTGTCCTCGTCTCCTGATCGATTCCCAGTGTAATGACGTAGCCACAGTTGATGCAAACCAGGCAGTGATACCAAGAACAGCCTCAAATTCCTCAACTTGTTTGTTGGGAAATGTAATGGTCTACTCTTGGTGTTATAGTCACCACAAAAAATAACTTTTATCCCTTGATATAGAATCTCCTTAAGACACTGCCATTTATGTTCACATTACCATTTCAGGCGTAAACGTTGATCTGCAAAAACTGATTCTCATACTGGATTCTATAAACGTGCAGTTGCAGTACTTGTCTGGAGATGTCCACTTCTGATGTGACAATGCTGTAACACTGAATACTAGAAACTTCTATGCTATGCCTATGGAATGCATCTAGCTAACTCTAAACTCACTTCCTTTTTAATCGGACTCTATCTTATGATACTTAATTTGCGGTGATTGTCTTCTTGACTAGTGGACTCTGCAGAATGTATAGGAATGTATACGAATCATGATTGAATCATTTTGGAAACAAATCTAATCGAATAACCATTCTCCTCCCTCTGCACTCAGATACTTATAACCTTTGATCACATGTCAACCAAGGACAGATGTTTTTTGTGAGCTTCTGGAGTACGCTCCTCTCAGGTGAACCTGGTGGAAAGTTCTATTTTATCTGTGTTGACATGGTCACTCACAAGTCATTTGATTAGAACCTGCTATATTTTCTTATTGCTACTATAGGTATCAGGAATCAGGAGGATACTTATGCAAGTGTCCCTTGACGTCTGCGGCTTCTTAAAAATAAGATGTACATTTCTTATTATTGTCCTATTTTGCAAGTGAACCTTACCTGTGAATGAACTCTCACCTTAACCTGTCAATATCTTATTCAGGGATTTAACTTTAACTATTTGGCCACTGACAAGTTCTTCCCTCTATCATCTTATCTCTTCTTTCTATCAACGTATATCTTCTTATATGTTTTCGTCCTCCTTCCTTTAGACATATGAATATTATTGCAAACCTAGTCATATGGATAATATTACATGGTCATATAACAATGCCACCATACAGAAGATAACAACATGGAAAACGAGGTGTTTGAGAAAAATAACGAACAATACCAAGATAGATCGAATAGCCAATGTGAAAATCAGAGTACAGATAGGATTAAATCGTGCCTGGAATATATATATATATATATTTATATTTATATTTATATATATATATATATATATATCAACATCATCATTATCATCAAGTACCGGACCTGCTGGCCTAGGTGATCATGTCTCTCTATAACTTTCGACCTCAACAGTTATTTATCATGTCTGTTGTTGACCTTCTGCCAAGCCATTCTCTTAAGCTGTCTGGTATCTGTTCTCTTTGTTTCCCGCTATCTCTTCGTCCCTCAATTTTTCCAGTTGTTACAATATATTCCAGTTGTTCTCTTCTCATTACATGGCCAAAAAATGACGATTATTTCTTCCTAATATTGGAAATTAGTTCTCTTTTTGCTTTGGCCTCTTTCAGAACGTTTTCATTACTCTTCTCAGCTGTCCATGGTATTCTCAACATTCCTCTGTAAAACCACATTTCTACAGACTTTAAGAACTCTTTTTCTGGTCTCTATTGTCAAAAATGGATTTCATAGTATCTTCCTCACTTTGTTGCAGGAGCTACTGAGTTAAGTGCTCTGTGCACACCGTGAGCTGTGTGTCACATCCGTTTTGATCATGTTTCGATATTTCAATTGTTTATGATGATATCGTATTACAGGGAACAGTTGTTGTGTTCACTTTTTGCGCGGTTTCGCCTTATGTCTTTTGGCGTGTGCTGAGACTGCTACGATGGGGACTATGGTTACCTTTCTTTGTTTGGGAGATGAGATATTAATTTGGATGATTTGAAGATGGCTGGCACGGGCGGTTGAGCAATTATGGTGGATTTTAATTCTTTTGCAGTGATTCCGGGGCCTTCCATTACCAAATAACCAAATTCCTCACTTTTTGGAAAGCTGCTTTTGCCTGAGCTATTCTCATCTCACCTCTTTTGTACATCTTCCGGCAGAGGTTAACAAAGTTCCCAAATATTTAAATTCATTTACCATTTCATAAAAAAGAAGAAAAATTTGTGGTTTCTTCGTGGCTCACCCTCCCCTGATCTCTGGGTAGTGAGGGACGAAGAGATAGCGAATAATATAATATAATATCATTTATTATACAAGTAATTTTAGAGGATGCAGCGCTAGCGAAATTTTTCTATAGCAAGTGGTGGAAGGACATCAATAACTGAACATCTACAGGCAAAAAAGCATAAGGATGCGCTGCTTTGTAAGTCTCAGTCTGGGTGTATGACAAATTATTTTTGTAAAACAGAACCCTCAAAAGATGAATACACTCTAGCTGTTCATGAAGGAACCTTCGCATATCATCCTGTACTTCATAATCATAGTTTCCGCAGTATGGATTTTCCACAGTAAAGACCAAATTGATTGCTTTCATAGATATCCCAGGAGAAACGTCCAATATAATATCTGAACAATTGTTGAAAGCAATTGATAATTTTGACTTAAACAAAAAGATTGTTGGACTCTCAGCAGACAATACAAATACAAAAGTTAGAGGCTTGTTGAGGAAAGTGAGAGATAATGTCATAACTAAAATAAAGTCCAAGTTAAACAGACACATAATGCGTCTTGGTTGCAACGCACACATAATTCACAATAGTGCAAGAACAGCGTTTGATTCCATGCCTTTGGATATGGAAGTGATTGTAGCAAAAATATTTGGATACTTTCACATTTACACGGTTCGTGTAGAATGCCTAAAAGACTTCTGTGAATTTGCTGGACAGGAGTTTAAGCAATTATTAGGTTATCCGAATACAAGGTGGTTGTCATTACTTCCAGCCTTGGAAAGAATATTGAAACTGTATCAATCACTGAGATCTTTCTTCTTGTCAGAAACACACTGTCCTACAATATTGAAACAATTCTTTGAAAACAGTGAATCAGAGCTTTGGCTCAGCTTTGCTCATTCTCACGCATCACTCTTCCATGAAACAATTAAGGCGATTGAAGGCGACGACAAAAGTGCAACAGAATCAGCACTAGCTGTGAACAATCTCATTATAAAATTAGAAACCCGAAGCGATGAAAATTTCATCCCACACATGGTAAAGAGTTTGCTAACTGATTTAGTAGAAAGTGGTGACATCCAAATGGAAAGGTATTTCCAAATATGTAAAGAATTCTATAATACTGCTGTACATTACTTGCAGTCTTGGAGCAAGCACAATGAGGACTTGTCACAACTGAGCTGCCTTCTCTTGGATAATGTGCCTGAAAGGAAACATTTTGATAAAGCAGTAGAACAGATATGTTCAAAGTGTCATGAAGTTGTAAACGTCAATCGTGATGAGCTCTTTGATGAATTTACTTATTTGCGAGGCCATCTGTTGCAAAAAGAATGTGAGTGGTTCAGTAACAAGCCCCCATGTTTGAAAATGGAATGAAGTACTCAGGTACTTGAAAGAAAACAATGTACTACATACTAATGTGAAGAGAATTCGTGAACTTTTTATGTGCTTACCTGGCAGCAATGCATCCGTAGAAAGACTATTTTCTCAAATGAACTACGTCTGGTCCGAAGAGAAATCACGGATTAATGTGAGCACGGTGCAAGCCATGTTAACAGTAAAAACTAACATTAATTTATCGTGTGAAAGCTTCAGTGAAAAACTTGCTTCAAATCATGAGATCTTGAGAAAGATACACTAAAAAAACCACGCCGAGGCAACAACCTCTTCAGTAGAAATAAGGTACTGTAAACATTACTTTAATATTGCAATTGATATCTATATGTTGTTTATTTTTTTATTATTTTAAACTTTTTTTAGTTATTGAGAAACAAAACTAGCTATTGTAATTTCATTAAGTGCGTGTATCGCATAAGTACCGTGAATATTAAGAAAAATAAAATCCAACAGCAAATAAACACAGTTATTATGAAATTTAAAGTTATCTTTTTTTTGCATCTACAAAATTTCTTGCGCACACACAGTCACACACCCACCCACACATATTATAAATATATATAAATAAATATATAAATAAATATATATATGTACACACATACACACACACACACACACATATATATATTTATATATATATATATATATATTCCCCGATTAGGGAGCCGCGAGCTCAGTGGTTAGTGAACTGGACTACCACGGACAAGGGGTAGGGTTCGATCTCAACCGACGGCTTCCGGGTTCACCCAGCCTTAAATGGGTACCGGATTTTTTTCTGGGAAAGTAAAGCAGCACGGGCGTAATACTGACCACATTACCCCAAAAATCATGTGCTGAAGGTCTGTAAAATATAGGGTCACTAACACCATATTTCCCTATACGCCACTTGGCGTGACGGGGGTACTTTACTTTACTTTATATTCCCCGATTCGTCCCCGATTTTGTGGGACAGTCTCAGAAATAAGCAAAAAAAATCCTCTGAAATGTAAAAAATATGACAAATGTCCCTGAAAACAATGGGAAAAAAATGGTCACCCTAATATAAACTCAATGTCTAATTTTTAAAGCCAACATAGCGATTCAATTTCAAGACTAAGCAAATGGCAACGCTCACGTAGATTCCTGATAAGATTGCATTTTTGAAATTTTACACACGTTATAAATTACGGCTAGATCATTCAGTAATTACGTTCACAAAGATTATTACGCAAGACTTGATAAAAGACAAAGCTTAGGTGCTTACATGTCCACAAGCATTGGTCTAAGAAATGTTTTTTAAAAAGTGGGAGCCGCGATAACTCAGTGGTTAGTGAACTGGACTACACAGGACAAGAGGTCGGTTTGAACCTGATCGACGGCTTCCGGGTTCACTCAGCCTTAAATGGGTAAGTAAAGAGCCAAGGGCGTAATACCGACCACTTTACCCCAAAAATCATGTCTATAAAATGTATGGTTACTATAGTTCGTTCACAATTTCGTGCCCACAGAGTTGATCAATTATCTCGGAAACTGATGAATTTCTGTAATTCTTTTTCTGAAATCTTATTTTTTGTTACCGAGCTTCAGATTTTATAACATTTAACTACAGAGGTAGTCTGAATTTTGCACAAATCGTTTTTTGTTATATAATTTTAGGAAAATATCACACCGCGTGCTCTAAACATTAGATTTTACTGTAAATTATGTTAATTTTCTAACAATGCAAGCGAAAGGCGTATCCGTATTACATTGATTAGAGCAACATTTTTCATTTGATTTTATATCTTCGTCATAGAGATAGGTGAGAAAGGGAAAAGCAGCAGGACCTGACAATATACAGATAGAGATGAAACAGGCAATTGAAGATTTAGCATTGAAGTGATCACAGACATATGCAATGACATATCCCATACAGGATACATATCAAATGAACTAAAAACATCAACTTTCATTGCCTTGCCTAAAAAGAATGATGCAGTTGAATGCAGTGATTTTAGAATAATAAGCTTAATGAGCCAGGTAAACACAATTTTACTAAAAGTTATACAGGGACAATCAACATTTTTCGGGCACATCAATAGAAGAGGAAAGTTGGAATACTTTGTTACAACTGGCAAAATAAAAGGAAAGAGAGATCGCGGACCACAAAGAGAGAAAATACTGGATAGCTTGGTGTCATGGCATGGAAAACAGTCAACAACAGAACTGATACGATGCACTGTATATAGAAGATTGTGGGGGGACATGATCGCCTACGCCAACCGGTATGGCACGTGATGATGATACAGGGAAGGATTGAGAATAAAAATCAATTATGAATTAGATGAGCAGCAATTTGGATACCCAGAGTAAAAATCCGGAGGGAGGGACCCGAAGGCAGTAGACGGCGTTACCGTCTTTCTGGCATCCCCTGCACCTTCTTTCAATTCCGAACGTATGGACTTTGTCCCTCCTTTGGAAATCCTTGATACGAAGTCGAGAGGGGGATAGTGCGACTGGGTAAAACACTATCTCCATATTTCGTGCCCAGGCAGAGTAGGCAAAATAAAATGAGGAAGAAATCACCAATGTTTAAACTTGGCACATGGAACGTATGGACCATGTGCCATGGACTTGCTAAAGCAAACACACCGAAAGAAGGTCAAATTAGAGCAACAGCCCTCATAGAGAAAAAACTAAATAGGCTACATGTCGATATTGCTGCCCTACAAGAAACAAGACTCTCAGACTATTGATCTGCAGAGGAAGAAAATTATACTTTTTTTTCTGGCGGGGTCTAAGTGTTGAAAAGCCACGTCTACAAGACCCCCAACAATCATGTCGATGCTCAGTTGTCGAAGACTAAGATGGCTGGGGCATGTCGAGCGAATGGAAGAAAAGCGCATCCCCAGGCAAATACTATATGGCGAACTAATACAAGGAAAAAGACAAATCGGCAGACCTAAACTACAATATAGAGATATTTGTAAACATCTCTGAATGACTTCTCCATATGTGAATATGACTGGGAACATCTGGCAAGTGATCGCACATCATGAAGAGCATGTATATGAGGAACTGTACAACATCATTTGAGACTGTGCTAAGGCAAAACTTAGAAGAGAAAAGACTCATGAAAAATGATGTAAAACCATGTGGACCAATGGGTCTGACTTGTTCATTCTGTGACCGCGTGTGTTTGTCAAACATTGGTTGAATTAGCCACAAGAGAAGCTGTTCGACAAAAAGAAATTCTCAAAAACAATACACGATAGCCGCCACTAGACCGTCTGACAAGACGAAAAGGGCCATATAATTTGGATTCAGGAGAAACAGTGGGACAAAAGAAGCCATATTCAGCATAAGGACATTGATTGAAAAGTACATACTGAAGGGAGGTCAAAAAGTAATGCATACCAATTTTTTTCTCGGAAACTATTCGGGCAAAATGTGTGATATTTTCACAGATTGTAGCTGAACATCCCCTTTACACTACCTATTTGTCAACATAATCTCCGTCCAAGCGTATTGCCTTACGCCAACGCGAAACTAGGTCATGAATGCCTCGTTTGTACCAAGTTTTGTCCTGCTCGCGTAGCCATTTTTTAACTGCACGGATCACATCCTCATCATTGTCAAAGTGTGTCCCACGCAGGAATTTTTTGAGTGGTCCAAACAGATGGAAATCTGAGGGAGCCAGATCAGGGCTGTAAGGAGGATGGGGCAGTACAGTCCAACCAAATTTGTTGATTGCTTCCCGTGTTACCAGACTTGTGTGAGGGCGTGCATTGTCATGTTGAAGCAACAAATCTGCAGATGGCTTATTAGGCCGAACTCTTTTGAACCGATTTTTGAGTTTTGTCAGTGTATTGATGTAAGCTGTCGAGTTGATTGTCTCACCTCTTGTCATTACATCAACAAGAATCACACCATCAATGTCCCAGAAGACAGTGATCATCACCTTTCCGGCTGATGGAGATGTTTTGAATTTTTTTATTTTTGGTGACTGCGGATGATGCCATTCCATTGACTGCATTTTTGTTTCAGGCTCATAATAATGTGCCCACGTTTCGTCACCGGTAACAATTTTTGACAAAAACATTTATCCTTCAACACCGAAACGCTCCAACAATTCAGAACAGAATGTTTTCCTTTGAACTCTGTGATCATTTGTTAGGCACCGAGGAACCCATGGAGCGCAAATCTTTGAATATCCGAGAGTTTTAAAAATTGCGATTGCACTTCCCTTGCTGACTGTAATCTGCAATGCCAATTGCTGACTAGTGATACGCCAATCCTTACGAATAATGGCATCAGCCCGGTTTAACATGTCTGTGCTGGTAGCCGAGGCAACACGTCCAGAACGCGGTAAATCATGCAGCTCCACTCGTACACTTTCTGCAGCTTTAATTCTCTGAACCCAGCGACTAACTGTGCTCCTATCGACTGCAGAACATTTGTACACTGCACACAGTCGTTTATGAATGTTTGCCACAGTTTCTTTTTCCGCAACTAGAAATTCTATGACAATTCGCTGTTTATAACGGACATTGTTGACAAGCTCCATTTTAACGGTTCATAGATTGCGTAATATTTATCAGAATGCTGTGCAATTTGGTACACATAATTGGAACATGTCATATTCCAAGTGTGCAAAATTTCATATTCCTATCTTTATTATTAGCCGAGAAAAAAATTGGTGTGCATTACTTTTTGACCTCCTACGTAGAAGTAAACAAACTAATATAGGGTGTCTCTTTAATGACTGCATTTTGTGTTGTTGAAATAATTACGCACCTAAATTTTATCTATGTATGACGTAATAGTTCAAGCACCATTTACGTGTTCATTTAAACATCACTGCTACATGATAGATCTGGCTTACAATGGTGTTAACAATTGAAGAAAGAGTATTTATAGTGGAGCATGTGTTCCGTAACGGCGGCAAGTATTCGAATGGGGTTGTTGAACAATTTGTGAATAGATTTCCTGATACACCAGTGCCTCATCGAAATACTGTGAGTAATTTAATAATCAAATTTCAAAACACCGGTAGTGTACATGATGTTAGCCGTCCTGGTAGACCATCTGTTCTTGAAGTAACATCTCTCAACATCCAGGACAGCATTCTAATGAGTCCTGGCAAATCAATAAGAAAGCTGGCTCAACAAGTACACAAATCAAGCAGTACTGTTCATAGAGTTCTGAAAAAAAAATTAAAGTTACATCCGTACAAATTTTCCGTCGTTCCTCAATTAAAAGAATTAGATCACCAATCCAGAATTAATTATTGTATGTGGTTTGAGAATTTTCTAGCCCAAGAAGGTGAGGAAATCCTTGATTTCACTTTCTTCACAGATGAAGCATGGTTCCATTTGTCTGGGTACGTGAATAGGCAGAATGATCGTCTTTGGAGTGATGAAAATCCACATGCATTGCACCCAGTGCCTCTCCACGATCAGAAAGTAGGAGTGTGGTGTGCAATGAGTCGTCAGCGGATAATCGGCCCAATTTTCTTCTATGACACAATAAATTCAGAAAGATACAGGATTAACATACTGGAGCGATTCGTAACCCAACTTTCTGAGCCAGAAATAGAAAAAGTTTGGTTTCAACAAGATGGCGCAACTGCTCACACTGCTGTAAAATCACTGGAATTTTTATATGAAATTTTTGCGAATCGTATAATCTCTCGCGGAATTTGGCCTGCACGGTCTCCTGATCTTACTCCCATGGAATATTATCTCTGGGGTGAACTGAAAGGAAAAGTGTACGAAAACAATCCCCACACACTCGATGAGCTGCAGGTTTCAATCGCCAACAACATTAATAATGTTACACAGCCCATACTGCGTAAGGTTTTTGACAATATGAAAAAACGTATCAATATTTGCCAACTAAAACGTGGTGGATATTTCGAATACCTTTTGTGAATAGTGATGTGATATATTTAACTTTACCGAGAAAAGGAACAAGCTACAGCAGTACATGATGCGTGATTTACATAAATAAATTGGAACAACTAGATTTTCAAATAATGCACAGTCATAAAAGAAACACCCACCGATCTGCAAGACCTTCAATTTCACAATACCAAATTATGGAATCCTGGTTTCAGCAGGATGGGGCAACAGCACACACAGCCACAACAACACTCAATTATTTAGAAAGCATATTTGCAAATCGCATTATTTCACGTGGAATCTGGCCTGCTCGTTCACCAGATCTAACACCCACAGATTATTATCTGTGGGGGGCATTGAAGGGGAAAGTTTATGAAAATAATCCGCAGACAATTAATGACCTAAATACTGAAATAGTAGACAAGATTAAACAAATATCACCAGACATTATTCTGAAGGTTTTCGCAAATATGGAAAGATGAATCACGACATGTCTTGAGGCCCATGGTGGACATTTTCAACATATGCTTTAGGCACTTTATTGTGTTAATACCAACATTACCCATTATAAACTCGCCGATAGCAGTCAAGTATATTTGAATATTTTACAATTTGTGTGACGCATTAGTTAACCGCATTTCTGGTGACGTTTTTCTTCCGAGAGTAGAAATTCACTGCACTGCGACTTTAAAAACACCCTGTATATGCCTGCTTCACAGACTACACCAAAGCTTTTGATAGAATACCCCATAATCAACTTATTGACTGCCTAAAAGATTTAAATCTAGACGACACAGACATATGACTAATATGTAATTTATACTAACAGCAATACTAAAATATAACAAAGAGAACTCACCCATTAATATAAAAAGAGGAGTAAGACAAGGATGCACCCTATCACCAAGCTTGTTTAATCTACACACTGAGCAAATCTTTAAAAACATCACAGATATGCCAGGCTTAAACAATAATGGAAAAATAATCAATAACCTAAGATATGCTGATAATACAGTATTACTTGCAGAAAATTCTAAAGCTATACAACAATTACATAATGAAATAAACATGACAAGCAAAAAATATGGATTACATATGAATATCTCTCTCTCTCTCTCTCTCTCTCTCTCTCTCTCTCTCTGCGATCAAGACTCAATCAGAGTAGGATTCCAGACTCTCTCATGAAGTCAGATGTCTGTTTAAGCGAATCGATTGTTCTATATAGTTTCTCTTCCAGAGAGGTGGGCGTGGACCACATTGCTCTTCTCAGGTCTGTGTACTGGGGGCAATCCTGTAGAACATGTTTTGCAGTCATATTTTCCAGTGTACAGTGGCATGGGCTGGTGGTACCTATTTTGAATTTGGTGAACGTGTGATTTCTCATTCTATTGTGGCCAGTGCGTAGGCGAAGTATGATGACTTGATCCCTCCTTGATAGTTGATGGTATAACGTCACTCTCGTTATGCTTTGGGTGTTCTCGTTTCCATTTTTCATGGAACTGACCTTTGAGGATGGAGTTGGCTTCATCATAACTGAGCGGATGGTTCTCTTGTGGTAATCTCCCTCCCTCTTTAGCTAATTTGTCTGCGCGTTCGTTCCCGTGTATATTAGAGTGTGATGGTATCCACTGAATGACTACTCTCTGGAAGTTATTGCATACTTTGTCCAGGGTTGTTCTCAAGTCATCTAGTTCATTGTTCTTGGGGATTTTTAGAGCTGATAATACTGACAGTGCATCAGTCAAAATCACCAACTTATTGTGCATGTTATGTTTGTGTTGAGTAGCCAGTGTTGCAGCATCTCTGATGGCCTCAGTTTCTGCTTTAAAGTTGTTTGAGAATTTCCCAGTAGCTATTAACTTGGTGATTTCTTCCTGATTATTCAGAGTCAAGAACACACCTCCCCCTCCATTTCTGGTGGCATTTGTAGCAGAGCCATCTGTGTAAATGTGGGACCAGGAGTCCTGCGGGTAGGTATCGTGTATGTGTTTTTCTGCTACGTGTTTTCTTTCTGTGTCTGATTGTGTGCCTTTTTTCATGATTCCTGTTATATTTTCCTTAAGTTCTGGTATTTTATGCTTTCCATGAAGAGACATATTACATGGGCCCAAGGGTTTCGATATTCTTTCGGAAAGTACTGGGTCTCTAGTAGTTAATTCATTGGCAATTGCAGCAAAGTTGCTCCTCTTTAGTCGTACAATACCAGAACTAGATATTCTTTGGCGCATGGGGTGGCTAAGGAGCCTTCTATATTTCTCAGCTTGTTGCAGTACTTTAGTGACCCGTCTGTAATCTAAGGGTTGTAAACCTGTTACTGTTTCTAGAGTCTTGATAGGTGTAGATTTCATAGCACCAGTGATGATACGGGCAGCTTGGTTCTGTTAATTTTGCTAAGGTGTGATTTGGAAGCCATAGCACAGGCTGTGACTCCATACTCTAGAACTGGTCTGACTCTTCCTACCTATAGTCTTTTCAAAATATTGCTGTCTGCTCTCCAGTCCGTTCCTGCCAATTTCTTCATAATATTAGTTCGGTTTCTAACTTTTTTCCTTGCTCTGTCTATCTGATTTTTCCAAGTCATTCTGCGATTCATGGTGACGCCAAGATATGTTGGGTTTTGGTCAATAGGGAGTGTATGGTCTTTTATCTTAAAGTTTGCAGAGAGTGTGTTTCTTGAAAGGCTGAAAATTGTATATGTAGTTTTTTTTTCGTTGATTGGTAAGAACCAGGTGTTCGTCCATTTTTCATGTTCACCTAGGGCATCTTGCATCCTTGGTCTAGTTACCGACATACTTTCCTCGCGAGCCCATAACGCCATATCATCTGCGTATATGCGGGGTAGAATGTCCTTACGATGTCATTTATGAAAATTAAAAATAGTGTTGGGGACAAGACTCCGCCTTGTGGGACACCATGTTCGAAAGAGACCTTCTTACTTAGTTAACCTTGAACTTGTACTCTGACCGTTCTATCCTCAAGGTATTGAGAGACCCAATTGAATAAACTACCCTGGATACCAAGTCTAACAAGCTTTTTCTTTAAACCCTCTCGCCATACCCTATCAAAAGCCTTCTCCGTGTCGACCACACTGCCAGTGTGTGTTTCTTTTCTTGTAGAACATCCTCTATTTCCCGTGCAATGTAGGTGACCAGGTCTTCAGTTGATCTGTGCTGACGGAAGCCGCTTTGTTGTGGTACGATTTGTTCTTTTGTCTCCAAATGCCACAGAAGTCTTCTGTTAACCAGCCTTTCCATGAGTTTACTCAGGCAGCTCAGTAGGCTAATTGGTCTATAGCTGCTTGGGTCTAGTGGGTCTTTTCCACGCTTGAGGATGGGCACCATAATAGCTTCTTTCCAGATTGCCGGCACATGACCTCTCTTCCAGCTAGCATTTATTATCCTTAGAAGCTGGATCTTGGCTTTCTGTCCCAGATTTAGGAGCATTTCGTTGGAGATTCCGTTTTTACCAGGCGAACTTTTGAGCTTCAATCCTTTGAGGGCAATATCTAATTCAGTGGGGTAAGGATGGTCGTCTGATGCTCTTCTGGTGCTAAAGGCATGTGTTTTGCATCTTGGTTTTCCCGTCTTGCAGCTTTCTGTCTGTCTATTGGAATGTTTATTCTACTAATGTTTTTGTAAGTCTCTATCAGTAGATTTGCTGCCCTTTTGCCTGTGAGGATGTTCTGATTGTGTGCTAATAATATTGGAGGTCGGCAGTTGTTTTCGTTGCTCAGAGCTTTCGCAAGTTTCCATAGTTTATGACCATTTTTTTTTCTAGATTTAGGCTCTCTGTTTTGTCTATCCAGCTCTGTCTTGCTGATATCATGACCTCACGTTTGTATTTGGCCGTGGCTGTTTTGTAGGCAATGTTGTTCTCTGTACTGTGTGATGTTTCAGCTAGTTCTCTTGCAGAGTCCAGCTCCTCTTCTAGTCTTTGTATTTCCTTGGTCTCTTTCCATCTCTAAGTTCTTTATGCAATATTTGTCTGGGAATACAATTGTTTGCATTCTTCTTACATAACCCAGAAAGCGTAGTCACCAACTCTAGACTCCGACAGTTAGATTAACAACCAGTTACCGGAAAAAAGATTCTGCAGGTTACAAAAAAAGCAGACAATTTTCTTAGTCTAACTCTCAATCTTTTTGAGACACCTCTCATGATAAGCGTGACTGGTAACGGTGGTTCTCTTCCTGTCTCCCTTGACCATGTTCATGACGCATATAACCACAAAACGACCGACTGTCGTGATGGAAGTTGGTCATGGAGGAATTTTTCTTGCAAAAGGACATTTAGCTGCAATCTCACATTCGGAAATGTCGCTGGACTAGTGGTATTGTAAAGATCTGTTTACGGTGTTGTGGATGTGTTGACAATATGTTTGATCAGAGAGACCCAAGTTGGGGTCGTCTTCGTCTGGTTTACCAGTGCTCCCTTCTCACAGCATCATCTGAACAATCGGGCAAGCTCAGTCTGGTCTACGCGCACATCATGTCCTCTATCTCTACCTTAGCGGTAGGCCAATCCGGGATAAACTCCGACAAAAAGTAGCTGTAATCGTTCATTATCCTAAAATCTCGAGCTCTAACACAACTTGTCCATTTCACAATTCTGTTTATGTGACTAATGCTACCTTCAATGTTATAACATTCTCCATGATTATGTCTAGATTAAACACCGTACATCGACATTTGGCAACGTCGGAATTCAAGAAAAACCTTTACAAATTTGCTAACGACAATTCCCTCAGAAAGAGACTTACATCTTCACATCGTTCAAATGGTCTACTCGTAAAGTAGCTCAGACGATGACAGTTTCTGTGGCTGTTGTATCGTGGCTATCAATGAGCAATCTTGAATGCGCCGAGGTAAGTTCTCTGTTGTAGATAGAAGCCTCTGCAACATAAAGAGATACATAGCTCAATTTTGAAAAAAAAATAGAGCTCTTTCACAGCTTGAATATGTTGGTAAGAAAGATCCAGTGACGCTAAATTTCCGTTCAAGAACCTTCATTAAGCAGTACATTTTGGTTTAAGCATTGTTATAGTTATTTGGCAAAGTCAGAGTTCAAAAAGGGCTTCTTCAAGTTTTGCCGAGACCGCAACATTGAAGAATAAACCGTTCACAAAATATTTAACACAGTGCTCAAATCAGACTTCAAGGTTTCCAACAGAGCAATGTTCGGAAAGAAAATCATGTTCTCACAACGCTGAAAGCGACTACTCGCTAAGCACCTGGAACAATGACAGGCCTTTTTCTCTGTCAAGTGCTACCGGCGAAAATTCTTGAATGAGCTGTGTGAAAAAATACTGGCTTTGTTATTGATAGCAGCGGTACATTGTACAATTTTCAAATCTCAATATTTAACACAGCTTGCCTAGTGTTTCTGTTTCATGATTCTGTTTATGCGACTAAGGCTATCCGTTGGTATTATGACATTTTTCAAGGTTTTCTCTAGCTTTGCACACAGGATATCAAGCTTTGACAAAGATTAAAAAAGCGACTTACATATTTACAACGCCGAAGTGACCTTCCTATCAGCACTTGAAACGATGAGTTCCATGAGCCGTTGGTAAGTGACTGCCAGCGAACAATGTTCATTTACCTAGGGATTACCGAGTTAGTACCACGTGAGCTCTGGATGCAACGGGTAGTGAGAGTTACATGGCTCAATTTTGCAAATAAATCCCGTACTCTATCACAGTCGTCCCTTATCTAAAATCTCAAGCTCACTACTTGCCTGGGCTTTCTGTTTCACGATTCTGTTTATGTGACTAAAGATAGCGTTGGTGTTATAACACTTTCCATGGCTCTGTCTAGATTCAACTTTGTATATCGAGCTCCAGCAAAGTCAATCTTAAGGAAACTACTTCTTTAAGCTTGCCGACGATTTCTTTGGAAAGTAACTTACATCTTAATGGTGCAGAAAGCGACTTTCTGAGCTGTACCTGAAACGATGTGCTCTCAGAGAAGTTGATAAGTGACTAAAAGCGATCAATCTTGAATATGCTGGAGTTTACCTAGTTAGTACCAAATGTACTGTGCATGCAAAAGTTAGTGTTACATCGTCAAGAGGTTGCAAAAATCTCGAGCTCAATCACAGCCTAGGATATGTTGGAATGAAGATCTGTAGATGGCGAACGTCATTCCATGAAACATTACTTAAGCAGTACATTGAGGACGAAGGAAAGTGTTCCTGTATTTGTCAAAGTCAGAATTTGAAATTGACTTCTTCAAGCTTGCCGAAAACGCAACCTCGATGAAGATGTCTTACACCAAGATCTTCGGAAAGCAAATCACATCCTCACAACGCTAAAATTGACTACTCGCTAGCACCTGAAACGGTGACAGTCTCTGTTCTGTATCTAAGTGACTACAAGCGAACAATTTTGAATGAGCCGGGGAAAAGTTTCAGAGATTAATTTTTAACAACAATTAACTGTACACTGTCCATTTTCGCAAATCTAAAGCTCACAGTTTGCCTGGGTTTTCTGTTTCACGATTCTGATTATGTGACTAAAGATACCGTTGGCGTAATAACACTCTCCATGGTTCTGCCTAGATCGAACACCGCACATCAAACTTTGGCAAAGTCAGTGTTAAGGAAAAAAACTTCTTTAAGCTTCCCAACAATGATTTCTTTGGAAAGCGATTTACATCTTCACAACGCTGAAGCTCAGCACCCAAAACGATGAGTTAAATGTGCTGTTGCTAAATGACTGCCAGGGATCTTCAATGTACTGGGTTTACAAAGTTACTCTGCATGTAATAGATATTGAGAGATAGTAAAGTAAAAGTAAAGTACCCCCCGTCACGCCAAGTGGCGTATAGGGAAATATGGTGTTAGTGACCCTATATTTTACAGACCTTCAGCACATGATTTTTGGGGTAATGTGGTCGGTATTACGCCCGTGCTGTTTTACTTTCCCAGAAAAAATCCGGTACCCATTTAAGGCTGGGTGAACCCGGAGCCATCGGTTGGGATCGAACCCTACCCCTTGTCCGTAGTAGTCCAGTTCACTAACCACTGAGCTATCGCGGCTCCCACTAATTTTTAGGGAATTAGTAAAACCCAGGTGTCCTCGCCAGGGTACGAACCCCGGCTGTTGCCGTGGTAAGCCAACCGCATATTGAGAGATACATCGTTAAATTTTGCAAAACCTTCGAGCTCTTTCACAGCCTGAATATGTTGGTCACGAAGATCAGTGTACCTTGAATTTCATTTCAGGAAACCTTCATTAAGAAGTACATTGAGGTTGAAATGAAAATGATTGTGGTGTTGTCAAAACACTGATGTCCGTGTGAACATGTTATCGACATGACAAATACTAGTGTCCTTATTGTTGCTGACAACAAAGTTTGTGGTGATGAGCATGTGAAAGATTACGATGTCGACCTGTGAGGTTGTACACTGCGTTATAATGTCAGGAAAACATTTTTTTAAATGTGTTTTTGTAGTCGACACTTTTTCGTGGGGTGATCGATCAAAATGTCGAAGATTCGACATACTACGCTTTAAAAAATCTCCACTGCGATTGTTATTTTATTTGTTTCTTTTATTTCTTTTTACTTTAGTATATTGTTATTATGTAACAGCAATAATAAGATATAACAAGGAGAACTCTACACCCATGGACATAAAAAGAGGAGTAAGACAAGGATGCATCCTATCACCAAGCTTGTTCAATCTATACACTGAGCAAATCTTTAAAAACATCTCAGAGATACCAGGCCTAAACATTAATGGAAATATAATCAATAACCTAAGATATGCTGATGATACTGTTCTACTAGCAGAAAATCCTAAAGACCTACAACAATTGCTTAATGTGATAAACGTAATAAGCAAAAAATATGGACTAGAAATGAATATCAAAAAGACTAAACCTATGATCATAAACAAAGAAAATTCTCAAGACCTACAATTAAATATCGCAGTTGAGGGAATACATCTGGAGACAGTCCAGAGCTACAACTACCTGGGACATACTATAACCAATGATGGAAAATGCAAAATTGAAATAAACAAATGAATAGGTATGGCAAAAAGTAATTTTAATGCCATGAAAAATATACTAACTACAAAACAAATATCAACAGGGCTGAAACTAAGAATGACAAAATGTTACATCTTCTTAATATTCCTGTATGGTGCAGAAACATGGACATTAGACAAGAAAACAGAACAGAAAATTGAAGCCTTTGAAATGTGGATTTATAGAAGAATAGGTACAAT
The DNA here is from genome assembly GCA_032433765.1 of Megaustenia siamemsis. Lineage (NCBI taxonomy): Eukaryota > Metazoa > Mollusca > Gastropoda > Stylommatophora > Ariophantidae > Megaustenia > Megaustenia siamemsis. Next base: position 54,007,524 of record JAVIAB010000160.1, on the reverse strand, counting down.
TGGATGGAAACAAAAGATGAAGTTTTAAAACAACTGAAAATAAAAAGGGAAGTACTAAATACAATTAAGACAAGACAAATGACATTTTTGGGGCATGTTAAAAGACACAACAGCCTGCCAAAAGTAATATTGGAAGGGAAAATACAAGGTAAAAGAGGCAGAGGCAGACCAAGACTAACATGGACAAGTAACATCAAAAGATGGATAAGTGAATCTATGACAGCCTGCACCATCAAAGCAAGAAACAGAGTAGAATGGCGATCCATGGTAGCCAACCTTCGTTGCGGAGAAGGCACTCAATAATGATGGATGATTATTATGTATATATTGTTTAATTTTTTCAGTTGTCAGCCCGGAAGATGGTAATAACCAAGAAGGTTTGGAAGACTTTAACGTGTGATACCCGGGTCTTTTACAGTGGGTGTATAGCCAATCATCCCAGCCAGTTGGCCCACAGTTGTTTATCGGATAACTGTGAACATTTTGTGAAATATAATATTCACGACGTGATCACACAGACTATCTCGTACGATGAGCTTGTGGAATTATCTATAGGTCGGATGCGTCGCCGGGTTCTGTGGTATAATAGACGCTGGTGTAGGCGACATACACCTAGGTCTATATCCTCCACTTCCGTTCCTATAGATATGTCTGTTGATATAACTCCTACAGCTCCTATACCCCTCTTGTTCACTCAATACCACTTTCAGAGGTACCTCACAGCGAGGATACGTGTTACTTCTCCGAGTTATAGTATTTAGACAGATTTCTTTACGGATATATATATTGTGGTTTTTAGAACCATATAATGGTTTATTTCTATATCTAAAATATAATTCACTATTAAGTGAGAAATATACATCAAAGTCCATCCACTTGAGAAATAATAAAGTGGCGACATATAACACACCCTGTCTTGTGTTGTTGTTTTGTTGTGAAAAAGAGAGAGTGAGAAAGGCGATTCCCTCCACCAGTCTATTTTTATTATATATTCCCTATATGGTGGTGCATTACACCAGTCTCCACCAGTGTCTACCACTTCCACCAGTCTCCACCGCCCTATTTTCTTATATATTCCCTATATAATCGCCAGAGGGTTGTAAAGAACATTTATCTGCTGAATGTCGATGCTTTGGATGGTCAAGACTCACGTGCACTTGCTCAGTCGCACGGCCTAGAACCCGTTCCACGTTATAAACTGGCCAACTCCAGTAACTTGCTCAGCAGCACGCGGAAACACTGAGAGCTTTCTATAAATTAAATGACTTACGCGTCCTTGACGACAGACCGGCGTAAACAAACCGCCATTTTGACGCGTTCAATAGTGCAGCAAGACTGAATGATGAGATAAGGAAATTATAACAAAATGCAATGAATCAAAAGAAGCAAAGTGAATTACATCAAATAGAAAGCGCGTACAATCACATGATCTCTTAAAAAATAAATAAAAACAAACAAATAAACAGGAAATTTCACTGGAAAACAGCACTTATCTGTGAGTCTTATGAAAAGGCCAGTTAACAGGGCGCCATCTTGGTGCGTACACAGAGAAAGGTACCAGGCTAAAAAGAGGCAAATCATGGATGGGCCGGGCAGAAGATGTCATCAAACAGGTCTGTGGGCTTACCAATATCAGCGTTGGTGAGGAGTGGATACCGGTGCCTACGTCATTCAAGGGAACTTTCTCATGTATTGTCACACTCGACAGGAAAAGTAGGGAACAGAACCCGGTCGTGGTTAATGCTGAGGTCAACGGTCTCATCTGCGATAATACCGATGAGAAAGATGCAGTCATCTATACAGACGGATCTGTAAGACGACACGAAAGAAGTGCATGGGCATTTACAGCACGCTCAGCAGGCAGAATAGCCAAGGAAGACAGTGGTGCATACGCCATGACCACGAGTAGCATGACAATGGAGGTGATGGCAGTGACCAAGGCATTCAAATGGTTAGAGTCACAAGACTACATCCACGCATGTATACTGAGTGATTCGATGAGCATGATAAAAAAAGTGGAGGCGGGCTATGTACGCTTGCAATGGGTAGAGTCGTTGCAGAAATCCAAAATACGTAAGGTCACCTTTGTCTATGTCCCTGGACATGCGGGAGTACGGGGAAATGAGAGAGCGGACGGGTTGGCTAGCTGCGCTGTCGTTGAGGACGGGCAACCGATGGATCGGGCGGACATCATCAATGCCCTTCGAGATGTGGGAAAAGCACAGGACTTCGACAAACACAGATCAACGTCACTTCTTCGGATGATGGAAATGGGAGTTAAGTTGGGCACAGCCAGAAATGAGAAACTTGGTGGCCGTGTAAGAAGACTTATCAACCAACATAGAACTGGAGTCGTCAGTCGCTGGACACTGAGGGAATTGCTGAGGAGGGGATCTGAGCACCTATGGACATGTTCGGAGTGCAATGATGATGACCCGCAAATAACTCAATAACTCAATTTATCTGCTACTTTCATGGCGGTTAATCCTAATGCACCAATGTATGGAGACATTGTTATCTACATAACTTACACGAAAGGAAACACAATCCCATCCAGCGGGACTAATGTGCTAAAAACTTAAAACAGGCATCGACACTCCATACAACCATAAATACTCTCCACAATTAAAAAGTCCTAGCTCAAAATATTGTCATCCTCGGCAATGCAAGATCAGTTGTACAGACCATATCAAGCACAAAATGACAGATTCAGCCAAAAAGTAAAACAATCAATATGTGCATGCTTTGTGGGGAAAAAAAAAACTAGTCATGCAGTGGATACCAGCACTCAGTGGCATTCCCGGCAATCAGAAAGCAGACAAATTAGCAAAAACATGTGGGAACCTTCAACAGTTCAACTCCTCTCAGAGCCTCAAATATGTAGTAAAGACACTCCTGAAACAAACCTGGAAAACAAAATGGGGAGAATAATAAAAAAAATATGATCCAGAACATGACAGTCTGATCAAGCTCAGCAGACATGAACAGATAAAGATTTTCGAACAGGTCACTGCAACCTCAGAGCGCACCTACTAAAAACAGGACTTAATGACACTGCAACATGTGATTGTAGAGCATCCAAACAGCCTGCATGGCACATTATTCTGGACTGTATCGCTCTCAACATATAAAGGAACAAATATGATCCACAGAAGCGCCTCTGCGCAACAAACTATAGGGAACGGGTGAAGACCTCAATAAAACCGCCTTGTTCGTGCCCAATTCTAGTCTAATTTTATAAATGCACGGCACAAGTTGATTACTGAAAGAAGAAGAGTACCTTGTTACCTTCTTTCTTCATCCCCTACAAGCCAGATTGATTTTTTAATTGACAGTTTTGATGTCTCCTTTTCTGTTGTTATTCATCAAGCAAATAGGTGTACATTAAATACAACTCACAATATGTAACATTCACTCCATTTGGCATATAGAAAATACGCTCTACTTCTTGATTCTTTATCCTTCCTGCGCCGTTAGACGTCGCATAGAGCCTGTAGTGTTTTGTTGCCACCGATCTCTTTCTGAGCGAGATCTTTGATCTTATCTATTGAGTATAGACTCGTAAGTCATCTCTGAATGACTTCTCCATCTGTGAAAATGACAGGGAACATCTGTCAAGTGATCGTGCATCATGGAGAGCATGTATAAGGAATGGTATAACATCATTTCAGACTGTAGTATTTTTAAAATAAATAGATATATAAAATTTGAGTGATAAGCTGTGTTACTTGCTAAGGAAAGCAAACCTGAATAAAATGCTGGCTGAAATCGGATACACCGGGCCACTGACGCAGAACACAGTGCAACGTTTTAACAGGTATTCAATCGGAATGGATCTCATCACTTAAACAGACAGCTAACTTTATGAGAGAGTCTGGAATCCTACTCTGATTGAGTCTTGATTGCAGAGAGAGAGAGAGAGAGAGAGAGAGAGAGAGAGAGAGAGATTTGAGACTGTGATTATGGAATGCTTACAAGTGAAAAAGACTGATGAAAAAGGATGGAAAACCCTGAGGATCAGAGGCCCTGACTTGTTCATTCTGTGGCCGTATGTGTTTGTCAATCATTGGTAGAATTAACCACGAGAGAAGCGTTTCGACAAAACCAAAACCTCAAAAAAATACACAATAGCCTCCACTGGACCGTCTGATAAGACGAAAAGGGTCATATAAGACTCATAGCCTGCCAACTTTGCTTCTCTTATAAGTATTCTTTTTAGTGTCAATTTAGGTCTTCCTATTTTTCTGTATCCTGATGTTTCCCATAGAAGAGACTGTTTTGGAATTCTCTTGTTGTCTCTTCTCATCACAGGTCCGTCATATGTCCATCTTCTTTCCTTAATTATAAATGCTTAATATAATTTTTAATTAATATAATTTTTGGTTGCAAAGCCATTTCTCTTATTTAAATATTAGTCCTGAATTCATTTCGTTGTACACAGAGTATTTTTCTTAGGCATTTGTCTTCAAAAGCATTTAGTTTTTTTTACTCAATCTCGTTCGATGTTTTCCAGCTTTCACATGCATGGGTACATACAATTTCTTGTACCCATTTTCAGTGACAGGTAACTTTCTAATTCATGTCGGTCACATTTTGGAAATAAATTTGGACCTACCTGTTCTGTAAAGGAACAAACTAACCACTTCGGCACTTTCATTCTACTCTATCGTGAAATTAAAACTTGACGAGATGCTCAGTAATTAATGTATAGTCTTCGTTTTTCTTTATTATTTTAAAGCTAAAGTTAAGCTTGAACATGCAATTATTGATTTATCGATTTTTCTACCAGGCACGAAGGAAACATCATACAGCTTGATTACAACCAAGAAGCCGAACAAGCTAAAGTATTTTTTTTATCAGCAATCCATATTAGCAATCTATTCTGCTCAGTCTAGATGTCATAAACAACTGTTCCTTGGTTACTATTTACCCTTTCATTGCTTCAAAAATATTCTACTTAATCGAGCAGTGTTTTCTTCTAAGAAATATTTGTAATTTAAATAACTCTCGTTTCTTCATCGTTCACCTAAAGAGTGCACTTTGTTACGCTGTTTCTGCCTTCGGTATGAATGTTTAATGGAAGAGAGAAACATAGTGGGCGTGTAAGAAGACTAATCAATCAACACAGAACTAGTCGTCAGTCGCTGGACACTGCGAGACTTGCTGAGGAGGGGATCTGAGCACCTATGGACATGTTCGGAGTTCAATAATGATGACCCGTAAATAACTCAATAACTCGGTATGAATTCGTTTGGGATCGCCTTTCCTTAGTCTCTAGCATTCCTTGACCTTCTTGAAAGGCGGCAATTGTTTTAGACAAATTTCTTATCATCGTCATCATCATCATCATCAAGTACCGGGCCTTCTGGCGTAGGTGATCATGTCTCTCCACAACTTTCGATCTCGGCAGCTATTTATCATTTCTGTTGTTGACCTTCTGCCAAGCCATTCTCTTAAGCTGTCTGTTATTTTTTTCTCTTTACTTCCCTCTATAGCTTGTTTCATAAGTCGTGCCCAACTTTAAAAATCAATATCTTTTAAACCGCTTTTTGTAATTTTTTCAAAATTTGCATGTATAGTTATAATGATTAGAACCCAACAGGGAATTAATTTCATTAAAAACAAACATTTGGTTATTATTATTGCTTATTTGATTTATATAAATTTATAACGACCCATTGATGTAGTTAAACTTAGTGTTTACAGTATTTAAGTTAAAAATAGCGATTACAAATCCATACACGCTCAAATTTACGATTTTGCACGCTTTCCGCGTGAGTGTTTTGACACAATTAGACACTTGTAGTAAACACGAGACATTGTGTGTTCCATTTCCGTTAATTCAGCGGCGTAACGTGGAACAATAACATTTATCATGAGTCTTAAAATGAAATTCTGCAGTTTACAAAACATCGCAATAAAAATGTATGACTATTTTTGCAAAGAGGCTAAACGAGGAAGATTATTTCATTCTTTAGAAAACCCTGAGAATAGGACAAGACACATTTTGGATTTATCTAAACGGTCATTTAATCGCTGGATTCAAGCACGTGACCGTCAATGTTCCAAATATACAAAATCACAAGGAAGAGCAAAAATGTTGGATAATTTCGACAGTGAACTTATTAGAAGTGAAATTCGCAAAATGTTGGGTATGAATGAAACTGTTACAATAAGAAAATTAAAAGTATCGCTGAAAAAGAACAACAGTATTGAAATATCAAAGTCTACATTATGGAGGAATGTGAGAGCTGCAGGCTTTACATTCAGAAAGTATTCCAATGGACGAAACATTATCTGTGAGAAGCCACATATAGTAGTCATGAGAAGCAAGTACTTACGTGAAGTAAAAGAGGTGCGCAAGCAAGGTTATGATATTGTCTACTTGGATGAAACATGGATCAATGCTCACCACACTAACCAAAGGGAATGGCAGTCATCAGATGGAAAGATTAAGAGATTAATACCTAGCAGCAAAGGACAGCGCTTGATAATTGCTCATGCAGGTAGTCGACAACATGGACTAATACAGAATGCAGAGCTCATTTTTCTTTCAAAATCCATAGACAATCGGGATTATCACTCTGAGATGAATGGTCACATATTTAGACATTGGATTGAACATTCTGTTCTCCCAGCACTAGATCGACCATCTTACCTAATAATGGACAATGCAGCGTACCACAACATTGTTGCACTTGAAGATAAAGTCCCGACGTCATCCAGTATAAAAGATGCTATTAAGATATGGCTCACAAAGGAGCACATACAATTTAATAACATGTACTTAAAACCTGAATTACTATCTCTAGTAAAGCAAAAACAGAGGACAAAGATTTTTCAAATAGATAAGATTATCCAAGAAAACGGTCATATAAGTTTGAGGCTGCCACCTTACCATGCTCATTTAAATCCAATAGAACTAATCTGTTCAAAATTAAAAGGACAAGTGTCCGATGAAAATACAACATTCAAAATATGCGATGTAAAGACTCTTGCTAATCTCGCTTTATTAAATATAGACAAAGATTATTGGGCTAAATGTGAAGACCACGTCTTAAAACAGGAAGAGAAATATTGGAAAAATGATGGTTTGTGGAATGTTCAACCCCAAACAGTTATTAATCTTTTAGACTCGTCTGATTCAGAATGAAAGTATATAGCCCCCACAATGTTGGCCCCTATATTACCTTAAATTATTTCAACAAACGGTCCTTTTCAGGACCACACAACTATGAAAATTGGACATACAGGTATACCTTGATATTATTATCGTCCGTCCTCGAACTGAGCAGACAATAATTCTCCTGGTGTTTTGTTCTATCCAGTTATTTCCCCATTACGGCCACGCCTTTACCTAGTGAAAATTAATCGTAGACCAGCAACTACGGTAATTTCTATTCTTTAGGACTTCACAATTTACAATTTTGACAAACATCAAAGAAATATCGCCGCTTTAAGAAAACTGCAGCTGCAAGATATTTGTTAAATATACATTTAAAGGGTCTTTTGCATTCTAATAACATTTGGAAAATTTCAAAAGTATTTAACAAACGGTTAGAGAGTAATAGCGTTTTGAAGTTGGGCATATGTTTTGAAACGAGCTATAGTATAAATTTCTTATTAAAAAAGTAATATTACAACACTAAAGAGTCTAATCTAACCAAATTTATGTTTTTTCGTGTGGAATGTTCACCACATATCAGTTTCTCCTACACCGATTTTTACTTGACTTTCAGCAAGTTTTTTTATTACCTTAAGTGTGTCGGTCAATGTTGTTACTTACTTCACTTCACCCAAATAATAAAAAAAAACTACAAAAACTGTAAAAGCAACGGTATTATCAAAGTTCGTTCAGAAATTCGTGCCCACATAGTTTATTAATTATCTTGGAAACTGTTTGATGAATTTCTGCAATACTTTTTCGTGAAATCTTATTTTTCACTGACCTTCAGCCCGATTTTTTGCCCTACTGTCATGCATTTAGGAAAGGTTTTGCTTATTTGAGGTATATCAAATATGATTTTCTTGCTTGTCCCAAATTTTAGGATTTTACAGCACCCACATTTGTTGTGATCAACTCACCATTTAAAAAGGCAAATTTCACGTGCTCTCCACACAATCTTAGCACCGTTTCGCGCTCGTAACTAGTAAGACAAGTGCCACTTGGAGGTTTTTCTGTTAGTCATTTCATTTCCGGTTTCTTGTTAAATTGGTCCATAGGCTTATTATGACACAATATTTACTATTAATGTATATTCCTTTATATGTGATAATTTGTAATCTGTTGTGAAGTGACTACTTGATTTTTAAAACCATGAAGAGTTTAAAGTGTAAATTCATCACTATGCAAAAGGTAACTGTGTTATTGTACAGGCACTTTTGCAAGGAATCTAAAAGGGGTCGGTTATATTACGATATTTTAAAAAAAAAAACAGAAAACAAACAGGGGCAGCTCTAAATATAGATAGAAAGTCTTTCAATCAATGGATAGGACAGAACTTTGACTCTGCAGAGGCGACGGTTAAGCAAGGAAGAAAAATGATAGTTGATGATTTTGACAAAGATGTTATTAGACGTGAAATTTTGAAAATATTTGAATCGAATCATCTTGTTACACTGCGCAAACTTGTTCGACTGCAATTAGAATGTGATATTGAAATCTCAAAAACGACTCTTTGGAAGATCATAAGAGGCGTTGGTTTCAGTTTTCGAAATATCTGCTGTTGGTAGAAATATTGTATATGAAAAATCACTCCTGATAGCTGCCCGAAGCAAATACATGAGGCAGATCCGTGAGCGACGAATGGAAGACTACGATATACTATATTCGGATTAAACGTGGGTCAATGCTCATCATACATATGAGAAGAATGGTAATCAGTTGACAGAGAAAATAAAAGAAGCATTCACAGGAGCAAAAGACAACGCATTATATTGGTACATGCTGGCAGTATAGAGAATGATCTTGTTAATGACACACAACTTATTTTTCAATCAAAGTCTACAGACAATAGGGACTACAACACCGAAATGAATGGACGAATTTTCAGAGACTGGATAGAGAACACTCTACTCTCCATTCTGGATAGACCTTCATGTCTTGTAATGAACAATGCATCGTATCATAATGCGGTAACACTGGAGAACAAAGTTCCGAATTCTTCAAGCACAAAAGATAAAATCATCACATAGCTTAGAAAAGAAAATGTTTCCTTTCTAAACACCCAGTTAAAACCAGTGTTGTTGCAACTTGTTAGACAAACTAGAAGACAAAGTAATATCAAATTGATAAAATAATTACAAAGTATGGCCACACATCTCTTCGCATCCCACTTTATCATTCGCAAATCAAATCAATAGAACTTGTATGGGCTATCTATTTATCTATTTTTCATTCGCCTGAAGTATTGTCTATATCTGCATTGTCGTTTCCTGTGTAAATTTTACTCTTTTGTAAATCTTGCAGTGGCCCATATAGTTTTGTCTGTAGTGTTGTATCTATGGACCAGTGGATTTTCCTCAGTCTGCTATATTCAGTGCAGTCTTGAAGTATGTGTTCAGCAGTCTGGAGCGCCTGTCCACATGTACAAGTTGTTGAGGTGCCGATCTTGAATTTTTATATACATGTGACTAAGGAGTCGATTGTGTCCTGTTCTGAGGCGTATAATGATAACTTGTTCATATCTATTCATATTATGAATGGCATCCTGATTTGGAGCTTGTGGTCCTCTGATTGATTTGATTATCTGTTTCTTATGATGGTATGTAACCGATGTATCTAGCTGTGTGCCTGTTGAACCTTCCTTTGACAGCTGATCTGCTTTCCTGGTATTCCACAGTGAGAAGGGATACACTGTAGGGCAACCCTGTGGTGCTTTCAGAGTTTAGTCAATAAGGTCTGCAAATGTAGTAATTTTCTGGATTGTAGTGCCTGGAGTACTGATCTTGCATCTGTCAAAAACACTACAGGTTGTGGGCTAAGATTCAGTAGTTTTTCTATTGCCAACTTTATTGCTTGGATTTCTGCATCGTAATTGTGACAATATTTCCCTCTTGCTATTTTATTCATATCCCTTGTGTTATTTGGGTACTCTATATATGCACCAAAGAATAGTGACACTGTGACCTTCCAGGCATGTCGTAAGAGGCGACTAAGGAGATTGATCGATGGCTTGACAAGCTGTCATTGTAAAAAGCATTGTTATGGAAACAGAACCATAGATTTTAGAAGCAGTGATCTCTGCAATATGTGCCACTTTGGCACGCAAGGTTTCTGTTTTTGAGATTGTAGTTCTGCCCTATGTGCCGTCTTCGGCTCGAAAGGACTATAGATAGAGATAGATATATGCACCTGCTCCCCCATTCTTTATTGCATTCTGTGCTGATCCATCTGTGTACACACGAATCCATAGGTCTTGTGGGTATTCTTCATCCAGGAAACTGAGAGTTATTGTTTTTCGCTGTAGACTATTCTATTCCTCTTTGTCAACTATTCCTTTCACTTCTGTCCGTATTTGTATTGATAGCCCTGATTCCTCTGTCCAGGGAGTCTGTTCTTGTATGGGCAGTAAGGGGTTAACAACTCTTGGTATGTCTGGTGTTTGTCTACAAATACGCTTGGCTTGGTGGATAAAACTGCTTCTCTTATGTCGTCCCAATGCAAGATTTTGGAATCGGTCCTTCATTGGATATCTCTGCATGCATGAAAATTTTTCTACCTGTATCAGCACCTTTGTGTCCCTCCGTTCTCTCAGTGCTGGTAACCTCCACGATTTCTCCATCTCCAATGTTGGTGTTGATTTCATTGCTCCTGTTATGACCCTAAGTGCCTGGTTTTGTACTTTATCCAATTCTTGCAATACGGTGTTTGATGCTGAGCACCATACAGATGATCCATATTCTAAATGTGGGCGTATACTCTGTTGGTAAACTTTACTGAGTATTTTCCCACTCGCACCCCATGTGGTTCCACACAGCTTTCATTGAATAGCCAATTTCCTCCTTGCTTTTTGGGTTGCCTTATTTATCTGCTGTTTCCAAGATAGTTTGTTATCAAATGTAACTCCGAGTACGTAACTTGTATGTCTTCTTTCATAGGCTAATTGTTTATGTAGATGGCTCCTGCATTTTTGTTTTGGGGAGAGAGTGAAAAGTGTAGTACTACATTTGTCTGTATTGATGCTGATACACCATCTATTTGTCCATGAATTCAGTGCAGTCATAGCTCTTTGCAGCAATCAGGAGGCTACTGTTGCATACTCCTCTGTGCACCACATTACCAAGTCATCTGCATACATTTCCACTTTGATACCATGTGGTAATTCAGTAACTAGGTCATTGATGTAGATTAGAAAAAGTGTTGGAGATAGTACCCCTCCCTGTGGGCCCTGGCGCAGTAAGACCTTCTTACTCTTAAGACCATCCAGTTGCAGTCTGGCTCTCCTGTTATGCAGGTATGCTTTAACCTATTTGTAAATCCTGCCATTTACTCCATAATTTCTAAGTTTTTTTCAAAAGCCCATCCTTCCATACCATATCAAATGCTTTCTTTAGGTCTATCCATGCTGCTAGTACCAGTTTCTTTTCTTCAAACGCATCCTCTCAACATTCCTGTATGGTGCAGAAACATTGATATTTCACAAGAAAACCGAGCAGAAAATTGAAGCCCTTGAAATGTGGATTTCCTTTATAGGAAGAATTTGAAGGAAAAAACAAAACAAACGATGAAGTCTTAAAACATCTAAAAGTGAAAAGAGAACTACTACACACAATTCAAATAAAACAAATGAAATTTTGTAGGGGTGTTAAAAGACACAACAGCTTACTAAAAAGTAATCTTGGAAGGGCAAATACAAGGTAAAAGAGGCAACGGCAGACCAAGACTAACATGGACGAGTGACACCAAAAGATGGACAAGTCAGCCCATGACAACCTGCACCATCAAAGCAAGAGACAGCGGAATGGCACAAACCTTCAATGAGGAGACAGTACTCAATGATGATGAGTCCTGAGTGTTAGTTATATATACACATAAACACCTATGCAAACATATATTTTAAACAGAGCATGGGCCAACACCAAACTAACACTCAGGATTAGAATTATAATTTACCAAAGTTGTGTGTTTAGTACACTTTTGTATAATTCAGAATCTTGCACTACCTATGAAAGGCAGGAGAAAAGGTTAAACAGCTTTCATGTGCGTTGTCTACTAAAGGTAATAAATATTATATGGTAGGACAAAGCAACCAACTAACATCATGCAATTCATGAGATAAATTCACATCGATCATGGCAGTTCTTAGGAGTCGGATTATAGTGGCTGGGTCACACGAGAAGAATGGAGAACAATTGTATTCTCAAAAAGTTTTTGTATGGCGAACTTAGGCTCGGAAAGATACCAACAGACAGTACAGTGCTGAGATAAAGGATCCTTGCAGCATTTCTTGAGAGAAATTGTAATCAGCAAAAGTAACTGGGAAAGTCAGGCATCAGATTTGAGCACATGTAGAACAAAAATAAAGAGCAGCACAGGAACATTCCAGAAAGTGACAAAAGGCGCAGGATTAAGGAGATGAGGCCTGGCACCGCAAATTCATCTTGTTCATTAAGCAGTCGGATCTGTCTGTCACATATAGGCAGATTAAGCCAAGAGAAACTGCTCAATAAAACAGCACCCAACATAAGACATAAGACACTAATATGTTTCCTAGACCATTGACTAATAATCTTGCTTGCTACCAACCGTCTGTCAAGACGTCAAGGGCCATATATATATATATATATCTCATCATCATAATATCATCATCATCATCAAGTACCGTGCCTGCTGACGTAGGTGGTCATGTCTCTACACAACTTTCGATCTCGACAGTTATTTATCATTTCCGTTGTTGACCTTTTGCCAAGCCTTTCTCTTAATCTGTCTGGTATCTCTTTGCTTCCCTCTGTCTCTTCGTCCATCAATTTTCCCAGTTGTCACAATATATTTCAGCCGTTCCCTTCTTATTACATTGCCAACAAATTTTAATTGTCTCTTCATAATATTGGAAATTAGCTGTCTTTTTTCTTCGGCCTCTTTCAGAACGTTTTTATTACTCTTCTTAGACTCGCATGGTATTCTGAACATTCTTCTGTAAAACCACATTTCTACAGCCTCCAATGATTTTCTTGTCTGTTATCCTACTGTTGATGATTTACATTCATAATGTTAAAACTGGCTTTACATAACATCTTAGAACTCTTTTTCTTATTTCTATTGTCAAAAATGGATTGCACAGTATCTTCCTCATTTGTTGGAAAGCTTCTTTTGCCTGAGCCATTCTACATCTCACCTCTGTTGTTCATCTACCATCTGAGGTTAACATTGTTTCCCGATATTTAAATTCATTTACCTGTTGTAATATAAGAAGGATATATATATATATATATATATATATATAGCTATACTATAAATGTCAAGAGGTCGGGTTAGATCCAGATCGAATGCTACTGGGTTCACACAGATCTAAATGGGTACCATATATTTTCTGGGAAAGTAAGGCTGCACGGGAGTAGTGATTTTACGGCATTACACTCCACAAAAGCACGCCAGAAGTGTATTTTGTGCTATACAAAAGTCTACCGGTGCAAGACGGAACTCTGTCACTGGTTGGAAGTTTTTTGGGGTCGAGGTGACCTCTCATGAAAGGGGAACTTGTGGATGGGGGCCAGTCGTTGATATCGGCATCATCTGTGGTATTTTGTCTAGCCCATTCGTTTCTCAAAACACAACCGTCTTATAGTTATTTTTATACAAGACAACTTTAATGTATGCCTAAAATTTCTTTGCAACTAATGGTAACATGTCGGTAAACAACTTTCTCAGTGCTTGACCTTGACACTGCCTACCAGCGCTAATGACTTTAACAGGTGACCGCCAAAGAGCCTTTAGTGGACGAAATTGAATGTTTGGCCACCTACACATCAGTCTCTGATAAACACATATGGTTGAAATTTCAGGGGCGTATCTACTTGAGGGGTTCTGCGATTAACTTTTTGGACTTTGCGACTAAACATTTTGATGAATTTAACGGTATAATGGTATTCATATGGAAATGCACGCGAGTGTAGAACATCCACAACATCGAGTTTCAGCGACAAAACCAACTATGACGACAAGAAGTATTCAGGTGAAGCCTAAACGACAACATTAATGTCGAAAATGAGAAGAAAAACAGAAAAAGGCAAAAATTCCTTGGGAAGGCCATTCAAGGTGGACACACAACAATGGCAGAATCTCTTCGCGTTCGAGGAGGAGAATATCATTTTCTGTGGAGACTTTAATGCTAGAGGAAACCAGTGGGGTAACGTCATAATCAACAAGCTGGGAGAAGACCTAGAGAACACACTGGTATCGGTCGAATGTAGTGTGCTTGAATGATGAAAGGGCAACACGAATGACTACTCGATCAGGGGACTCTGATAGTGTCATAGACCTGGTGCTGGTGTCTTCTATCTTCGCACCGGTTTGCAAGTGGTGTGCACCAGGTTTCCACGGAAGTTATCACTATCCAAGTGTCCTAATTGAGAAAGGTATAAATAGAAGCCAGAAAAGCAAGTTCAACACATTCCACTATCAATACTTATTATTGACCAGGCTATCATTAACAAAATCAGATGGGAAACAGGGCACCCCTCGCAGGAGGAAGAAGAAATGAACGCAGCCACCCTGGTGGAATGTAAAAGTTGAGGAAGCTTGGTGGAACAAGCCACAAACATCCAAGTGAGGACATAAAGTCAGAAAGAATGGAAGAACATAACCTGAGCGCTTGATGCGTCTGAAAGCATAGGTCGACCAAAAATTGATGCACTTTAAATTATATGCTAAGCAGGTTAAAGATGTCAAGTGGGAGGTTTTCTGTAAGAAAAATATGATCAGAAAAATCAATAGCAACATTATGACGCATGAATGACACAACACGTCACAGAGGCATACCAGACTTCCCGAGTATAGGTAAGATATGGCACAAATCTGATGAGATCAAAGGGAAGGGCCTGTTTGCCCCCGCTACAATGAGCCAACTGACCAAAGAAATGAAGCTGTAAGAATGATGATACGTGGGTCGCCCTCAGAATTGTGTGAGGATGTAATACTGGGAAAAGATTTCGCAATCACAACCAATACCAAGCTACTGGAGAAAATAGTTGTCCGTGTACTTACCTGTAACCTTGAGCAGAAACGCGCATTTACATCCACATTCGGATGGGAGCTGATGAAGTGACCAGAAAAGGATTATGCCGCCTTGAAGGTCATGGCAGCTATCAACATCGAACAGAGGCCTTCTGTTCCAGGGACTAATCCTCGCTCCTTCGATTATACCCTGGCAAGTTTTTGTGTCAGTACGATGCAAATTAACAGGCCGGAGAAAATACAGAATAAAGCGCAATATCTTGGAGTGTCCGAAGACACTTCCTGTGTAGCAATGAGGTATCTTCTTGATTTTCCAACCTATGGATGACAGAATCAAGATCTGGAGTGCACGAACATATCTGAAGATAAGTGCAGATAAAGAGCATCTATTGCGCCACGACCTAAACACAGGCAACATTGTTTATATAGATGGCTCCTGCTTTTTGTTTTGGGGTAGAGTGAAAACACATTACCAAGTCATCTGCATACATTGTCACTTTGGTACCGTGTGGTAATTCAGTAACTAGGTCATTGCTGTAGACTAGAATAAGTGTTTGAGATTGTACCTCTCCATGTGGAACGCCCTGGCGCATTAAGACCTTCTTACTCTTAAGACCATTCATTTGCACTCTGGCTCTCGTGTTATGCAGGTACGCTTTGACCCATTTGTAAATCCTGCCATTTACTCCGTAATTTCTCAGTTTCTTCAAAAGCCCTTCCTTCCTAACCTTAGCAAATGCTTTCTTTAGGTCACTCCATGCTGCTACTGTAGACGTGAGGAGGCGTAAAAACATGAGAAATGAGTGAGGAAATAAAAGTGCCAAGTGCGGGGTAGGTGAGCAGATAGCCGGGAGTACGGACTCCACGGGATAAAAGGTAGATTGGCATTCTCGGGAAAAGCGTGAGTTTGGGAGACGCGAAACTAGACGCGCAGATCGAGTAGATTGGATCAAAATTAGAGGAAGTAGATTTTGATTGGAGGAGAAGATAAATACTTAAGGGCAAGACACAAAGAACAGGGAGCTTTTTACAGAAGGGATCCTGACCGGAGATCCGATATGTCACACGTCTAGGTGTAGAGAGGGCGACCACGTGTGTGGTCAACTTATAAGGGCTAACCATAGCCAAGTTAGTAAGTAGAGATAATGTTTCAAGTTGTAGACTACGAATTGTTAGAGCTAGTGTGTTTCACATAGATAGAAGTAAAATGTTTCAAGTTGTAGATTACGAATTGCTAAAGCTAGCGAGTTTGAAACAAATAGAAGTAAAACCTCGAGGAGTAGAGAGTGTTGACGATTGCCCAAGTAATAATAAGTTTCAAAGATAGATAGTCGTCGAGACCGTAGAAGTGATATACGAGAAATATCACAGTGAGCTGTTCAGTGGGGAAAGGATCACATTAAGTTAGGGTAGTCACGTGTAAAAGCCTAGGTCCCAGCAGCGAGTAACATTGCTGCTGGGCAATGTGTGAGTGTGACCATAAGTTCCAGTCAGTGTGGTCATTATATCATGTAAATATGTTGAAGTACGGCGCCCAGGTTTTGGGCTGAATAAAGTCAGTTTGCTTTAAGGTGAAGTCTTGTTGTGTTTTCCCAAAGTTATCAGATCACGACTGGCACAGTAGTAGAACTTGGGGGAGGAAATATCAAAATAATTATCAACGTCGCAGCACAACAACAAATGAAGTACTACAATCGACATGGTAACAAACGTTTCAGTCTTCCAAGTTAAGAATCGCATGCATGACCGATCATCAAGGTGTCACGAGAGATCAGGGCACAGGCGAAAGTGTGTCGCCATTCACGAGTTAGTCAACCAGACACCGGAGAAGTAAACAGCTGGTCCAAGCGGCCCCATCCAGATTCAACGCCACCACCTGAGTGCGTGAGAAAACGGGGGGGGGGGGCTGACGATGAAAACTGGCGACCGTCCAAGGCGACGAAGCTTGAAGTTACAAAGGCTTGAATGACAAAGAAAGAATAAATCTTCTTGAGATAACTAGTCCTTCTAATAAAGAAGTAATAAGTCGCTGCGGATTGTGAAGATCCATTTCAATCTTCCTGATACCTGATGATACAATTCAGCTTGATACATCGAGTCAGAAGCTTTCACGATAGACTACTACAAATTTCTTTTTTTGAAAGCAGCCTCAATTTCCTGAGAAAGATAGGTTGCTATAGTTTGATCGTCGGTAGAATAACACTGTCTAAAGCCTGCTTGCTGGAGGCTGGAGGTTGCATACAAGGAGGTTTTCACTTTCCAAATACCACTGCAGTCTTAGATTGCTTATATGTTCCATTGCTTTACACAAACAGCTTGTAAGCTGTTGATTGGTCTATAGCTAGATCTCGTCGAACAATCTTTTCCTGGCTTTAGTTATGGTATCATAATTGCTTCTCTCCATGCCTGTGGCACTCTACCTGTGATCCAGCAAATATCGTAGATCTGCAGTAGTTTTGCTTCAACTGCAGTTTCCAAGTTGTGCACTGCCTGACTGGTCCCACCGATGACCCGACAGATGCTCCACCAAGGACACATAAGTCTCGGAGAGAAGCAGCCTCTAAGATCAACCAGTGTCCCATGTTCATGACGAATACAAAATGTATTCACTCAGTAAACATTCATTCATTTATCTTTACTACAGGAATATTTGGATTTCAACCATGCTGCATATATTATAATTTCCAGAACATCACACAAAATATTCATATCTGTCACCAAAATATTAAACGACCGACCTCTCGCAGACAAATCCAGGTTATGAAAAGACAGAACCTGCGCTCCGTATGTGAATATATATCCCCACATGGGTCAGATGGAGCAATCACATCCATGTAATCATTCGCGCGCATACGCAAACATATTGCATCCCACATGTTTCAGAAGGACCAATCACAGGTATCTATTCATCCCCGCACATGCGCAAACACTTATTCCATCCGACATGGTTCAAAATGACCAATCACATGCATCTATTCATTTCCGCGCATGCGCAAACATATACCATCCCGCATGTTTCAAAAGGACCAATCACATGTATCTATTCATCCCCGCGCATGCGCAAACACTTATTCCATCCGACATGGTTCAAAATGACCAATCACATGCATCTATTCATTCCCGCGCATGCGCAAACATATACCATTTCATCTTTATTGAATATCTTCTTTGATCATATATTCTTCTTTTTCAGTCATCGTGGTATCATTGTGTCTACTGATCATACTTCACTCACATTGGTCAGAGTCGACTCTATTTACAATCAGTGAACTCTCGTCCTCCCTTCTATTGTCGTCCATGTTACTCTTACGATACCTCTATTACCCTCCATTTTTGACTTCCACGATTACTCTTAATAGGCTACTGTGCCTTTACCATGCCCCAAGTTCTAAGCTTTTGCCAATTATTATATGTTAGGTAGTTATTTGATCAATTCAAGATCTGTTCATCCTTAATACTGCTTGTCCATCTCTCAAAGCTGTCTCTATGTGGCTCTTTTTTTTGGTCTCGCCAGAATGATTTTGCTTAATATTTACCTGGCCTTGGTAGTACCATTGTCAGCTTTCCTGTATTTTTCGCTACCTCTATATTTTTTTCAGCTGCTTCTTGTATATATTTCCCCCTAAACCATGTCTCTTTTTTCATATAGCCTTTTCCTGTTTCGAATGATCTTCTCTGTTAATTGTATTTTTCCCACTTGCTTGAGGCCTTGTTTTGATTACGATGACTAAAACTTTCTTTAATTCCTTGCTCTTTATCTCCTCTATGAAATATTTTTACCTTGTATAATGCTGATTTTACATTTTTTAAATTGATAAGTGGTTTATTGATTCTCCGTTCTGTGATCTGGTGACAACCATGTCACCATTTTTTATTCTTGTATGTTCCTTATTTCATTTTTTCATCATTAGCCATCGTTTTACTTCTTTATACTATGTGTAGTAATATTGTTGTTCAATTAGGCTTATATTTCTTTCCTCTTTCCTTCTTTTTTAAAACTTTCAGTCGCGTCCCTTATCTGTCATTTTTCCTCTTTCTTTCTTCTTTTAAACTTTCAGTTGCGTCCCAAATCTGTCTTTTTTTTCCTTTCCTTCTTCTTTTTCCCTTACGATCTATCGCTTTTGCTTTCTGTATCTCTCTATCCCTTTCTCTTCTCTCTCTACTCTCTCTCTATCTCTTTCTCTTCTCTCAATTCCATTCTTTTTCCTCTTTCCTTCTTTTTCCCTAACGTTTTATCTCTTTTGCTTTCTGTATTTCTCTCTATCCCTTGCTGTTTCCTAAAATGGAGAGTAATTGGGGTAGAGCAAGAGTAATATAGACGACAATCAAAGGGAGGAAGAGAGTTCATTGGTTGTAAAGAGAGTCGTCTCTGACCAATGGGAGCGAAGTATGTTAAGTAGACAAAATAATAACGCGATGACTGGAAAAGAACGCAGTATTGAATATAGATTAAATGGTATATGGTTGCGCATGCGTGCGAATGAATGCATACAAGGTGATAGGTAAGTACATGGACAACTATTTTCTCCAGTAGCTTGCCAACAGTGTTCTGCATTATGATGATTCTGTACGCACTGATCTGAGAATGGTCCTTGTTTGGTTTTGGTAGTGGTAGTAAGTAGTTGTGTAGCCACTCTCCTTAATCTTGTCACCCTGCATGCTGGCATTTAACTCTTTGGTCAGTTTTTTTTTTTTTAAGTCGTCGTCTGCTAAATTGCCTATGTCGTCATGGAGAAGACCATCTGGATCAAGAGCTGTGTTCTGTAACCTATTAAGTATTGTGCGAATGGTATTGGTTGTGATTCGAAATCTTCTCCCAGTATTACATCCTCACACAATTCTTAGAGCGACCCACGTATCATCATTCTTACAGCTTCATTTCTTTGGTCAGTTGGCTCATTATAGCGGGCAAACAGGCCCTTCCCTTTGATCTCATCAGATTTGTGCCATATCTTACCTATGCTCGGGAAGTCTGGTATGCCTCTGTGACGTGTGGTGAGTAGTAGTAGGGGTGGCAGTATACCCAACAAGAAAATGGATTGAATGGATCAGAAATAAAAGCAGAATAGCTCAGACCAAAATAGCATTTCAGAAAATGAAAAATGTGTTAAGCAACACGTCTATATCAATAGTAGAGTGAAATAAAATTTGGTGCTATATAGAGCCAATTCTGACATACGGAAGCGAATCATGGACCGTAAACAAACACATGAAAAGACGATTAGAGGCCACAAAGATAGGATTTCTCAAAAGAATGTTGAAAGTCCCCTGGACAGCTAAAAAGACCAATGAGAAAATTCTCAAAGAGGCTAACACAAAAAGGGAGCTCCTAAGAAACAATCAGAAAGAAAGCATCAACATTTTCGGTCACATAAATGAGAAGAGGAAAATTTGAATACTTGGTTACAACTGGTAAAATACAGGGAAAGAGAGATCGTAGACGACAAAGAGAGAAAATACTGGATAACTTGGTGTAATGGCATGGAAAACAGTCAACAACAGAACTGATATGATGCACGGTGGATAGAAGATTGTGGAAGGACATGAACGCCTACAGCAACCGGTATGACACAGGATGATGATGATGCCACGATTATTAACTATTTACTAGTATTATTTATTATTATTTAACATTACTATTTATAACTAATTATGGCCTATGAGAGAGAAATGAAAGAGGTGACAAACTTATTTACTGGGCAAGAATACATATCATGATGATAGGAAACACCTGGTATAAGCAATATCCATTACGTTTGTGGACATGGAAAAAGCCCAGGAGACAACGCACGTAATCAAATCGACTACATAGTGATAAACAAAAGATTTACAAGCAGTCTGGTATGTGAGAAAACTAGACCAGGGGCAGAATGAAATAGTGATCATGTACCAGTTGTGGGAAAGCTTAGAGTAAAATTAAAAACAGTAAAACGAGCCTCAGTTAATATCAAGTTAAAATTAGATTTACTCAAATCAGACAAGAGGTTACAAGACAAATATAACATCACAATTCAGAACCGCTACAATGCAATAAAGAAGATACAAGGCATTGATAAACAGTGGGAAACGCTAAAAGAATCAATGCAACAAACATCAAAAGAGTTCATACCGCCAGTGAGAACAAATTCAAGTAAAGAAATGGATGACAGATGTCATTTTACAGCTAATGGGTGCAAGAAGAAGAAAAAAAGATAACAAAAATGATTATGAGAGATTAAATAAAGAAATTATAATAAAATTTCAATGAAGCAAAAGAAGCATGGTTTAAAAAGAGATGCAAAGAGATTGAGATGTAACAAAAAAGAGAGATGCCAGAGCTATATACAAACAAATTGAAGTATTAACAGGAAGAAAAACACAATAAAAAACTGGATGTTTAAGATCAAAGAAAGGAGAACTCTTGATCGACAAAAAAAAAACCATAAGAGAACGATGGACAAAATACATTTAAAATCTTTATGATGATGAATGAACATAAGTAAATATTAAGGATAATGGGGAAGGATCAGAAATATTCAAAGAAGAAGTGGAAGACGCCAAGCACAATATGAAAGCAGGGAAAGCTCCTGGACCAGATAATATAATATAACTAAAGAAGAAATTGAAGCCATGGGTGATTTTGGAATAGAAATAATTATAAAAATATTAAATGATGTCTACACCACCGAATATATATCTCACGACTTTCTAAAATCAATATTTATAGCCCTACCAAAGAAATCTGGTGCTATTGAATGCGATGTTCATCACAAATAAGCTTATGAGTATAAGCGTGACCAAGATATTGCTAAGAATCATCATGCGAAGAGTGAAAACAAAATCAGTCCAGAAATTAGTGATGCACAGTGTGTTTTTCTTGGAGGTAAAGGTACGAAAAATGCCATAAACATCATCATATCTATAGTAGAAAGAGCAATAGAGGTGAAAACAGATCTATACCTATGTTTCATAGATTAAACCAATTCATTTGACAAAGTAAAACACCAATAAATAATCACAATTTTAGAAAGCATAAACGTAGACAGCAAAGATCTAAGAATAATAAAGAACATGTACTGGCAACAGACAGCGGTCATAAGAACTTGAAACCAATTGGGAATGTTTCAACAAATAAAACAGGGTGTTAGACAGGGCTGTGTGCTGTCACCAGATTTGTTTAATATTTATAGTGAGATTATTTTAAGATCCATAAGGGACATGCCTGGAATATCAATTGGAGGTCATAATATCTAAGGTACGCTGATGATACAGTCTTAATCGCTAAGAGTGAAAATAAGTTACAAGAAATGTTGGACATTATAGTGAAGGAAAGCAAAAATAAAGGACTCAGCCTTAATAGCAAAGAAGACAGAGGTAATGGTAACAACAAAGAAAAAGACATCACATCAGTGCAAAATAAAGACAAGTGGAACAATATTAAAACAGGTAAATGAATTTAAATATTTGGAAACTTTGTTAACTTCAGACGGAAGTTGAACAAAAGAGGTGAGATGCAGAATGGCTCAGGCAAAAGCAGCTTTCCAAAAAAATAGGAAGATACTATGCAGTCCATTTTTAACAATAGAAACAAGAAAAAGGGTTATTAAATGTTATATAGAGCCAGTATTAACATATGGATGGGAATCATGGACAATAAGACAATAGACAAGAAAATCAATGGAGTCTGTCGAAATGTGGTTTTACAGAAGAATGTTGAGAGTATCAATGGTTAGCTAAGAAGAGTAATGAAAAAGTTCTGAAAGAGGTCAAAGCAAATCGAGAACTAATTTCCAATATTAGGAAGAGACAATCATCGTCCGTGCAATAAAAAAAGTAAAGTACCCCCCTTCACGCCAAGTGGCGTATAGGGAAATATGGTGTTAGTGACCCTATATTTTACAGACCTTCAGCACATGATTTTTGGGGTAATGTGGTCGGTATTACGCCCGTGCTGCTTTACTTTCCCAGAAAAAATCCGGTACCCATTTAAGGCTGGGTGAACCCGGAGCCGTCGGTTGGGATCGAACCCTACCCCTTGTCCGTAGTAGTCCAGTTCACTAACCACTGAGCTATCACGGCTCCCACTAATTTTTAGGGAATTAGTAAAACCCAGGTGTCCTCGCCAGGGTACGAACCCCGGCTGTTGCCGTGCTAAGCCAACCGCCTATCGATTGCGCTAACCGGACACCCCTCGTCCGTGTAATGGTGCAAAAAAAAAAAAAAAAAAAAAATTCGCTATTTTTTTTTAATTGACTATTTTTTGGGGGGTAATTTTTTTTGGGTTCGTCAGTTTGTCGAAACGGTCCACTGCGTCTGAGGGATTAACTCAGGTAAATTGAAAAGATCATGGCTTGGTGGTAATCGGCTTATCGTGTGGTGCGTGCGGGTCGTGATCGGCTCTCGCTCGTTATGGACACCAGTGGTTCTAAAACTTGTGTGTCAACTGTTCTAAAACTTGCGCGCTCACGCCGGTTATCGGGGCGTGCGGGTGGGGAAAGGGGGTGCCATTATTGGTCGAGTGTTATTAGTATCGTTAGCATCGTGTGTGAGGTGGGTATTAGGCAACAGGAGGCGACATGTAAAAAAAAAATGCTGACAAGCAATGACGTTGAAGGGGGTATTGTTAGGAAAAGGTAAATACGACTATCTCGCGTGCGACGAGGGTGGGGAACGGGGTTGGTCGGCACAGGGTGTGTTATTGTAGTATCGCTAACATCATGTACCAGGTGTGATTATAGCGATTTTTTTAGTGACACATCATCATCATGTGCCACCCTCAACAGCAACATGTACCCTTCATGTCCTATCATCATGCCACACAAAGTATCAAGCCGATTATTAGTGTCTACATTTTAGTGACACATCATCAGCATGTGCCACCCTCAACAGCATCATCATCATCATGTGCCACCCTCAACAGCATCATCAACCCTTCATGTCCTATCATCATCATACCACACAAAGTATCAAACCGATTATTAGTGACACATCATCATCATGTGCCACCCTCAACAGCATCATCAACCCTTCATGTCCTATCATCATCATCATCATCATCAAGCCACACAAAGTATCAACCAGCGAAATTCTCTCTCTCTCTCTCACGGGGTCTACGGCGTGACAGGCCAGGTACTTAGCACACGGTCCACTTCGTCACTTTGTCGAACGGTCCACCACGTCTGACAGATTAACTCAGGTAAATTGAAAAGATCGTCCGTCAAACAGTTGGTTGCGTCTCAGGATATTTCAGTTAACCAACCAGCCCTCAGGTAAAACCCCGATTTAAAAGAAAACGGACTTATTTTAAAAATAACAAAATATAATGATAAAAAATCAATATTTTTAAAAACTTAAAATGAAGGGAAATTTAACAATATAGGCGATCTCGTAACTGATTGGGTCGCGGATCTCGCACTACATTTTTTAGTGATCATGTGCCACCCTCAACAGCATCATCAACCTTCATTTCCTATCATCATCATGTGCCACCCTCAACACCATCAGCAACCTTCATGTCCTATCATCATCATGTGCCACCCTCAACACCATCATCAACCTTCATGTCCTATCATCATCATGTGCCACACTCAACACCATCATCAACCCTTTATGTCCTATCATCATCATGTGCCACCCTCAACACCATCATCAACCCTTCATGTCCTATCATCATCATGTGCCACACTCAACACCATCATCAACCCTTCATGTCCTATCATCATCATACCACACAAAGTATCAAACCGATTATTAGTGTCTACATTTTTAGTGACACATCATCATCATGTGCCACCCTCAACAGCATTATCAACCCTTCATGACCTATCATCATCATGCCACACAAAGTATCAAGCCGCAAAATTCTCTCCCTCTCTCTCTCTCTCTCTCTCTTTCGCACAGAGTAGAGTGTTATTGTATGACGGTCCTGAAAACAATGTAACTAAAGCGGTGGGGCTTATCGGATTAGCTCGTCGAACGTTCTCGCGTGGTCTTAAAAAATATTTAAGAAATGAATATTATCCCTCCTAAGAAAAAATACCAGACCGCTTAAGAGAATGGCTTGGTAGAAGGTTAACAACAGAAATGAAAAAAAAATAATTCTATCCAAATTTTAACAATTCAGAATTATTGATGGAAAAAATGAAAAGCCCTCGGGTGGGGAATCGAACCAATGGTCTCGCGGGTGGAGAGATTTAATTGACTGTTCACTTAACATCATCATGTGTTATGTCGGCTCGGCGGCTTACCTCGGAGTACCATCATCAACATGTACCCACCATCTCTTCATGTCCCACTACCATGTGTAATCAGAAAAGATCCCGGGTGGGGAATCTGGGTGTTTTCCCTTTTGATTGTTCGTCACGGTGTGTAAATATGTTGTCGGTGTTATTAGTGTCGAAGTGTTTTTTTTTAGTATCGCTGACATGGTGACTTAACGTTGTCGGCATCATCATCATCATCATCATCATCATCATCATCATCACGGGGCATAGCGGTTAGCGTGTTTTGTAGTAAGATGGGTAATGTCACCGGTTTGTAAATCAGCTAACTTTGGAAGTCCAAAAAGTTAATCGCAGAATCCTTCAAGTAGATTATGCTACTGAAATTTCAACCACAATAAATCGATCAATACCAACGGTGAAAGGGTAGGATGGGGAGAGGGGTGGATGGAGGAAATTAGGAAGGAAGGAATATAGATAATCTCAAAACCCCTCAAGTAGGTTACGCCCCTGATATAACCCTAAGAACAGAAAATGGTACTATAAAGCTAAAGGGTTACCCCGTCTGTCTACTACTACTCATGAAAGTCATAACCACACTAAAAGAAAAAACTACTACCAATAAAAGTTACGCCTCTGGCATAGCCCCACTAAATGAAAATACTACTACTAAATATAAAAGTTACGCTCCTGTCATAACTACACTAAAAGAAAATACTACTACCAATTATAAAAGTGACGCCCCTGTCATAATCACATTTTAAAAATACTACTACCAAACATCTGTTATAACTCTATTTAAGTTGTGTTTCAGTCACAAGTTCATTAATTTACCATCTCTTTAAAAACAACGCAACACTAAAATTTCTTAGGCTGTTGTTGGTATTCTAGTATTCAGCTGTTAAACTCATTAGCGTTGGTAGGCAGTGTCAAGGTCAAGCACTGAGTAAGTTGTTTACCGACATGTTACCATTAGTTGCAAAGAACTTTAGGCATACATTAAAGTTGTCTTGAATAAAAATAACTATAAGACTGTTGTGTTTTGAGAAACGAATGGGCTAGACAAGATACCACAGATGATGCCGATATCAACGACTGGCCCCCATCCCCAAGTTCCCCTTTCACGAGACATCACGAGAGGTCACCCCGATCCGAAAAAACTTCCAACCATTGACAGACTTGCACCGGTAGACTATTGTATAGCACAAAATACACTTCTGGCGTGCTTTTGTGGAGTGTAATGCCGTAAAATCACTACTCCCGTGCAGCCTTACTTTCCCAGAAAAAATCTGGTACCCATTTAGATCTGTGTGAACCCAGTAGCATTCGATCTGGATCTAACCCGACCTCTTGACCTTTGTAGTATAGCTATATATATATATATATATATATATATATATATATATATATATATATATATATCCTTCTTATATTACAACAGGTAAATGAATTTAAATATCGGGAAACAATGTTAACCTCAGATGGTAGATGAACAACAGAGGTGAGATGTAGAATGGCTCAGACAAAAGAAGCTTTCCAACAAATGAGGAAGATACTGTGCAATCCATTTTTGACAATAGAAATAAGAAAAAGAGTTCTAAGATGTTATGTAAAGCCAGTTTTAACATTATGAATGTAAATCATCAACAGTAGGATAACAGACAAGAAAATCATCGGAGGCTGTAGAAATGTGGTTTTACAGAAGAATGTTCAGAATACCATGCGAGGCTAAGAAGAGTAATAAAAACGTTCTGAAAGAAGCCGAAGAAAAAAAGACAGCTAATTTCCAATATTATGAAGAGACAATTAAAATTTGTTGGCAATGTAATAAGAAGGGAACGGCTGAAATATATTGTGACAACTGGGAAAATTGAGGGACGAAGAGACAGAGGGAAGCAAAGAGATACCAGACAGCTTAAGAGAAAGGCTTGGCAGAAGGTCAACAAGGGAAATGATAAATAACTGTCGAAATCGAAAGTTGTGTAGAGACATGATCACCTACGTCAGCAGGCACGGTACTTGATGATGATGATGATATTATGATGATGAGATATATATATATATATATGGCCCTTGACGTCTTGACAGACGGCTGGTAGCAAGCAAGATTATTAGTCAATAGTCTAGGAAACATATTAGTGTCTTATGTCTTATGTTGGGTGCTGTTTTATTGAGCAGTTTCTCTTGGCTTAATCTGTCTATATGTGACAGACAGATCCGACTGCTTAATGAACAAGATGAATTTGCGGTGCCAGGCCTCATCTCCTTTCTCCTGCGTCTTTTGTCACTTTCTGGAATGTTCCTGTGCTGCTCTTTTTTTTGTTTTACATGTGCTCAAATCTGATGCCTGACTTTCCCAGTTACTTTTGCTGATTACAATTTCTCTCAAGAAATGCTGCAAGGATCCTTTATCTCAACACTGATCTGTCTGTTGGTCTCTTTCCGAGCCTAAGTTCGCCATACAAAAACTTTTTTGAGAATACAATTGTTTTCCATTCTTCTCGTGTGACCCAGCCACTATAATCCGACTCCTGAGAATTGCCATGATCGATGTGAATTTATCTCATGAATTGCATGATGTTAGTTGGTTACTTTGTCCTACCATATAATATTTATTACCTTTAGTAGACAACGCACATGAAAGCTGTTTAACCTTAACAACAGAGACAGAGAATGAACTACTAGAAATGATAGACATAATAGTAAAAGAAAACAACAAAAAAGGTCTCAGTCTGAATAGTAAGAAAACAGAAGTAATGGTCATATCAAAGAAATAATCATCACCAACTTGCAGCATAAAAATAAACAGGACACATCTTAAACAAGTGCAACACTTAAAATACCTGGGCACAATAACATCAGATGGAAGATGCCCCGCAGAAATAAAAGCAGAATAGCTCAGACCAAAATAGCATTTCAGAAAATGAAAAATATGTTAAGCAACAAGTCTATATCAATAGTAGAGTGAAATATAATTTGGTGCTATATAGAGCCAATTCTGACATACGGAAGCGAATCATGGACCGTAAACAAACACATGAAAAGACGATTAGAGGCCACAAAGATAGGATTTCTCAAAAGAATGTTGAAAGTCCCCTGGACAGCTAAAAAGACCAATGAGAAAATTCTCAAAGAGGCTAACACAAAAAGGGAGCTCCTAAGAAACAATCAGAAAGAAAGCATCAACATTTTCGGTCACATAAATGAGAAGAGGAAAATTTGAATACTTGGTTACAACTGGTAAAATACAGGGAAAGAGAGATCGTAGACGACAAAGAGAGAAAATACTGGATAACTTGGTGTAATGGCATGGAAAACAGTCAACAACAGAACTGATATGATGCACGGTGGATAGAAGATTGTGGAAGGACATGAACGCCTACAGCAACCGGTATGACACAGGATGATGATGATGCCACGATTATTAACTATTTACTAGTATTATTTATTATTATTTAACATTACTATTTATAACTAATTATGGCCTATGAGAGAGAAATGAAAGAGGTGACAAACTTATTTACTGGGCAAGAATACATATCATGATGATAGGAAACACCTGGTATAAGCAATATCCATTACGTTTGTGGACATGGAAAAAGCCCAGGAGACAACGCACGTAATCAAATCGACTACATAGTGATAAACAAAAGATTTACAAGCAGTCTGGTATGTGAGAAAACTAGACCAGGGGCAGAATGAAATAGTGATCATGTACCAGTTGTGGGAAAGCTTAGAGTAAAATTAAAAACAGTAAAACGAGCCTCAGTTAATATCAAGTTAAAATTAGATTTACTCAAATCAGACAAGAGGTTACAAGACAAATATAACATCACAATTCAGAACCGCTACAATGCAATAAAGAAGATACAAGGCATTGATAAACAGTGGGAAACGCTAAAAGAATCAATGCAACAAACATCAAAAGAGTTCATACCGCCAGTGAGAACAAATTCAAGAAAGAAATGGATGACAGATGTCATTTTACAGCTAATGGATGCAAGAAGAAGAAAAAAAGGATAACAAAAATGATTATGAGAGATTAAATAAAGAAATTATAATAAAATTTCAATGAAGCAAAAGAAGCATGGTTTAAAAAGAGATGCAAAGAGATTGAGATGTAACAAAAAAGAGAGATGCCAGAGCTATATACAAACAAATTGAAGTATTAACAGGAAGAAAAACACAATAAAAAACTGGATGTTTAAGATCAAAGAAAGGAGAACTCTTGATCGACAAAAAAAAAACCGTAAGAGAACGATGGACAAAATACATTTAAAATCGTTATGATGATGAATGAACATAAGTAAATATTAAGGATAATGGGGAAGGATCAGAAATATTCAAAGAAGAAGTGGAAGACGCCAAGCACAATATGAAAGCAGGGAAAGCTCCTGGACCAGATAATATAATATAACTAAAGAAGAAATTGAAGCCATGTGTGATTTTGGAATAGAAATAATTATAAAAATATTAAATGATGTCTACACCACCGAATATATATCTCACGACTTTCTAAAATCAATATTTATAGCCCTACCAAAGAAATCTGGTGCTATTGAATGCGATGTTCATCACAAATAAGGCTTATGAGTAACGTGACCAAGATATTGCTAAGAATCATCATGCGAAGAGTGAAAACAAAATCAGTCCAGAAATTAGTGATGCACAGTGTGTTTTTCTTGGAGGTAAAGGTACGAAAAATGCCATAAACATCATCATATCTATAGTAGAAAGAGCAATAGAGGTGAAAACAGATCTATACCTATGTTTCAAAGATTAAACCAATTCATTTGACAAAGTAAAACACCAATAAATAATCACAATTTTAGAAAGCATAAACGTAGACAGCAAAGATCTAAGAATAATAAAGAACATGTACTGGCAACAGACAGCGGCCATAAGAACTTGAAACCAATTGGGAATGTTTCAACAAATAAAACAGGGTGTTAGACAGGGCTGTGTGCTGTCACCAGATTTGTTTAATATTTATAGTGAGATTATTTTAAGATCCATAAGGGACATGCCTGGAATATCAATTGGAGGTCATAATATCTAAGGTACGCTGATGATACAGTCTTAATCGCTAAGAGTGAAAATAAGTTACAAGAAATGTTGGACATTATAGTGAAGGAAAGCAAAAATAAAGGACTCAGCCTTAATAGCAAAGAAGACAGAGGTAATGGTAACAACAAAGAAAAAGACATCACACAGTGCAAAATAAAGACAAGTGGAACAATATTAAAACAGGTAAATGAATTTAAATATTTGGAAACTTTGTTAACCTCAGACGGAAGTTGAACAAAAGAGGTGAGATGCAGAATGGCTCAGGCAAAAGCAGCTTTCCAAAAAAATAGGAAGATACTATGCAGTCCATTTTTAACAATAGAAACAAGAAAAAGGGTTATTAAATGTTATATAGAGCCAGTATTAACATATGGATGCGAATCATGGACAATAAGACAACAGACAAGAAAATCAATGGAGTCTGTCGAAATGTGGTTTTACAGAAGAATGTTGAGAGTATCAATGGTCAGCTAAGAAGAGTAATGAAAAAGTTCTGAAAGAGGTCAAAGCAAATCGAGAACTAATTTCCAATATTAGGAAGAGACAATCATCATTTTTTGGCCATGTAATGAGAAGAGAACAACTGGAATATATTGTAACAACTGGAAAAATTGAGGGACAAAGAGATAGAGGGAAGCAAAGAGAAAAAAATAACAGACAGCTTAAGAGAATGGCTTGGCAGAAGGTCAACAACAGAAATGATAAATAGCTGCCGAGATTGAAAGTTGTGGATAGAAATGATCACCTACGCCAGTAGACCCGGTACTTGATGATGATGATGTAATGGGTAGCTCGTATACAGGATGTCTTATAATTATTTAATATTAAGACATCCTGTATAAAATATTTATTACCTAAATTAGGAATAGTTAGCTTTCTTTTCATCTGTGCTGTTATGGATATTTGGTTGGTATTCCATTTGTGCTGTTACGAATGGTTGGCTTTCTGTATGATATGTGCTGTTATTGGCTGTTACCACTCACTTTGTGTGTACATGAATCACTGCCCTTAAGTATATAGATATATGAATCGCTGCCCTTAAGTATATAGATATATGAATCGCTGCCCTTAAGTATATAGATATATGAATCGCTGCCCTTAAGTATATAGATATATGAATCGCTGCCCTTAAGTATATAGATATATAAATCGCTGCCCTTAAGTATATAGATATATAAATCGCTGCCCTTCCGTCTGTGGATATATGAATCGCTGCCCTTAAGTATATAGATATATGAATCACTGCCCTTAAGTATATAGATATATGAATCGCTGCCCTTATGTATATAGATATATTAATCACTGCCCTTAAGTATATAGATATATTAATCGCTGCCCTTAGGTATATGGATATATGATTCGCTGCCCTTAAGTATATAGATATATAAATCGCTGCCCTTCCGTCTGTGGATATATGAATCGCTGCCCTTAAGTATATAGATATATAAATCGCTGCCCTTAAGTATATAGATATATAAATCGCTGCCCTTCCGTCTGTGGATATATGAATCGCTGCCCTTAAGTATATAGATATATGAATCACTGCCCTTAAGTATATAGATATATAAATCGCTGCCCTTCCGTCTGTGGATATATGAATCGCTGCCATTAAGTATATAGATATATGAATCACTGCCCTTAAGTATATAGATATATGAATCGCTGCCCTTCCGTCTGTGGATATATGGACTGTGCCTTTACGTCTGTGGATTTATGAATCGTTGTCTTCTCTCTGTAGATATATGAGTCGCAACACTTTGAGAAGAATGTTTTATGGACTATTCCTTTTGTTACTAGCTCTCTTTTTATCTCATATCTTAGTGTGTATCTGTCTTAGTCATGTATCATATCTT
Source organism: Megaustenia siamemsis (assembly GCA_032433765.1). Taxonomy (NCBI): domain Eukaryota; kingdom Metazoa; phylum Mollusca; class Gastropoda; order Stylommatophora; family Ariophantidae; genus Megaustenia; species Megaustenia siamemsis. The sequence goes on along the minus strand of JAVIAB010000160.1, from coordinate 53,975,230 downwards.
TGTGCGTGCATGTATGTGTTAGTCATATCTCATATCTTTGTGAGCATGTCTATGTTAGTCACATCTCATTTTCGCGTGTGTCTGTTTATGTTAGTCATGTCTCATATCTTTGTGTGTTTGTGTTTAGTCATATCACATATATGTGTGTGTGCATGACTGTGTTTAGTCATATCTCATTCATTTCTTAATGTGTGTATCTGTGTTAGTCATATCTCATATTTTAGAGTGTGTCTGTGCTAGTCACATCTCCTATCATAGTGTGTGTTTGTGCCTGTGTTAGTCATATCTCATATTTTGGTGTGTGTCAGTGTTAGTCATGCCTTATATCGTTGTGTGCATGTCAGTGTTAGTCACATCTCATACCTTTGTGTGTGCATGTCTGTGTTAGTCACCTCTAGTGACTCGGGCATATGGTGCTCGTAAACCTGGGAGAGCAGACCATCTAAGGGCAGAATCCCCCTACAGAAAAGACAATCTGCTGCCTTGCAGGAAGATTGGGGACAATCAAAGGCTAGGGAAAGCAAACCCGAATAAAATGCTGGCTGCAATCGGATGCACTGGGCCACTGGCGCAGAACACAGTGCAACGTATTAACGGGTGTTCAGTCAGAGTGGATCTGACAGACTCTGATTGTGATGTTCTGTCTGTGGGGGCGATCAACACACTTAGCCTGACAGCTGACTTCATATGAGGGTCTGGAATCCTTACTCTAATTGAGTCCTGAACGCAGAGAGAGAGAGAGAGAGAGAGAGAGAATCCTTGAAAAATGTTTAGTTATATGTATTCATCATCGTCAGGCCGTAAGTCCTTTGCAGACCATTGCATTCACTACAACCAATCTGAAAAACATATACGTCTCCAGTCATTCCACCCACTTCTTTTGTTGTCATATTCAAGGCTACTTTAATGTCTTGAAACCACCGACCCAGAAGCCCTGTCGGTCTGGAATAACAATATCAAATCTGATCATTCTACTCGGAACTTTCTGATCAGGCAGGCGACATGAACAACCGAACGATATCCGCCCTCTAATCGATTATTGGCAAAATCAACTGCTGGTACATACTTTTTAAAAAATAGCCAAGGTTACAATATTACATCTAATCGATTTATAGCAACATCAATTGTTGATATATAGTTTAGAAGGAAAAAAAACAGCCGATACCCCACTATGGCACTATCAACGGTTTAGGGCCTAAAGAGCTCGATTAAATCTTACTATATATGGCATTGTCAAAACGTGAATTGTGCTCAGGTTTTTAGGAAGTTCACGCACGATACTACGATACAATGATGTCAGCAACTTTACATGCTTTGATGAACACATTTTCTTGGTGAGCTATTCAGTATATGAAGAAGAATGTTGAGAACACCATGCACAGCTAAGAAGAGTATTTAAGCCTTTTGAAAGAGGCCAAAGCAAAAAGACAGCTAATTTCCAATATTAGGAAGAAACAATCATCATTTTTTGGCCATGAAATGAGAAGGGAACAGCTGGAATATATTTGTAACAACTGGGAACATTGATGGACGAAGAGATAGAGGGAAGCAAAGAGAAATGATACCAGACAGATTAAGAGAATGGCTTGGCAGAAGGTCAACAACAAAAATGATAAATAACTGTCGAAATCGAAAGTTGTAGAGAGACATGATCACCAACGTCAGAAAGCATGGTACTTGATGTTGATGCTGACGATGATTCAGTATATGAATAAGACAGCATGATGAATAAGACAGTATGATGGCTTATAGTCCGCTCCAAAACTCATGCCCTCAAACTGCATCAAATATCTCGGAAACCCCTGGACGGATTACCATGATTTTACATGTAGTCTTACATTATCCATGACGTTACAAATGTATAATTTAAAATAGTGTAGGAAGTACCGTTTACTTAAAGTGGCTGGTCCGTTTGAGCTTTGTCAGTGGTTCAATTATTGCGCCCCTTAAAAAAAAATGAATTTACAGTAAGCTTAGCACTTTGAGATCCTCAAGGCAATTGATAGCCATAATTTAATACATCTCCAAAAAATGTTCAACATCATTTGGAAAACAGAGAAGACGCCTCATAAATGGAAAAAAGGAATCATTGTTAAGATCCCAAAAAAGGGCAATCTTAGAGATTGTAACAATTGGAGAGGCGTGACACTTTTGTCAGTTGCCTCAAAATTATTCTGTAAAATCATCCTAAATAGAATAAAGGATTCAATAGATACAGTAATGCGTGAAGAACAGGCTGGGTTTAGAAAAGGGAGAAGCTGTCTTGACCACATTTTCACTCTACGACTTATATTGGAGGAACACATTGAAAAGCAAAAACCTTTTGTACTTAACTTCATCGACTTCAAAAAAGCATTTGATAGTATTCATAGAGATTCTTTGTGGAAAATTCTGAAGCAATATGGCTTACCATCAAAAATCATAAATATTATCAAAGACATGTATGATGGTTACACATGTGCAGTTCGAACAGAGGAAGGACTGAGCGAATGTTTCCCAATAGAAACTGGGGTTAAACAAGGATGTATTTTATCGCCCTTGTTATTTGGAATTGTTATGGACTTCATAATGAAGAAATGCTGCACTGGTAATAAAGGCATCGAATGGATACAAGGAGACCATTTGGAGGACCTGGACTTTGCTGATGACATAGTTCTCATCAGCAATCAGATAAAAACGATGCAGGAAAACACAAATGAACTATCATCAATAGCCAGCAAAATTGGGCTTGAGGTCAATCATGAAAAGACTAAAGTCATGAAAAGTTTAATTCCAACAAGTGACAAAATATACATGGAAAACAAACCAGTAGAAGAGATCGATCACTTCATCTATCTTGGAAGTCACATTGATCGAGAAGGGGATACGAGCAAAGAAATTAGAATCAGACTGGCTAAAGCAGCAATGTCTTTCAGAAGCCTTGAAAAGTTGTGGAAATCAAAACTCATTAGCACAAACACAAAACTTAGGCTATTCAAATCAAATGTACTATCAACCCTTACGTATGCGTGTGAAAGCTGGAAAACAACAAGAGATATAGAAACAAAGTTGAACGCATTCGAAAATAAATGTCTAAGGAAAATACTTGGTATAGAATGGAACGAATTCAAAACAAACGAGGAAATTAGAGAAATCGCCAATCAACCACTAATATCTTCAGTAATAAAGAAAAGACGATGGTCATACGTTGGACATGTGATGAGAAGAGATAATAATCGAATAGCAAAGCAAGCCCTCATATGGGAAACAACAGGTAAAAGAAAAAGAGGAAGACCCAGGGAGACACTGAGAAGAACATTGATGAGAGAGGCAAGAGCAGCAGGAATCGGCTCCCTCAATGAGATAGAACTGCTTGCACAGAACAGAGACAGATGGCGAGATTTGATAAAATATCTTTAAAAGAAAACTGCTAGAACAAAAATTCATATAGGAGAAGGTGTATCTTGGTCTACGCCCTATGGGCCGGTTACGGCTCGAAAGGTCAATAGTAGTAGTAGTAGTTAGCACTTTCTCGACTTTTCATAAGCCATAGAAATGTTATCAAAATATTTGGACAAACTGTTACAAATGGTATTGAATTATATGCGTTGTTTTCGTCTTTCTTAAGCATGTTTCTATGAAACAATTATCAATCTCAGAAGGAAGCGAGTAAATAGTAAAAGCAGAAATGATAGTGAATGTTTCTTTTGCTGAACAAACTATAGTTGTATACTTAGCTTCTGGTCCAGATGGTGTTCGATATGACGACATAGGCGATTTAGCTGACGTCGACTTGAAAAAAACTGGCCAAAAAGGTTAATGCCTGCATTCAGTGTGGCCAGATTAAGGAGGAGTGGCTAAACAGCTTACTAGCTACTTACAACCGCTAACAAAGGACCACTCTCAGATCAGTACCTACATAATCATTACGACGCAGAACTCTGCGGGCAAGGTACTGGAGAAAATAGTCACTTTGAACAGATACGCCCATTCCCACCCACACTCGGAAATTATATAGATATAACAAAGAGAAATGGTTCAACGTGGCAGGCTTCACCAATGTCGTCTTCGAAGTCTTCCATTAACGAGAGGAGATATGTGCTGCTGCTATAGATCAGGATGATGCATACAACAGCGCAACATTTGAATACTGCATGCACATGTTCCTCAAACAGGCGGTGCACCCCTTCCTCATTAGATAGATCGCTGCTGCACTGTTTCAAAGGAAGGCGATACTTAAATGTGGAAGTTGGTCATCCGAGCCAACATCCATTTGTCCAGGGCTTACCGCAGTCACCAGTTTTATTTAACGTGTACATAGTAACGATCGACTTCCGTTGTAAAGATGGTGGGATCTAGGTCGCGTTCTCTTGATCGTTGCAGTAAGTGCATTCGGAATCTGATTAATTTCGGTTCTCCGTTGTACTTTTCTGCGTTAAAGTAAAAGTTATGATCTTCTTATTACATCTGCGACGTTAAAGCGATGTTGTACGCCGGCAACAGTTCCTTTTGACAAATCAAGTGTTATGAATGCGACCTTTCAGCGTCTAGACTTGATCTGCGCTTTACGTCACATTGGTGCTGTTCATGGCCGTTGTTGGAATTCCTTGACGCAAGTTATTTTCATGTTACTTATCAATGTAAACTACTTCGTCAGCCGCAGTTTTATCTCTTTACGGAATTTGCACAGTGTTTTGTTCGTCATAGGCTGTTTTTACTAGAATAATCAGATATCGAAAGGGAGCGAAATTGTGTGTACGACTTTTTTCGTGTGCTACGTCATCATAATGATTCATCGTATATCCCTAGACTCTAGACCGGTCGTACGCTAATCTTACGGTCGGTTGTTTGATGCACGACGGGGATAATCTGACGATTAACTGTGTGTCTATATGTTCGGAATTGGAGTCAACAACGATGGCCTAACATCATCAAGCGCTATACATTTTAAAAAAATATGACGAACCTCATTTTCAAGAGGACGTGAACTCCCGGTATATGGTGGATAGGCGGCGGGAACAATTGAAGGCTATGCATGAAAAGTGTTCCTTGTTGCAGTTTCCTCGTATTTCAAGTCCGGCTTGTTGCAGGAGCTACTGAGTTAAGTGCTCTGTGCACACCGTGAGCTGTGCGTTTCATCCGTTTTGATCATGTATCGACTTTCCGATTGTTTACGATGAATGATGATACCGTAAGACGGGGAACAGAAAGCCGTGTTCGCTTTCTGTGCTGTTTCGCCTTGAGTCTTTTGGCGTGTGCTGAGACTGCTATGATGGGGATTTCAGCTGTCTTTATTTGTTTGTGAGATACGATATTAATTCGGATGATTCCACTAACACGGGCGGTCGCGCAATTATGGATTTTAATTCATTTGCAGTGATACCGTGGCACTCCATAACCATCACCACAAATGTCAGTACGATGCAAATTGACAGACTGGAGAAAATACAGAATGAAGATATGTACACCTTGGGATGTACAAGAGTCATCCCTTTGTACCAATGAGGTACCTTCTTGACTTTCCAACAATGGATGACAAGATCAAGATCTGGGGGGCACAAGCATACCTGAAGATAAGTGCAAATAAAAAGCTTACACTGCACCACGAGATCAGTACAGGGAAAGATTGCAGGCTAAAAAAGAGGCAAATCATCCGTTACAAACGGATCCGTAATAAGTCGCCAAATGTATGCATAACCATTTATAGCACGCTCCGCAGGTTGAATAGTCAAAGAAGACAGTGGTGAATCCACTATGACCACGGGTAGCATGAAGATTGATGTGATGGCAGTGACCAGGTCATTCATCTGGTTAGAATCACAAGACTACACTCACGCCTGCATACTAAGTGATTCGATGAGCATGACAGGAAATGTGGAGGCAAGCTCTGTCCGCAGGTAATGTGTAGAGTCATTACAGAAATTCAAAATGTGTAGTCACCTTTGTCTATATCCTTGGACATGCGGGAGTACGAGGATATGAAAGAGTGGACTGGTTGGCTAGCCGTACTGTCGTTGAAGACGGTCAACCAATGTATCGGGCGGACGTTATTCATTCCCTCCAAGATGTGGGAAGGGCACACTAATTTGTCAACAATGAGTCCACGTCACTCCTTCGGATGAAAGAGATGGCAGTTAGGATGAGCACACCCAGAAACGAGAAACCTTGTGGACGTATAATTATTCGTGGTATTATTTCGTGGTGGGCTTCTTCAGAGTAATGATTTTCATTCAGAATCTGACAGGTCTAACATTATGATTACTGCTTTCAAACAATAAATCACAAACCATCCTTCCTCCAATATTCCTCCTCTTCACGTAAGATATGGTTCTCACATTTTGCCCAGTAACCTGTGTCTATCTTTGAGAGAATGTCATTTGTAAGTGTATTAACATCGCATCGCTTAATTTGAAGGTTCTATTTTCAGCTGCTACTTAACCTTGGACTTTTGCTCAATCTAGTTCTATTGAATTTAAGTGTGAATGGTTAGGTGGCATTCTCAAACATCTATTTCCATGCTCTTGTATTGAATTGTCTGCACGAAATATGTGTGTCCATTGTGGCTGTTTTACAATGGAAAGCAATTCACATTTCAGGTACATGCCGTTAAATGGTATGTATTCCTGCGTGAGGCACATCTTTATTTAATCTTTTGTACTCGATTATGTCGGGACTATTTTCGTGTGCAACTATGTTATCTCGGTTGTCTGTCGACTTTGAAACTAAAACGAGTTCAACATTCTGCAACATCCCACTATGTCTACTACCTGCATATGCAACTATCAGCGCTGCCCTTTGCTGCTTAAGTACCAATATTTTAATACTTCCATCTGATAACTGCCATTCCTTTTCAATTGTGGTGAGAGTTGATCTGTGGTTCATATAAATATATAATATTGTTGCCCTATGTATGCATCATTTCCTTGACATGTAAATACTTGCTTCTCACATCTATTAGATGTGGCTTCTTACAAATGTTGTTTCCATCAGCGTATTAGTGAAGCATGCACTTCTCACAACTCTCCATAATGTAGATTATTTGTATTTTGTAAGATTTTGTTTTTGTCGAACAGCTTCTCTCATGGCTAATTTTACCAATGATTGACAAACACACACGGCCATAGAATGAACAAGTCAGGCCCACTGATCCACAGGGTTTTCCATCCTTTTTCATAAGTCTTTTCTCTTCGAAGAATTGCCTTAGCACAGTCTAAAATTATGTTATACCGTTCCTTATACATGCTCTCCATGATGTGCGATCACTTGCCAGATGTTCCCAGTCATTTTTAAAGATGAAGTCATTTATTCTTTTTTTGCAGTGATTTTTTTTTAAAAATAACTTATGACAATAAATAGTAAATATACACAATTTCAAGAGTTGAAACCAAACAGTTATTAAATTATAGCGTTTAAAAGAGGTGTGTGGGTTTTGGAACGGATTATAAATTCAAATCTGATAAATTGGATTTTATTTTGAAAACCAGGCGTGATTCGTGGCAGGTCGTAGCTGGTGCTGAATCTTGTGGAAACAATCCACAATCTTTATAAGCGAGTTCCAGTCCTTTGAAGATGTCCTTACCTACAATGTTAAACCAAAAGTTGTACCGCTAATTTATATGTTCCACATGGTGTTTAAGCATGCGTCAACGCTCCTATTAAGGATAACCAACTGCTTTTGCGTCTGTCGTATCCGTTGAATATCGTAAACGACGAATAATTATTCGTATATAACTATACGATTTGTTTTCAATTTTATAAAAACGGTCTTTACGACACATAGTACCATTACTGGTGTATGTCGGGGGAAAAAGGGGAGGGGGCACACGATAGAACCTGAGGGATAAAGGCCGCTTAGTCAATGCAGTCGCCACCAACAACAGTCGCCATTTTTTTTCACCCCCAATAGAAAAAATCCTTTCTGTATGCGGTGGGTTTCGAACACCGTACGTCGGCTTTTCAGCCAGCAGAACAGTGGTTTTAGCCGCACGGCCACGCGCACGACAATTCTGGTTAGAGAAATCTTTTATCATGACAAATAATTTAACACAACTTTTTATTCGAAATTATTCCAGAAGTTCTCTGTTGGAAATCTGTTTCTTCCAAACTCTTAATAGTTTTTGTCTGTAATAAAATAACCCAAACGAACTGTATTCTCTGCTGTACTCATTCTGCAGTAATTCAAATTATTTCTTTTCAATAAGCAATTGTATCATGCCTGCTTTATCACTCTAGTATGGTGTAGTTTCATATTTTGGATTGGAAATGGAGTTTCAGGCTGTTTTATTTATAGATAGATACTTTTTTTTTCAACTTAGTACACGGAGTTATCGCGATACAGAAAAAAGAAATATACACAGTCCATCTTTCCTGGAAAGTACACAATTTCTAGTCCACTTTTATTTGTATGTATGGCAGCGCCTTGTGTAACTAAATTATGGCAATTGATTACTAACTTTAAACTACTTTCATACTAAAATATACCTATTATTGACCTCCACCCTCACGATTCCTTCTCTTTACCTATATCAAAATACACATCTACTTCACCATTTTGATTTAAGAGATTTACCGATCGAAGAAAAAAACAACCGTAGTCTCAGCCTATCATTATAAAAATTATCGACCTTATCAGCTAGAGTTCATTTCAACACGTATTAAACTTGTACGATTCAGTGATTTGATTAAATTATTTCACTTCTGTCAACACTGTTTAGCAAATCATTATAATTTATGTATGTTTTCTCTTTCATAATTTCTTTTTTTTTTGTACGTGTGTGTTATTTTATAAGTCTACCTTTGTTTCAGCTCACGAGCTGATTTATATAATAATTTTAAATAATTTATGCAGACCTAACAAAAGTGCATAACTGGCAGTTCTGGTCCAAGAGTCGTAGACTGTCAACCCCAACTCTTTTAGAAGGTTTTTACCATTGTTTGCTCGCCCTTGAAGGTTATCGTCTATATTGTATTTCAAATTGTGTCATTCTCTGTATTGAATTCTCATGATAGCCGTGTTGTTATTATAAATTTTCTTTTTTTTCTTCTTAGCTTTCACCAGTTTTGTGGGCGTTGTGTCTCTAGTTCTAGGGCAACGTCGTGATATCTGCACTTTTCGGTTCGACACACCCGACTTCGGGATCAATAGATTTTTGCTTCACAATTGTGCCAGGTCAGTGGCCATTTCGGGTCACATCTTATCGACTTTAACTACCAAGGGTTCATCAAGGGTTCGTGCGTAAGTTCACAAGTGATCTCCTGTTTTTCGCCGTTATCCGAGAGGGTAGGACGTCGGATCTCACTACCCAGAGATCACAGAAGGGTAGGGAACAGGCAACTAATTGCATTGCTGCGGTAAAGCCGGTAGTGGGATGTGGTATACACTCCATAGAAGGGTATCGAAGAAACTATGGATTCCAAGTGGAAAATTCCAACCGCTATAGCGTAATTTCGAATCACGGACCTTACTGTTCAGAGGGCGACGTCTTACCTGTAGACCACCAAGTCCCTCTGATATTATAAATGACCTACATTAATAGTTTCGTAACCTTGACCGAAGGCATTTGATAGTTTGGACAGAGGAATGCTTTGGAGGTTTCTGAGTCATTACGGAATCCCCATGGGGTTTATTAGCCTGATAAAAACAGTGTGTGAAGGAGCGAAATGTGGTGTGGTGCATGAGGGACAGTTTACGGAGGCATTTGGAATGGGAACAGGAGTGGGGCAGGGATGCCTCCTGTCTCCGTTTCTCTTTCTGCTGGCCATAGATTGGATTGTGAGGGTAACTCAGGACGACGGAAGTGGGATCCAGTGGTCACTGACCAAGCGGCTTGATGATTTGGACTTTGCTGATGACATAGCTCTCCTATCACACAGCCATCAACAGATGCAGGATGGAATGAGTATATTGGATGAGAGATCGCAGCAGCTGGGACTAGAGATTAATAGAGATAAGACCAACATTATGAGAGTTAATGCAGTTGGCAATGGCCATATAAAACTGGGAGAAATGCCTCTGCTGGATGTACGGTCTTACATATATCTGGGCGGTGGTATAGATAGGGAGGGAGGAACAGAGGGTGATACCGAGATGGGGATGTCAAGGGCAAGGGGAGCTTTCGTTGCACTGGGAGGCATGTGGAGGTCCAGGGAAATTGGGCTAAATGCAAAAATAGAAATTTTCAACTCAGGTGTTGGGTCGGTCCTATTGTATGGCTGCGGGACATGGAGAATGACAAAATTGACAATCACGAAAGTGCGGACTTTCATTGATGGATGCTTGCGCAGAATGGGGGGATGGAGGTGGCAGGACAGGGTCACTAGCGTGGAGTTGTGGAGGTGTGCCGGTCGGATGCCGGTGGATAGGGAGATGCAGCGAAGGCGATGGCGATGGATGGGACACACGCTGCGGAAGCCGACTGGGAGTGTTGCACAACAGGCCCTTTTTTGGAATCCCCAGGGTAAAGGACAGGGAGGAAGACCAAGGAGTTCTTGGAGAAGACAGATAGAAGCAGAGATGAAGATGATGGGGAAGACATGGAATGATCTTAAAAGAATGGCAAAAAACAGAACGACTTGGAAAGTGTTTGTTGAAGACCTATGCTCCACCGGGAGCTAAAAGGTAAAAGAAGCAGAAGAAGAACCTTGACCGTCGTTGAAGTACTATTGACGACGTTTTCACAATTTTCTTCAAACATTTCACGATTATGAGCTACATTCTGAGATGCGACTACGTTAAATCCATTCTGTCCATTAAGTGATGTCTTGTTTGCTTCATACTGTGCCCTGTAGAATGGTCTTAGCGTGTCTGTTATTCCTGCAAAATGTCTGTCTCTTATTTTTATTTTACCCCGACATTAAATCTGCAATTGGTCATGTGAACCATTAAACCTTTATTACACACTTTTTCGTTGCTGATGTGACCTCGATGTGAGCATTTATTCGTCATTCAGGAACAACAGTGACTGTCCATATTTCGCTGGACTATAGAAACATGACAGACCTGGACCCTAGATGCAAGAACCTTAAAAGAAATAACCTCTACTGAGATGAAATGTGTTAGACGAAAGACAGGAAACAGTCTGACAGATAAGATCACAAATGAAGAACTGAGAAGGAAGCAAGGAATAGCCCCCGCCATAGAATATATAAATAAAAAAAACAACAGATAAAATGGTTTGGCCACGTGACAAGGCAGAAAGATCAAAACACAACACAACTAGCCTTCAATAAACGTTGTGAGATTACCAGACCCAATGGTCGACTACAAAAAAGATAGTTGTATGGAATTTTAGAAGCACTAGGAAACAACAGCAACAGAGGCGAACAGACGAGCAAAAGACCACAAATTATATCTCCCCTCGACGATGAAAGGCAAATGAGGAAGGAAAGAGGAAGAAGAAGATAGAAACAAAAGAAAGCCGTATCTATCTACCTACCTGCCTGCCTATATATATTTATGTCTCTCTCTGTCTGTCAATCTAGCCATCTATCTATCTTATGTCTGTCTGTCTGTCCGTCCACCTGCCTGTCAGAGATCTATCTATCTATCTATCTATCTATCTAATCTATCTATCTATCTATCTATCTATCTATCTATCTATCTATCTATCTATCTATCTATCTATCTATCTATCTATCTATCTATCTATCTATCTATCTATCTATCTATCTATCTATCTATCTATCTATCTATCTATCTATCTATCTATCTATCTATCTGTCTGTCTGTCTGTCTGTCTGTCTGTCTGTCTGTCTGTCTGTCTGTCTGTCTGTCTGTCTGTCTGTCTGTCTGTCTGTCTGTCTGTCTGTCTGTCTGTCTGTCTGTCTGTCTGTCTACCTACCTACCTACCTACCTATCTACCTACCTACCAATCTATCTACCTACCTACCAATCTACCTACCTATCTATCTATCTATCTATCTATCTATCTATCTATCTATCTATCTATCTATCTATCTATCTATCTATCTATCTATCTATCTATCTATCTATCTATCTATCTATCTATCTATCTATCTATCTATCTATCTATCTATCTATCTACCTATCTACCTATCTACCTATCTACCTATCTACCTATCTATCTATCTATCTATCTATCTATCTATCTATCTATCTATCTATCTATCTATCTATCTATCTATCTATCTATCTATCTATCTATCTATCTATCTATCTATCTATCTATCTATCTATCTATCTATCTATTGTCTTTTCGAGCCGAAGTCTGCACATGGAGCAGAAATTTAAGACTCTGTGCCCGACTATCTTTGTTATTAAGCATCAGACCTTGCACAAAACTCGCATTGTATCTCATCGTACGTTTCAGTTCTGGGCGAGAATTTCATTTCCGGCGAAGGAGCCGATGCCTTTATTTTCTATTCTTGCCTTTCGCGTCAGTGTTCTTTTCAATGTATCTCTTTTTCTTTTACCTTCTCGTTCCCAAACCGAGAGCTAGTTTTGAGATTCTCCTATTTTCTCTTGTCATCAAATGGACATGTGACTACCTTTTACTTTTGATTATAGTTGATATTTTTTATGCTTTGTCAATTCTCTTATTTCTGCACTAGTCTTAAATTCGCTCCAATGTTTACGAAGTATTTTACTGAGGCATTTTTTTTTCAAATGCATCTAATTTCTTTTCAATTCTTTTTTTTTCAACTATATATAAGGATAGATCATACATTTGATTTGAAAATTCTGAGCTTTGTTGTTGTGCTAAGTAATTTTGATTTACACATTGTATTAAGGTTTCTGAAAGTCATTGCTGCCTCCTGTTCTGAATCTAATTTATTTCTGTGTGTCTCTTCCTTGATCTATGCAGCTTCAAAGATATGCACAGTGATCTGCCTCTTCCACTGCTTTTCCTTCAAGATATAATTTTCTTCTGGATGAATATGATTTTTCATTACTATTGTTTTTTTCTTGGTTGATCTCAAGTCCTATTTTCCTAGCCATTGATGACAGGGCATTAATTTTTTTCTTGCATCATGCTCACATTGCTATTGAAAAGAACTATGACGACTGAAAAATCAAGGTCCTCTTAATGAGATTCAAGTATCCATCCAATGTCTTTGTTACCTGTACATCATTTTTGTTTTATGAAGTCGACAGCAATTCCAAATAGCAAAGGAGAAAAAATACATCACAACATCCTACAATCTACACGGATGGTTCTGTATCCCGCAGACAGCGCAGTTGTTGAGGTTTTGTATCATACCAACATAACAGAGAAGTGACTATGGAATCTGGCAATTATAACATTATGGTGCCCTGCATGAGAATGGAAATAGAACCAGCAACGGTGGCGATTCATGTTGGTTAAACAGAACGTGGGTCTTGGTAACTCACTCACAAAATATGCTACAAAGGATTGACATACAATGTCTGCAGCAGGAGTTGATGCATCTCTTGGATGGCTCTACAGTGAGCGCGTTAACTTGGGTGATATGTCCAGGGCACGCCCGGTGTACATGGCAATGAAATAGCCGACAAGCACGCTGGCAGCTTTGGCACTGAGTGTGGTGCTCTGACAATTAGGACATCGTCAGGTTTATTCTTCATTCCTTAAGAGAAGAGGAGGAGAATGGGTGGGGCAATGATGTGTATATTGAAAGACTAAGGAGTCTAAAGGTGGAAAAGGTCGATCCGAAGTGCTTATTGGGAAATGTAGATGTATCTATAATCAACAATTTACAGGAACAATCAGTCGGTATATGCTTCGAGAAATGCTGGGACGTCGGTGGAGCGGACATGGGAGGCCTCGACACTGCAATGCAATGAAACTGATTCCATGAATAGACTAGAATAGAATACTCACATACACCTTTTTTTCACTTAGTGAATTATTTCATTAGTGGCGTTTACAATTTTGACAAGTGCACATTAAGAGTATTTGGCGGACTTTAAAAGTGATCATACGTGATTAACGGATCGCCTTTGATCGTTGCGGCATCATTGTTTTCATTTAGTAGTAGTAGTAGTAGTAGTAGTTGTAGTAGTAGTAGTAGTAGTAGTAGTAGTAGTAGTAGTAGTAGTAGTAGTAGTAGTAGTAGTAAGAGTAGTAGTAGTAGTCTCTTTATTCAAGATGAAAGGCGTCCTGATGGATTTAGAAAAATTATTTTATAACATTTAACTACAAAGGTAGTCTGAATTTTGCACAAATCGTTTTTTGTTATATAATTTTAGGAAAATATCAAACTGTATGCTCTGACCATTACATTTTACTGTAAATTACGTTAGTTTTCTAACAATGCAAGTCAAAAGCGTTTCCATATCACATTGAAGAGGGCACAATTTTTCAATAGATTTTATATCTTAGAAAGTCTTTCAATCGATGGATAGTACAGAACTTTTAATCTGCAAAGGCGACGGTCAAGCAAAGAAGATAAATGAAAGTTGATGGTTTTCACAAAGAAATTAGTAGACGTGAGATTTTGAAAAAGTATGAATCGAATCAACTTCTGACACTGCGCAAGTAGTAAAGATGCCTTTTTTCGCCTCTAAAGGTTCAAAAACACGCACCAAAACCGCACCTCACGATGCACCAAAACCGCACGCGACTTACACCGTGCAAATTTTTTTTTTTTTTTGGCTTCCGCCAAATCGTCGATTTTTTTTGGGCTCCGCCAAATCGTCGGTTTGAATAAAAAGAGTTACCGTGTGCGGGATAATCTCAGGTAAAACGTCGATCTTCCGGTTATCTTCCGGTCACGTGATCGATGACGCGCCAGGTTACTCGTGACTTTGATGACGCGCCAGGTGACTCGTGACTTGACCGCTAGCTTGTGGATGTTGTGTGCGTGGTCCCGTATAGTTGGGTCCAGAGACCTGCTTTATGTAGTTACAGCTCAAGACACAAGTAAATACTGTAAGTTTATCATACTAGTGATGTCGAACTTTCTATAATAAGGGGCTCAAACCGTAAGTAAAAAGTATGTGCTGTAGCGTATATATTTGATATTTAAAAAATTATTGATGTGTTTCATATTCAAACAGCAAATTTTCCATGTCTCTGAAAGTTTTTGCTCATTCCTATCTCAATCGTTTACAATCTTCTCTAATCCTTTATTAGTACTAGGTTTTGAATTGGAATAAACGTGCTATAGCGTATATATTTGTTGTTTAAAAATTATTGTTTCATACTCAGACAACAAATTTTCCATGTTTAATAGTCAGACAACAAATTTTCACATTGCTCTCTCGTTCTCCCTCTCTCTCTCTCTCTCTCTTTCGTATCGTATCCAAGGTAACTGAAGTCAAATAAAAACCAATATTTCCTATATAAGTTTGAATAAAAGAATTTTATTTAGATATATATATATATATATATATATATATATATATATATATATATATATATATATATATATATATATATATGAGCATAAATAATGATAAAAAAAAGGTGTGAAAGTTCATTCCTTTCTCAATCTGTTACAATCTTCTCTAATCCTTTATTAGTACTTGGTTTTATAGTGGAATAAATGTGCTGTAACGTATATATTTGTTATTTAAAAATTTATTGATGTGTCTCTCTATCTCTCTCTCTCTCTCTCTCTCTCTCTCTTTTATACCCAATGTAACCTTTACAATCATTCTGGCGCTCAATCTCTCTCTCCCTCTCTCTCTCTCTCTCTCTCTCTCTCTCTCTCTCTCTTTCTCTCTCTTTCGTATCGTATCCAAGGTAACTCAAGTCAAATAAAAACCAATATTTCCTATATAAGTTTAAATGAAAGAATTGTATGAATAAATATGTCTTCTTCTTTTACCTTTTAGCTCCTGGTGGAGCATAGGTCTTCAACAAACACTTTCCAAGTCGTTCTGTTTTTTGCCATTCTTTTAAGATCATTCCATGTCTTCCCCATCATCTTCATCTGTGCTTCTATCTGTCTTCTCCAAGAATTCCTCGGTCTTCCTCTTTGTCTTTTCCCCTGGGGATTCCAAAAAAGGGCCTGTTGTGTAATACTCTCAGTTGGCCTCCGTAGTGTGTGTCCTATCCATCGCCATCGTCTTCGCTGTATCTCTTTATCCACTGGTATTTGACCGGTACATTTCCATAATTCCACGTTAGTGACTTTGTCCTGCCATTTCCATCCCTTTATTCTGCGCAAGCATCCATTAATGAAAGTCTGTACTTTCGTGATTGTCAATTTTGTCATTCTCCATGTTTCACAGCCATATAATAGGACCGACTTAACATTTGAGTTGAAAATTTTTATTTTTGTATTTAGCCTAATTTCTTTGGATTTCCATATGTTTCCCAGTGCAATGAAAGCTCCTCTTGCTTTTGATATCCTTATTTTGGTATCATTTTCTGTTCCTCCCTCTTTATCTATATTGCTGCCCAGATATATATAAGATTGTACGTCTAGTAGAGGTATTTCTCATAGTTTTATATGGTTATTGCCAACTGCATTAATTCTCATAATGTTGGTCTTATCTCTATTAATCTTTAGTCCTAGCTGTTGTAATCTCTCATCTAATATACTCATTTTATCCTGCATCTGTTGATGGCTGTGTGATAGGAGAGCTATGTCATCAGCAAAGTCTAAATCATCAAGTTGTTTGGTCAGTGACCACTGGATCCCATTTCTGTTGTTTTGAGTTATTTTCATAATCCAATCTATGGCCAGTAGAAAGAGAAATGGAGACAGGAGGCATCCTTGCCTTACTCCTGTTCTTATTTCAAATGCTTCTGTAAGCTGTCCTTCATGCACCACACTACATTTTGTTCCTTCATACATTGTTTTTATCAGGTTAATAAACTTTATGGGGATTCCGTAATGACTCAGCAACTTCCAAAGCATTCTTCTGTCCAAACTATCAAATGCCTTTTCGTAATCTATGAATCCAATATATAGTGGGGATTTTAGTTCTAAACTTTGTTCAACTATTATACGTATGGTAGTTATTTGATCAGCACATGATCTGTTCTTCCTAAAACCTGCTTGTTCATCTCTCAAGTGTTTCTCTATAGCCTCTTTTAGTCTCTCCAGAATGATTCTGCCTAATATTTTTCCTGGCACTGATAGTAGCATAATTCCCCTATAATTTGTGCACTCCTGTAAACTTCCTTTCTTTGGTAGTTTGATCATATAACCTTCTCTCCAGTCTTTAGGTATTTCTTCCCTCTCCCAAATTTTATCCAATAGATCCAGTAACATCTTGGTAGAGGTGTTAATATCTGCTTTGATGGCTTCCGAAGGAATTTCATCTGGTCCTGTGGCTTTACCATCTTTTAATAGTTTGATGGCTTTCATTATTTCTTCTTGCTTGGTTTTCCGCAGTTAACGTGTAACACTTCTTCTGCTGGTAGTATATCTGGAGGATTATTTGAGCCGGGTCTGTTCAAAAGTTCTTCAAAGTGTTCTTTCCATCTCTCCATTTGTTCCCTTATATTACTAAGCAGATTTCCTTTCTTGTCTTTGATAAAGGCGTTGATCTGTTTGTATTTTCCACCTAATTTCTTTGTGCTGTTGTACAGTTCTTTCATATTCCCTTTATTTGCTGCTTCTTCTGCCTCTTTAGCTAGTTCCTCTATATATTTCCTCTTATCCCTTTTAATGCATCTTCTCACTTCTTTGTTCACCTCTGTGTAAGCTTCCTGTGTCTTGGCTTTATTACTTCTTGTTTTGCTTTTATTTATGTCTGCTTTCTTGTTCTTTCTTTCATTAATTTTAGCCAGGGTCTCTGCTGTCATCCATGCCTTATTCTAGCGTTCTCTTTTCCCCAGTGTTTCTTCGCATGTCTCTTTCCATATATTTTTTACCTGTGTCCAATGATCTTCTATATTTATTGTATTTTCTAGTTGTTGGAGGACTTGGTATTTGTTTGATATTGTGACTGCGAATTTATCTTTAATTCCTTGTTCTTTAAGAAACCCTACATTGAAATACTTTCTACCCTTATTCGTTGTATTATACCTTTTTAATTTAATTTTAAGTTTGGCTAACAGAAGATGATGATCAGAAGCTATATCTGCCCCACTATATACTTTTACATCCTGTAAGGATGACTTAAACTTATTATTAATACATATGTGATCAATTTGATTTTCTGTTCTATGATCTGGTGACACCCATGTAGCTTTGTGTATTCTTTTATGTTGGAATATTGTTCCTCCTAGGCTCATTTGATTAAGGGCGCAGAAATTCACAAATATCTCTCCATTCTCGTTTATATCTCCAAGTCCATGTTTTCCCATAATCTCTTCGAAGCCTCTGTTGTCTGATCCTACCTTAGCATTTAGGTCTCCCATCAAGATTATAATATCCTTGGCTCGTCTTGCATCCATCTGTCATTGTAGCTGTTTATAAAAATCATCTTTAACTGAGTCATCTTTATCGTTGGTTGGTGCATAGCATTGTATAATGTGTAATTTTATTTTGTTTTTGGTTGTTCTAAATGTTGCTCTCACCAGTCTTGGTCCCACTGCATCCCATTCTATTAGTGTCTTCTGAGCATTTTTTGATAGCATTATAGCTACCCCTTCGCTATGTTGTGCTCCTGGTTCCTGGTGTCAATAAATATGTATATAAGCATAAATAATGATTAAAAAATGTGAAATTTGATTTCGGATTATACGAATAGCGTCATTAGCTTCTCTGGTCTGGTAGGTTTCTATATTCATACCTCCACCCCGTTAAAACATCCATACAGGATAGTCTAGGGATAACAAACAAAACATTATTAAACTTATAAATAAGCATCAAGTAGAAAATATAAATTTAAATGGGATATATATATATATATATATATATATATATATATATATATATATATATATATATATATATATATATATATATGGATGAAAATTAATATATGAGAGTATTAAATGTTTAAAGGGGAGGTGGTCACGTTGTCAGAATGAACCTGTCGTTTGATGTAGAAATAGGAGAGTGAGTTTCGATGTTGTGTGTATGTGTATACCGATCCCTTGTGTGTTTTAAACCCTATATTCTCACCACCCCCGGCTTGTTTTTTTGTTTAGGACCTCTGTAAAAGTATCCTTATCTAACTTATTATGGTGTTTATTAAGACCCTTGGTGCTAACTTTCGCATAATCCCCAAAACAGTAATAGGTCTTGCTACATAAGGATAGCATTCCATGACCCGAATATTCCAACTTGAACAGACCAGGAGTCCGTTTGTCGTATAACTGTCTCGCCTTACACTCGGAACAGTCATAATTTACGGTGCCCCTGTGGCGAACGAAATCTGCACGATGGACATCACAAGTCTCTGAAGGGAACCATTTGTCATACTGTGAGAAGAACTCGTTTACCTTATCACTTTTAACGACCCCTTCTAACGACGACTCACTGAGTGCCAAGTACAGACTATCAGTATCCATTTCACAGAGTTGAAAGTCGGACCTCTCTACGAATCTATCTAGGAAGTCATAGTAAAATTCCAACACCCTTAATTTGGCGTACTGGTAGACGAAAAACCAATCTGTGAAGGAAGATCCCACAGGATACCTCGTTTTCCCATCGACACCTCGTACAGGTCTTCAACAATAGGCGTCATGGTTTAAACCGCGGGCTATTTACCAACTTGGTTGTATCGGTCCCCTCTTTAACATAGGTCACGTCCACGTGTTTCGCCTATATTCGTCAAGGTCTTCCCATAGGCCGAGTTTCCAAGGAATTTCATCGTATCGCTAACAATCGACTGATTGGCATTTAAATCACTAGCCCGACGCGCCTCTGTGACCTTCTCACCAAACGCATTAAAACAACTAACGGGTAGGTACTCTACCACCTGATATATTCTGGTTACCTCCAAGCCATGCTTTAAATGCCACTTTAACAGGGGTGTGGCCAACAGCATCTATGTTCCACAATAACTACCCACGAGCGTACGTCTGGGGGTACGCAACAGCTTGTTTTTGGTAGCGTACTCACGCATAAAGGAACAGATATCATCTATGCCAACATCTAGATTTTTTAAAGATTGGGGGTCATCTCACTAAAATGGGCCTTTAATGTATCGGGGACGTGAATGTCACACTCGACGAGACCAAAAAACGACTCGTCTGAAACGGCTTTTATAATGGCGTCATCCGTGATGGGTTTATGTTTAGCAAAAGAAGGTTTAGAACCACGCAAGTTCTCACTTAAGAAGACCTGAATAGTCGGTGTTGTTTTCTTTAGTTTTTGCCACTCACATTCCCACATAACGACTTCGTGAACATCGTCGATGCTCTTGAAATAAGCCGTTTTTTCACAGGTTTTCCGGTACAATTTAGCCAATTGAATATTATTCACCGGATTGACTTCGCGATCCCGAGTGATGTCACAGTTTGGATGACCGTGAAAGAGACAACCGTGGAACTGACACACGGTTCCTATTGGCTTTATCCCACCCATCCACTCTAATCTTGCGTGTACCCAAAGCCTTCTCACGAGCGTTAAATTGGGTTCGCAGTTCGACCTGGTTTTGATGGGAAATCCAAGTCAGATACTCTCTACACTGACGCGTGTAATAGTTCACCTTAAGGGTTTTATACCCATCTTCAGCCTTGCGTATGAGCGTATAATCGGTGGGCATCCTTTGCATAAGTGCCCACAGATAAAGGGCATTGGCGTCATAGCCTTTAATGCTGTGCACCATTTTTTCAGTGTTTCTGATAAAAGTTCAATCCTGCTCGTGGTACCGATGAAAAATGATAGAGGGGCCTCCGACGATATTCTGTCTTATTGTATGATGGAAATCGGCTTGCTTTTTTGCAATCAGGGAAAACCCACATCTCGGCGGAGAGTTTTAAAAAGGTATCTAAGAGTTATTCCCGGGACCGAAATTGCGTTCTTAAACATGTCGATGTCCAAATCATCGTAAAATCAAACCTGTTTTTGTAAGGCTTCTAAGAAGGGGACCACATCTTTGTTGTTGTACCAAACCAAAAAGTCCCTAAAGGTCGTCATCTTAATGTCCTTCCAGACCATATTTGCACAGAGCGTACTCCTTTTCCGAAATATTACAATTTTTTAGTTTTGAAAAGAAAGTTGAGTGAGGAGGTAACTCCGTCTCATTCATCTTGTTTAAATTGGTTACGTACTCGTAACAGAAAACACCCTTGGTCTTCTCTACTTTATACGCTGCCAAGTACTTGCTTTAACTGAAACCTGGTGCTAGATAATTTACGATATCTAGGAACTTTAGCATCTTGGTGGCGAGACACATGATATTATTGTTTCGCTTAACTATAAAATTTATTTCACCCAGCCTGTTTTCTTCTTCGTCTATCCACTCCTTCTCCTCAACGAATTTTGATAATACCGACTTATTCACCACAAAAGCGGGCTCTGCCACAACAATTTTTTTAGCAAAACATGTCCCTCTGTCCGTATCCGTTGCGTCTATCGTCCCAGGGTTTGGAGAGCCTGTCTGCTTTATCACCGAGGGTGAACCTTAGAAGTTGATAAATAAAATGCTTAAATATCGAAATTCTATTGCAAAGGAGGCTTACAAAATTAAAAAAAAAATATTATTAAGAAGTGTTTAAAAAGCTGGCCGAGTGTGCACAAAGGCGTGCTCCGGAGGAGTCCGACCTGAGAGGTCGTTTAAAAGGTTATTTGAAACAGCTCCCAGTGATAGTTTTCAATTCGGGCAAGTACGACATAAATTTAATAAAGCCCTATTTAATAAATTCCAGTCCGGTCAGGTCGGGTAATTTTACCTAATACTGTATGCAGTAAACAGTACAACCTGTGGCTGCCCTGCTGCATGGTAAGCTCGAGAGAGTAAAAGACTAAGGGAGGGTACCCCGACGTAAAACAACCCCACTGCCTTGTGGGTGAGACTTTTTGGTCAAAGGCTAGCGGAGTCAACCGTAAACAAACCGACGGAAGGCAACAGAAAACCACCGTCGTAATTTTTTTGTATAATCATGAATCCCACACAACATTAGATATAACGACAACAACGTTAAGGGGGGTTCCCATGGAAAACCCTCGTTCGGTAGGGGATATCATGTGCTACAGGTGATAGCCGATCGTCATCAAGCTACTGTAAGCAAAATAAAGATTAAACAAACTCTAAAGATAGGTACATGGGATGTGAGAACACTCACGCAGAAGGGTAAACTAGACGCTAAGAGTGAAAATGAGTTACAAGAAATGTTGGACATTGTAGTGAAGGATAGCAAAAATAAAGGACTCAGCCTTAATAGCAAAAAGACAGAGGTAATGGTAACAACAAAGAAAAAGACATCACCTCAGTGCAAAGTAAAGACAAGTGGAGCACTATTAAAACAGGTAAATGAATTTAAATATTTGGGAACTTTTTTAACCTCAGACGGAAGATGTACAAAAGAGGTGAGATGTAGAATGGCTCAGGCAAAAGCAGCTTTCCAAAAAAGGAGGAAAATACTATGTAATCCATTTTTGACAATAGAAACAAGAAAAAGAGTTCTTAAATGTTACGTAGAGCCAGTCATAACATACGGATTCGAATCATGAACAATAGGACAACAGAAAATCACTAGAGTCTGTAGAAATGTGGTTTTACAGAAGAATGTTGAGAATGCCATGGACAGCAAAGAATAGTAATAAAGAGGTTCTGAGAAAGGTCAAAGCAAAAAGAGAGCTAATTTCCAATGTTAGAAAGAGACAATCATCATTTTTTGGTCATGTAATGAGAAGAGAGCAACTTGAATATATTGTAACAACTGGAAAAATTGAGGGACGAAGAGATAGAGGGAAGCAAAGAGAAAAAATAACAGACAGCTTAAGAGAATGGCTCGGCAGAAGGTCAACAACAGAAATGATAAATAGCTGACGAGACATGATCACCTACGCCACTAGTCCCGGTACTTGATGATGATGATTTAATAAATTACTTCATTACTGCCTCCGACACCGACCAGGAAGGCGAGAGCGAGGATGATGACGAGGAGGAGCACGATTGGGAAGGTGAGAGACAGGATGTTGAGAAGGAGGAGTGGATAGACGAAGAAGAAAACACTTTTACACGCAGAAAGAACTATTACACGCATCAATGTAGAGAGTATCTGACTTGGATTTCCCATCAAAACCAGGTCGAACTGCGAACCCAATGTAACGCTCGTGAGAAGGCTTTTAGTACACGCGATTAGAGTGGATGAGTGGGATAAAGCCAATAGGAACCTTGTGTCAGTTCCACGGTTGTCACTTTCACTGTCACCCAGACTGTGACATCACTCGGGATCGCGAAGTCAATCCGGTGAATAATATTCAATTGGCTAAATTGTACCGGAAAACCTGTGAAATAACGGCTTATTTCAAGAGCATCGACGATGTTCACGTAGTCGTTATGTGGGAATGTGAGTGGCAAAAACTAAAGAAATCAACACCGACTATTCAGGTCTTCCTAAGTGAGAGCTTGCGTGGTTCTAAACCCTCTTTTGCTAAACATAAACCCATCAAGGATGACGCCATTATAAAAGCCGTTTCAGACGAGTCGTTTTTTGGTCTCGTCGAGTGTGACATTCATGTCCCCGATGCATTAAAGGTCCATTTTAGTGAGATGACCCCCATCTTTAAAAATCTAGATGTTGGCATAGATGATATCGGTTCCTTTATACGTGAGTACGCTACCAAAAACAAGCTGTTGCGTACCCCCAGACGTACGCTCGCGGGTAGTTATTGTGGAACAAAGATTCTGTTGGCCACACCCCTGTTAAAGTGGTATTTAAAGCATGGCTTGGAGGTAACCAGAATATATCAGGTGGTAGAGTACCTACCCGTTAGTTGTTTGTTTTAATGCGTTTGGTGAGAAGGTCACAGAGGCGTGTCGGGCTGGTGATTTAAATGCCAATCAGTCGATTGTTAGCGATACGATGAAACTCCTTGGAAACTCGGCCTATGGGAAGACCTTGACGAATATGGCGAAACACGTGGACGTGACCTATGTTAAAGAGGGGACCGATACAACTAAGTTGGTAAATAGCCCGCAGTTTAAACCATGACGCCTATTGTTGAAAACCTGTACGAGGTGTCGATGGGAAAACGAGGTATCCTGTGGGATCTTCCTTCACAGATTGGTTTTTTCGTCTACCAGTACGCCAAATTGAGGAGTTGGAATTTTCCTATGACTTCCTAGATAGATTCGTAGAGAGGTCCGACTTTCAACTCTGTGAAATGGATACTGATAGTCTGTACTTGGCACTCAGTGAGTCGTCGTTAGAAGGGGTCGTTAAAAGTGATAAGGTAAACGAGTTCTTCTCACAGTATGACAAATGGTTCCCTTCAGAGACTTGTGATGTCCATCGTGCAGATTTCGTTCGCCACAGGGGCACCGTAAATTATGACTGTTCCGAGTGTAAGGCGAGACAGTTATACGACAAACGGACTCCTGGTCTGTTCAAGTTGGAATATTCGGGTCATGGAATGCTATCCTTATGTAGCAAGACCTATTACTGTTTTGGGGATTATGCGAAAGTTAGCACCAAGGGTCTTAATAAACACCATAATAAGTTAGATATGGATACTTTTGCAGAGGTCCTAAACAAAAAACAAGCCGGGGGTGGTGAGAATATAGGGTGTAAAACACACAAGGGATCGGTATACACATACACACAACATCGAAACTCATTCTCCTATTTCTACATCAAACGACAGGTTCATTCTGACAACGTGACCACTTCCCCTTTAAAAATTTAATACTCTCATATATTAATTTTCATCCATATATATATATATATATATATATATATATATATATATATATATATATATATATATATATATATATATATATATTTTCTACTTGATTCTTATTTATAAGTTTAATAATGTTTTGTTTATTATCCCTAGACTATCCTCCTGTATGGTGGTTTTAACGGAAGTGGTGGAGGTATGAATATAGAAACCTACCAGACCAGAGAAGCTAATGACGCTATTCGTATAATCCGAAATCAAATTTCACATTTTTTAATCATTATTTATGCTTATATACATATTTATTCATACAATTCTTTCATTTAAACTTATATAGGAAATATTGGTTTTTATTTGACTTGAGTTACCTTGGATACGATACGAAAGAGAGAGAGAGAAAGAGAGGGAGAGAAAGAGAGGGAGAGAGAGATTGAGCGCCAGAATGATTGTAAAGGTTACCTTGGGTATGAAAGAGAGAGAGAGAGAGATAGAGAGACACATCAATAAATTTTTAAATAACAAATATATACGTTACAGCACATTTATTCCACTACAAAACCAGTACTAATAAAGGATTAGAGAAGATTGTAACAGATTGAGAAAGGAATGAACTTTCACACCTTTTTTTATCATTATTTATGCTCATATATATATATATATATATATATATATATATATATATATATATATATATATATATATAATTCTTTTATTTAAACTTATATATGTAATGTTGGTTTTTATTTGACTTGAGATACCTTGGATACGATACGAGAGAGAGAGAGAGAGCGAGGGAGAACGAGAGAGGAATGTGGAAAATTTGTTGTCTGACTATGAAACATGGAAAATTTGTTGTCTGAGTATGAAACAAAAATTTTTAAACAACAAATATATACTCTGAAGCACATTTATTCCACTACAAAACCTAGTACAAATAAAGGATTAGAGAAGATTGTAAACGATTGAGATAGGAATTAGCAAAAACTTTCAGAGACATGGAAAATTTGTTGTCTGAATATGAAACACATCAATACATTTTTAATAACAAATATATACGCTACAGCACATTTATTCCACTACAAAACCAAGTACTAATAAAGGATTAGAGAAGATTGTTAACGATTGAGATAGGAATGAACAAAAACTTTCAGAGACATGGAAAATTTGTTCTCTGAATATGAAACACATTAGTAAATTTTTTTAATAATTAATATATACGCTACAGCACATTTATTCCACTACAAAACCTAGTACTAATAAAGGATTAGAGAAGATTGTAAACGATTGAGATAGGAAAGAACAAAAACTTTCAGAGACATGGAAAATTTGTTGTCTGAATATGAAACACATCAATAAATTTTTTAAATAACAAATATATACGCTACAGCACATTTATTCCACTACAAAACCTAGTACTAATAAAGGATTAGAGAAGATTGTAAACGATTGAGATAGGAAAGAACAAAAACTTTCAGAGACATGGAACATTTGTTATCTGAATATAAAACACATCAATACATTTTTAAATAACAAATATATACGCTACAGCACATACTTTTTACTTACGGTTTGAGCCCCTTATTATAGAAAGTTCGACATCACTAGTATGATAAACTTACAGTATTTACTTGTGTCTTGAGCTGTAACTACATAAAGCAGGTCTCTGGACCCAACTATACGGGACCACGCACACAACATCCACAAGCTAGCGGTCAAGTCACGAGTCACCTGGCGCGTCATCAAAGTCACGAGTAACCTGGCGCGTCATCGAATCACGTGACCGGAAGATGGCCGGAAGATCGACGTTTTCCCTGAGATAATCCCCCACACGGTAACCTTTTTCATTAAAATCGACGAGTTGGCGGAGCCCAAAAGAAAATCGACGATTTGGCGGAACCCAAAAAAAAAATGTTGCACGGTGCAAGTCGCGTGCAGTTTTGGTGCATCGAGCGGTGCGGTTTTGGTGCATCGTGCGGTTTCGGTGCGTGTTTTTGCACTTTTAGGATGCGAAAACAGGCAACTATATTACTTGCGCAAAACTTAAGTTCGATTGCAATTAGAATGTGGTATTGAAATCTCCTGGACTAGATAATATAACTAAAGAAGAACTTGAAGCCATGGGTGATTTTGGAATTGAAATAATAACAAAAAAATTGAATGATATCTACAACAGCGGATATATACCAGACGACATGCTCAAATCAATATTCATAGCCCTACCAAAGAAATCGGGTGCGATTGAATGCGATGATCATCGCACAATAAGCCTTATGAGTCATATGACTAAGATATTACTAAGAATCATCATGCGAAGAGTGCGAAACAAAATCAGTCCAGAAATTAGCGATGAACAGTGTGGTTTTGTTAGAGATAAAGGAACAAGCAATGCCATTTATTTAATAAGATCTTTAGTAGAAAGAGCCATAGAGGTGAAAACAGATCTATTCCTATGTTTCATATATTACACCAAGACATTTGACAAAGTAAAGCACCAAGAAATCATCAACATTTTAGAAAGCATAAACGTAGACAGCAAAAATCTAAGAATAATAACGAACATGTACTGGCAACAAACAGCGGCCATAAGAACTGGAAATCAATTGGGAATGTTTCAACAAATAATACAGGGTGTTAGACAAAGTTGTGTGCTGTCACCAGATTTGTTTAATATTTATAGTGAGATTATTTTAAGATCCATAAGGGGCATGCCTGGAATAACAATTTGAGGACATAATATAAATAAACTAAGGTATGCTGATGATACAGTATTAATCGCTAAGAGTGAAAATAAGTTACAAGAAATGTTGGACATTATAGTGAAAGAAAGCAAAAATAAAGGACTCAGCCTTAATAGCAAAGAAGACAGAGGTAATAGTAACAACAAAGAAAAAGACATCACCTCAGTACAAAATAAAGAAAAAGTGCAACAATATTAAAACAGGTAAATGAATTTAAATATTTGGGAACTTTGTTAACCTCAGACGGAAGATGTACAAAAGAGGTGAGATGCAAAATGGCTCAGGCAAAAGCAGCTTTCAAAAAAATTAGGAAAATACTATGCAATCCATTTTTGACAATAGAAACAAGAAAAAGAGTTCTTAAATGTTACGTAGAGCCAGTTTTAACATATGGATGCGAGTCATGGACAATAAGACAACAGACAAGAAAATAGTGAAAATTTTCTGAAAGAGGTCAAAGCAAAAATAGAGCTAATTTCCAATATTAGGAAGATATCATCATTTTTTGGCCATGTAATGAGAAGAGAACAACTGGAATATATTGTAACAACTGGAAACATTTAGGGACGAAGAGATAGAGGGAAGCAAAGAGAAAAAATAACAGACAGCTTAAGAGAATGACTTGGCAGAAGGTCAACAACAGAAATGATAAATAGCTGCCGAGATTGAAAGCTGTGGAGAGACATGATCACCTACGCCACTAGGCCCGGTACTTGATGATGATGGTGATGATTGAAATCTCAAAAACGAATCTTTGGAAGATCATAAGAGGCGTTGGTTTCACTTTTTGAAAATCTGCTATTGGTAGAAATATTGTTTGTGGAAAGCCACACCTGATAGCTGCCCTAAGCAATTACATGAGGCAGATCCGTGAGAGACGAATGGAAGGCTACGATTATAGTATATTTGGATGAAATGAGGGTCAATGCTCGTCATACATATGAGAAAGAATGGCAATCAGTTGACAGAGAAAATAAAAGAAACATCCCCAGTAGCAAAGGACAACGCATTATATTGGTACAGCACGTAGGCAGTAGAGAGAATGATCTTGTTAATGACACACAACTTATTGTTCAATCAAAGTCTACAGACAATTGGGACCTCAACACCGAAATGAATGGACGAATTTTCAGAGACTGGATAGAGAACACTCTACTCCCCTTTCTGGACAGACCTTCATGTCTTGTAATGGACAATGCATCCTATCATAATGCGGTAGCACTGGAGGACAAAGTTCCGAATTCGTCAAGCACAAAAGATCAAATCAGCACATGGCTTAGAAAAGAAAATGTTTCCTTTCCAAACACCCAGTTAAAACCAGAGTTGTTGCAACTTGTTAGACAAACCAAGAAGACAGTTATATCAAATTGATAAAATAATTGCAAAGTATGGCCACACATCTCTTAGCATCCCACCTTATCATTCGCACCTCAACCCAAAAGAACGTGTGTTGGTTAAAGCCAAAGGGCTAGTTAAGAACACGACGTTTAAAATTTGTGATGTTCAAGAATTGACGCATGATGCCCTCTCAACGATAGACATTGAATACTTGAGAAAATGTGATGATCATGTGCTCAGAGAAGAGGAACAATACTGGCAACGAGATGGATTACAGTTTGTCTAACCTATAACAGTTGTTAACCTCTTAGAGCTTCTGATTCGGAATGACATATGTGGACAATTTTGTTGATGACACTCATACTATTTGCTGACTATGTGTGTTTGATGTTCTGGTTGTTCCGTATGCTTTGCTGATGACACGCCTGCTATTAGGCGAATATGTGTGTTTGATACTTTGGTCAAAATTTACCTATCTGTACGACGAAGATATAAAATTAAATGAAAAACGTGCCCTCTTCAATGTAATACGGATACGCCTTTGGCTCGCATTTTTAGAAAATTAACATAATTTACAGTAAAATCTAATGTTTAGAACACGCGGTTTAATATATTCCTATAATTATATAACAAAAAACGATTTGTTAAAAATTCAGACTACCTTTGTTCTTAAATGTTATAAAATGTGAAGGTCGGTGAAAAAATAAGGTTTCATGTTAAAGAATTACAGAAATTAGTCAGTTTCCGAGATAATTGATAAACTCTGTGGGCACGAATTTGTGAACGAACTATAATAACATCTTTGTCAAAATCATCAACTTTCATTTTTCTTCCTTGCCTCACCGTCGCCTATGCAGCGTCAAAGTTCTGTCTTAGTCATCGATTGAAAGACTTTTAAATCTATATTTAGAGCTGACCGTGTTCTGTTTTCTGTTGTTTTTTTTAAATATCGGAATATATCCGACCCCTTTTAGATTCCTTGCAAAAGTGTCTGTACAATAAGACAGTTACCTTTTGCATAGTGATGAATTTACACTTTAAACTCTTCATGGTTTTAAAAATCAAGTAGTCACTTCACAACAGCTTACACATTATCACACAAGCAGGAATATTCATTAATAGTAAATATTTGGTCAAAATACGCATCTGAACCAATTTAACAGTCCTAAGAGTGTGGCTCGCTCTTTTTACAAGTTAATAGTGCGAAACGGTGCTAAGATTGTGTGGCGAGCACGTGAAATTTTCCTTTTTAAATGGTGAGTTTATTACAACAAATGTGGGTATTGTAAACTCTTAAAATTTAGGACAAGCAAGAAAATCATATTTTTATATACCTCATATAAGCAAAAATATTTCCTAACTGCATGACAGTAGGGCAAAAAATCAGACTGAAGGTCGGTGAAAAAATAAAATTTCACGAAAAAGAATTATAGAAATTCATCAAACAGTTTCCGAGATAAATAATAAACTCTGTGGGCACGAATTTCTGAACAAACTACATTAAGGTTGGCCAAGTTCACGCTATTCATGACACATTTACTAGATACCAAAAACAGATCTACTGTAACAGATATTGGTTTGTGGATAGAATTATCACAAGAAAAAATATCTTATTTGACAGAGGGACGCCTCTCAAGTTCAGAATAGTTGAGCATCAATTTGAGTTTTAAATACATTTGTAAGCACTCAATGCTTAGTATTTGGTCCTACAGTTTAAACCTTTGGATCCAAAACTGTACAATTCAAAATTGCTTTTGGTGTCAATGAAATATTTCATTCAAAACAAAATGCTGCAGAAAAATCCTTAGAATACTTGGGATACTGAAAAAGAACGATGCAAACATATTAAAATAATTTGTAAACATCTTACTGGCGAAATTAAAATGCGACCACGTCAAAAGACTTATTGTGCCTTAGATTAAACAATTATATAATTCATGGAAAAGGAGACAGGTTCAGAACAAGAATAGGGTGATTTCAAGACATCAAAGCGACCTTCAACTTGACAGCAGAAGATCTGGCTAGAGACATATGTTCTTTTAGACGAGCTGTGATAAGTACAACCTTCTGCAACGGATACGCAATAAGATGACTGTAAATATTCAGATCAAAGCAAACTTTTTGACGTCATAAGAAAACTCTCAGATACACAATGAAGCTCTGACATGTTGGCCTTTGAAGTCTCGTATGCATTCAGATCAACAGTAATCCACTAAAATAAAATAAATTGTAGGTTTTTTTTTCAATATTAAACTGGATATTATTAGATCCTTGGATAAAAATATGTTTGTTTCTAATGGTTTGCTGAAAGCATTCAGACCTACAACTTACTGTGAGGTATTGAATTTTAATTTACTGATATGTGAGAAACGTCCATACCCAAAGTGAGGCACTGGCAGCTCGATTATTTGTGTTATACTCTGAATATGGAATCATGTTTCGTAAAATTCTGCAAAATAAATGCAATGAGCAGAATATATAGACTGAAAATTATCTAGGGAGAAACTCCAAAGAGAGAAACATAAACATTCAGATAAGTCTTTCTTTTCCTTCCTTCCTCATTTGCCTTTTAGCGTCGAAGGGAGATATAATTTGCCATCTTTTTGCTCTTCTTTTTGTCTCTGCTGCTGCTATGTTTCCTAGTGTTTCAAATATTCCATCAATCCATCTTTTCGTAATCAACCTTTGGGTCTGGTGCGCTCGCAAAGTTTATTGAAGGATCGTTGTATTGTGTTTTGATCTTACTGCCTTATCAGGTGGCCAAACCATCGTATATATTGTTTCTTTATGTATTCTATGGCGGGGATTATTCCTAACTTTTTTCTGTTCTTCATTTCTGATCTTTTCTCTCATGGTGTTTCCTGTCATTTGTCTAACACATTCAATCTCGATTGAGGTTATTTTTCTTATTATTCTAGCATCTAGGGTCCAGGACTGGCATTGGTAGCACAAGGTTGGGATGAAGATTGTATTGTAGAGTGTCAGTTTTGCCTCTAGAGTTATTTTCTGATTGGACAATAGGGGTGATAGCTGTCAGATGATTTGACTAGCTTTGTTGCACCTTGAGTCTATTCTGCTGTTTCTGAATTATCGTCTGTTACTAAACTTCTTAGCCGCGATAACTCAATGGTTAGTGAACTTGACTAAAAAGGACAAGAGGTAGTTTTCGATCCCGACCGACGGCTTCCGGGTTCACCCAGCCTTAAATGGGATTTTTTTCGTATAAAGTAAAGCGGCACGGGCGTAATACCGACAACATTATCCCAAAAATCATGTGCTGAAGGTCTGAAATTTATGGTAACTAACACCATATTCCCTATACGCCACTTGGTGTGACGGGGGCTCTTTACTTTTTTTTTACTAAACTTCTTAGATTTGAAATTTCTCTGCTTGCTTTAGTTGTCTGTCGTCTATCGTTATGTTGATATTCTGTTTCTCCCTCGCGATATTTATGACTTCTGTTTTGTTGATATTGATATTCATATTGTATGCTGTGCCTGTGTTGTTGAGTCTACTTAAATGTTCTTGTAGGTTTCCTATTTTTCCGTGTGTTAGTGTTTTATTGTCTGCAAATAGAAGTTCGTTAATCTCTTCTGTCTTCGATATGTTGGCTAACTTTCATATGTAACACATGTATGTGATAGACAATAGGAGAGATAGTATACACACCTGTCTTACTCGTGATCTAACTTCGAAGAGATCTGTGTAAACTTCTGAAATTCTGACTGCAGGTGCTGTTGATCTAGAGACTTTTAATTAGGTTGGTTAGATGTTGACTTACTCCGTAAGTTATTAGTATGCTCCATAGTTGTTCTCTGTTTACTCAGTCGAATGCTTTTTTTCCTGGTTAATAAAAACTATGTATAAATTTTCATTGTGTTCTGCGGTCTTTTATGCAAGCTGTTTTAAGTTAAATAGCTCTTTTCCCATAATGTTGCTGTATAACTTTTCCACTTGGCTGAGAAGGG
This sequence comes from Megaustenia siamemsis, assembly GCA_032433765.1. NCBI lineage: Eukaryota > Metazoa > Mollusca > Gastropoda > Stylommatophora > Ariophantidae > Megaustenia > Megaustenia siamemsis. Next base: position 53,942,562 of record JAVIAB010000160.1, on the reverse strand, counting down.
ATTTATCTCTATATTGATAGCAGTCTCTCTTGCTACCTTTCTTTTTCCATATTGGTACAATTTTCTTGGGGTTTATGTTGGTGCGATTCGTTATTGAATATTCTGTGCTGCCAGGTGACTCGTGTTTCTTCTTCTGCGGCTCTTATTCCTACTATAGTCCGTTTCATAACTCGTGCCCAACTTCAAAACGCTATTACTCAGTAACCGTTTGTTAAAAACTGTTGAAATTTTCCAAATGTTATTAGAATGCAAAAGACCCTTTAAATGTATATTTAACAAATATCTTGCAGCTGCAGTTTTCTTAAAGCGGCGAATTTCTTTGATGTTTATCAAAATTGTAAATTGTGAACCCCTAAATAATAGAAATTACCGTAGTTGCTGGTCTATGATTAATTTTCACTAGGTAAAGGCGTGGCCGTAATGGGGAAATAACCTAATAAGACAAAACACCAGGAGAATTATTGTCTTCTCAGTTCGAGGACGGACGATAATATCAAGGTATACCTGTATGTCCAATTTTCATAGTTGTGTGGTCCTGAAAAGGACCGTTTGTTGAAATAATTTAAGGTAATATAGGGGCCAACATTGTGGGGGCTATATACTTTCATTCTGAATCAGACGAGTCTAAAAGATTAATAACTGTTTGGGGTTGAACATTCCACAAACCATCATTTTTCCAATATTCCTCTTCCTGTTTTAAGACGTGGTCTTCACCGCTTTTCCTCCCGTAAATCTGACTGGACTCCCCGCTCGGGCGAATCACAGGCTTTGGACCAGTTCATTAACAGTACCTACCGGGATATTAAGGCACTTCGTCCCCATAGGCTTCGACGCTCTAATCTTAGTAGTGAAGAGTACCAAGCCCTCCAGGATCTTCGCCGACGTGATGATATTGTCATCAAGCCGGCAGACAAGGGCGGCTCTGTGGTGGTATGGAGGAAAGACCTTTATATCCGGGAAGGTGATAAACAATTATCAGACTCGACTTTCTACCTCCCCACCCCCGACGACACTACTGTCTCTAATAACGCCGTGGTGCGTCGTACGATCCTCCGTTTCATTCAGGATGGATTACTTCCCTCTAGCTCCTCCCGCATGATCCTTCCTGACCACTGCTTGGGCAGACCCTCTTTCTATATGCTGCCTAAAATACATAAACCTGACTCTCCTGGACGTCCTATTGTCTCTTCCATCTCATGTCCTACTGTTCTCATTTCTGACTTCCTCGACAGTGTCTTTCAACCCATAGTTATGGGCCTCCCTTCGTATGTCAAAGACACTAACGACGCCCTTAACATCTTTTCCTCTATCACCCTCCTTCCTGATCGTCACTACCGCCTCTTCGTTATGGATGTCTGCTCCCTGTATACTTCTATTCCCCACTCCGACGGCCTTCAAGCTCTTCAGTTTTTCCTGGACCGTAGGATCCAACCCTCCATCGCCACTGGCGTCCTCCTCCGTCTAGCAGAATTAGTCTTGAACCTCAACTCTTTCGAGTTCAATGGCAATTTCTTCACCCAGATCAGCGGTGTGGCGATGGGCACTAAAATGGGCCCTAGCTATGCTTGTCTCTTCATGGGTTACCTTGAGCACCAAATCATCCATACCTACCAGGGCCCTCTTCCCCTCATGTATCGTAGGTACATTGATGACTGCATTGGTCTGTCTGACCTTCCAGAAGATGAGATCTCCCGTTTCATCGAATATGTCGGACATTTCCACCCCTCTATCCACATCACCTTCCACATCTCCACCTCCTCCGTATCTTTCCTGGACATCCTAGTCTCCTTGGGCACCTCTCATCTTCTCACCTCGGTCTTCTACAAGGCCACTGACTCCCATAGTTTCCTCCGCTACGACTCCTCTCATCCTACATCCTGCAAGAACTCTCTTCCCTATTCCCAGCTTCTCAGACTTCGTCGCCTTTGCCAAGACGACGAAGATTTCCTTCACAATGCCCACCTTATGCTTGATTTCTTCCGCCGACGTCTCTATCCTGAATCAGCTCTCCTCCCTGCCCTGCGTCGAGTTCTCCACACTTCACGTCAGTCTGCTCTTACCCCCTCTACTCATCCCCCCTCTGATAGAGTAGTGCTTGCTCTCACCCATCACCCTCACCACTACGCCGCTATTAGGACCATCCACCGCTACCTCCCTATTCTTCGATCTGACCCTACTACTCGTCTGCTCTTCCCTGACCCACCACTAGTGGCCTTTAGACGTGACCGGAACCTCCGAGACTTTCTTGTCAGGGGCCGTCTTCCTGCTGACCACTTCAGCCATCGAGGCACTATCCGCTGCAACCGGAGAGTATGTAAAACTTGTGACCACGTTCTCCAGACCGACACTGTCCTCTTCCCTAATGGTCCTTTCGAGATCAGAGAGGGATTCACTTGCACATCGCGGAACATCATTTATGCCATCATCTGTAAGCGATGCAAGTTGACCTACATCGGTCAGTCTGGTCGCAGAATCGGCGATAGGTGCCGTGAACACTTGAATGACATCACCCAAGAAGCGGACACTCCTGTAGCAGCCCACTTTAACTCGAGGGGCCATCGAGGTAAGACTGATGTCTTGGTAACTGGCCTAATATCATGCTCCTCTGATCACCACAGTCGGCTCACTCTTGAGCACCGTCTGATCGTTCGTTGGGGCTGCCTCACCCCTCGTGGCATCAATGTATCCCTGTCCCTCTGAGGACCCTCCGGCCTCCGACTCCACCCTCCCACCTATGGACCTCTCTTCCTATTTCTCTTCTTGGGTCCTCTACTCGTCCATCCCTGCTTTTCATATCCTCTTTGAGTAACCCCCATCTTGCCTTCTTCCTCCTAAACCCCCCCCCCTCTCCCTACACCTTTTTCTCTTCTGACTATCTTCATGTCCTTTACCTCTTTATCACTATATCACCTCTCCACCTGGACTGTACGTACGATCTCTCTGCCCACCTCTATTGTCCCTCGTCCTTCCTACCACCCCTCTGTTGATCTACTCCTAGCTCACCCCTCTCCTCTCTATTAACTTGTAGTCACTACTCATCTATACCTACTATTCCAGTATCCCCCTTATCCTGATGCCCACTTTCATTCCCCCCTTTGTTCTATCATTTCCCTACTTCTTTACCTCCTATGGTTCATACCTCTTGCACACCATCCCCTATTGCTCCACTTCTTCCAGACTTTCTCTTTTTCCATTCACTTCTGACCTACCGCCTCTCCCCTATCCAGTTTTCACATACCTGCTTCTTATCCCTCCTCTCCATACCTCCTCCTCCAATACTTCCCTACCTCCCGATAGACTAACTTCCTCCGGACCACCCCTCTATCGCCCTTCTCATTATACCGGCTTTATTATTCTTCCTCACCGTATCTCTTCCTCCAGTATCCAATCCTTCCTTTCGTTGACCTACCTGTCAACTCGTTCAGTTCGAGGCCATCCATTCTGTAGAGTCCATCTCTCTCACCCACTGCCTAGTTTACTACTTTGTCGTGTCATTCTATTTCTTTCTCTTAACCTCTCGCGTGATCTCTCACTTCCATTGTTGAGTGATTTATATGTATTGCTTGTTGTGTCCCAGGAGTATCCTCGTCTATGCCCCCTTTCCCCCCCCCCCCTTTTTGGTTTTCCCGATATTTGATCCTTTTTGCCCTCTTTACTGACCTGTCTTTGTCACGTGTTGCTTTCTATACACGTTCTCTGCGCTTTTAGTCATTTAGTCATTCCGACTGGTTTCAGCACGGATTACAGTTTTCCTGCTCCCTGCTCTGAGCTCAGCTAAGTACAATTTATTATACATTTTTCTCTCTCTTTTTCTATTTTATATATTTTGACGCCCATCATACCTCTCATCATGTAAAATTCATTTCTCTCTTTTCTTATTTTTGCATCCTACTTTCCTCGCCCTCCACTTTATCATCTAACATGTAGTAATTGTGCTTCACCGCTTGTTGTCGTTGTCCCTGTATTCTGAAGAAGGCCACAGGCCGAAACGTCAGTATTGTGTTGTGTTCTTTATTTGTAAAGCTGTCACCATACCTTGGAGTGTTTAGCACACCCCACCATTGGCTCTTCACATTTAGCCCAATAATCTTTGTCTATATTTAATAAAGCGAGATTAGCAAGAGTCTTTACATCGTCATACATATTTTGAATGTTGTATTTTCATCTGCCACTTGTCCTTTTAATTTTCCCCAGATTAGTTCTATTGGATTTAAATGAGCATGGTAAGGTGGCAGCCTCAAACTTATATGACCGTGCTCTTGGATAATCTTATCTATTTGAAAAATCTTTGTCCTTTGTTTTTGCTTTACTAGAGATATTAATTCCGGTTTTAAGTACATGTTATTAAATTGTATGTGCTCCTTTGTGAGCCATATCTTAATAGCATCATTTGTACTGGATGACGTCGGGACTTTATCTTCAAGTGCAACAATGTTGTGGTACGCTGCATTGTCCATTATTAGGCAAGATGGTCGATCTAGTGATGGGAGAACAGAATTTTCAATCCAACGTCGAAATATGTGACCATTCATCTCAGAGTGATAATCCCGATTGTCTATGGATTTTGAAAGAAAAATGAGCTCTGCATTCTGTATTAGTCCATGTTGTCGACTACCTGCATGAGCAATTATCAAGCGCTGTCCTTTGCTGCTAGGTATTAATCTCTTAATCTTTCCATCTGATGACTGCCATTCCCTTTGGTTAGTGTGGTGAGCATTGATCCATGTTTCATCCAAGTAGACAATATCATAACCTTGCTTGCGCACCTCTTTTACTTCACGTCAGTACTTGCTTCTCATGACTACTATATGTGGCTTTTCACAGATGATGTTTCGTCCATTGGAATACTTTCTGAATGTAAAGCCTGCAGCTCTCACATTCCTCCATAATGTAGACTTTGATATTTCAATACTGTTGTTCTTTTTCAGCGATACTTTTAATTTTCTTATTGTAACAGTTTCATTCATACCCAACATTTTGCGAATTTCACTTCTAATAAGTTCACTGTCGAAATTATCCAACATTTTTGCTCTTCCTTGTGATTTTGTATATTTTGAACATTGACGGTCACGTGCTTGAATCCAGCGATTAAATGACCGTTTAGATAAATCCAAAATGTGTCTTGTCCTATTCTCAGGGTTTTCTAAAGAATGAAATAATCTTCCTCGTTTAGCCTCTTTGCAAAAATAGTCATACATTTTTATTGCGATGTTTTGTAAACTGCAGAATTTCATTTTAAGACTCATGATAAATGTTATAGTTCCACGTCTCCACCTATGAATGAACGGAAATGAAACACACAATTTCTCGTGTTTATTACAAGTGTCTAATTGTGTCAGAAAACCACGGTGGAAGCGTGCAAACACTGTCAATGTGACCGTGTATGGATTTTTACTCGCTATTTTTAACTTAAAATACTGTAAACATTAAGTTTTGACACATCAATGGGTCGTTATAAATTTATAAAAATCAAATAAGCAACAATAATAACCAAATGTTTTTTTAAATGAAATTAATTCCCTGTTGGGTTCTAATCATTATAACTTTACATGCAAATTTTGAGCAACTTACAACAAGCGGTTAAAAAGCTATCGATTTTAAAAGTTGGGCACGAGTTATGAAACGGACTATAGTATGTTATCTATTCCCGATGCTTTATTTCTTGGTGCATATTGGATTACTTCTTCGATATCCTCTTTCGTGATGTTCAATTTAGTATTTTTGCATTCGTGTGTGCTTTTTGTTGTGTTATTGTTGGTTTGTGCTATGTTCAACAAGTCTTCGAAATATTCGTTCCATCTCTGTTGCAGATGCTGGTTATTTAGTACTGGCTGTTCATCTTTGCCATTTTTTAAATCAATGGGATCGTGGTTTTCTTTTCTCGCCCTAGTTGCTTTTACTGCTTTGTTGAAGTATCTTGTGACTGTCTTAAAGTCCCTGCTCATATTTTGTCCAAATTCTTTTCAGGTATTTTGTTTAACTTTTTTTGGTCATAATTTTAACTTTTTTCCGGTCTAATGAATATTTTTCATATTCTTCTCCTTCCAATATTTAAATAGTTTCTTATTTTCTTTAACTACTTCTCTGATTGCGCCGTTCCACGATAGTGCACTCTTCTTCCCTTCTTTTGTCCTTAGTTTTGTTCCATCTACTGTTGTTGCGATGTTGTCGGTAGCCTAGTTGGGACTCGCCTGGCTACCGATGTTCGGACAACCCGTGTTCAATTACCGCTGGAAGCAGTGGGAGTTGATCTCGTGATTGGAAACCTTCCCCCCTCCCCTCTCCCCACGGTCGACCAAGCCACTGGAAGAAATGGGTACCAGAGTATTACTCTGGGAAGGTGAAGAATGTCGCCTCGAATCGTGACTTTCGATGCTTGCAGCGACAATATCTAAGGAAGTCTCCGAACACTTCTAAATAGGCGGCCGAGCACATATAGGTGAAAACACGCCGATTCAAGTATTATACTTTACCTTTACATTGGTTATTGTTTTCTTAAATTGTTTCCACTTTTCTTTTACTGTGCTTACTTCGTTAGGGAGTTTCTTGAATTCTTCCGTTAGTTATTCTTCTAGGATTTTCCTTGATTCTTTATCTTTTAATTGTTTTATTTTTATTGTCTGTTCTTTTTGCTTATTTTGTTTGTTTACGTATATTCTCTTTATTTTTTTGGCTGTCTGAGTGTAATCATAACCATTTTATGGTCCGTGTTGTCTATTATTACAGAATTAGTATTAGCTCTGCTGTCGATTACTCTTTTCTTGTTCTGTTTTCTTGTTAGTATAACATCTATCTGGGTTCTGCAGTGTTCGTGTCAGTGCTCCGTAGCGCGTCTCCTGCAGGTTATTCACCGTAATATCTGCTGTTTCATTTATCTAATACATTTTAGGTCCACCTTTTACCTTTTCCGATCTATTTTCTGATTGTTAAGGCTCTTCAAAGAGTATTGTCCTGTTGTGACCATATTACGTGCCCAAACCATTTGATAGGCTGTTTCTTAATATGATCCAGCACTGGTATCACTCCAATGCCTTTCCTTAAATCCTTTTTTTCTAATTCTGTTTTTTTCTGGTTTTTGGTTATGTTCAGTATTCATCTTAGTCATCTTAAATTTGTATTGACGATTTTTCTATTTTCTTTGCATTTGCGTGTTAGAAGCAAAGTCTAACTAATATAAAAGTGGTGAAAAGTTGAGCTATTGTATATAGTGCTGATTTGTATTAGATGTTACATTTTTGTTCTGTAATATTGAAGCCAGTTGTAAAATCAACTTGGATTGATTTTCAGCATTGGTTGTCAATCTCTCGAATTTTCTCACTGTTCGGTGTTAAACTTCCCAAATAATCCAAATTTATTAAATGCTTTCTTAATGTTTAGTTCACAATAGTTATGCTATTTTGGTTACGGAAGGCCCCGGTATCACTGCAAACGAATTAAAATCCATAATTGCTCAACCGCCAGTGAGTAGTGTAGAAAAGGGTTTTGAGCTTGAAATTTGTATCGCACTGCACGTGCCTGCTTCTCAGCATGCAATCTAAGGTAGGATTTTTGGCACCATGAAAGCTTGTGCATGGTACGATGCAATCATGTTGTTGTTATGACCGGCCGTGACCCCGATGGGTGGTCGGGTGGTCGGGTGACCGCTTATCTCGAGTGGGCAGCACGCCGGGGCTTATCTCAAGTGGGTTCGTATCTCGCGGGGGGTCTGTAGCTCGCCGCCGGCTATGGACAACAGTGGTTCTAAAACTTGTGTGTGTCGGCGGTTCTAAAACTTGCGCGCTCACGCCGGTTATCTTGCGGGCGGGAAAAGGGGAGAGGGGCCTTTATTGGTCAAATTGTGTTATTAGTATCATCGTGTGCCAGGATAGCAGTTCTTGGGGGGGGGGAGGGGGGCCTTTATTGGTCGAGTGTGTTATTAGTATCGTTAGCATCATGTGTGAGGTGGGTATTAGGCAACAGGAGGCGACATATAAAAAAAAATGCTGACAAGCAATGACGTCGAAAGCTTGTGCATGGTACGATGCAATCATGTTGTTGTTATGACCGGCCGTGACCCCGATGGGTGGTCGGGTGACCGCTTATCTCGAGTGGGCAGCACGCCGGGGCTTATCCCAAGTGGGTTCGTATCTCGCGGGTGGTCTGTAGCTCGCCGCCGGCTATGGACAACAGTGTTCTAAAACTTGTGTGTGTCGGCGGTTCTAAAACTTGCGCGCTCACGCCGGTTATCTTGCGGGCGGGAAAAGGGGGGGCCTTTATTGGTCAAATTGTGTTATTAGTATCATCGTTTGCCAGAATAGCGGTTCTTGGGGGGAAAAGGGGGGGGCCTTTATTGGTCGAGTGTGTTATTAGTATCGTTAGCATCATGTGTGAGGTGGGTATTAGGCAACAGGAGGCGACATGTAAAAAAAAAAATGCTGACAAGCAATGACGTTGAAGGGGGTATTGTTAGGAAAATGTAAATACGACTATCTCGCGGGCGACGCGGGTGGGAACTTGTTGGTCGGCACAGGGTGTGTTATTGTAGTATCGCTAACATCATATACCAGGTGTTATTATAGCAATTTTTAGTGACACATCATCATCATGTGCCACCTCGGCACGGGGGTCGTCGGGTCGGCGCGGGTCGGCTCGGGGCTCGGGCAACATCATCCTGTGTAGTAAGGTGTGCTAACATTAAATAGTGACGCTCTCTCTCTCTCTCTCTCTCTCTCTTTCACATTCATGATAAAGAAAAACAAAATTCGTTCTATATTTCACAACATTATTAATACAACAAATATAAAACACATATGAGAAAATATATATATTACTGTCCGTTTGTTGATAATTTTAAGCATCCGTGGGCCCCTCGAAGCCGAATTATCCACGGGGCGAGCAAATGATAAATGATACGGTCGTTTATGTGCTGTCTCGATGAAAAAGGCATGAGAATTCTGTAAAGTTTCGCACCACGACACTTAAGAAGTATATAATAAGCACAATATAGACAAATGTAGCGTGTGAGTTTTGCTCTATAAAGTTTAAAATATCCACGTGTCTGGGAGGCAAACCGTAGGAATCGAAATACTCACATTCGCCGAGACCGTTGTAAAAGAGGGCCACCAAATGCTCACCGGGTTCGTGTGCCGGGTCGGTGTTTATGACGAAGGCTGCGGTCGCCGTTGGGTCGATGCTGGGGGGTATGTGGTTTCGTGGAATGACACTAACAAGGGAACAACGTCGAACGAAAATATTCGACATCTTCTTCTACCTTTCTACCTTTTAGCACTCATTGGAGCATAGGTCTTCAACAAACACTTTCCAAGTCGTTCTGTTTTTTGCAATTCTTTTAAGATCATTCCATGTCTTCCCCATCATCTTCATTTCTGCTTCAATCTGTCTTCTCCAAGAATTCCTTGGTCTTCCTCTTTGTCTTTTCCCCTGGGGATTCCAAAAAGGGCATGTTGTGTAATACTCTCAGTTGGCTTCCGTAGTGTGTGTCCTATCCATCGCCATCGTCTTCGCTGTATTTCTTTATCCACTGGTATTTGACCGGTACATTTCCATAATTCCAAGTTAGTGACTTTGTTCAGCCATTTCCATCCCTTTATTCTGCGCAAGCATCCATTAATGAAAGTCTGTACCTTCGTGATTGTCAATTTTGTTATTCTCCATGTTTCACAGCCATATAATAGAACCGACTTAACATTGGAGTTGACAATTTTTATTTTTGTATTTAGCCTAATTTCTTTGGATTTCCATATGTTTCCCAGTGCAATGAAAGCTCCTCTTGCTTTTGATATCCTTATTTTGGTATCATTTTCTGTTCCTCCCTCTTTATCTATATTACTACCCAGAAATATATAACATTGTACGTCTAGTAGAGGTATTTCTCCTAATTTTCTTTGGTTATTGCCAACTGCATTAATTCTCATAATGTTGGTCTTATCTCTATTAATCTTTAGTCCTAGCTGTTGCGATCTCTCATCTAATATACTCATTTTATCTTGCATCTGTTGGTGGCTGTGTGATAGGAGAGCTATGTCATCAGCAAAGTCTAAATCATCAAGTTGTTTGGTCAGTGACCACTGGATCCCATTTCTGTTGTTTTGAGTTATTTTCATAATCCAATCTATGGCCAGTAGAAAGCGAAATGGCGACAGAAGGCATCCCTGCCTTACTCCTGTTCTTATTTCAAATGCTTCTGTAAGCTGTCCTTCATGCACCACACTACATTTTGTTCCTTCATACATTGTTTTTATCAGGTTAATAAACTTTATGGGGATTCCGTAATGACTCAGCAACTTCCAAAGCATTCTTCTGTCTAAACTATCAAATGCTTTTTCGTAATCTATGAATCCAATATATAGTGGGGATTTTAGTTCTAAACTTTGTTCAACTAGTATGCGTAGAGTAGTTATTTGATAACAACATGATCTGTTCTTCCTAAAACCTGCTTGTTCATCTCTCAAGTGTTTCTCTATAGCCTCTTTTAGTCTCTCTAGAATGATTCTGCCTAATATTTTTCCTGGCACTGATAGTAGCATAATTCCCCTATAATTTGTGCACTCCTGTAAACTTCCTTTCTTTGGTAGTTTGATCATATAACCTTCTTTCCAGTCTTTAGGTATTTCTTCCCTCTCCCAAATTTTATCCAATAGATTCGACATCAAAAGGTTGTAAATCTCCCTCGTGTTGATCTTCTCTCTCTCTCTCTCGAACGGCGAAGTCTGTTAGAATCTGCCTTGTCTTGGACACCTCGAGCACTGAGTCCAACTCGGCGTAGACGATAACTTGTAGGGGAGTAATTGTGGGAGCGGCAAACTTGAGTTTTATCGACAAGAGTCCGCTTGTGGCTAGCTCAAAATGGGAGCCGTCCAGTAGGCTGGACGAGAGGTCAACACCAAATATATGCAATATCCGTCCTTGAAATCTCTATAATCAACGTTATTCCCAGCGTCTTTACCAATCAGACCCATGGCCAGATTTGTACCGAAAAAAGCTCTAGCGTATTGATTTCGTTCAAAGTCCATAGTTAGAGGCTTTCCTGAGATTCATATCCCGTCGACCGTCAGGTTCATATAAATCAGACCAAAGTGTTGAAAATTGAACGGGTTAGTTGTATAAACACCATTAAACGCACTGGTCGTAATCAGCCCTATCACTATACGGGTCGGTGTTTGAGACAAAAATAAATTGTCTTGACTGTGGGAGAACATCCCTGGCTATCAGAGCTGTGAAAGAATGATTCCATCGGGGATCCATCCTCGCAAGTGCTACCAACTTTAGTGATTATACCACCGACAAAATAACAACGAGGGATTTTAGTTCAGCACGCCAGGTTTCCCCTCTTCAACTAACACTTATTTTAAAAACCACATCCTATATAGCACTTACAGGGGGAGTTTCCTAGTCTCAAGCCGCATTACATGAGACCGAGTTGTTACACGCATATGCGTACACAATTATTTCACACATCATATTTCCCACATATCACCCTGTTTGGACCTTTCCAGAGGTCACTGAACATGTCGCAACACAACTGATAACGTATTAACTCGCCTGATAACGTATTGCGTTAGCTACTATAAACGACGGTCCTCGACCCGATAAACGTAACGGGTATAAAACCCCCCAGTCGATCAGTGTACACGCACACACACACATAGATAACCAGCGTCTATTATAGGGTGGCTTGTGCTGGTTTTCTTTGAATATGGAGTCGTAGCTTGAATACGCCAATTTCGTTTGATGTCAGTGATCAGCGCATATTTATATCACGCGGTAATGAGACTGTAGTTCCATTGTCTAAAGATGGCGTTAAGGCAGTCTCGGTTTGTGTTTTTCGTAACAGACCATTGATAAATATAAGGACATATAGGGGTGATAGTTTTTTGAAGTTTCCTACCAGAACTGGGATAACACTATCGAGAGAGGAATTTATCACGTTAGTTGAGATGCGAGAGGACATTTTAACCGCTTATGCTAACCTCAACTACACGCCACCTCTCGTTAACCAGATCAACTTCACGCCACCTGTTGTTAACCACCAAAACTACACGCCACCTGTTAACCACCAAAACTACACGCCATCTCTCGTTAACCACCAGAACTACATACCATCTCTTGTTAACCCGAATCTCATCAACTACACGCCCCCTTTTGTTAACCAAGGGAACCTCACTCTTGTTAATCAGACGACAGATCCGGCAGCCAACATGGATGCCCCGGGTGTTTCAGCAGAGTCACCAATTACCTATACCAGCTTTGATCAAGGTTTTGTCAAAATGGAGGGCGGTTGTGTTTTGAAGGCTAATGAAACTTCCTATGCAACTGTGTTTGATAGACATTTAACACAAACAGACAGTACCGCCAAAACAGGAGGGAGGAACCCCAGACGCTTATAATTATCAACAATCGGACAGTAATATATATATTTTCTCATATGTGTTGTATATTTGTTGTATTAATAAAGTTGTGAAATATAGAACGAATTTTGATTTGCTTTACCATGAATGTGAAAGAGAGAGAGAGAGAGAGCGCGTCACTATTTAATGTTAGCACACCTTACTACACAGGATGATGTTGCCCGAGCCCCGAGCCGACCCGCGCCGACCCGACGACCCCCGTGCCGAGGTGGCACATGATGATGATGTGTCACTAAAAATCGCTATAATAACACCTGGTATATGATGTTAGCGATACTACAATAACACACCCTGTGCCGACCAACAAGTTCCCACCCGCGTCGCCCGCGAGATAGTCGTATTTACCTTTTCCTAACAATACCCCCTTCAACGTCATTGCTTGTCAGCATTTTTTTTTACATGTCGCCTCCTGTTGCCTAATACGCACCTCACACATGATGCTAACGATATTAATAACACACTCGACCAATAAAGGCCCCCCCCTTTCCCCCCAAGAACCGCTATCCTGGCAAACGATGATACTAATAACACAATTTGACCAATAAAGGCCCCCCTTTTCCCGCCCGCGAGATAACCGGCGTGAGCGCGCAAGTTTTAGAACCGCCGACACACACAAGTTTTAGAACACTGTTGTCCATAGCCGGCGGCGAGCTACAGACCACCCGCGAGATACGAACCCACTTGGGATAAGCCCCGGCATACTGCCCACTCGAGATAAGCGGTCACCCGACCACCCATCGGGGTCACGGCCGGTCATAACAACGACAAGATTGCATCGTATCATGCACAAGCTTTCATGGTGCCAAAAATCCTACCTTAGATTGCATGCTGAGATGCAGGTACGATGATATGCGATACATTTTCAAGCTCAAAACCCTTTTCTACACTACTCCCGTGCCAGCGAAATCAACAGAATTAATATCTCATCTCCCAAACAAAGAAAGGTAACTGTAGTCCCCATCGTAGCAGTCTCAGCACACGCCAAAAGACATAAGGCGAAACTGCGCAGAAAGTGAACACAGTCAACTGTTCCCTGTCATACGATATCATCTTTCATCGTTAACAATTGGAATATCGAAACATGATCAAAACGGATGAGACACACAGCTCACGGTGTGCACAGAGCATTTAACTCAATAGCTCCTGCAACAAGTCGGACTTGGAATATGAGGAAACTGTTATAAGGAACACTTTTCATACATAGCCTTTAATTGTTACCGCCGCCTATCCACCATATACCGAAAGTTCACGTCTTCTTGAAAATTTTGATCGTCGTATATTTGAAAAATGTATAGCGCTTGATGATGTTAGGCCATCGTTGTTGACTACAATTCCGAACATATAGACACACAGTTAGTCATCAGATTATCCCCGTCGCACAACAGACCGTAAGATTAGCGTACGGCCGGTCAAGGGATGTACGATGAGCTATTACGATGTGGTAGCACACACAAAAAATATATTTAAAAATTGAGTTATTTGCGGGTCATCATCATTGCACTCCGAACATGTCCATAGATGTTCAGATCACCTCCTCAGCAAGTCTCGCAGTGTCCAGCGAAAGACGACTTCAGTGCTGTGTTGGTTGATAAGTCTTCTTATACGGCTACTAAGTTTCCCGTTTCTGGCTGTGCCCATCTTAACTCCTATCTCTTTCATCAGAATGAGTGACGTGGACTCATTGTTATCGAAGTCCTGTGCCCTTCCTATGTCTCGGAGGGCATTGATAATATTCACCCGATCCATTGGTTGACCGTCCTCAACAAAAGCGCAGATAGCCAAACGGTCCGCTTTTTCATTTCCCCGTACTCCCGCATGTCCAGGGACGTAGGTTAAAGTGACCTTATGTATTTTTTACTTCTGCAATAACTAACCAATACATCCGTACAGAGCCCGCTTCTACTTTTTTTTATCATGCTCATCGTATCATTCAGTTTGCAGGCGTGGGTGTAGTCTTTTGACTTAAGTCACTGCCATAACCTTCATCATCATGCTACTCGTGATCATAACGTATGCACCACTGTCTTCCTTGACTATTGCCTGCCGAGCGTGCTGTAAAGGCCCATGCACTCCTTTGATGCCATATTACAGATTCGTCTGTATAGATGACTGGATCTTTCTCATCGGTGGTATTCAAGATAAGACTGTGTACCTCCGCATTAACCACGACTGAGTTCTGTTCCCTACATTTCCTGTCGAGTGTGACAATACACGAGAATATTCCCCTGTTTGACGTAGGCACCGGTATCCACTCCTCGCCAGCGTTGATATTGGTATGCCCACAGGCCTGTTTGATGATATCTTCTGCTCGGCCCATCCATGATTTGTCTCTTTGACACCTTCCCCTGTGTTGAGCTCGTGGTGCAATTGATGCCCTTTATCTGCACTTATCTTCAGGTATGCTTGTTTCCTTCAGATCTTGATCCTGTCATCCATGGTTGGAAAGTCAAAAAGATACCTCTTTGCTACACAGGGAGTGCCCCTCGTACACCCCAAGATAATGTGCGTAGCTTCATTCTGTATTTTCTCCAGCCTGTCAATGTGCGTCTTATTGACAGTGAGAATTGCCATGTTATACTCAATTGGTGCGAGGATACGTAGCCTCTGCTCGATGTTGGCAGCTGTCATGACCTTCAAGGCAGCTAATCCTTTGCGAGATTTTGTTATCACATGGTGGACGTAGTACCCAAACCACAGGCTGTGATCAAACTTAATTCCGACAGGTATGTCATCACACTGTCCCTGGTCACTTCATCAGCTCCTTTTATTACCACCGGTGTTTTCGTGTCAACAATATGATTGTTTAGAGAGAACCATGCAACTGATGCTTTATTAGGATTACCCAATGCACCTGATACTCCACACCAGGTAGAATTGCGATCGAGTTCGTTTTGCATTGTGGAGATTTCCCTTGTCTCTTCCCTGTCGATATACCAGAATATCATCAGCAAAAGTCATAGTTCTTCCCCTCCCATCCAGTTTCTGTTCCGTGATCGTTATTGTGTACACGTTAAATATAACTGGTGACAATGGTGTAGCCTTGTGGCAGCCCTGGAGAAATGGATGTTGGCTTGGATGGCCAACTTCCACATTTAAGAATCACCTTTCTCTGAAACAGTGCTGCAGCTATCTATTTGAAGAGACACTAGTGCACCGTCAGTTTCAGAAGCATGTGCATGAGGTGTTCTAATGATACTCTGATGTATGCATCTCCCAAATCTGTCGCAGCTGCACACGTCTCCTCTCGTACGTATGTGGAATTCTTCAAACACGTCATAGGAAAAGACTGCTTTATCGAGCCATGTCTCTTTGTTATATCTATAACCTCCAAGTGTGGGTGGGAATGCGTGTGCCTGTTAAAGGTGACAAATGAGTAAACGGGCAACTATTTTCTCCAGTAGCTTGCCCGCAGTGTTCTGCATCGTGATTATTCTGTAGGCACTAATCCAAGAATGGTCCTTGTTTGGCTTTGGTAGCAGTAGTAAATAGCTGTGTAGCCACTCCTCCTTAATCTGACCACTCTGAATGCTACCATTAAACTCTTTGGCCAGTGTTTGCAAGTCGTCGTTAGCTAAATCGCCTTTGTCGTCGTACCGAACACCACTATGACCAAGAGCAATGTTGTGTGACCTTTTAAGTGATTATACCGTGAGAATGATATCGGTTGCGATTGAGAGATCTTCTCCCTGCACTACATCCTCAAATAATTCTGAAAGATACACCTGTATCCTCATTTTTACAGTCTCATTTATTTGGTCAGCCTGCTCAATGTAGCGGGAAAGAAGGGCTTTCCGTTTTTTCGCATCAGATTTGTGCCATATCTGGCCTGTACTCTGTCTGTTATTACTCTTCTTATTATAGACTTCTGTCTGTTATTAATCTGTGTCGTATTGTGCCAGTCATGCTCTAATGAAGGCACTAGAATGTGGCTAGCGATTTTTCTGAGCACACTTTTTTGCAGAAATCATCCCACGTGTCATCCTTAGCCTGCCTAGCACATAGTTTAATATACGTCATTTTTGGTCGACCTCTTCTTACATAAGGGTGTCCGGTTAGCGCAATCGATAGGCGGTTGGCTTACCACGGCAACAGCCGGGGTTCGTACCCTGGCGAGGACACCTGGGTTTTACTAATTCCCTAAAAATTAGTGGGAGCCGCGATAGCTCAGTGGTTAGTGAACTAGACTACTACGGACAAGAGGTAGGGTTCGATCCCAACCGACGGCTCCGGGTTCACCCAGCCTTAAATGGGTACCGGATTTTTTCTGGGAAAGTAAAGCAGCACGGGCGTAATACCGACCACATTACCCCAAAAATCATGTGCTGAAGGTCTGTAAAATATAGGGTCACTAACACCATATTTCCCTATACGCCGCCACTTGGCGTGACGGGGGGTACTTTACTTACACTTTTTACTTTCTTCTTACATAAGCTTCAAGAGCTCAGGTTGTGTTCTTCCATTCTTTCTGGCTTTCAGCCATGTTTTGGCCGTTTGTCTCTTGTTCCGTCAAGCTTCATCGACTACTACGTTCCACCAGGGCAGATGTGTCGATGTCTCCTGCCTCCCGGTAGGGGCGCCTTGTTTCCTATGTCTGATTTTGCTAATGACGTCCTGATCGGTGTTCTCGTAGTGGAATGTGTGGAGCTTTCTTTTCTGGCTTCTATTTCTGTCTTTCTCAATCAGGATGACACATTGATAGTGATCACTTCCGTGGAATCCCAGAACACTTCACCTGCAAATCGGTGCGAAGGCGAAAGACACCAGTGCCAGGTCTATGAGTCTATCAGAGTCCCCTGTTCGAGTGGTCATTCTTGTTGCCCTTCCATCTTTCAAGCACACTAAGGCGACCGACATCAGTGCGTTCTCTAGGTCTTCTCGCTGCTTGTTGGTTATAAAGTTACCCCATTGGTTGCCTCTAGTATTAAAGTCCCCGCAGAAAATTACGTTTTCCTTCTCGAACCCGAAGAGATTCTGCCATTGTTGTGTGTCCACCTTCTCATTACATGTATACACATTTACAACCAAGAAAGGAACTGGGGTCTGCACCCTAACCGCATGCACCTGCAATTTTTCACTGTCCCACGCAGACATAATCAACTTCACCTGCCACAATGTTGTTTAGCACAAGGATGACCTGTCCAAGGTGTGTAGAAACAGTGAAATCCAGGGGTACTAACTGTCTTATTACGAAGAAGTGTTTCTTGCTAAATAATTATATCGGCACCGCACAGTAGCTTATCAAGAATGGGCCGTCGTTGATTTATGGAAGCACAGTTCCAATATGTAATGCGCACATACTTTGGGCCTAGCCCCTCGCACTTCGACCGTTTACACGTACTAGCAAGTTTACCTTTTCTTGTTTTCCTTCTTCGATGGTGTCGTTTAAGCTTCATCTGAATACTTATTGTCGTCATTGTTGATTTTTGTTGCTGAAAGTCGATGCTATGCATGGCCTACACTCTAGTGCACTCACTCAGTCGCACGGTCCAGAATCTGTTTCCATGTTACAGAGTGGCAAACCCCACCCACACAGCTCTTCGGCACGTGGATACACCATGAACTTTTTTGTTTTCTTTATTTAGAAGCTCACATGAATGAATTTACGTCTCCTTGACAACGAACCGGCGAAAACACACCGCCATCTTGGGACGCCAGTAGCTATTTAAGGTTATTATCTTTATAACAGCATTATGCTAAAACATCGGATTCATTGTGAAGGAATTAAGGATCGGTTCTCTCTCTCTCTGCGATCAGGACCCAATCAGAGTAGGATTTCAGCTCCTCACATGAACTCAGCTGTCAGGTTAGGTGTGTTACAAATAGAACATCACAATTAGAGTCTGCCAGATCCACTCTGATTGAACACCCGTTAAAAACGTTGCACTGTGTTCTGCGCCAGTGGCCCAGTGCATCCGATTTCAGCCAGCATTTTATTCAGGTTTGCTTTCCCTAGCCTTTGATTGCCCCCAATCTTCCAGCAGGTGATCTTTTCTGTAGGGGGATTCTGCCCTTAGATGGTCGGCCCTCCCAGGTTTACGAGCACCATCTGCCCGAGTCACTAGAGGTGACTAACACAGACATACACACACAAAGATATGAGATGTGACAAATACAGACATGCACATAGCGATACGAGGCATAACTAACACTGACATACATCAAGATATATGACACATGACTAACATAAACATGCACATAACATATGAGATATGACTGACATAGACATGCACCCACAAAGAAATTACACATGTCTAACATGGACATGCACACAAAGATATGATATATGACCAACATAGATAGGCACACACAATGATATGAGATGTGACTAGCATAGCCATGCAAACACTAGTATATGAGATGTGACATACACAGACATGCCTACACAAAGATATGAGATATGACTAACATAAACATACACTCAGAGATATGAGATATCACTAGCCCAAACATGCACACACAAAGATATGACACATGACTAACACAGATACACACTAAGATATGAGATATGACTAAACACATACACACTTAAAGATATGAGACATGATTAACACGGACACTCCAAGATATGAGATATGACTAACATGACACACACCAAGATATGAGCCATGGCCAGCACACACACACACACACACAAGCCAAGATATGAGCCTTGGCTAGCAATGAAACACACCAAGAAATGAACCATGTCCAGCACAGAAAGAAAATATCCAATACACATTAAGGATCGGTTAATAATTTGTGTTTGAAACGACAACATTCAAGGTGAAGAACATATGCCTTAGTTTTTTTTTTTTTACAGTACACTATGTATACACTGAGTAAAGTCATGATAGTTTCGTTTTGACACCATTCTTGAAACATTCATATCCACAGCAAAGCACAAGCCGTTTTATTTTTAATATTGGCCTGGAAACATTCGCGTTCGTGGTATTTGCTGAATATTTCGCACTTGATACCTTATACTGAAATATATATATATATATATATATATATATATATATATATATATATATATATTGTATATCAGTGGTCTTCAAACTTTTTCAGTCAAAGGAGCCCTAACTCCTAACCAAAAATCACCGCGGCAGCACCTTATATCAACAATATAAATAAAAAAACAAGCATATTTTATATAGCATTTTAACAGTATATTTAACATGTTATATTTTTTGTGGAGGTAAATAAACTAACGTTTTGGGTATAAATTAAATAGATCAGTATAATTTTTGTAATTAAAATAAAAAAAAATAACTGAATCAACTTACATTGTTCTATTTTTATCCTGTAACAGAGTCAAATTGAAGAATGTATGCGCGTGCTTCGTTCTCATTAGGTGTTTTAAATCTTAACACAAGTTTGGTAATTGTTATTCTAATCTCTTTCTCAGCCCCCAGATATGATCTGTATTTCATTTTGATGGCTGCCAGTGCCGCAAAACTGGTCTCACATTAGTAGGTAGTATCAAAAAGTATTAAAACTCGTTGGCCTTCTCTATTTCTGGGTATTCTTGTTTTCCAAAGCTCCAAAATTCTTGTAGCGATCATTCATCATTGAGTGCCGTCTCCGCATCGCAGGTTGGCTACAATGGAGCGCCATTTCACCCTGTCTCTTGCTTTAATGGTGCAGATTACATAGGTTGACTTGTTCATCTTTTGATGTTACTCGTCCATGTAAGTCTTGATTTGTCTCTGCCTCTTTTACCTTGTATTTTCCCTTCCAATATTACTTTTATTAGGCTGTTATGCTTTTTAACATGCCCCAAAAGTGTCATTTGTATAGTTCTAAATGTGCTTAGTAGTTCTTTTTTTCATTTTTAGTTGTTTTAAGACTTCATCGTCTGTTTTCTTTTCTTTCCATCAAATTCTACCTATTCTTCTATAAATCCACATTTCAAAGGCTTCAATTTTCTGTTCTGTTTTCTTGTCCATGTTTCTGCACCATACAGGAATATTGAGAAGATACAACATTTTGCTATTCTTATTTTTAGCCCTGGTGTTATTTGTTTTGATGTTAGTATATTTTTCATGGCATTAAAATGACTTTTTGCCATTCCTATTCTTTTGTTTATTTCAGTTGTACATTTTCCATCACTGGTTATAGTGTGTCCCAGGTAGTTGTAGCTCTGAACTGTCTCCAGATGTATTTCTTCAACTTTGATATTTAATTGTAGGTCTTAAGAATTTTTTTTGTTTACGATCATAGTTTAAGTCTTTTTGATATTCATATCTAGTCCATATATTTTGCTTGTCATGTTTATTACATTAAGTAATTGTTGTAGTTTTTTAGGATTTTCTGCTAGTAGTATAGTATCATCAGCATATCTTAGGTTATTGATTATCTTTCCATTAATGTTTAGGCCTGGTATCTCTGTGATGTTTATAATAATTTGCTAAATGTATAGATTGAACAAGCTTGGTGATAAGATGCTGGTAGCGATAAGGAAGCTAATCTTGTTTTCAAAGATGAGTCTGATGAAATATTAAATTATTGCTCTTGTTCTCTAGGGACGAGAGTTGTGGATAGTGCTGCACTAAATTGGTTTTTAATCTACTTATACTGATCTACCTCTTCTGAAAATACTTGTCAAAGTAAGCAAGGAGCTGTGTGGCTTACAAACACATCTGTCAGCTCTTCTCTTAAATTCAAAATCGTTATCAACTAAAAGAGCATACAGATTTGGAAAGCAGTAACTAAAATCTTTTTCGTCCAACCTTTTCTTCCACAATAATAATTTTCTTCGGAAAGCTGAAACTTTCTGTGGCATTTGCAGTATGTGTGTTTTAGCAACTTGCAGTGACACATTTACTGAATTCAGTTTTTGAAATATACCACAAAGATATGCCGGCTTCAAAACAAAGTTGTCATCCACAAACTTTCCGGAACTAGGATGGTTTTCTTCAACAAGATAGCAATGAAACACATTTCTCAGATCATATACCCTTTTCAGAACATTTCTACGTGAAAGCAAGCGAGAGTTGCAATAATTAAGCAAAGAAGAATGTTCGGTTCCCATATCATTGCACATTTGTTCATAACACCTGCACTTAAGTAGTCGCGTTTTAATAAAATGTAATACTTCGATTATTGACTGAATAACTCCTTTAAAGACGGCAAATGTATTTTGCACCAGTGCTTCCCTGCGAATAATGCAGCGAGTCCAAACATTAATGGAGACTTTTTGCGGATCAAAGTTTGCAGTCCAGTAGAACATCCAGACATTGAACGACCTTTGTGTCCACACCTATACATGTCTCCAAGTTAGTTCTATTTCCGTCCATAAAAAATTAAGTATTTGAGATGGATCTGCTGCTTTACTTGTAGATTTTATGTGTTTGCGACAACGTAGTTCCTCACAAAACATGTTATTATCATCTATAAGCCGTACGATGCAAATCAAGTATACATCATTGTGTATGTCAGTGACTTCATTCAGCTGAAGAGCAGAATTACCTTGTTTTCAGCTGGTCGTTAACATCGTAAGCCATCTCATGTATACAGCTAATAGTGTTGTCTGACAAGGACACACTCAACAGTTGCTTGGCAACAGACTCACCTATCAACTGATATTTGGCTGGTAAGACAAGGGCTTTTGCAATGGGGTGGGGTTTCTTTTCTTTTTTTTTTTACTGCAAGATAAACAACTTTGCAAAATAAAAGAATTGTTAACAAAGGAATACTAACTTGTTTTGTGAAAATTGCTTTTTGTTAAAAATTAATTTCTTTTAATTTCTGAGTAAAGTATTCACGTGGTCGATTCGCCAAACTACCATGGACTGATTCCAAATGGCGTTTGAATATACAGAGATGCATGCTTGCACAGGCTACAACTTTACAACAAATGACACATTTTGGGCACTCCTCATTTTCTCCAACAGGGCTTGTAAACCCGAAATTCAGTAACAAACGTCAAACTTACATTTTTACCCACCTTTCCCCCACCCCTCCCCCCTCCGACTTACACTAAATAAAATCTTTTTTGTCAACTATCAACGAAAAGAGGGTTCTCGGGCGACATAGAGAGATAACATTAGGCTTCTCAACATTGTGGTACAGCAGTGGCGAAGTTGATGCGTTACACTGTGGATAGAGTTTTGCGGGGAAACATCACTTACCCAGAGCATGGCACTTTATGGTAATGACTTTAGCGGAGCCCATATTGGGGCTTGCAGAACACCTAGGTTCCACGGAGCACAGTTTGACTGCTATAGTGCGTTTTTTTTAATTTAAAAAAAAAATGGGGGGGGGGGAGGGTGGCAAAATGACTTTCTCCAAAAGACATTCAGAAGGAAATGCTGTCTGCTTATGTCTGCTAATTGTTTCTAAGCAAAACGTTTAAAAAGAGATACAGAGATATTGAAAATTCCAAGTTATACAAAACAAATACATGACGCCAAAGTAAGCGGACGCGGATGCAAACACTCACACACACACACACTCACGAAATCAATATTTGAAACGTCGGGTACTCGGGACACATTATACCTGCAAATGTGATTAGTCTCGGCTCTTTCTTATCTCTATTGAGTTTAGCTCCAGGCCAGTCTTGACATTTCTACATTCAAGCAGCGGTAGTGCTGTCCCAAGCCGCGCTAACTCAATAATGTTGACGTGATTCATAGCTTAATGCTACTGCGATACCACTTGCAGAATTAATGTCATCAAACGTGACATGCACCCTTTTGAACACAAATGTAGCTATATTCATACAATTTTGATGGTGTTCGTGTTTCTATATGAAGAATTACACCGGAATTGAAATCATCAAAACAAGTAGGAGAATCTTTGGTGTAACTGAAATGCTCACAGAGGAAAACAAATTATTGAGACACTTCTACCATTTTCATACGCCCTACTAAATAAAGGTCCAAATAATGTGGATTTTAAGTTTAAAAGAAATTGCACCACCATATTCAGCTGATCTGCCACAATTGTGTTCTCATAATGGAATTGGTAATATTATCAGTGCACACTATTTGTATTATTTGTGTATCATGATCACCACCATCATCATGTGCTATACCGAATGACGTAGGCGATCATGTCCTTTCACAATTTTCTATCCACAGTGCATCGTACCAGTTCTGTTGTTGAATGTTTTCCATGCCATGACACCAAAGTAAAGTAAAGAGACCCCGTCACGCCAAGTGGCGTGTAGGGAATATGGTGTTAACGACCATAAATTTTACAGACCTTCAGCCATGACTTTTGGGGTAATGTGGTCGGTATTACGCCCGTGCTGTTTACTTTCCCATAAAAATCCGGTACCCATTTAAGGCTGGGTGAACCCGTAGCCGTCAATTGGGGTAGAACTCTACCACTTGTCCTTTGTAGTCCAGTTCACTAACCACTGGGCTACCGCGGCTCCTACATGACATGAAGTTATCCAGTGTTTTCTCTCTTTGTCGTCCGCGATCTCTCTTTACTCTTATTTTGCAAGTATTCCAACTTTCCTCTTCTCATTATGTGCCCGAAAAAGGTTGATTGTTTCTTTCTGATGTTTTTTATGAGTTTCCTTTTTGTGTTGGCTTCTTTGAGAGTTTCCTCATTGGTCTTTTTAGCTGTCCAGGGAACTTTCAACATTCTTCTGAGAAATCCCATCTCTGTGGCCTCTAATCTTCTTTTCATTTGTTTGTCTACTGTCCATGATTCGCTTCCATAGGTCAGAATTGGTTCTATATAGCACCGGTGAACTCTCTTTCTCACTTCTATTGACATAGAGTTGTTGCATTAGATATTAATCATTTTCTGAAATGCTATTCTGGTCTGAGCTATTCTGCTTTTTATTTATGCGGTGCAGCTAACGTCTGATGTTATTATTATGCCCAAGTATTTGACGCGTTTTACTTGTTTCAGATTTGTGTATGGCGGGAAATTATTACA
This sequence comes from Megaustenia siamemsis, assembly GCA_032433765.1. Classification (NCBI taxonomy): domain Eukaryota; kingdom Metazoa; phylum Mollusca; class Gastropoda; order Stylommatophora; family Ariophantidae; genus Megaustenia; species Megaustenia siamemsis. Next base: position 53,918,275 of record JAVIAB010000160.1, on the reverse strand, counting down.
CTAGTGTTAACGAAACGTCAGTACCCCTGATCTAATATGCCAGAGTCTCTATTGCAATATATCAGCTCGTTCACTTAGTCAGTCAGCTACTCTAGAGCTGGATACACAACATAGTTTAGACATTATAGCTCTCCAAGTATGAAGATTCAGTGCTAGGTTTTGTAGATCTTGTTTTGTTCCTAAGTTCATAGTTGAGTCTTCTCTATTTATTGGTTTTCGTAAATTATATTTTGATTTTTCTTGTTTTATTTTGTCATCCGGTGTCCACATAAAAACCTGCCGTGGGAGTCTTCTTTCGTCAATTCTGAGCACAGGACCGGTGTACTTTTAGTGGTTTTTAAAAAAAAAAAAGTTTTTCACGTATTCGTTGTTGGTGTCATAATCTTTCACGTATTCGTGGTTGGTTTCTTGCAGTCGATGGATCATCTTCATTACACAACGGATAATTCCACAGTACTCAGATCCCCTCCTCAGCACATTCCCCAGTATGAAGGACTCTCGACACATACTTGAGAAAGCACTAAAGATGGCTTTAACTCAGATGCGCGAACTCCGTAGGATCATCGAAGATCTTGACCCCAAGCCTCCATAGTTGCTTTTTACGACATGTTTAGCAGTGGCTCTATTCTCTCTTCCCTAATTTTGGTCATGATCCAGGGCTCTGTTTCCTTTATGGTAACTTTTAAGTTATTGAGTTATAGCGGGTCATCATCATTGCACTCCGAACATGTCCATAGGTGCTCAGATCCCCTCCTCAGCAAGTCCCGCAGTGTCCAGCGACTGACGACTCCAGTTCTATGTTGGTTGATAAGTCTTCTTACACGGTCACTAACTTTCTCATTTCTGGCTGTGCCCATCTTAACTCCCTTTTCCATCATCCGAAGAAGTGACGCGGACCTGTGTTTGTCGAAGTCCTGTGCTATTCCCACATCGCGGAGGGCATTGATGATGTCCGCCCGATCCATTGGTTGCCCGTCCTCAACGACAGCGCAGCTAGCCAACCTGTCCGCTCTTTCATTTCCCCTCATGTCCAGGGACATAGACAAAGGTGACCTTACGTATTTTGGACTTCTGCAATGACTCTACCCATTGCATGCGTACAGAGCCTGCCTCCAATTTTTTTATCATACTCATTGAATCACTCAGTATACATGGTGGGTGTAGTCTTGTGACTCTAACCATTTGAATGCCTTGGTCACTGCCATCACCTCCATTGTCATGCTACTCGTGGTCATGACGTATGCACCACTGTCTTCCTTGACTATTCTGCCTGCCGAGCGTGATGTAAATGTCCATGCATTTCTTTGGTGGCGTCTTATAGATCCGTCTATACAGATGACTGCATCTTGATCATCGGTGGTATCTCAGATGAGACCGTTGACCTCAGCATTAACCACGACCGTGTTCTGTTCCCTAATTTCCTGTCGAGTGTGACAATACACGAGAAAGTCCCCTTGAATGACATAGGCACCAGTATCCACTCTTCACCAACACTGATATTGGTATGCCCACAGACCTGTTTGATGACATCGTCTGCTCGGCCCACCCATGATTTGCCTCTTTTTAGCCTGGCACCTTTCCTTGTGTTGAGCACGTGGTGCAATGGATGCTCTTTATCTGTACTAATCTTCAGGTATGCTCGTGCTCTCCAGATCTTGATTCTGTCATCCATGGCTGGAAAGTCAAGAAGATACCTCATTTCTACACAGGGCGTGTCCCTTGTATATCCCAAGATAATACGCAAGGCTTCATTTTGTATTTTCTCCAGCCTATCAATTTGAGTCGTACTGATAATAAGAATTGCCAGGGCATACTCGATTGGTTGAGGTCTAATCCCTGGAACAGAAGAGTAAGTAGCCTCTGCTCGATGTTGGCAGCTGCCTTGACCTTCAAGGCGGCTAATCATTTGCGGGATTTTATTATCGCATGGTTAACGTGGTCCCGAAAACAAAGGCTGCAATCAAACTTAACTCCAAGGTATGTCATCAACTTGTCCCTGGTCACCTACTCAGCTCCCATTCGTACTACCGGTGTAGTTGTATTAACGATATGATTGTTAAGGGAGAACCATGAAACTGATGCTTTATTAGGATTAACCAAGGCACCTGAAACCCCACACCAGGAAGAAATGCGATCGAGTTCGTCTTGCATTGTGGAGGCGATTCCCCGTCTGTCTCTCTTCTCTGTCGATATAAGTCATTGTTCTTCCCCTCCCATCCAGTTGTTGTTCTGTGATCGTTATTGTGTAAACGTTAAATAGAACTGGTGATAATGGTGAGCCTTGTGGCAGCCCTGGACAAATGGATGTTGGCTCGGAAGACCAACTTCCACATCTGAGTATCACCTTCCTCTGAAACAGTACCGCAGCAATCCATCTAATGAGGATGGGTAAACCGCCAGTTTAAGGAGCATATGTATGAGGTATTCAAATGGTACCCTGTTGTATGCATCCTCGAGATCTATAGCAGCAGCACATGTCTCCTCTCGTCTGTGGAAGCTTTCGAAGACATCATAGGCAAAGACTGCCGCATTAAGCCATGTCTCTTTGTTATATCTATAACCTCCGAGTGTGGCTGGGAATGCGGTTTTCTGTACGAGGTGACAGGTGAGGAGACGGGCAAATATTTTCTCCAGCAGCTTGTCTGCAGTGCTCTGCATTGTGATGATTCTGAAGGCACTGATCTGAGAAGGGTCCTTTTTTTGGCTTCGGTAGCGGTAGTAAGTAGCTATGTAGCCACTCCTCCTTAATCTGGCCACTCCGAATGCTGGCATTAAGCTCATTGGCCAGTTTTGTCAAGTCGTCGTCAGCTAAATCGCCTATGTTATCGTACCGAACACCATCTGGACCAGGAGCAGTGTTGTGTGACCTTTTAAGTGTTGTGCGAATGGTATCGGTTGGTAGCAGGGAGTATAGAGGAGGATGTGTAGTATAACAGTGGAACAAATAGTTGCAGAAGTCAGAATGAAATATAGTTGCGCAGCGAGCAAAAGAGATTGAGAGGAAAGCGGAAGAAACGGTGCACCAAATGGAACGGGGGGTAGACAGGGGAGTGACGTAGTTAGAAACGACAGTTAAGAAGTGAACAGTGAGACGTGGGCAGCTAGACGTGAGCAGGAGAAGTTTCGTGAAGGAACAGCTGGGCCAAGGATGGACAGAGAGTAATTGATCAGTGATCAGTGAGATAGATTCTTTAGGAATAGCTCGTGCTGCCGGAAATGTTTCTCTATTGATGTAAATATTAATATGAAGTGTTATTCAACTTAATAAACAGTTGACAGTTGGTTAGTTTAGTGGATGAACAGATGGGCCAAGGATGGACAGAGAATAGTTTATCAATGATCAGTGTGACAAGTTCTTTAGGAATAGCTCGTGCTTCCGGAAATGTTTCCCTATCGATGTAAATATTAATATGAAGTGCTATTCAAATTAATAAACAGTTGATAGTTAGTTAGTTGATTGATCTTTTGTGGATTTTTGAAACCATTGGTCGTCAAAAGACATGTGAGATGTAGCTGTCATGGTGAGAGCTATCGCTGATGATATTCGCATACACTCTCTGACGAAACCGAGAGTGTGTAATCTGCGGGTTACTGAACGGGTTCTTGATTTATCGGTAGAGCAAGATGAGAGATTTTGACCGTGGAACAGTTGGCGCTTCGAGTTTCCAAAAGGTCGGGACACTGTATTGGTTCAGAGTCCCAAGAAAACACGTAAGGAATACAAGACCTTTAGATTGACCCCTAGTGTTCCACACAGTCACACCAGGTCAATTGTAATTCTAAAGGTCACAATCTTGAGCGTGGCGTTGTCGAGAAAAGAGCAGAAGCCATAAAGTTCAAGTACTTAAAATACAGTGGTAATTCAAGTATCATGTGATGTATCACATCAATCAATACCCAAATATCCTACAATGTTTGAACTGGATGTTGAGCCTACTATGAACGAACTTGCTGACGCTATAAATGCCCTCTCAAGAGGAAAAGCTGCAGGAAATGACAACATTCCCACAGATGTACTAAAGGACAACCTAAAAGTACTACTTCCACACCTATACAAACTGCTAATTAAATGCTGGAGAAACGGAGAAATACCTCATGATATGAGAAATGCCAAGATTATAACGCTGTACAAGAATAAAGGAGACAGGGGCGACTGCAATAATTACAGAGGCATTTCTCTCCTTAGCACAACAGGCAAAGCTTTTGCTAGAGTCGTACTTAATCGCCTGCATAGACTTGCAGAACGGGTGCTTCCCGAGTCCCAATGCGGTTTCAGACCCGGGAGATTAACCATAGATATGATCTTCACTCTTAGACAACTGCAGGAAAAATGTCGGGAACAAAATATGCCGCTCTATATTGCCTTTGTGGATCTCACAAAGGCATTCGACACAGTAAACAGAGATGGGCTCTACAGGGTACTAGAAGGCATAGGCTGCCCTCCTAAATTACTTAGGCTGATAATTTCCTTCCATGAAGACATGAATGGCAAAGTCTATTTTTATGGGAGTCCATCAGAGAATTTCAAAGTCAACAAAGGAGTGAAACAGGGATGTGTCCTCGCCCCCACCATTTTTGGTATATTTTTTGCTGCCCTCCTAAATTACGCCTTCGAAAACAGCTCAGGAGATATTTACATTCGCACTAGACCAGATGGCTCACTGTTCAACCTAGCACGACTAAGAGCAAAAACCAAAACAAATGTTGCCCTACTTAAAGAATTTTTATTTGCTGACGATGCAGCCCTAGTCGCTCATAGTGAGGCCACCCTACAGTCGCTGATCAACAACCTGGATAAAGCATGCGACCTTTTCTCACTGTCAATTAATGTTCAGAAGACAGTAATACTAAATCAAGGTGACTTCAAACCTCTATCTATTACTCTAAAAGACTGCCCACTAGAATCAGTACAGAAATTTACATATCTTGGATCCACAGTTACGCAAACCATCTCTCTTGATGAAGAAATAAACTGTCGAATTGGTAAGGCAGCTACGACCTTCGGCAAACTCACAAAAAGGGCATGGAAGAACACGAAACTAACTCGAAAGACTAAACTCCTAATATATCAAACATGTGTGCTTAGCACACTACTATATGGATCCGAAACCTGGACAACATACTCAAACCAGGAAAAAAGACTAAATGTCTTCCACATGCGATGTCTCCGCAAAATAATGCACATCAAATGGCAAGACAAAATAACCAACTTAACTGTCCTGCAACGTGCTAAGACCCTAACAATCATGTCGATGCTCAGAAGTCGAAGGCTAAGATGGCTGGGGCATGTCCAACGGATGGAAGAAAAACGCATTCCTAGGCAAATACTATATGGTGAGCTCAAACGCGGAAAAAGACAAATCGGCAGACCTAAACTACGATATAGAGATATCTGCAAATCATCTCTGAAAGACTTCTCCATCTGTGAAAACGACTGGCAACATCTGGCAAGTGATCGCACATCATGGAGAGCATGTATAAGGAACGGTATAACAGCATTTGAGACTGTGCTAAGACAGGACTTAGAAGAGAAGAGACTCATGAAAAAGGATGGTAAACCCTGTGGATCAGCGAGCCTGACCTGTTCATTATGTGACCGCGTGTGTTTGTCAAACATTGGTAGAATTAGCCACGAGAGAAGCTGTTCGGCAAAAACAATACCTAAAAAAATACGCAATAGCCTCCACTAGACCGTCTGACAAGACGAAAAGGGCCATATATATATATATATATATATACTGTATATATATATATATATATATATATATATATATATATATGTGATGTATATATGATCACGCAAAGAAATCTGTGGAAACAGATGATCGTATAGCGCTTCATCAAGACAAGACTTCTTACCTTCTGCTACAAAGTACTGATTCAAAATACTGCTTCAAATTGGAGCCGTAACTGCATCGAAGAATGATTCAAATAGCGAAGTACTAAACCGGCTTCAAATTGATACGGCGACAAATAAGGTGCTGTGACGATTTAATGTTACACACGGCATCAAGTTGAAGTTCACCCGGATTCAATACTGCATCGAGACGGTATCAATGCTGTTTCAATAATGTTTCAATAATCCGGTTTCAATAAAGTTTCAAAAGAATCCGGGTTTCAAGAACTGCATCAAAATGTTTTCAGGTTGTGATGGTGAGACCTTCTTCCAGCACTATATCCCTTACACAATTTTGACAGCGATCCCCGTATCCTTATCCTTACAACCTCATTTCTTTGGTCCGTCTGCTCAATGTAGCGGGCAAGCAGGGTCTTCCCTTTGCTCTCATCAGATTTGTGCCATATCTGGCCTTTGCTCTGAAAGTCTGGTATGCTCTGATGAAGGCGCCAGAATGTGGCTAGCGATTTTTCTGAGCACACTTTTCTACAGAAGTCATCCCATTTGACATCCTTAGCCTGCTTAGCACATATTTTAAAGTGCTTAATTTTTTGGTCGACCTCTTCTTTCAGACACTTCAAGCGCTCAGGTTGTGTTCTTCCATTCTTTCTGGCTTTCTGCCAAGTCTTGGCCCTTTGTCTCTTGTAACGCCATGCTTCCTCGACATCTACGTTCCACCAGGGTGGCTGCGTCCATCTCTCCCGCCTCCTACGAGGAGCGCTCTGTTTCCTATGTCTGATTTTGCTAATGACGTCGTGGTCTGTTTTCTCGTAGTGGAATGTGTGGAGCTTTCTTTTCTGGCTTCTATTTCTGCTTTTCTCAATTAGGAGGACACATGGATAGTGACCACTTCCGTGGAACCCCAGTGCACTCCACCTGCAACCCGGTGCGAAAGTGGAAGACACCAGTGCCAAGTCTATGACACTATCAGAGTCCCCTGTTCGAGTGGTCTTTCTGGTTGCCCTTCCATCATTCAAGCACACTAAATCGACTGACACTAGTGCGTTCTCTAGGTCTTCTCCCTGCTTGTTGGTTATGACGTTTCCCTACTGGTTGCCTCTAGCATTAAAGTCTCCGTAGAATATGACGTTCTCTTCATTGAACTCGAAGAGATTCTGCCATTGTTGTGTGTCCACCTTCCCATTACAGGCATACACATTTACAATTACGAAATGAACTGGGGTCTGCACCCTAACCGCATGTACCTGCAATTCTGCACTGTCACACGCAGACATATCAACTTAAGCTGCTACCATATTGTTGCGCACAAGGATGGCCTGCCCAAGGTGTCGCCTATTGTAGAAACAATGAAATCCAGGAGTACTTACTGTCCTGACACCAAGAAGAGTTTCTTGTAAAATCATTATATCGACGCCGCAGAGAAGCTTATCAAGAGTGGGCCGTCGTTGATTTATGGACCCACAATTCCAATATGTAACGCGCACATACTTTAGGCCTAGCCTCTCACGTTTCAACAGTTTAACGCAACCTCTCTTACCTTGTAGTGTTTTCCTTCTTCGATGTTGTCGTTTGGCTGCATCTGAATACTTACCGTCGTCATAGTATCATAGATGATTTTATATAGCAATTAAAGTTTCTCCAATAAATGTATAATGTCTTCATGTTCGTTTTTTTTCCAAGTAGTCTCTTTTCCAGAACTTGAGTGGACATTTCCAGCTTTCGCATCCTTATGTTAGCATTGGTATCACACAGAAGTTGAACAGTCTGGATTTCATGTGCTTGCTAAGTATTTTTGATCTCCAAATACTTGTCAGTTTGTTAAAGACTCGTTATGCTAACACAATGTGGTCTTACTTTAAGTTTTTTTTTCGTGTTAATCTGGAGACTTCTTCGTTCTGCAAAGTAATGGGACCGATTTATTTCATCTTGGGCATCCGAATGTGTTGAATTCAAGAGGGTCAGATCATATGCGCAATTGCGGTCTTCTAATAGTAGCAATTGTTTGTCAGTCTGATGCCTAGCTAACACAGCTGTTTGTGTATTTTCACATGATCCAATTAATTACTAATTGGAATAAGAATGGTAATATGATATTTTCTTGTTTTACTCCAATTTCTACTAGGATATTGCAATATATGAGTATATAAAAAGACTATTGCATTTATGAAATTGAAGCCTTTGAGATGTAGATTTATAGACGAATAGGTAGAATGGGATGTAAAGAAAAGAAAACAAATGACGAAATCTTAAAACAACTAAAAATTAAAAGAGAACTACTAAATACAATTCAAACACGACGAATGAGATTTTTGGAACATGTTAAAAGACACAACAGCCTACTAAAAGTAAACTTGGAAGGGAAAATACGAGGTAAAAGAGGCAGAGATAGACCAAGACTACCATGGTCGAGTAACACCAAAAGCCGGACAAGTCAGCCTATGACAACCTGCACCATCAAAACAAGTAACAGAACGGAATGGCGTTCCATAGTAACCAACCTTCGATGTGGAGACTGTGCTCATTGGATGATTTGCATTTATGTGTTTAAATTAATACATTTTGGAATTTTTATTTGTGTACTTTTGTTTAATTTTAAATTTTATATTATATCTCTCTACCTGATCACTTTCCAAGTATCATCCCTACTGGCTAGTCGATCAATCCTCTCAAAGACCTTTAACAATGCCATATGTATTTAACTTCCTACCAAATCATTCTATTATTTTTAACTTTTTAGGATATTCTTTCTTTTATCAATATTGTTATTGTTAAAATTATTGACTTCTTACCAAATAATTCTCTTATACAGTCTAGTATATGTTTTTTTTTTATCATTTTACCTCTAACTCTTCTTTATCAATATCATTATTATCAAGTACAATGCCTGCTGGCGTAGGTGATCCTGTCTCTCCACAACTTTCGACCAGATAATTATTTATCATCTTACAACATAGGCTACTCGTTTACTTATATATTCTGTTTCCGAACGTTTACGTTGACTTTTTATTCTGATAATTTGCAACATAAAAGTTACGGAAATTTACGCCATGTAAAATATTTCCATCAATTATTGGTTAAATTATCGTAAGTATATTATAATATTTTAGTTATATGCATTGTAAGTAAGTAGAAAACAGAATTTTGCAGTTAACGTTTCTTACAATTTTGTTCAAGATTTTTACATAATGACGCAAAACAGTACTTTTAAGGAGGCTATAGATAAGCCTGACATTTACTGTCTATACTCTTCTCTGTATGCTACAATCATCATCATCAAGTACCATGCTGTTTTCGTAGGTGTTCATGTCTCTCTACAACTTTTGATCTCAACAGTTATTTATCATTTCTGTTGTTGACCTTCTGCCAAGCCATTCTTTTAAACTGTCTGGTATCTTTTCTCTTTGCTTTCCTCTATCTCTTCGTCCCTCAGTTTTCCCAGTTGTCACAATATATTCCAGTTGTTCCCTTCTCATTACATGGTCAAAATAGTGATTGTTTCCTCTTAATATTGGAAATAAACTCTCTTTTTGCTTTGGCCTCTTTCAGAGCGTTTTCATTACTCTTCTTAGCTGCTATACATGGTATTCTCAATATTCTTCTGTAAAAACACATTTCTACAGCCTCCATTGATTTTCTTGTCTGTGTTCTATTGTCCATGATTCACATTTATATGTTAAGACTGGTTCTACATAATATTTAAGAACTCTTCTTGTTTCTATTGTCAATAATTTATTGCACAGTATTTTCCCCATTTTTTGGGAGGAAAGCTGCTATTGTCTTAGCTATAATGCATCTCATGTTTGATTGAGGGACGAAGAGATAGAGGAAAGCAAAAATACCAGACAGCTTAAGAGAATGGCTTGGCAGAAGGTCAACAACAGAAATGATAAATAACTGTCGAGAGACATGATCACCTACGCCAGCAGGCCCGGTACTTGATGATGATAATGCATCTCACTTCTGTTTATCAATGTAATTCACTTTTTTCCTTACCATTACACGTCTAGAAAGTAGCTATTATTTTCTCCTGAAATCTAAACTTTGCCTACACTGCAAGATAATCAAATCGATATGGTTTAGGCCAGACAAAATCAGAGCGATAGTCAGAGGGTTTAAGAAGATGGCTAAATCAACACAAATCTGTGGGCAATGAGTCTCTACACGCTGAGTAGTATACAAGGTAACAGGGGTGGGATTCTGAGTATTTATGAAATTATCAGATGGTATGCCTCTCTATTAACTAACCAGAACGTAGCTAATTAATTTGAACGCCCTCGTTACTCCCTATGGCTGCTCATATTATTCTCAAAATCGTATTAAAACTATATCTCTGTAGTCTTAAATAGTTGTCATGTCTATTTTGAATAGTACAGGATTCACTTCATAATGTCAAGTAACGCTGAAAAACTTTTTATCTTTCTTATTTTCAATGACAAAGATGGGTTGAATAGAGAAAAGTAGACTTTACGTGAGCTATTTTGGACCCTGCAGTGTTTCTCAACCATATGCCATCCTTAACCCCGGAAGGTGTGGAAAGGGGAACAGGATATTCCACAGGCAACAATGGCATAATAGAAATAACATTTTTTAAATGGCATGGAATACAATGCTCACACTTCTTTTCACTCAGTAAATTATTTAATTAGCAAGGTCTGTAAGATAAGCCGCACATCAAAAGTATTTGGTGAATCTTAAAAGTGACCATCCTGGATGGACGGATTGCCTTTGAACTCAACATCAACATTGTTTTCCTTTCATACCTATTTAATCCACCTCTCCCCACCCCACGACTCAACATCTACCCAACCTAGCCGCCCTCTTCTCTTCACTAGTTTGCAAGGTAGGTGGAGGAAATTCGAATATGTGTGGACGAACTAATAAATTAGATCTAAAGGTTTGTCAATCTGATTATACAGAATGAAGCTTCTGTTCGTCCTTTCAAGATTGCTGTTTTTAACTTCTCAACATCGTAAAAATCGATCGTGATTGACTTCCTTAATATAAAAAAAACTCTTGAATAACGAAAATGTGATTTTTGACTTAAGAATTTCTAGTTTTAATTATAAAAAATTATGTTAAAATACACATCATCCTACTAAAAGTAATCTTGGAAGGGAAAACACAAGGTAAAAGAGGTAGGCCAAGACTAACATAGACGAGTAACATCAAAAGGTGGAGAAGTCAGCCTATAACACCCTTCACCATCAAAGCAAGAGACAGAGTGGAATGCTGCTCCACAGTAGCCAACCTTCGATGCGGAGACGGCACTAAATGATGATGATATATTTGTTATTGCTTGGCTGCAAGAGTTTGTACAATTTGTCTCAATATGTTCCGAATAACAAAAGTGTAATCGCTTCTTACGAAATATTCAAACTAGTAGGCAAAGAAGGAAATTCACACGAATTAGGAGAAACGTTCATGTTACTAGCAGCGTCTATTGATATTTATTCATTCATTGGGTCCCATTTCCACATCGAAGGTTGGCTACGAGGTGCGCCATTTTATTGTCTCTTGTATTGGTGGTGCATGTTGTCATAGGTTCACCTGCCCATCTTTTCATGTTATCGGTCCACTTTAATCTTGGTCTGCTTTTACATCGTCTACGTTGTATATTCCCTTCCAAAGAACTTTTTGAAGGGTGCTATGTCTCTTCACATATCCAAAAAAACAACTCATTTGTCTTTTTCTAATTGTGTTAAGAAGTTCTTCTTTTCATCTTCAGCTAATTTAAAACTACCTTGTTTGTTTTCCTTTTCTTCTACCAAATTATCCGCATTATTTCTGTAGGTCCACATTCCGAAGGCTTGAATTAACATTTTGCTTTGTCAATGGACATTATCTGTTTTTTTTCTGTCTATTTAGATAGAAGTTTTGCTTTTCACTGTGTTTTTTTTTAAACACACTCAGCTATCTCTTTTAATCCTTTTACACTGTTTGAGAGTAGGACTGTCATCATATCTGAGTTCTGGAATTATGTAGCCATTTACTGTGATATACATGAGGTCGGGTTCTATCCTGATCAATAGCTTTCGGGTTCACCGAGCCTTAAATGGGTAGCGGAATTTTTTTCTGAGAACGTAAAGCGCCATAAACGTAATATCGATCACATTACCTAAAAAATCATGTTCCGAAGGTATGTACAAAAGGTGTGTATTTTGGTCACTAACACAATATTCCTTGTACGCCACTTGGCGTGACGGGGCTTTTTACTTCATTTTTTTTTTTTTACATTGTGAAAATGTCGAACTTCACAAATTTGTCATCGTTTCTGACATTTGTTATTCATTTCTCAGCGTAGAACAGATATGTGGAGAGAATGCACCCCTGCCTCACTCCTTTTTGTACTTCAAACCAATTTGATGTTTCACCCGTTATCTTGATAGCTACTTGCAGTTCGTGATATAGTTATTCGATAAGTTGACTTAGGTGTGTTGGAAAGCCCATATCTTTCATGATGTTTCACAGTTTCTGATGTTGTACAAAGTGAAAGGCCTTGTGAAAGGCGAAGCATGTATGGAGTTCTATGGTATATTCCCTACACTTCTGAAATATGTTTCTCATATTACAGATGTGGTTTCAAGTGCTTCTACTATGTATGCAACCTGCTTGAACTATATAAATTTCCTGTTGTAACTTTCGCTTTATTCTCTTCATGATGATCTGTAAAAGTATTACTCTTTCATGGTTTATTAGAGCAATCGTGTGGTAGTTGGTACACAGCTTTAGATTTCCTTTCTTTGGAATGGGGATATACGCCGATCTTTTCCAGGCTTTTGGCCAGTCTGCATTTTTCCAGATCTTCACACTCTGTGTATGGTAAATACGAACACTGGTCTCTCCTTCAGCTGGGATGAATTTAGTTGGAATATCATCACTTAATGGTGACTTTATTCTCTTTCATTTTTTTAAATTGCAGAACGAACTTCATCTAGCATAGACTCAGATTCTTGTCCTCCACTTTCTATTAATATATCTGAGTGTTTTGAAGTATTTTCATAGATTGCTCTTCAGTAATCGCTACATCTTTGTAATATATCCATATGTTTGGTTAGTAAATTGTCACTTCGGTCATTAATTTGCTTTAATTGATGGTCGTCTAAAATTGCATGATTTATCTGAACATAACACCGTCTCTCCCTTGATGATAAAGCTTTTAAATCCTGTTCTTGTTATTCTCAGACTTTTGGTGTCAATATTTATCATTTATGAGTTATTTTGATTTTTTTTTTTGGGGGTGGTTTTACTTTACTTAGCTTTATCAAATGCTTTTGTGCAATATATAGCATTTATTTCAGATTGACGTCACCGCAAACTGAACATTCCCATGTCCGCTCCAGCGCCAGTTCAAGCAAATGTCAAAGTGTTCGTCTACTGATTGTTCCTGTCCTGCATTCATTGAACGTTTTGCATTCTCTTCCGCTGAGAATACATTTCCTGCTAAAACAGGGAGATAACAAGGGAAAAAAAGGGAGATAACAAGGGGGAGAGAGAAGGGTAGAGTTGGTGCAGGGCGAGGGGAGACGAGTAGTTTGGAGAATGGTAGTAGGGGGTATTAGGTCTACGAGGAAAATGAAGGAAAGGGATAGATGAGGTTTCAGGGAAAAAGCGTGGGGGCGAGAAAAAGCGAGGTGAGCAGAGTTGGGAACACAAAGAGCGAGGGAAAAATAGTCAGTCGACTTTGTGCGAGGGTCCAGTCCAGACGTGTGTGGGGGACACAGCCGAAACTTGGGACAGGGATGTGTTGAGGAATTCTTGATCGCAGGTCAGTGTGTGGGTAGTTATCAAGCCGAATGGTCAAGTTCGAAATCACGAGGAACAGCTAGGGAGATTAGCCTAATGGGGATAGAGTAACTCTTATGAAGAGTGAATAGTCAAGTCGTATGCACGATGAGATAGGCTTCGTGGTAGCCCGTCAGTAATGTTCTGACCAGTCGTACTAGATACATTGTTATGAACAATTATCATCAGTATGAACAGACCTTCATCAGAAGTGCAGGTTGTGATAACATAGGCATAGCTGAGCATATAATAGACTTTATATTGAAGCCATTATCATCAGTATAAATAGACTTTTCTCATAAGTGCAGGTCATGCAATTGTCGGCTGAATACCAGTCGTACTAGAGACATTGTTATGAACAATTATCATCAGTATGGATAGACCTTCATCAGAAGTGCAAGATGTGATAACATAGGCATAACTGAGCATAATAGAGACGTTATATTGAAGCCATTATCATCAGTATGAATAGACCTTTCTTACAAGTGCAGGTCATATTATCGTCGGCTGAATTCCAGCCGTATTAGATACATTGTTATGAACAATCACCAGTAGTAGGAATGGACCTTCTTTAGGGAGGCAGGTCAAGAATCTTAGGCTTCCAGCACACTCGGTTGGGAGTCTTGTGGTGTAGGGATGAGGGAACTGTGGAAATCATGTATTGCATGCATTGCTATGTAAATATGACTGCGAGTCTTGTCAAGCTGGGAACATAGTCAATGGGGCACTAAACTTGTTGTTATATTAGTTCGTGTGTTGTTCCATGCTGTCTATAGTTGGTGTGGTGTGTCCTAGCGACGAACGAACTCTGAGGATTGTCCGGAACACAGTCACAACGTAGAGTCGGTCAGAGACTGAAACGGCCATGGCGGAGTACGAGTGCTGAGCAGGGGTCTCTTGCCTTGGAAATTCCTGAGGTGGTGACAGGTAGCCGATCTTTGTTCAGGCCACCCTCGACGACGAAGCAGAGGCTGAATCCAAGCCTGGGAGCGACGCCAGTGGCAGACAAGAACGCTCAACAGGGCGGCATCGTCATCCGCCAGAAGACTAGTCGTGCGGGTTGAACTGTTACAAGCACGTTATCTTAAAATCTATATGGGGTACAAAAACACTGGTATATTTTTTGGAGCCACTACCTTTGCAGGACACATGCAACCAGCGTTCTACAACAGCACCAAGAGACGGAGAGAGGACCATGGAAGTAATTAAGTTAATTAAGCAATTGTAATTACTTAAGTACAAATGTTAAATTGCTGATTGTATTGAATTGAATTGTCTTGTTAAATTGTGAAATAAAAAAAAATAATAATAATAAATACAGAGGGAAGATTATCACAGTCGTGTGTGTTAACCGAAATTTGTGTTAGAATAGGAAAGTGCAAAATTAATAAGGGAGAGGGGGTACAATAGGACAAGAAATAGGATTGTACAATAACGACACACATGGCTGAGATAATGTAAACAGGAAAGCATGGATAGAAAGTAGAGAAAAGTTGAATGAATTAGTGATAATGTATATGATGTAAAGAAGTAAGTGAGAACAAATAATTGGAGTGGTAGACATACACTCTGCACAGAAGACAAAGGGTGACAAAAGGTGTTTAAACTGAAGACACAGAAAGAGGAGAGGAACGGTAGAAAGAGGCAGAGTAGAGTATCGAACAGTGAAGTGGGCAAAGAAAATTAGCAAAGGGTAGAAATTAGAATGTACAGAAGTAGGAAGAGGCAATATAAATTACGGGTATAGACGAAAATGGAGGGAATAACGCAGGAGGGGTATAAGTGGCAAGCTATGCAAATGATGGGGGAAGTGGTAGAGAGATTAGGAAATAACGTGCAAATGCAAGAGATAACAAGAAGAGTGCCTATGCTCATTTGAGACCCAGAGAAATTTGAAGAATGGATACAGGCCATTGAATTCTGGGGTAGAGGTAAGCACTTAGAGCAAAACGAATGGAAGGGGTTAGCAGTAGCCACAAGTCAAGGTGGAGTGGCAAACTGTATGAGAAGAAGGATAGAAGAAATAAAAGAAGAGACATGGCAGGAGCTCAAAGTATGTGGCGAAGCGGTATGGAAAGTACAGCGATGAACAACATGCCCTTAATGAATCTGACAGGAGCGCAACAAGAGAGAAATGAAACGATACAGTAGTATGGAGAGAGGGTGAGAGAAATGGCACAAACTGGGTTTTGAGCAGGAGTAGAAACGGAACAGGTTATTAAATTATTAATAGCAACGTTCGTTTATAACGGGGGTCAGAGATAAGGGATTTAAATTGATGCTGGCAAGAAAAAGTTTAGCAACAATTTCCCAGTTAATAAATGCAGCAATAGAAGAGGAGGGGCTAACACAAAAATTTGAAGGAGAACAAGAACAACAAAAAGAAACGATGACGGTAGGTAGACAAGAAAGCGCCAAGAAGGTGGGTCACATGAGGCAAAGAAGAATGCAACAAAGAGAGACAAGGGTAGTGAATATAGTCCAAGATGTGAGAAGGTTTTATGGGTGTGGAAGAAGAGGACACATTATTCGGCAGTGTAGAGAAACAGGAAATAGGCAAGAAAAGAGAGGAAAATATCAGATGGTGGGAAACGGAATAATTATTAAAAGGGGCAGGCGATTTTTGAGTACACAACAAGGGACTGATCAGTTTGGGCAAAATGGGAGGAGAGAGGACCCGTGCTCGTGTATAGTACAGATAGAAAGGCAAAAATTTAGGGCCATAATAGACACGGGAGCAAGTGTGAACGTCATTAAAGAAAGTGCATATAGGTTGCTGAAAGGAAAAAGGAAAGTATATAAAACAACAAGTAGGCTAGAATTCATAAGTGGACAGCTATTGCAGGCAATAGGGGAAACATGGATAGAAATGCAAATAGGAAAGTGTAGGATGCAGCAAAGGTTTGTAATAGTAAGGGGGATGAACAGAGTGATGGTATTGGGTAGGGACTGGATGAAAAGAAATGAGGTGATAGTGAACGACGGAACACAGACGCTGAAAATAGAAAAAGTAGAAATACATATGGAGGATGACATACATATTACGACCTTAGTCAGAACGAAAGAAGATGTTGTACTAAAACCACACACTGTGCCCATTGTAATAGCAAAGATAAAACAAAATGAGTATGTCAGACCCGGCATGACGGTAGAAACGACGAAGGCAAAAGAGGAAATAATGGAGGAGCCAAGCATAATAGTGGTTGATGGAATAGTAACAATAAGCAGGGGAAACAATTGTCCGGTGATGTTGATCAATTACTCAGGGAAGACAATAAAGATAGGTAAGGGAACGGTGATCGCACAAATAAAACGAGAACAGATAAAAAGAATAGATACAGAAGCAAAAGAACGAAGAGGGGTGAAAATGCAAAAGAAGGAAAGCGAGAAGAGGGAGGAAGAAAGATAGGAATACCTACGATGGGTAAGAAAAAGGTTAAAAAAAGACAAGAGAGAGACAGTAGAAGAGAGGAGGAAAGGCAGAGGAGAAAGTGCAAGCACAACGACATTACGAATTAGACTGACAAGAGAAAAAAAGGAACAATTAATAAAGCAGATACAAACAAAGGAGAGTGATAGGGATCAAATACAAAAGTTGGTTTTGAGCAATCATGATATGTTTGCCCTAACAGATTTCGAGTTAAGGAAGACGAAAACAGTAGAGTTGGAAATAGACACGGGAACGGCGCAACCGACAAATGTAAGAACGTATAGGACGCCCTTAAAGGATAGAGAGGTAGTAGAAAGGGCGGTGGAAGAAATGTTAAAGGCAGGAATAATTGCCAGAACAACGTCCCAATGGTCGTCACCAGTGGTGATAGTACAGAAGAAGGATGGGACGAAAAGATTTTGTTGTGACTACAGAGCTTTGAACAAAGTAACGAAAGATATTAGTTACCAAATGCCGAGGGTGGATGATATAGTGGCATTGTTCCAAGGCACAGATTTCTATACGACCTTGGACAGCAAGTCTGGCTATTGGGCCAACCAGGTGAAGGATAATACCAGAGAGAAGCTTGCATTTAACACACACGTAGGGACATTCACGTGGAATGTGATGCCATTCGGGCTAAAAGGCTCCCACTGCCACATACATGAACCTAATGAATCAGGTATTGCAAGGGTTAGGGAAGTTTGCGCAGGCATACCTAGATGATATAATTATTTTTACTAAAGGCACCAAGGAACAACATGTACAACACATTAAAACAGTGATTGGGAGGCTACGACAGCACGATATAAAGCTCAAGTTAAATGAGCGTCAATTCATGAGGGAGGAAGTGAAGTATCTGGGTTTCGTGGTAAATAGAGAAGGAATACTGCCTGATGCAGATAGGTACAAGTGATTAAGGAGATGCAACCACCAACGAAAGTGAGGAAGGTAAGACGTTTTTTAGGAATGTGTGGATATTATAAGAGATTCATACCGCGATTTGCAGAAGTAGCGGAACCGTTGACAACACTGACGAAAAAATTTGTAAAATTACGGTGGTCGGCAGGGTGTCAAAAGGCATTTGACACACTAAAAGAAGAGTTAGTAAAGGTACCATTATTAGCACACCCAAACAAGGAGGGAAGGATGATTTTATACACGGATGCATCAGTTATTATTGGTGAGGTTATGGTAGGCCTCGGTATCACTGCAAACGAATCAAAATCCATAACTGCTCAACTGCCCGTGCCAGTGGAATCAACCGAATTACTAACTCATCTCCCAAACAAAGAAAGGTAACTGTAGTCTCCATCGTAGCAGTCTCAGCACACGTCAAAAGATATAAGGCGAAACCGCGCAAAAAGTGAACACAGTCAACTATTCCCTGTCATACGATATCATTCTTCATCGTAAACAATTGGGACATCGAAACATGATCAAAACGGTTGAAACACACAGCTCACAGTGTGCACAGAGCACTTAACTCAGTAGCTCCTGCAACAAGCCCGACTTGGAATATGTATGGCCCTTTTCGTCTTGTCAGACGGTCTAGTGGAGGCTATTGCGTATTTTTTTGAGGTATTGTTTTTGCCGAACAGCTTCTCTCGTGGCTAATTCTACCAATGTTTGACAAACACACGCGGTCACATAATGAACAGGTCAGGCTCGCTGGTCCACAGGGTTTACCATCCTTTTTCATGAGTCTCTTCTCTTCTAAGTCCTGTCTTAGAACAGTCTCAAATGTTGTTATACCGTTCCTTATACGTGCTCTCCATGATGTGCGATCACTTGCCAGATGTTGCCAGTCGTTTTCACAGATGGATGATTTGCAGATATCTCTATATCGTAGTTTAGGTCTGCCGATTTGTCGTTTTCCGTGTTTTAGCTCGCCATATAGTATTTGCCTAGGAATGCGTTTTTCTTCCATCCGTTGGACATGCCCCAGCCATCTTAGCCTTCGACTTCTGAGCATCGACATGATTGTTAGGGTCTTAGCACGTTGCAGGACAGTTAAGTTGGTTATTTTGTCCTGCCATTTGATGTGCATTATTTTGCGGAGACATCGCATGTGGAAGACATTTAGTCTTTTTTCCTGGTTTGAGTATGTTGTCCAGGTTTCGGATCCATATAGTAGTGTGCTAAGCAAACAAGTTTGATATATTAAGAGTTTAGTCTTTTGAGTTAGTTTCGTGTTGTTCCATGCCCTTTTTGTGAGTTTGCCGAAGGTCGTAGCTGCCTTACCAATTCGACAGTTTATTTCTTCATCAAGAGAGATGGTTTGCGTAACTGTGGATCCAAGATATGTAAATTTCTGTACTGATTCTAGTGGGCAGTCTTTTAGAGTAATAGATAGAGGTTTGAAGTCACCTTGATTTAGTATTACTGTCTTCTGAACATTAATTGACAGTGAAAAAAGGTCGCATGCTTTATCCAGGTTGTTGATCAGCGACTGTAGGGTGGCCTCACTATGAGCGACTAGGGCTGCATCGTCAGCAAATAAAAATTCTTTAAGTAGGGCAACATTTGTTTTGGTTTTTGCTCTTAGTCGTGCTAGGTTGAACAGTGAGCCATCTGGTCTAGTGCGAATGTAAATATCTCCTGAGCTGTTTTCGAAGGTGTAATTTAGGAGGGCAGCAAAAAATATACCAAAAAGGGTGGGGGCGAGGACACATCCCTGTTTCACTCCTTTGTTGACTTTGAAATTCTCTGATGGACTCCCATCAAAATGGACTTTGCCATTCATGTCTTCATGGAAGGAAATTATCAGCCTAAGTAATTTAGGAGGGCAGCCTATGCCTTCTAACACCTTGTAGAGACCATCTCTGTTTACTATGTCGAATGCCTTTGTGAGATCCACAAAGGCAATATAGAGCGGCATATTTTGTTCCCGACATTTTTCCTGCAGTTGTCTAAGAGTGAAGATCATATCTATGGTTGATCTCCCGGGTCTGAAACCGCATTGGGACTCGGGAAGCACCCGTTCTGCAAGTCTATGCAGGCGATTAAGTACGACTCTAGCAAAAGCTTTGCCTGTTGTGCTAAGGAGAGAAATGCCTCTGTAATTATTGCAGTCGCCCCTGTCTCCTTTATTCTTGTACAGCGTTATAATCTTGGCATTTCTCATATCATGAGGTATTTCTCCGTTTCTCCAGCATTTAATTAGCAGTTTGTATAGGTGTGGAAGTAGTACTTTTAGGTTGTCCTTTAGTACATCTGTGGGAATGTTGTCATTTCCTGCAGCTTTTCCTCTTGAGAGGGCATTTATAGCGTCAGCAAGTTCGTTCATAGTAGGCTCAACATCCAGTTCAAACATTGTAGGATATTTGGGTATTGATTGTGCTAGAGCTGTGTTTGCTGGTCTGTCGTCACTGTATAGATTAGAGTAGTGTTCAACCCATCTTTGCATTTGTTGTCCCTTGTCAGTAATAGGTTCTCCAAACTTGGATTTTAGGGGGGCTAATTTTGTTATTTTTGGTCCAAGGGCCTTTTTTATATTGTCATGCATAGTTTTTGAGTCGCCCCTGTCTGAAGCTTTCTGTATTTCAGAGCATAGATTGTTCCAGTATTCGTTTGCGCATCTTCTTGCTTCGCGTTGTAGGGTGGCTTGCGCATGTTTGAGCTGATCCTTGGTGATTTGATTGGGATTATTATTGAAGTTCAGTAGAGCCTTTTTCTTATTAGCTATTAGTGGGTCTAGTCTTGCTGCATTTTCTTCGACCCAGTCGTTCTTTGAGACTTGGAATATGAGGAAACTGCAACAAGGAAAACCCTTCAGACATAGCCTTCAATGGTTCCTGCCGCCTATCCACCATATACCATGGAAGTTCACGTCCTCCCGAAAATGTTGATCGTCATATTGAGAACAAGATATGTATAGCGCTTGATGATGTTAGGACATCGTTCTTGACAGTACACCAACCGAACATATAAACACACAGTTAGTCGTCGAATTGGATGCATCAGATGTGGCGATAGGGGCGTGCCTAGTGTGCGAGAGAAAAGAAGTGGATAGTAGAACGGGAATTAGTAGGGAGGAAGAATGGCCAATTTATTTTCTCTCTCACAAACT
Organism: Megaustenia siamemsis; assembly: GCA_032433765.1. NCBI lineage: Eukaryota > Metazoa > Mollusca > Gastropoda > Stylommatophora > Ariophantidae > Megaustenia > Megaustenia siamemsis. The sequence goes on along the minus strand of JAVIAB010000160.1, from coordinate 53,897,134 downwards.
AAATAGGACACAAATCAGGTGGCCCACCATAGAGAAGGAAGCATACACAATTCATTACGCAATTCAGAAACTCCATTGTTACATATACGGACAAGGAATAGTGATAAGAACAGACCACAAACCACTAAAGACAATATTGGAGGCACCAATTAAGAACAGAAAAATAGACACGTGGTCTCTTACATGGCAAAATAGTGGAGCTAAGATATAATATATAGAAGACGCAAAGAATATTTGTGCAGATTGGTGGTCGAGGATGCCGAGCAAGGGAAAGTAGGAGTTAGATCAGAATGATTCGGGTACAGACGTGGACGCTAGAACGTTCCAAATCAACATAATAGATACCAACAAGATTAGACAAGGCAGCACAACTACGGAAGAGGGGGAAGAACAAGTAGGTATTATAAGCCAGGTCGAAATAAACATAACGGAACAAGAACAAAGGAAGGATACAGTGTTAGGGAAAATAATGATAGATATAAAGAGAGGAAGGCCAGAGAAATGGAGGAGATATATAATAGATGACAAGGATGGAATAATGAGGTACATAGGAGACGGAGATGAGGTACAGCCAAGGGTATGTGTCCCACAAGTGTACAAATAACAACCATTAATCAGGATGTATCATGAGGAAAACGGGCATATGGGAAGAGATAACATGTTGGACACATTAAGGATAAAATATTATTGGGCAGGATTATACAGGTCGGTGGATGAACGCACAAAGAAATGTAGAATATGTAAGACAAGAAATTTGGTAGAAAAGGGGGAACCAGTAATGATAATGGAGAAACAGTATTTTGCAATGCAGAAGATCAGTATGGACATAACGGGTCCATATCCTACAATCATATCAGGAAATATATATATATTGCATATAACAGACTGCTACAGTCCGGTCAGGTCGGGTAATTTTACCTGCTACTGTATGTAGTAAACAGTACAACCTGTGGCTGCCCTGCTGCCTTGCAGGTAAGCTCGGGAGAGTAAAAGGCTAAGGGAGGGTACCCCGACGTAAAACAACCCCACTGCCTTGTGGGTGAGACATTTTAGTCAAAGGCTAGCGGAGTCAACCGTAAACAAACCGACGGAAGGCAACAGAAAACCACCGTCGTAATTTCTTTGTATAATCATGAATCGCCACAACATTATATATAACGACGACAACGTTAAGGGGGGTTTCCATGGAAAACCCTCGTTCGGTAGGGGATATCATGTGCTACAGGTGATACCCGATCGTCATCAAGCTACTGTAAGCAAAATAAAGATTAAACAAACTCTAAAGCTAGGTACTTGGAATGTGAGAACACTCATGCAGAAGGGTAAACTAGAAAATGTCATACAAGAAATGAAAAGAATGGGCTTACAATTACTCGGACTTTGGGAAATGAGATACACTGGATCAGGGGAGATATATTCTGATAAACATATAATAATCTATTCTGGAGGTACTGAACACCAAAGAGGAGTAGGTATCATCTTGGATGCAGAAAGAGCAAGAACAGTGAAAGGCTTTTACCCAATATCTGACAGAGTCCTTTTAGTGAAATTGAATGGAAAGCCAATAGACACAAATCTTATACAAGTTTATGCACCAACAGCAGAAAGTCTAGAGGAAATTATTTATAAATTTTACGACGAGTTAAATGAGGCACTTCATGAATGCAAACCACATGAAAACACCATAGTTCTATGGGATTTTAACGCAAAAGTAAAAAAGGAAAGAGTTGAGGAAGTAGTTGGTCATTATGGCTTAGGCAAGAGGAATGAAAGAGGTGAGAAACTTATTGAATGAGCAAGAACACACAACATGATGATAGGAAACACCTGGTTTAAGCAACATCCAAGACGTCTGTGGACATGGAAAAGCCGAGGGGACAACGCACGTAATCAAATTGATTTTATAATGATAAGCAATAGATTTAGAAACAGTCTAGTGTGTGTGAAAACTACACCAGGGGCAGATTGCAATAGTGATCATGTACCAGATGTGGGAGTAAAATTAAAAAGAACACAACGAGCCTCAGTTAACACCAAGTTAAATTTAGATTTACTAAAATCAGACAAGAAGCTGCAAGACAAATATAAAATCACAATTCAGAACCGGTACAATGCAATAGAGAAGATACAAAGCATTGATAAACAGTGAGAAATGCTAAAAGAGTCAATGCAACAAACATCAAAAGAGTTCATACCACCAGTGAGGACAAATTCAAGAAAGAAATGGATGACAGATCATATTTTGCAGCTAATGGATACAAGAAGAAGAAATAAAGAAAATAAAGATGAGTATAAGAGGTTAAATAAAGAAATTGTAGTAAAATGTAATGAAGCAAAAGAAGCATGGCTAAAAGAGAGATGCAAAGAAATCGAATTACAACAAAAAGGAGATGCTAAAGCTATATACAAACGAATTGAGGAATTAACAGGAAGAAAAACGCAATCAAAAACTGGATGTTTAAGATCAAAGAAAGGAGAACTGTTGATTGATCAAGAAAACATAAGGGAACGATGGACAGAATACATTAAGGATCATTATAATGATGAACGAGCGGAAGTAAATATTAAGGATAATGGAGAAGGACCAGAAATACTCAGAGAAGAAGTGGAAGACGCCTTCCACAATATGAAAGCAGGCAAAGCTCCTGTACCAGATAATATAACTAAAGAAGAAATTGAAGCCATGGGTGATTTTGGGATAAAAATAATAACAAAAATATTGAATGATATCTACAACAGCGGATATATACCAGACGACATGCTCAAATCAATATTCATAGCCCTACCAAAGAAATCGGGTGCGATTGAATGCGATGATCATCGCACAATAAGCCTTATGAGTCATATGACTAAGATATTACTAAGAATCATCATGCGAAGAGTGAGTGATATAAAGGAACAAGCAATGCCATTTATATCATGAGATCTTTAGTAGAAAGAGCCATAGAGGTGAAAACAGATCGATAACTATGTTTCATAGATTACACTAAGGCATTTGACAAAGTAAAGCACCAAGAAATAATCAAAATTTTAGAAAGCATAAACATAGACAGCAAAGATATAAGAATAATAAAGAACATGTACTGGCAACAAACAGCGGCCATAAGAACTGGAAACCAGTTGGGAATGTTTCAACAAATAAAACAGGGTGTTAGACAAGGTTGTGTGCTGTCACCAGATTTGTTTAAAATAATTTAGTGAGATTATTTTAAGATCCATAATGGGCATGCCTGGAATAACAATTGGAGGTCATAATATAAATAATCTAAGGTATGTTGATGATACAGTATTAATCGCTAAGAGTGAAAATGAGTTACAAGAAATGTTGGACATTGTAGTGAAGGAAAGCAAAAATAAAGGACTCAGCCTTAATAGCAAAAAGACAGGGGTAATTGTAACAACAAAGAAAAAGACATCACCTCAGTGCAAAATAAAGACAAGTGGAACACTATTAAAACAGGTAAATGAATTTAAATATTTGGGAACTTTGTTAACCTCAGACGGAAGATGTACAAAAGAGGTGAGATGTAGAATGCCTCAGGCAAAAGCAGCTTTCCAAAAAATGAGGAAAATACTATGCAATCCATTTTTGACAATAGAAACAAGAAAAAGAGTTCTTAAATGTTACGTAGAGCCAGTCTTAACATACGGATGCGAATCATGGACAATAGGACAACAGACAAGAAAATCACTGAAGTCTGTAGAAATGTGGTTTTACAGAAGAATGTTGAGAATACCATGGACAGCTAAGAAGAGTAATAAAGAGATACTGAGAAAGGTCAAAGCAAAAAGAGAGCTAATTTCCAATGTTAGGAAGAGACAATCATCGTTTTTTGGTCATGTAATGAGAAGAGAACAACTGGAATATATTGTAACAACTGGAAAAATTGAGGGACGAAGAGATAGAGGGAAGCAAAGAGAAAAAAATAACATACAGCTTAAGAGAATGGCTCGGCAGAAGGTCAACAACAGAAATGATAAATAGCTGCCGAGATCGAATGTTGTGGAGAGACATGATCACCTACGCCACTAGGCCCGGTACTTGATGATGATGATGACAGTAGGTGACCAGAAAGTATACCAATAGCCAATAAGGAAACCGACACCATAATAGATATATTATTGAATGAGATTATTCCCAGATATTGTTGCCCACAGAGTATATTGACGGATAATGAGGGGGGGGGGGAGTTTACATGTACGAAATTTAGACAAACATTAAAGAAATTAAATATTCAACACATTATAACATCAGTATATAACCCCCAAGCAAACGGAATCAATGAAAGACAACACAGAACGCTAAATGACATCATATCGAAACTAATCAGGGGGGCAGGAATTAGAGTGGGATATAAAGTTGAATCAAGCCTTAGCAGCGATCAGGATGAATAAGAATGAAAGTACCAAATTTTCCCTATTTTTTTTTTTTTTTTGGCTGTACGGGAGGCACCCGGTGTGACCAATAGACAACATATTACAACCGATAAGAAGGTACATGGGGGAAGAAATACACGAAATAATATTACAACAAATGCACGACACACAGAGGATGTTATGGAAGAATTTAAAGAGAGCAGAAAAGAGAAACCAACAGAGAGGTAAGGACAAGGAAAGAGTAGAATCTAAGGTTGTGGAGAGGGTATACTATAAAAATCAGACAGCCACGTCGAAAATTAGCCCTAAATGGAAGGATGGCTATGTGAAAATAAGGAAAACAGGAGAAGCGAACTATGTTATCAAGTATATAGATATATATAGTAAAAAAGAGATACGAACACACAAAAGGAATATTAGAAGAGATGAGGCACTATGGTCAGAAAACGAACAAGAGCAGACAGATAGGCCAAGGAGGAAATGTACTATGTACATGGGAATGGAGTCTACAGAGGACACACAAATGGAAGAACGTCAGCAGAGTAGAGGGGATACAAGGAAACAAAAGGAGGAGAGGGATGGCAGGCACAAAGTATTGAAGGAGATAAAGAACAAGAAGAGAGTAGTGAGGATAAAACAGACGGCACAGAAGGAGCACCGTATACACGAGGAGTCAGGTGAGAAGAAGGCAAGAACGAAGAATAAGAAGGGAAAGAGAAACTTCGTCAGAGGAAGAAGACATGCCAATACCAGAGAGACGAGTTAGGGTAAACCGCAGAGAACAAGAGATACGACAACAGGAGAGAAAGAAGAGGAAGAAAAACAGAAGGCAGCGGCGGTAACAAAAGAAAACATAAGGGGCAGTGTTAGGAAAAGACAAGGGGGATAGTATTCAGGAGAATCGCCGGAGAAGAGGAATAAGGAGCAAGAGAGTGAGCAATGGGAGAGTGAGGAGAATTATGAAAAAGTAGAGCAGAATGAAAACAATGAGATAGGAGAAGCAGAGTAGAGGGGTCAAACTAGGAAGAGAAAAATAGGAGCAGCCTCCATAAGTTCTGTAGGGGCCCTAGCAGAAATTGTGGAGGGGGCTCCGAGGAAGAAGTAGAAGGGGTGATAAGGGGGAGAGAGGATAGTACAGAGTAGTTATTAAGAGTGGGTCAATAACTCACAGGAGTGGTAAAACAGGGAGATAACAAGAAAAAAAGGGAGATAACAAGGGGGAGAGAGAAGGGTAGAGTTGGTGCAGGGCGAGGGGAGACAAGTAGTTTGGAGAATGGTAGTAGGGGGCATTAGGTCCACGAGGAAAACGAACGATAGGGATAGATGGTATTTCAGGGGAAAAGAGTTGGGGCGAGAAAAAACGAGGTGAGCAGAGTTAGGAACACAAAGAGCGGTGAAAAGATAGTCAGTCGACTTTGTGCGAGGGTCTAGTCCAGACGTGTTGGGTTGACACAGTCGAAACTGGGGACCGGGATGTGTTGAAGAATTCTCGATCGCAGGTCAGTGTGTGGGTAGTTGTCGAGCCGAATGGTCAAGTTCGAAGTCATGAGGAACAGCTAGGGAGATTCGCTTAATGGGGATAGAGTAACTCTTATGAAGAGCGAATAGTCAAGTCGTATGCACGATGAGATAGGCTTCGTGGTAGCCCGTCAGTAATGTTCTGACCAGTCGTACTAGAGACATTGTTATGAACAATTATCATCAGTATGAATAGACCTTCATCAGAAGTGCAGGTTGTGATAACATAGGCATAGCTGAGCATATTATAGACTTTATATTGAAGCCATTATCATCAGTATGAATAGACCTTTCTTACAAGTGCAGGTCATGCAATCTTCCGCTGAATTCCAGTCGTACTAGAGACATTGTTATGAGCAATTATCATCAATATGAATAGACCTTCATCAGAAGTGCAAGTTGTGATAACATAGGCATAGCTGAGCATATTAGAGACTTATCAATCTAATTACTGCCAGTAAGTAAGTATTCCTCCTTGTTGCATAAGCCTTACAGCGTTGTTGAGTTTCTGCCAACAATGATCATCCGCACCTTTCTTGGACTGCAATTGTGGCAGCAGTTGATTTTTTTTTTAATTGCAGGCCTCTTCCCTTATATACTCTCGCTTGGATGCTCTTGAATACCAGAGAGGTCCAGCAAGAAACACATTAATGGGATATTGGCGTGTCCTTCACGCATTCCAACACAGCTCACATAGCCTGTTCTGTACTCTTTCCATACTCTTTCGACACGTTAAGAAGACCTAGCCCAAAATCAATGACCAACAACACCAGCGATTGCAATAATTAGGGTACGTTGCTGACTGGCAAATCTCGCAACATTTTTTACAGCTCCTTTCCAGGCTTTATGACACTAGTATATTATACAGTCTTCATGCAACGTATCGAATCTGAACGAGCAACGAAATCCACTCCGGCGCCCTGATTCAGATTGATACGGGGTGGTGGAGGAAACAAAATAGTATTTGCTTACGTAGATATAGTGGTGGTGTAGGAACCAAAACAGAATGATAAATAAGAAATGTAAAAAAGATAAATATAACAACCAAAGATGATCGACTGATATTTAAAAAAATATATTTTAATTGATGGGGGCAAGTTATATATGAGAGGTGGTCCGTATGTAAAGGCGGAAGAGGTAGTATGGTATGGATGGTAAAATATGATAGCCGAACCAAGGCTGACCGATTGATTGCATTGTATTTGATTTTAATGTCTTCTAATGGGCTTTTAAGAGGCGGAATGTTATGTGCGGAGTGGAGGTGGTATGGTAAAGATTGACACCTAAGAAGATAAAAAAAAAATAAAAGGGACAGACTATAGCAGAGCAATTGATTATATTTTATTAGATTTTAATGAATTGTAATGGAATTTGGGGGGACAGAATCATATCTCAGGGGTACTCGAGTTGTTAGGTGTCACCAGATCATAGAACGGAAAATCAAATTGATCACATATGTATTAATAATAAGTTTAAGTCATCCTTACAGGATGTAAAAGTATATAGAGGGGCAGATATAGCTTCTGACCATCATCTTCTGTTAGCCAAACTTAAAATTAAATTAAAAAGGTATAATACAACGAATAAGGGTAGAAAGTTTTTCAATGTAGGGTTTCTTAAAGAACAAGGAATTAAAGATAAATTCGCAGTCACAATATCAAACAAATACCAAGTCCTCCAACAACTAGAAAATACAATAAATATAGAAGATCATTGGAAACAGGTAAAAAATATATGGAAAGAGACATGCGAAGAAACACTGGGGAAAAGAGAACGCCAGAATAAGGCATGGATGACAGCAGAGACCCTGGATAAAATTAAAGGAAAGGAAGAACAAGAAAGCAGACATAAATAAAAGCAAAACAAGAAGTAATAAAGCCAAGACACAGGAAGCTTACACAGAGGTGAACAAAGAAGTGAGAAGATGCATTAAAAGGGATAAGAGGAAATATATAGATGAACTAGCTAAAGAGGCAGAAGAAGCAGCAAATAAAGGGAATTTGAAAGAACTGTACAACAGCACAAAGAAATTAGGTGGAAAATACAGACAGATCAACGCCTTTATCAAAGACAAGAAAGGAAATCTGCTTAGTAATATAAGGGAACAAATGGAGAGATGGAAAGAACACTTTGAAGAACTTTTGAACAGACCCGGCTCAAATAATCCTCCAGATATACTACCAGCAGAAGAAGAGTTACACGTTAACTGCGGAAAACCAAGCAAAGAAGAAATAATGAAAGCCATCAAACTATTAAAAGATGGTAAAGCCACAGGACCAGATTAAATTCCTTCGGAAGCCATCAAAGCAGATATTAACACCTCTACCAAGATGTTACAGGATCTATTGGATAAAATTTGGGAGAAGGAAGAAATACCTAAAGACTGGAGAGAAGGTTATATGATCAAACTACCAAAGAAAGGAAGTTTACAGGAGTGCACAAATTATAGGGGAATTATGCTACTATCAGTGCCAGGAAAAATATTAGGCAGAATCATTCTGGAGAGACTAAAAGAGGCTATAGAGAAACACTTGAGAGATGAACAAGCAGGTTTTAGGAAGAACAGATCATGTGCTGATCAAATAACTACCCTACGTATAATAGTTGAACAAAGTTTAGAACTAAAATCCCCACTATATATTGGATTCATAGATTACGAAAAGGCATTTGATAGTTTAGACAGAAGAATGCTTTGGAAGTTGCTGAGTCATTACGGAATCCCCATAAAGTTTATTAACCTGATAAAAACAATGTATGAAGGAACAAAATGTAGTGTGGTGCATGAAGGACAGCTTACAGAAGCATTTGAAATAAGAACAGGAGTAAGGCAAGGATGCCTCCTGTCTCCATTTCTCTTTCTACTGGCCATAGATTGGATTATGAAAATAACTCAAAACAACAGAAATGGGATCCAGTGGTCACTGACCAAACAACTTGATGATTTAGACTTTGCTGATGACATAGCTCTCCTATCACACAGCCATCAACAGATGCAGGATAAAATGAGCAAACTTGATGAGAGATCACAACAGCTAGGACTAAAGATTAATAGAGATAAGACCAACATTATGAGAATTAATGCAGTTGGCAATAACCATATAAAACTAGGAGAAATACCTCTACTAGATGTACAATCTTACATATATCTGGGCAGTAATATAGATAAAGAGGGAGGAACAGAAAATGATACCAAAATAAGGATATCAAAAGCAAGAGGAGCTTTCATTGCACTGGGAAACATATGGAAATCCAAAGAAATTAGGCAAAATACAAAAATAAAAATTTTCAACTCAAATGTTAAGTCGGTCCTATTATATGGCTGTGAAACATGGAGAATGACAAAATTGACAATCACGAAAGTACAGACTTTCATTAATGGATGCTTGCGCAGAATAAAGGGATGGAAATGGCAGGACAAAGTCACTAACGTGGAATTATGGAAATGTACCGGTCAAATACCAGTGGATAAAGAGATACAGCGAAGACGATGGCGATGGATAGGACACACACTACGGAAGCCAACTGAGAGTATTACACAACAAGCCCTTTTTTGGAATCCCCAGGGGAAAAGACAAAGAGGAAGACCAAGGAATTCTTGGAGAAGACAGATAGAAGCAGAGATGAAGATGATGGGGAAGACATGGAATGATCTTAAAAGAATGGCAAAAAACAGAACGACTTGGAAAGTGTTTGTTGAAGACCTATGCTCCACCGGGAGCTAAAAGGTAAAAGAAGAGACTCGAGTTGTTAAGTGCTGGTAAAAGCTAATATTCGAACCAAAGAGGGCGGATTCAATTTCTTTTTTATAAATTGTATTTAAATGAGTTTTTAAGGGAATCTTTTAGTCATTTTAGGGGCCGACTGTGAAGGGGTGGTAGATGTGGTAAAGATAGAGAAGATGTAATATGAATAATAGTACGCCAAAACTGACAGATGATAAACATTGGTAGGAATTGCATTGGAATCGTCGTTGGTATTCCGCAAAGGCATATTGCAAAATTATATATAGAGAGAAAATATAAAAGGTGGTCGAGTACTTTAGCGGGTATAAGGTTTTCATGCTAGATTTTCCTGCCCGTTTTGTATTTAAAAAATATGAAATCGATAAACTGTCAGAAAAAGACATACATCAAAAACATTCCCTCTTGATTACATGAGATATATATAGAAAATATGAAAAGTGGCCAGAGTAAGGTGTTTTTGTCTAATAAGTGTACATGTTATTTCCATTGGGACAGACTGAATCGACGTCTTGTCAGTTTTTTTTTTCAAACACAAAGACTGTAACAGTGAATGTGAGAATGTGAAGGAGAGTAGGGGATGGTGTGAACTTGAAGAGGAGGAGATGACGTAGTGGAGTTGTGATTGTTTAAGGGACAAAGCATGAGATGACGCAGAGTAATTTGATTGGTTCAGAGACGAAGTATATAATCTTATGTACGAGGCTGGAAGAGTAAAATTCACACATGGAGACTGTATGAGAACTAGTGATATACCGGGTGCTGTAGACCCAAGTAGATAGTCGTAAGCCAATGGCTCGTGGAGCCAAACGCCAATTAGAGAGGTGAGGTGGGTAGGTAAACATAAAAAAGGAAGTAGATTTGTGGAGTAGTAATTTAAATAATCAGGACACACATCGTAGTGATATAAATGAAATGATAAATTGTTACAATAAGAATTAGATGTATGATTTTTTTTTAATGCAAAAAGTGTTTATAATGAGATGTTAAAATATGCATTGTTGGATTTTGTGTATTAGAGAAATGTTTAATGCTGTAATAGGAGATCGTATCTTTCATTGACAAAAGGTTGGGGCAACAAAAGAAATGGAAGGAGTAGGACAAGATATGGGGCAAGCCATGCATAATATGGGGGAAGCTATAGAAACGTTAAGGAGTAGTATACAATTCAGGAAGTAACAAGGAGGATTCAATTATTTACAGGGGAAGTAGACCAATTTAATGCATGGGTAAATAACATAGAACATTGGGGATAGAGTAGCCATATGACACCGGCAGAATGGAAGGACATAGCATTAGTAACTAGTCAGGGTAGTGTGGCAAACTGTATTAGATGAAGGATAGAGGAGGTAAAGGAAGAGACGTGGCAATACTTTAAAGCATATTTGGCAAAGAGATATGCGAAATATAAAGATGCACAACATGCAATAATGAAATTAAAATCGATGCAGCAACAGAGGAACGAGTCAGTCCAAGAATGTGGAGAGAAAGTGTTAGAGTTAGCGGAGCAAGGATTTGGACAAGGAATATATAGTGAGCAGGTGAATAATTAAATGGTAGCAACATTTATAGCTTGTTTGAGAAATAGGGGATTAAAGTTGCAATTGGCGAGGAAAGCACTGGTAACGTTGTCACAAGTCATAAGTTCAGCCATAGAGGAAGAAAGCATTAGTAAAAGATTTGAGGAAGATCAGCATCAAAGTAGGGAAAATGTATATAGGACAGATAGACAGGAAAATCCAATGGAGATAGACCATATGAGACAAAGATATAATGGGCATAACCACAGAGAGGTAGTAAATGGGATTCAAGAGAACAGGAGATGCTATAATTGCAATCGAGTGGGACACATTGCTAGGCAGTGTCATGCAAGAAGTCACCCACAAGGAAATAGAGGAAGATATCAACTGCGAAGAAACTCCACGGGTATTAAAAGAGACGAGCGTTTTTGGGGCACAGACAGGATGACGCCTGATCAGTTCGGTATGTATGGAAGAAGGAAGGTCCACATTCATGTATAGTACAAGTAGAGAATCAAAGGTTTAGAGCAATAATAGACACAGGAGCAAGTGTTAGTGTAATTAAGGAGAGTGCCTACAAGTCCATAAGAGGAAAGGGGAAGTTATATACAACAAACAATAGTTTAGAGTCCATAGGTGTGTAATTACTAAAGGTGGTAGGAAAAACGATATTAGAACTCAGAATAGGGAAATGCAGAATGAAACAAGTATTTATGGTAATAAGAGGAATGAATAGAACAAAGGAAGAGATTGGATGAATGGAAATAGGGTGATAGTAAATTATAAAAAGCAAAAGTAACAAATAGGGAATATGGAAGTACAGATGGAAGATGACATACATATATTCACATTGGCAAGGGCAAAAGAAGATGTAATTCTGAAACCGCATATGGTACATATAACATTTGCAAGGAAAAGGATAGATTATGATTATGTACAAACAGGGACAACAATAGAGACGAGGCCCATGCCCGAAATAATGGAAGAACCAAATATAAAAGTAATAGATAAAAAAAAAAAAAAGTAAAGTACCCCCGTCACGCCAAGTGGCGCATAGGGAATATGGTGTTAGTGACCATAAATTTTACAGACCTTCGGCACATGATTTTTAGGGTAATGTGGTCGGCATTACGCCTGTGCCGCTTCACTTTCCAAGAAAAAAATCCGGTACCCATTAAAGGCTAGGTGAAACCGTCGGTTGAATCGAACCCTACCCCTTGTCCTTTGTAGTCCAGTTCACTAACCACTGAGCTATCGCGGCTCCCTAAACGTAATAGATGGAGTAGTAAAAAATATGTAAAAACCAGGCTTTTCCAATTATGCTGATAAATCAATCAGGAAGAACAATAAGAAACAACAAGAGAAAAGTATCAGCACAAATACAACTACCACGCCCAAGAAGGATGATAGCGACATATAAAAGGGATGAAGCAAGTGGTAAAACTCAATGCCACGGGAATATGCAGTGGAATAGAGAGATAACGGAAATAGAGAATATAGAAACGGTTATCGTTCATGGCGAAGAGCAGACAAGAGGAGGAAGCAAGATATGGGCGATAAGAAAAATCATCATCATCAAGTGCCGTCTCCACAACGAAGGTTGGCTACCATGGAGCGCCATTCCACTCTGTCTCTTGCTTTGATGGTGCAGGTTGTCATAGGCTGATTTGTCCATCTTTTGATGTTACTCGTCCATGTTAGTCTTTGTCTGCCTCTGCCTCTTGTATTTTCCCCTACATAATTACTTTTAGTAGGCTGTTGTGTCTTTTAACATGGCCCAAAAATCGCATTTATCTTGTTTTAATTGTGCTTAGCAGTTCTCTTTTTATTTTTAGTTGTTTTAAAACTTCATCATTTGTTTTCTTTTCTTTCCATTCAAATCTACCTATTTTAGGTAGGGGTGGAGTTCAGGATTAAGATCGATAACGGAGCAAATAATTCTAAACAAACTGTGTTTTGTTTTTTTTTTGTTCGCTGCTCAATATTAAATCAAACCAATACTATGTTGACAACATCGATTATAAGAGATTTTTTAATGTATTAGCTAATCTTTACTTATACGTTAAAAACATTTTGGATAAAAACAAATATAATATTTACAGACGTATCATTAATCAGTATGTATCCTCGGTGGAAATATCCGGTCTAGCTCTTATGTAGCCTGCCGGTTGTGAGAAAGCGGTATCTGTGAAAAGGTTTCAACGGAATCTCCAAGAGATGGTTGTACCCATACCGGAGAAAGTTATAATGTGTTACGAGGAATGACAGTCATTGTACGAGACTATGAAGGGTGTAAGGTTCATCGAGGGCCTATCGAACATCGATAAATTGGGGGAAATAGGCTTATCGTCCCCAACGATTTATTGTCCGAGACCGATGACAGGGTAACCAAATTATTTACATAAGGATGCCATCACAGAAATATAAGTGTGACATACGTAGATCACGCTCGCGCGCTGCCGGGGCCCGAAATGGGAGTACAGAATAGCGGCGCTGTACCCTACCAGGCATGTTCGTAAGAGGCGAGAAAGGAGGGTTGGGCATGGGACTGGCTATCCCATACTGTAAAAAAATAAGCCGAAAAAACTTCACAAACATGGACAAGTCAAAGAGAGAAAAAGTAAATCCGCCATCCAGGAAAGATAAGGGCTCTCTGTCTAAGAGACGTATGACGCAAGCAGGAGAAAGCTGTAAGGACTCACCCTTTGTCTACCAGGAAATCCTCCAGAATTGGCACCTGGAATGTACGTACTCTAAACGAACAGGGAAAAGCTGCACATGTAGCAGCAGAAATGACAAACTACAAGATATATATTCTGGGAATGTGTGAAACAAGATGGCTAGGAATGGAAATAATAAAACTATATACCGGAGATATGATTTTATGATCAGGACACCAGAAACCTGGAGCACATCATAGTGAAGGGGTAGCTATAATGCTATCAAGGAATGCACAGAAGACACTAATAGAATGGGAAGCAGTAGGACCAAGACTAATGAGAGCAACATTTAAAACAACCAAAAACAAAATAAAATTACACATTATCCAATGCTTATGCACCAACCAACGATAAGGATGATTTAGTTAAATATGATTTCTATAAACAGCTACAATGTCAGATTGATGCAAGACGAGCCAAGGATATTATAATCTTGATGGGAGACCTAAATGCTAAAGTAGGATCAGACAACAGAGGATTCGAAGAGATTATGGGAAAACATGGACTTGGAAATATAAACGAAAATTGAGAGATATTTGTGAATTTCTGCGCCCTTAATCAAGTGAGCCTAGGATGAACAATGTTCCAACATAAAAGAATACACAAAGCTACATGGGTGTCACCAAATCATAGAACGGAAAATCAAATTGATCACATATGTATTAATAATTAGTTTAATCATCCTTATAGAATGTTAAAGTATATAGAGGGGCAGATATAGCTTCAGATCATCATCTTCTGACAGCCAAACTTAAAATTAAACTAAAAAGGTATACTACAACGAATAAGGGTAGAAAGTATTTCAATGCAGGGTTTCTTAAAGAACAAAAAATTAAAGATAAATTTGCAGTCACAATATCAAACAAATACCAAGTCCTCCAACAACTAGAAAATACAATAAATATAGAAGAGCATTGGAAACAGGTAAAAGATATATAGAAAGAGACATGCGAAGAAACACTGGGGAAAAGAGAACGCCAGAATAAGGCATGGATGACAGCAGAGACCCTGGATAAAATTAATGAAAGAAAGAACAGGAAAGCAGACATAAATAAAAGCAAAACAAGAAGTAATAAAGCCAAGACACAGGAAGCTTACACATAGGTGAACAAAGAAGTGAGAAGATGCATTAAAAGGGATAAGAGGGAAATATATAGATGAACTAGCTAAAGAGGCAGAAGAAGCAGCAAATAAAGGGAAAATGAAAGAATTGTACAACAGCACAAAGAAAGTAAGTGGAAAATATAAACAGATCAATGCCTTTATTAAAGATAAGAAAGGAAATCTGCTTAGTAATATAAGGGAACAAATGGAGAGATGGAAAGAGCCCTTTGAAGAACTTTTGAACAGACCCGGCTCAAATAATCCTCCAGATATACTACCAGCAGGAGAAGAGTTACACGTTAACTGTGGAAAATCAAACAAAGAAAAAATAATGAAAGCCATCAAACTATTAAAAAATGGTAAAGCCACAGGACCAGATTAAATTCCTTCGGAAGCGATCAAAGCAGGCATTAACACCTCTACCAAGATGTTACATAATCTATTAGAAGAAATAACTAAAGACTCGAAAGAAGGTTATATGATCAAACTACCAAAGAAAGGAAGTTTACAGGAGTGCACAAATTGTAGGGGAATCAGTGCCAGGGAAAGTATTAAGCAGAACCATTCTGGAGACTAAAAGAGGCCATAGAGAAACATTTGAGAGATAAACAAGCAGGTCAAGATGAACAAGAACAGAACATGTGCTGATCAAAAAACTTCTTTACGTATAATAGTTGAACAAAGTTTAGAACTACCCCACTTTAGATTGGATTCATAGATTACGAAAAAAGCATTTGATAGTTTAGACAGAAGAATGCTTTGGAAGTTGCTGAGTCATTACGGAATCCCCATAAAGTTTATTAACCTGATAAAAACAATGTATGAAGGAACGAAATATAGTGTGGTGCATGAAGGACAGCTTTACAGAAGCATGTGAAATAAGAACAGGGGTAAGGCAGGGATGCCTTCTGTCTCCATTTCTCTTTCTACTGGCCATAGATTAGATTATGAAAATAACTCAAAACAACAGTGGTCACTGACCAAACAACTTGATGATTTAGACATTGCTGATGACATAGCTCTTCTATCACACAGCCATCAACAGATGCAGGATAAAATGAGCAAACTTGATGAGAGATCACAACAGCTAGGACTGAAGATTAATAGAGATAAGACCAACATTATTAGAATTAATACAGTTGGCAATAACCAAATAAAACTAGTAGAAATACCTCTACTGGACATACAATCTTACATATATCTGGGCAGTAATATAGATAAAGAGGGAGGAAAAGAAAATGATACCAAAATAAGGATACCAAAAGCAAGAGGAGCTTGCATTGCACTGGGAAACATATGGAAATCACCAGAGATTAGGTTAAATACAAAAATAAAAATTTTCAACTCAAATGTTAAGTCTGTCCTATTATATGGCTGTGAAACATGGAGAACAACAAAATTGACAATCACGAAAATACAGACTTTCATTAATGGATGCTTACGCAGAATAAAAGCGTGGAAATTGCAAGACAAAATCACTAACATAGATTTATGTAAATGTACCAGTCAAATACCAGTTGACAAAGAGATACAGCGAAGACGATGGCGCTGGATAGGATACACGCTACGGAAGCCAACTGAGAGTATTACACAAAAGGCCTTTTTTGGAATCCCCATGCGAAAAGACAAAGAGGAAGACCAAGGAATTCTTGAAGAAGACAGATAGAAGCAGAAATGAAGATGATGTGGAAGACATGGAATGATCTTAAAAGAATTGCAAAAAAAACAGAACGACTTGGAAAGTGTTTGTTGAAGACCTATGCTCCACTGCGAGCTAAAATGGTAGAAGAAGGAGAATGCCTAGTTCAACCCTTATTTTGTAAAAATAGGAGCATCGAACTTTAAGTCTTAATACTCACTATATAGTGCTTTTCAAGAACCCCAAAGACGGTAATCAAATTACCAATCTCGCCAAGCAAATTTATCCTGGTCAGGTGGCGTACATCAAAGAGAGTCTTAAAGACACGACTGAGTCTCATCACAGTTATTTGTTTGGTGGACCTTCGACAGAAAACACCGGATCATATGAGGTTGAAAACAAAGATTTTATCATGAGAGAGAAAAATCGTCTACGTGCTAAAGTAATAAAACACAGTATGGCGAATTCACTTAGGCAACACTGTGAAACGTTAAGATTCCAGCGTTCGGTCACGCGGATATGTCTAAAAGCCGTAATAAAAACGGCTTTTACCGAACTCATCTACACTTTAAAGTCATAACATATTAAAAGATAATCTTAGACTCACACACCATCGGAAGCGCGAGATACGTTGACACAAGAACAAATTGAGACTCCTCGCTAAAAGAGCGGCGAAAAGATACTACAATCCTATAGATTCAAAGGTACTTTGTTACGACCTCTTTTAAGTGTTCTCGGGGACGTATTAAGTGTCTAAGTTATGACAATAAAATGGTCTTGATGGATCCCCCTTTGCTGGAGTGTCTGAAACAAGCTATGAGGTACACCCCACCTGATACGACCAATGACAACTTGAGAGATTTAGATGATTACATGCAAACATATCATAGACCGCAATAATTTAGTACCTGTGTGTTGGACTAGGCTGTACCAACATACTCTGCGATAATATATAACTAGGATGGAACCGTATAAGCAACGCCCGTTGTGGTCAGTCGATTTCATTCAAGATGTCCCTTCGATGGAATCAATGCCGCTTTTCCTCCACTTCAAGTATCACGGAGAAATCGTTGCACAAGATACCAAAAATCACAAAAGCAGGTAATAAAAACACACACGCGTGAATCAGCATCGTGTATGCTGCGAATAAAAAAAAATAAAATCCCAACACCGAAATGGGAACGATCGGCAAAATGTTGAGACGCCCATACTATAATCCTAGTAAATCCGGGGCGTAACAGCCTTGCAACGTAGTACCAAGCCAGGGACTAAAGAGGTCAAACAGTAGTTGATTCAACATGATACATACACCTTCCACAAACTGATTCGTCGAAGATTTGAAAAACACCCCACTATAAGTGTATATAGGTGGATCGCAGGTGAATCGCAGCAGCAATATCAAGCAGATATCGCTTTGAGACATTTGAAAAAGAAAACACGACAGGTATTTCTATCTGGTAACTTGCATCGACGTATTTAGCAAATATGCCCTGGCCGTACACATATGGGCCAAAACGACCAAGTCTTTATTAAAATCTTCTTTAATGTGGATAGTTTGTTTGTTATACGTGATGAAGGATGTTGTCGAATCGTTGTAGTTGTGTCTTTCTATAAGTTTAGCAGCTCAATACTTTTTAAAATTTCTTTGCTCTCTGCACCTATACACTCGCCCCGTACAGTATTTCATATTTATTATTTTTTATGTCTGTGCTTATGTCCTTCGAAGATATAACCGCTCGTACCACGAAGTGTAAAAATGGCGCCCGTCGATGGTACCATAGAAAACAGAGACCAAATGTGGCTCACGTTTTATAAGAACCAGAGCGTCGATTTTAAAAGACACGCGTATAAGGCGATCGATCAGGTTCGACTTGCCCTGGGCACAGCAAATTTAAAAAAAAGGCTATGCCCGGCTCAGACAAAGGAAATTATTACCGTCAGTCACGTGAATAAAACACTACCTATTACATATGTACGAATGGATAATGAGGGTGAAGAAATATATGTGTCGTTCTACGTATAAGAAATACGATAAGTTTTGAGACAAACGATATTATAGAATTGATAGCGCTATAGGCAAACGTCAAACGTGGAGGGGACGAAAAGCGTGTTTAGTCAAGTGGTCTATTTATTGTTCGTAATTCAACAGTTGGATATCGACCGAGGATATTCAGAGATATAAAAACTAATCATGGAAATAGGTGAAAATGTGGAAACGGTTTTGCGCGAGATGCATACCCGGGGATAAGAGGCGATAGATGCGAAGCGATCATGCCTCTTTGAATTTTTAAGAAACTCGATTACGTGCATAGAGACTGTCTTTGTTTGTCAGGTAGTCGTGGTCTCGTGAGTGTCCTTGTCGCGGTCTCGTTATTTCATTTGACCACCGAAAGTCCAGACGTCGGCACACGAGACGGAAAACTGTGGATCGCCATACTGAGCAACTGTTTGGGATATAGGCATCTAAATCCAAAATATGAGACGAGACGCTAAAACAGCCAAGTGTTTTTGCGTCACTCTACTCAACAGTGCCTCTATGAGTATTTTCAAACGAAATAACCCGGATCACTTTTTCGTAAAGCTGCCCCAGGACATTTACAATACATCTCAAAGCTAGATAGAACTGGTCACAATTTCATTTCTGACGAGCTACTATAACCTTCTAGGAAATGACGTGTAGTTACGGTACTCTCAACCTGCAGACGCGGTGGAAAATGTCGATGATCGGCAGCCTCCGTTTTACTCACATTGCCAGATGGTATGTACTATTCACCCGAAAATTTATCGATGAGCTGAATCTACTTATTTGATAATGTATAAAAGATTTTTAAAAGATTTACTGCAACTGGGAATCAATTATAATAAACAATCGAAAAGGGCGCTACTAAAACTGTATGAACTGGGTGCTGACGCTAACATTAGCGAACAGCTGAAGAAAATCTTTGCTTTATCATCAGCCTGCGCATTACAGGACGCCAACCAGGTACTAGAAGGAGAGGATACGATGGATCTAGATACCGATATGAAAAATGTCTATCTCTGCTGTCAACTCACTTTACCTCGACCGGTCGGGGTGTGCTGATTTCGCTGTAACAAAGCGTGCCTATTCTCGACAGAACTTCCCTCTCTGTTTCGCATTTTTGACAAAATTGACTACGACCCCTTGAGCAGGTTTTTTTTTGACACCGTGAAAATCCTTTTAAGGAAATAACGCGTAAAACCAACACATTCGCGAGTAGAACGACGGTGCTGACGATATATTTCAGAACGAGAAAACATTTTGATCTGGGAAAATGGTGACACTCGAGCCCATTCATCGAAATGTTGAACTATACGAAGATTTTACTGGCCTTGGTATCAGGTCGAAAATAGCATGCCGGTTTTTATGTGAGGTGAAAAAAAAATCAGATTGATCGAGGAATCGGTAGTTTATTTGGAGGGTTCGAAAAGGTCATTTACCCTGGCTAAGCCACAAATGAACTATCATCAATAGCCAGCAAAGTTGGGCTTGATATCAATCATGAAAAGACTAAAGTCATGAAAAGCTTAATTCCAGCAGACGACAGAATATACATGGAAAACAAACCAGTGGCAGAGAGCAATCACTTTATCCATCTTGGAAGTCACATTGATCGAGAAGGGGATACAAGTAAAAAAAAATAGAATCAGAATAAATAAAGCAGCAATGTCTTTCAGAAGCCTTGAAAAGTTGTGGAAATCGAAACTCATCAGTACAAACACAAAACTTTGACTATTCAAATCAAATGTACTATAAATCCTTACATATGCGTGTCAAAGCTGGAAAACAACAAGAGACATAAAAGTGAAACAAAATTGAACGCATTCGAAAATAAATTTATAAGGAAAATACTTGGTATAGCGTGGAACGAATTCAAAACAAACAAGGAAATTAAAGAAATCGACAATCAACCACTAATATCTTCAGTAATTAAAAAAGACGATGGTCACATTTTGGATATGTGATGAGAAGAGATAATAACCGAAAAGTAAAGCAAGCACTCATGTAGGAAACAACAGGTAAGAGGAAAAGAAGGCGACCCAGAGAGATACTGAGAAGAACATTGATGAGAGAGGCAAGAGAAGGAGGAATCGGCTCCCTCAATAAGAAAGCTGCTTGCACAGAACAGACAAATGGCGATATTTGATCAAAGATCTTTACAAGGATTGAATACTGCTAGAATAAAAATTTTGATAAGAGGAGAGTATCTGGGTCTATGTCCTATGGGCATACAGCTCGAAAGTCAATAGATTGATAGAAACCATGGAGGTAGCCCCTACTTAGGGAAGTTGAGGGAGCCTGTCTGCCAGCCGCGCAACTCGTTTTAGCTAACAGAAACGTTAATGAAGCTTTCAAATAACGACAAAAAGGCTTTTTAGTGCTTGTCATAAAGTGCCATGGACTACATCGCTGCTGGCAATAAACACTCGGGATGCATGTTTAAGACGATGTGCGACAGCAGCTAATTGCGAGACAGCCCCTCACGCATTTCACGCACACAAAAAAAGCAGAAGAGATCTGCCGCAAAGGATATATTCAACTCAGGATGTCTATCATTCACCCCGGCTCCTGCAAGTGTCTTCACTCTAGTCTAGACTTGATCAGCGTTCCACAAACCGCCGACTCTAAAGGCCGTGGAGGAAGGAAAATTTGTGGAGATACAAGCTCTGGTCGTTTTGGCCCCCGTGGCGCCCATCGAATTTGTTATTTCATGAAACAGCTAGGAGTATTCTTAAAATAATTTTTTTTATCTATGGGCCAAAATCACCATCGGAGACAGTTTACTATGTGACGCTGAAGCGACCGCCATGAACTGTTACCTCCACATCCTAATGTTACAAGTCAGTATCTTACTGAACTAAACGCTGATTACGCCGTCAGAGATACATATTCTTTTAGAGCGTCACTGGAGGCAACGATAAAAAAAAAATCTACTGAAAGCATACAAAAACGGGATACATAAAACACCCCAGGAAACATCGAAGATATGCAGAGTGATTCCAACAAGAGGTTTAAAATACGTCGAGACTTGGCGGCCCAGAGTCAGGAGATGGCTATGATGAGGCGTTTGCACACTGATCATTTTGTGCAAGCCAGTTATATGTTTAACATAGTGGATCAAACTAGCATCCTCCAAATGTATTCAACATCATGGCTCACGATACATCGGCGGGTTAGAAAAGTGTAATGACTTAAGCTGATCTGGTGGTGAGAAAAGTTAAATTAACTCATTGATTTATCTGGTCCACGAAAAGGCTCTTTCAGAAGGTAACGCTGCTTACTCCATCAAAAGGGTTACCATCAAGACCTTTTCCATTGCTAAATGGATGCACTCTCCCATCCAGGATAACTTGTTTTGCTTCCAAACACCCACCAGTGTAGTGGTCTGCCTGATCACGTCGGCCGCTTTAAACAATGTTTATAACGCCAGCCTGTTAAATTTTCAGTCCTTTGCCTTGACGTATTTGAACCGGATGGTCGATAGGAGGAATGTTACAGCGAAACTTCTAACTATGAACTGTGACCGAAACCAGTACGTGGAGCCTTCTTCGTAACTAATTTGGTCATGGTCGTGACTTATAAAAACTGAGAACAATATGGTACATTGCATCTTTACGAATGGCTGTCCGTTATATGGCTTTGACCTCTTTCCGAGCTTATTAGACGAAGTAAGTTCAAACTAGCTGAAGGGCGGACGCTTGTTAACTGAGTTTAATGTCGCCACTCTCACAGCAGATCCCCTGCAAGTTATTGCCTATGTAGACGCAAAATTGCGCACTAAAAGGTGAAGAGACGGAATTGAAGATGGACCGGATAAACTGTTTGTACGCCACAATAGGTAGTGCAATACAGTGCGCGGTGAGTGAAAAGTGACGTAAAAATACGAGGACGTAGTTTGAGGGGCAATTAGAAAGTTGGCCAAGAGAGAGCGGGTTGACGGTTGGAGACCGCTGGCCAGAGATGAACAGGGAAAAGGGCAGCTGATCAGTGATCACTTGAGCGAGTAGTACGCGGAAGACCCGGGCTGCCAGAGATTCTCCACTGTTGTTATGAACGTGATTCATTGGATTGTTCAGTGAGTTCATAGACGACTTGTTGTAAAGTGATTTGATAAACTGTTCACCTTAAATGAAGTGTGCATGGAGGACTCGTGTGGCCAGAGATCCTCCACTGTTAATATGAACGTGATTCATAGGATTGTTCATAGACGATTTGTGTTGTAAAGTGAGTTGATAAACTGTTCACCATAAACGAAGGGTGCGTGGAGGACTCGTGTGGCCAGAGAACCTCTACTGTTGATATAAACATTATTATAGGATTGTTCATAGACGATTTGTGTTGTCAGTCGATTTGATAAACTGTTGACTTTTGAGTAAAGAAAACCAACATATTCGTTACATAAAGGGTTACAAAAAGGTTACAATAAAAGGTTTACATAAAGGGTTACAAAAAGGTTACACCTAATTTGAGCTGGATTTAATATTCGAGGCATCTAAAATCCGTCAGATTCTAAAAGACTACGCGGCCTAATATGGACGCAAAGGATATTTACAGCCTACTGATGCCCGACGTTTTCGTGTAGCATTCCACCGTTGTCAGAATTGTGGCGCGGAATCAATTACCTCACTGCATAGATCCTGCTAAGACAACGACCTTTGTCATAAAACGCTGATCCTCTCCACAGAATTGGTCATCACTGGATGGCGCTCTTCTTCAACGGTTTTGGCCGGTTTGTATACTTTGACGCTTACGGTCAACCTCCCAGGCATCCGTATGTTTAAACCTTATAGCGAAAAGACACGCTGAGCATAATGTGCGGTCTCTTTTGCATTTATTATATACTGTTAAAGTGACGAGGTGCAATCATGGATAGAGTACTGATGGCGTGTTATTCTTCTATAAGATAACATATTAATGACCACATTATTTGTCGCTTGGTTAGACCGTGGCTATATCGAGTTCACGCTCGGGGAGCAAAGTTCATAGGTCTCATAATCATATCATAATGAAGCAAAGTAATCTTTAAAAAAAAACTGCGCGTGTCCCAGCTTTTAGAATAAATATTATACAGGATGTCAGTACCTAAAATAGAGTAGAAATACCTAATTTCTTCGGTTCAATCGTTGCACTAGAGTGTGTAATAAAGTAATACTGCTACTTGACAGCGATAGTCACTCCACTCGTACACACGGCAACCACAATACGCACACTGAGCGTACGAGTTAGAATGATTATGGACACTATCACCAATATCTTGCACTCGTGCAATATTATTGGTAATAATAATGGATGAGGATTTTGTCTACATATCTCGTAACGGTGAAAATATAACACCTCTACAAAAGAAACGGTCTGAGTGTTGTTTGTATTTCTTCGTAACAAAAGGATGACTGATTCATCAATGACGTTATTACAGTGCGACGGAAAAGAAATCAATAATTTTGCTTTTTGGGTGTTATATATAATTTTGACTTGTGTACTGACTGAAATGTATAGCATTCGTAGTTTTGTTGCTGTCTGCATATTAAATTTTTTAAATATTATTCCTGCCTTTTGAATATTTGTGTGCGTACTGTTTATGGAAAATAGTATTCTTCACCACATTACTAGTCATTAAATTATTCAATATTACACTTCTTTCCCCCACTATTTACTTAAGGGATGTAGGTATTATATATATATATATATATATAAAATTATGTATATTTTTCTATATGTAAACAAATGTATATTTTACTTACTGCAAAAGCAGATTACATTTGTTCTGGAATTATTTACTCCATTAATTATCCTAACCCTGGACTCTTCCCCCCCCATACCCCGTTATCATTATAATTAATAAAGTTATAGGGTCTATCGGTATTTTGTACGATGTTTGACTTTAATTTCCGTTACGGCTTATCGTTGTTTGCGCTCCATGTAACACGGTTCGTTGCTCTTTCCACTCCACCTGACACGAGCCTATCATCCAGTGCTAAAAGTACGTTGGAAGAATAGGATTATCAGTCTGGGAGGTAAATATGCTATGTTCAACTGAATGTTAACGTTACTTAAGTAAAAGGGGTGGAGTTATTGACTTACGTATATAAATATATATAATATTATATATATGACATAATTGTTGTCTTGAAAGTTACTTAGTTGTTGCGAAATATATTAATATATAATATAAATTGCTTTGCATACATAATAATATATCCAACGATATTACAATTGTTTTCTTGATGTAAAAAGAAATAACCTCCCACTTATTTCTTTTTTTTTGCTCTTTCTTTCTTTCGTATATTTGTATATATGTGCCTGTGACCAAAAAAAACTTATAGGAACTTATTATTATCATGTAGAAAACAATTTGCAACACACCATTTAATCCATCTCCGTGGACATAATGACTCCTAATTGTTTAGACATGAACACAGTTATCTTTGACCACTTCTCATATTTTCTCTATATATCGCATATAGACAAGAGAAATAATTTTGTTATATGTCTTTGCAGCAGTTTATCGATTTTATATTTTCTGAATAAAAATGTTTGTGGCTGGCAAATCTAGCTTGAAAATCCTCTACATCGTTTAAAAACTAGACCAGTGTTTATATTTTCTTTCTATATAAATATGTTTCCTATATGTCTGGGGAAAACAGACCGATTCAACTACAATACTTACTTAAAAACATATTTTTCTATCGATCAGTTTTGGCTCACTATTATTCTTATTATATCTTCTCTATCTTAATCCACCCACACCCTCACAGTCCGCCAATAAAATCACTAAGAATCCATCAAAATTCATTAGAACATATTTTTCAAAAATCATTCGGTCAGCTTTGGTTTCACTATTACTATAACTACCACTTCCACCCCTAAACCCGACCATCCTTGTTATGCCATTCCGCCCCTAAAATCCATTACAATTCATTAAAATCTAATAAAATATAATCAATTGATCAGCTGTTGTTCGGCCCTTTTATTCTTCTTATCTATTTATTTTATCAATCTTTACCACGCCGCTCACACATCGTACATACCATTCCGCCCTCTAAAACCCATGAAAAGCCACTAAAATCCTATAAAATGCAACCACTCCACCAGCTTTGGTTCGTCTATCATCTTTTACCACCCATATCTTGCCACCCCTTCGGCCCCTAAGACCCGACCGACCACCCCTCAGATATCATTCCGACACAATAATTCATTAAAATACATTTGTTAAGCAATTCTATATAGCTTTGTTTGTTACATTTATTCTTATCTATTTATCGATCGATTTGCTTCATCCACTGTCCTTAACCCTACTATATCGATCACACACTTTTACCTCCCCCATCACCCCATATAACACCGTTCTGGGAAAGTTGCATGAAATCGCATAATATATTACTTAGCACAATGTGGTTTATGTGGTGGTTGAAAGACATTGATCTCCAAAAGAAACCCCAAGGTGCATCAGCTGTGGACTCTTTTTATGTTTTTTGTGCTTATACTTCAGGAGAAGCAGTTCCGCTTGCAAGATGCGATTGTTCACTAAGACTGCATCATGGTCTTACAAGGATTGATCACAGTACCGTTTGTACCACACCAGTCGATGATTCGACCGACAGTGGTGTGCAGTCGTTACGATTCTTGCTCTAGATGTAAAGCAAAATACAATGTCATCCGTAAATATATAAGGATGTGCCCTGGTCCACACAAGTGCACCTGTTTGAGGCTAGCGGTAAAAATGTTAAACGACTCTGGTGAGAGGAGATCCTTGCGGGAGGCCTGAAGTTATACGTCTATAACGTTAGCTATAAAGTTATACGTTATAAGGCCAAGATTTTAATTTCAGTGCCACAACTCTCGCGAGAACATCGTGACTATCCATCACACCATTCGTGGGTCTATCTTCATGTCCAATATGTGTGATATTAGAGTGCTAACTCATAACTCTAGGTTAAGAGCCATTATTGCCGATTCCTCCCTTCTTAGGAAGCCCTCGAATGCTTTATACGCTAGGACTGACGCGTTTGTGATAATGTTCCTGCATGCTATATACCCGAATGCAGAGTCAAGGAACATAATCTTTCTTTCTAAATTACATGTCAGATGTTTGGCGATTATCTTTTCAAGCACTTTACCATACATGTTCTGTATTGTTATGATTCGGTAGCCTTTAATCCCTGAGCTGTCCTGGCCTGGTTTGGCCAGTGGGACTTTGCAGTTAATAATAACAATCCTGTGGTACTGCGCCTGTCTGTGAGCTCCTGGTACATCCGTGCTAGCATCTCCTTGTCATCTTCCTTTACATGGTTATTTCGATCCCATCAATGGTGCGCCACCTGTGAAATGTTTAAAGTCCATGTCACTTCTTTTGCTTCATTGAAGCATAGAGCGCGTCTATAATCGCTGTGCGACTGTGGTTGTCCCTCTTATCTGTGTTCAAGATGTATCTTTCAAAGAAAGCCCTGATTTTTTCCCGCATCTTAGGAGATGACCATTCTTCCCTCGTCACGGACGTTGACATTAACCTGATACGTTAATGTGTCTGTGCATCTGCTAAAATCTAGTCAAGGTGTTCTCAGATGAATTCTCCGTCGCTTAGTTTTGCCATAAATGTTGTTTGATTCTATAGCCAGTTGCTTGAGCTTATAACTGGCCTTTCACATGATGTCTTATAAAGTGGTCTTTTCAGGTTATGCCTTGTTTCTATTCGTTTATCACTATTTTGTTAGACCGCATTTAAGCAACCAAGCTAGCAATGGCGACAAGAAATATTCATACGAAACGTAAATGATAACATCGAAGAAGTTAAGAAAAGGTAAACGTGCTGGAATGTGTACGAAACGGTCGAAACACAAGAGTCTAGGCCTAAAGTATGTGCGTATTACATGCTGGAACTGCTTCCATAAATCAACGACAGCGCATTCTTAATAAGTGCGACTCCGATATAATGGTTTTGCCAAGAAACACTTCTTTATGATAGGACAGTTAGTGCCCCTGGATTTCCCTGTTTCTACAATAGACGACACTTTGGAAAGGCCATCCTTGTGCGATATCACATTGAGGCAGCGGAATTTGATATTTCTGCGTGAAGCAGTGAAGAAATGCAGGTGCATGCGGTTAGGGTGCAAACTTCAGTTCCTTTTCTGATTGTAAGTGTGCATACCTGTAATGGGAAGGTGAACACACAACAATGTCAGAATCTCTTCGCGTTCGAGGAGGAGAACGTCATAGTCTGTGGAGACTTTAGAACTAAAGGCAACCAGTGGGGTAATGTCATAACCAATAAGTGATCACTATCCATGTGTCATCCTAACTGAGAAATACAGAAATAGAAGCCAGAAAAGCAAGCTCCACACATTCCACTATGAGAAAATTGACCAGGACGTCATTAGCAAAATCAGACATAGAATACATGGCGCCCCTAGCAGGAGGCATGAGAGATGGACGCAGCTGCCCTGGTGGAACGTAGAAGTCGAGGAGGTTTGGCGACACAAGAAACAAACGGCCCCGACATGGCAGAAATCCAGAAAGAATGGAAGAACACAACTTGAGCTCTTGAAGCTTCTGAAAGAAGAGGTCGACCAAAAAATGATGCACTTTAAACTATCTGCTAAGCATGCTGATGATGCCAAGTGTGATGATTTCTGCAAAACAGTGTGCTCAGAAAAATCGCTAGCCACATTATGGCGCCTTCATCGGAGCATGAATAGCATAACATGTAAAATGGCATACGAGACTTCCAGAGCACAGGCCAGATATGGCACAATCTGGTGATAGCAAAGGGAAGACCCTGCTTGCCTGCTAGATTGAACAGACTGACCAAAGAAATGAAACTAAATTAATGAGGATACGAGGGTCACTCTCAGATTTGTGCTAAAATGTAGTGCTGAGAGATCTCACAATCACAACCGATACTATTCGCACAACATGTAGAAGATCACACAACACTGATCTTGGTCAAGATGGTATCGGTACGACGACATAGGCGATTTAGCTTACGACTACTTGAAAAAACTGGCGCAAGAGATTAATGTCAGCATTCAAAGTGGTGAATAAAGTGGAGTGGATACACAGCTATTTACTACCGCTACAAATGCCAAAGAAGGACTATTCTCATATGAGTGCCTCCAGAATCCACACGATGCAGAACACATCGGGCAAGCTACAGGAGATGTCATCAAACAGGTCATGGGGCTTACCAATATCAGCGTTGGTGAGGAGTGGATACCGGTGTCTGTGTCATTCAAGGGGACTTTCTCGTGTATTGTCACACTCAACAGGAAAAGTAGGGAACAGAACCCGGTCGTGGTTAATGCTGAGGCCAACGGTCTCATCTGCGATAACACCGATGAGAAAGATGCAGTCATCTATACAGACGGATCTGTAATACGACACCAAAGAAGTGCATGGGCATTTATAGCACGCTCGGCAGGCAGAATAGTCAAGGAATACAGTGGTGCATACGTTATGACCACGAGTAGCATGACAATGGAGGCAATGGCAGTGACCAAGGCATTCATCTGGTTAGAGTCACAATATTACAACCACGTCTGCATAATCAGTGATTCGATGAACATGAAAAGAAAAGTAGAAGTGGGCTCTGTACGCATGTAATTGGTAGAGTCATTGCAGTCACCTTTTTCTACGTCCCATGACATGCGGGAGTACATGGAAACGAAAGGGTGGATATGTTGGCTAGCTGCGCTGTCATTGAAGACGGTCAATCAGTGGATCGGACGGACATCACCAATGCGCTCCGATATATGGGAATGGCACAAGACTTCGACAACCATGAGTCCACGTCACTCCTTCGGATGAAATAGATGGGAGTTAAGATGGGCACTGCCAGAAACGAAGTTGGCGTATTGGGAGATTTATAAACCAACACAGAACTGGAGTCTTCAGACGCGGGACACTGCGGGACTTGCTGAGGAGGGCATCTGAGCACCTATGTACATGTTCGGAGTGATTATCCGCAAATAACTCAGTAACCTAGCTAGCAGTGTCGACCCGTCTGTCCGCCCTGTAGTTCGTTTTCGTTCCATTATGTTTGGTTCAGTTTTGTTTTGTTTTGTCGTGTTTAGTTTAGCTTAGTTTAGTCTACAGGTCATCCTCATTGCACATCGAACAAGTCCATAGTGGTGCTAAATTTCCTTCGAAGTACGTGTAAGTAGTATACAATGTTGTAACTATGTCGCATTTGGCCGTAAATTAACAAAGATATATAAGAGGCGCCTTTAGCGCCTAATGTACACGAGAGACAAGGGGAGTTAACCATGACTGCTCGTGTCGGGATGTTGACCTCTAGTCCCGGTGACCCCGGAAGTGACCTGTTTATGTCTGCTTTGTGCTGACTTTGGCGTTCTTCATGTACTTGCTCGATAGTGATAGGTTAGTAGATTATACAACATCAATAAAAAACAATAGCATTAAATATAAAACAGAAAGCAAAAGATATACTTTATTCTTTTATTGTCTCAATAGGTGTATAACATACAGTGGATATTATATAACATTACAAACATATTTAGTACACTGAGTAAATATATAGTACATGGAAAACATTTATTTATCGCTATGTAGTTGGGTGTCTGCTTAGCTCTATGTCATAAATGAAGCATAAGGGTGAAAC
The DNA here is from genome assembly GCA_032433765.1 of Megaustenia siamemsis. NCBI lineage: Eukaryota > Metazoa > Mollusca > Gastropoda > Stylommatophora > Ariophantidae > Megaustenia > Megaustenia siamemsis. The sequence goes on along the minus strand of JAVIAB010000160.1, from coordinate 53,866,882 downwards.
AGTTAGAGATTACTGGGTAGTCTAAGCTGGTAGTGTAAATATGTTCCTCTGTGTTAGTGGTTCGCTATCTCTCTCGCTCTCTCTCTATCTTTCTCTCTCGCCCTCTCTCTCTCTCTCTACTATTCCAGCCTAGATTTCCCTCCATTGAAACACTTACTCATTCTCTCCATTTATCCCTATCATCGCGCCTTCCTTTTCTCTCTCGCTTTCTCCCCTATCCTCTCTTAGACTTCTAACCTATCAGTCCACCCTCCGCCTCTCCCTTTAGCTCCCCCGCCCTTCCTCATATTTTTAGCGTCCCTCCTATTGTAACACTAGATTATTCTCACCATTAATACATAGCATCTCGCCTTCTTTCTCATACGCTTCTCTCTCTCTCTCGCTCTCTCTCTCTCTCTCTCTCTCTCGCTCTTCTAACCCCTACTAGACTTCTCTCCTACCATTCCACCTTTCTTCCTCTCTCTCTCTCTCTCTCTCTCTCTCTCTCTTTACCTCGCCTAGCGTTCCGCCTTCATTCGTATTTTTACCTTACCACCAGTGTAACACATTAATAACATTGAATATCAATTACAAAAAGACTTGAAATATTTACTTTTTAAAGAACCAATAAGATAAACATATGAAAAACGAAGGAATAATACACTCGACAAGGCTTAACAGACGTACTTTATACACATCACCATTAATACAACTGAAATTCCTTTAATGATAACCTATCACATCGTTATGAGCTAAGAGAAAAACAGAAAAAAATTCAACTTACACCGTAAAATATTCCACTACAACACAGACCGCTAGACTGAACAGTACTACGAAAATAAACGTCCGTGAATCAAGAGCGCTTATAACACGAAGTCTCACATCCGACTAGTTTAAATATAATCTGGTAAATAAAATTTGGACGATACTATTCCACCCTCGACTAATATCTAGGTTAACCAATCAGAGAAGAAGATTTCTATCGGACACCCATCAACGAAATGACTGACCTCTGGATTAACTAATCGGAGAAGAGGATTACTGTTATCGTGATAACTGACCTCATTTTCAACTTGAAGTGCTGTCGAGTCTGATGCATGGGTTACTTTAAATCGATTCGGCCCCTGATACAATCCACCTAGCGGGTCAATGGTGGGGGAAATAATACAAGTGGCGGGTTACTTGAACGCGTTTTGACCCCTGCTGCAATACCAGGAGTTCCATGACAGTTATAAATAGTTGGATACAACAAGCAGGAAGTTATATTAAGGACAAAAATCTAGCAGGCAATGGCAGAAACCTAAGAGGCAAGGACAGAAAACTAGGGGGGTCGTGGTTCGTGGTTCGGTAAGTCCGTGGTTCGTTAAGTCCGTGGTTCGTGGGGTTGTGGTTCGCGGTTCGTGAGTTGAGGGTTCGTTAAGTCCGTGGTTCGTGGGGTTGTGGTTCGTGGTTCGTTAGTTGATGGTTCGTTAAGTCCGTGGTTCGTGGGGTTGTGGTTCGTGGTTCGTTAGCTGATGGTTCGTTAAGTCCATGGTTCGTAGGGGTTGTGGTTCGCGGTTCGTGAGTTGAGGGTTCGTTAATTCCGTGGTTCGTGGGGTTGTGGTTCGTTGTTCGTTAGTTGATGGTTCGTTAAGTCCATGGTTCGTGGGGTTGTGGTTCGCGGTTCGTGAGTTGAGGGTTCGGTAAGTCCGTGGTTCGTGGTTTGTTAAGTTCGTTGTTCGTGAGTTTGTGGTTTATTAAGTTTGTAGTTTGTTAAGTGCGTGGTTCGAGAGGTCGTGGGCAAGGGCAGAAACCTAAGAGGCAAGGGCAGAAACCTAGGAGGCAAGGTCAGAAACCTAGGAGGCAAGGGCAGAAACCTAGGAGGCAAGGGCAGAAACCTAAGAGGCAAAGACAGAAACCTAGGAGGCAAGGTCAGAAACCTAGGAGGCAAGGGCAGAAACCTAGGAAGCAAAGGCTGAAAAACACTCGTACTGACTAAGGCTTCCAAGGTGTATTTGATTGTCGCCCTATTTTTGTCTGTATAACCTAATATATCACTTTCATTTAATCTATCGATAAACGTTTCAAAGTCATTTCTGTTGTTAACTAACAAGGGTTTGTCTAATCCTGTCGCGTTATTTGAGCTTGTGTGTGAAAGTAACGCAGCCAAATAGAACTGACCTCTGAGGCAATACCGGATGTGTTACTAAAAAGATTTTGACGTATGATAGCAATTTTATGAGTTTACCCCCTGATCATTTTTTAGGGATACGCCCATGAAATCGGTAAAAATCGTAAATTTTCACTCTAGGCATACCCCAAACTCTATTTTAGACATCCCCATTGCAAAAATTTACATTAAAAACCACTTTTAGGATTTTACCCCCTTATAATTTTTTTAGGGTTACGCCCATGGAATCGATAAAAAGCGTTAATTTAGCACGCAGGCTTACCTAAAACTTTATTTTAGACATACCACACCAAAAATTTACTTAAAAATCACTTTTGAAATTGTAACCCCCTTACCATTTTTGAGGGTTACGCCCATGGAATCGATAAAAATCGTAATTTTAGCACGTAGGCTTACTTAAAACTTTATTTTAGACATCCCCACGCCAAAAATTAACTTAAAAATCACTTTTGAAATTGTAACCCCCCCAACCATTTTTGAGGGTTACGCCCCTGAAATCGATAAAAAATTGAAATATAACCTCAAGGCAACTCCAAACGTAATATTTGACACCCCTACATATCAAACTCCATAAAAAAAAATCAACAAATACTTGTAGTGGTATAGTGGTTTTTGAGCCGTTCATACTACGCAGATGTACGGAGCAGCACGTGCAATCGATAAAAAAATTGAAATATGACATCAAGGCATACCCCAAACATAATATTTGACACCCCTACATATCAAATTCCAACAAAAAAACAACAAAAAACTAGTAGTGGTATAGTATTTTTGAGCCGTGCATACTACGCAGATGTACGGTGCAGCACGTGCAATCGATAAAAAAAAATGAAATATGACCTCAAGGCATACCCCAAACATAATTTTTGACACCCCTAGATATCAAATTCCAACAAAAATGATAAGGGGGTAAAACCCTAAAAGTCGTTTTTAATGTAAATTTTTGCAATGGGGATGTCTAAAATAGAGTTTGGGGTATGCCTAGAGTGAAAATTTACGATTTTTACCGATTTCATGGGCGTATCCCTAAAAAATGATCAGGGGGTAAACTCATAAAATTGCTATCATACGTCAAAATCTTTTTAGTAACACATCCGGTATTGCCTCAGAGGTCAGTTCTATTTGGCTGCGTTACTTTCACACACAAGCTCAAATAACGCGACATGAATTAGACAAACCCTTGTTAGTTAACAACAGAAATGACTTTGAAACGTTTATCGATAGATTAAATGAAAGTGATATATTAGGTTATACAGACAAAAATAGGGCGACAATCAAATACACCTTGGAAGCCTTAGTCAGTACGAGTGTTTTTCAGCCTTTGCTTCCTAGATTTCTGCCCTTGCCTCCTAGGTTTCTGACCTTGCCTCCTAGGTTTCTGTCTTTGCCTCTTAGGTTTCTGCCCTTGCCTCCTAGGTTTCTGCCCTTGCCTCCTAGGTTTCTGACCTTGCCTCCTAGGTTTCTGCCCTTGCCTCTTAGGTTGCCCACGACCTCTCGAACCACGCACTTAACAAACTACAAACTTAATAAACCACAAACTCACGAACAACGAACTTAACAAACCACGAACCACGGACTTACCGAACCCTCAACTCACGAACCGCGAACCACAACCCCACGAACCATGGACTTAACGAACCATCAACTAACGAACAACGAACCACAACCCCACGAACCACGGACTTAACGAACCCTCAACTCACGAACCGCGAACCACAACCCCACGAACCACGGACTTAACGAACCACGGACTTACCGAACCACGAACCACGACCCCCCCCCCCTAGTTTTCTGTCCTTGCCTCTTAGGTTTCTGCCATTGCCTGCTAGATTTCTGTCCTTAATATAACTTCCTGCTTGTTGTATCCAACTATTTATAACTGTCATGGAACTCCTGGTATTGCAGCAGGGGTCAAAACGCGTTCAAGTAACCCGCCACTTGTATTATTTCCCCCACCATTGACCCGCTAGGTGGATTGTATCAGGGGCCGAATCGATTTAAAGTAACCCATGCATCAGACTCGACAGCACTTCAAGTTGAAAATGAGGTCAGTTATCACGATAACAGTAATCCTCTTCTCCGATTAGTTAATCCAGAGGTCAGTCATTTCGTTGATGGGTGTCCGATAGAAATCTTCTTCTCTGATTGGTTAACCTAGATATTAGTCGAGGGTGGAATAGTATCGTCCAAATTTTATTTACCAGATTATATTTAAACTAGTCGGATGTGAGACTTCGTGTTATAAGCGCTCTTGATTCACGGACGTTTATTTTCGTAGTACTGTTCAGTCTAGCGGTCTGTGTTGTAGTGGAATATTTTACGGTGTAAGTTGAATTTTTTTCTGTTTTTCTCTTAGCTCATAACGATGTGATAGGTTATCATTAAAGGAATTTCAGTTGTATTAATGGTGATGTGTATAAAGTACGTCTGTTAAGCCTTGTCGAGTGTATTATTCCTTCGTTTTTCATATGTTTATCTTATTGGTTCTTTAAAAAGTAGATATTTCAAGTCTTTTTGTAATTGTTATTCAATGTTATTAATGTGTTACACTGGTGGTAAGGTAAAAATACGAATGAAGGCGGAACGCTAGGCGAGGTAAAGAGAGAGAGAGAGAGAGAGAGAGAGAGAGAGAGAGAGAGAGGAAGAAAGGTGGAATGGTAGGAGAGAAGTCTAGTAGGGGTTAGAAGAGCGAGAGAGAGAGAGAGAGAGAGAGAGAGAGCGAGAGAGAGAGAGAAGCGTATGAGAAAGAAGGCGAGATGCTATGTATTAATGGTGAGAATAATCTAGTGTTACAATAGGAGGGACGCTAAAAATATGAGGGAGGGCGGGGGAGCTAAAGGGAGAGGCGGAGGGTGGACTGATAGGTTAGAAGTCTAAGAGAGGATAGGGGAGAAAGCGAGAGAGAAAAGGAAGGCGCGATGATAGGGATAAATGGAGAGAATGAGTAAGTGTTTCAATGGAGGGAAATCTAGGCTGGAATAGTAGAGAGAGAGAGAGAGAGAGAGGGCGAGAGAGAGAGATAGAGAGAGAGAGCGAGAGAGATAGCGAACCACTAACACAGAGGAACATATTTACACTACCAGCTTAGACTACCCAGTAATCTCTAACTGTTTCACCCTTATGCTTCATTTATGACATAGAGCTAAGCAGACACCCAACTACATAGCTATAAATAAATGTTTTCCCTGTACTATATATTTACTCAGTGTACTAAATATGTTTGTAATGTTATATAATATCCACTGTATGTTATACACCTATTGAGACAATAAAAGAATAAAGTATATCTTTTGCTTTCTGTTTTATATTTAATGCTATTGTTTTTTATTGATGTTGTATAATCTACTAACCTATCACTATCGAGCAAGTACATGAAGAACGCCAAAGTCAGCACAAAGCAGACATAAACAGGTCACTTCCGGGGTCACCGGGACTAGAGGTCAACATCCCGACACGAGCAGTCATGGTTAACTCCCCTTGTCTCTCGTGTACATTAGGCGCTAAAGGCGCCTCTTATATATCTTTGTTAATTTACGGCCAAATGCGACTTAGTTACAACATTGTATACTACTCGTGTAGCGACTAACATCTATAAAGCCCTGCCTTTCTCTGCATCTTCAAACTGTCCTTAAGGCATAAATGTAGATCGGTTTTAATTTTTATGGTTCCGTCTTCATTAGAAATTGTGTTATTTGGTTATTTGGTTATGGAAGGCCCCGGTATCACTGCAAACGAATTAAAATCCATAAATGCTCAACCGCTCGTGCCAGCGTAATCATCCGAATTAATATCTCATCTCCCAAACAAAGAAAGGTAACTGTAGTCCCCATCGTAGCAGTCTCAGCACACGCCAAAAGACATAAGGCGAAACCGCGCTGAAAGTGAACACAGCCAACTGTTCCCTGTCATACGATATCATCATTCATCGTAAACAAGCGGGATATCGAAGCAGGATCAAAACGGATGAGACACACAGCTCACGGTGTGCACAGAGCACTTAACTCAGTAGCTCCTGCAACAAGCCTGACTTGGAATATGAGGAAACTGCAACGAGAAACACTTTTCATGCATAGCCTTCAATTGTTCCCGCCGCCTATCCACCATATACCGGAAGTTCACGTCCTCTTGAAAATGATGATCATCGTATTTTTTTTTTAATGTATAGAGCTTGATGATGTTAGGCCTTCGTTTTAAACTCCAATTCCGAACATATAGACACACAGTTAGTCGTCAGATTATCCCCGTCGCACATCAAACAACAACAGAACGTAAGATTAGCGTACGACCGGTCTAGGGATGTACGATGAGCCAACACGATTGTGTCATGAGATTTATTAATGTTAATCACAGCTTAAACACCAACAAATCCATATTGCTATTAATTTCTGGTTTGTTTGTCTTTTTTTTAACCTTTGCATAATGGATAATTCTTAGCAAATTTTTGATCATGTGCATTATAACAATTATTGACACATTCAGTGGCATTATATTTCTTTGGTTTATTAGTTATTTCATCTCAGGTCTAAGATATCACATTTGGCATAAATAGTAACTCTATGTTTGACAATCCAGTGCTAAATAAATAGGTTTTGTTTCGTTTCTTCGGTACAGCTGCGAATACATTTCAATAGATCATTCAGTAAACATCCGCTGTGATAGTCGCCATTCAACAACTTTGCTATTATTTCTATTATAAATCACGCCATAGCTTCTTTCTCATCTTTGATTTTATTATCAGTTCCAGGCGACTCACAACTCCCTTCAGGCCCAATGCCAGTTCCTTCTTTTACTGACTGAACAAATCACATAATCTGATTAGTGAAGTAGAAGAAACGTGTTTTTTCACTTGGTGTTTATCATTTTGTCTGTGAATATCATCTGTATCACTTTTATGTTACGCTCATTTCGATCTCTTTCACCACTGAGTTAAGCGGCTTCTTTTTCAAGTTGCATTTATTTGATATTCCTCCATTTAAATTTGTATATTAATTTTTATCTTGCTTATTCTTTCTTCTTATGCCCATCGGTAGAGAAAATACATTGTCAATATTTTTCTTGAAGTTTTCCATTCGTTCCGATATGATATTTGATGATGTTTGTTATACTCAACACAAAAATTTAGTAAAAAAAAATGATGACAATAATTGAGACTATAATTATAAGAACGGAAAGGATAAACAGTGTAAGATATTGACATAATTGCAATTTCCATAAATACAATTAACAAGTATAGGAAATCGAATTATAATTAACACGGTTTAAAATTTAAAATGGTAACATCTGTTAGCTTTGGGGATACAATTTTTATTATAATCAAAATTGATTCTGAGTGATATGAATCTGCTATCAAAGTGTATATTTCACAGGTGGATTGTAAGGTAAAATTAACTGGCTAACATGTTATTTAACATAACAATGATTAATTGTATGATAAAGGTAATTAAAACAGCTGCTGTTCTTGTAAAGCGGCTTTCCAGAAATATATTAAATCTGAACAACTATAGTTTCAAGCTGTCGATTCATCCAGGCTTTAAAAATATCTAAATGGAGAGTTCAGGCATGAATGGGTTACGTTTATTGAGGCTTATTAATAATTCAGGGATCTAGCAAATTTGTATATTTCTTTAGTCCACTGCAATAAAGGGTCATCGAAGCCACCATAATAAAAAAAACATTAATTGTTAAAAAGCGAAATATTGGGGATATGGCTAATAATGATCGCCTTTTAGGTGGATGTGACAGTTAATGGTGGTTTACATTTAAGCAACTTTAAGAATAAAGAATGATAGGATGATGCGACCCAAACCATATGCATGGATAATCGCGTAATAGACAATGAGACGACATGAGGGTGCAGATAAAGTAGACTGTGCTGACCACACAATCACTCAACCAGTCAACCAATCATCCAACTTATCAACTAAGAACTAAAATCATAATAACTGATTGTGTGTATGATGTTATGTAGAGCCAGTCTTAACATATGGATGTGAATCATGGACAATAGGACAGCAGACAAGAAAATCACTGGATGTAGAAATGTGGTTTTACAGAATAATGTTGAGAATACCATGGACAGCTGAGAAGAGTAATGAAAACGTTCTGAAAGAGGCCAAAGCAAAAGGACAGCTAATTTCCAATATTAGGAAGGAACAATCATCATTTTTTGGCCACGTAATGAGAAAGGAACAGCTGGAATATATTTTAACAACTGCAAAAATCGAGGGACGAAGAGATAGAGGGAAGCAAAGAGAAAAAATATCACACCGCTTAAAAGAATGGGGGAGCCGTGATAGCTCAGTGGTTAGTGAACTGGACTACAAAGGACAAGAGGTAGGGTTCGATCCCATCCGACGGCTTCCAGTTCACCCAGCCTTTAATGGGTACCGGATTTTTTTTTCTGGGAAAGTAAAGCGGCACGGGCGTAATACCGACCACATTACCCCACAAAATCATGTGCCTGTAAAATGTATGGTCACTAATACCATACTCCCAATACGCCACTTGGCGTGACTTTTTCTTTACTTTACTTCTTTTTTTTTTTTTTTTTTTTTTTGAAGAGAATGGCTTGGCAGAAGGTCAACAATGGAAATGATAAATAACTGTCGAGATCGAAAGTTGTGGAGAGACACGATCACCTACGCCAGCAGGAACGATACTTGATGATGATGATATACAGTTTGCAACGCACATTCACAAACAAACAATTTGTAACAAGTGAGCGTAAATTGTCAACAGTGGAGTATCACAATATTAGCATTATGAATAGTGAAGCGGTCCCAAATAGGTATGCTGAAGACTATATATACAAAAATATGTTGTGTCGCAGAATTGATTATGCAAACTAAAAAAAAAAAGAGGAAAAGCATCACAGGGAAGGATGATGATTACATCAGTATGAATATATGGTGTTAATATCCCCTTAGACGGCTATTGTAACTTGAAAATCTCGTAATCTAATAACTGTCCTCACTACGTTTTTTTTTTACTTCTTCCATGTTGGCATGTTTTGAGCAAAAATATAGTTCATCAAAGCAAACTACACGTTATCATGTCTATTATACGTCAGTGTAGGCATTTTGAAAATATATTTATTCCATTGCATGAAACTTTAATTGTGTAGAATTTGGTTTACAAACATACAATATAATTGGTTGTCACTGTATTCCCAAATTTGTGATGACCTATACAACACAGCGTCAGCGCACGCTTTGCATGACATCAGTTCATGAATAATAATAATAATGTATCATCGTGTTGCATACATTAGTTAACACTTAATACATCATTCTCTCCCCTTGTTCACATGCAGTCTTTTGTTTTCTAAATGCCAAACCAGTATTACTTAAAAATATCTTACCTGAATTGTGTTCATCTTATAATGTAACGTCCGAGCGTTTTTACAAACGCATGTAAAGCTAAACCTTTTCTAGGCCTTTCCAACCGTTCTCCATCTGTTGAACACCGAAAAGCCTACAACTGGCCAATGGACAAGGCTAAAAACCTCCGACGTGTAACGTTGACTGTAGCAGCCAATTTGTAAACATTGAGGAATGTACTTAACGATATTGTAGATTTTTGCTGCAAAAATTGAACAACTTACTGTGAACAAAATACCCACAGTCCTCCTCACTCACATGCTCATACTCATGTGATTCTACAGGCTGAGTTGACGACTCTGGAAATAAGAGAGACGTCGCCAGGCGGCGCAGCAGTCGCGCGCTGTTTCTTGCAGAATATTTGTATTTCGCCTAAACCTTTCCTCATCCCTGCCTCGATCTTGTCTGGGAACCAGTGATCACATGATTACGATTTGCTGAGGAAAACAATCAGAAATCTGCATTCTCTAGGCGATAATTGTTGAATGAAATTTAAAATGTTTTACAGAAACTTTATATGATCTAAGAAATGTCACTAGAATGGTAAATGCGTAAATTAAATTTCTCAACTAGTTTTCTAAAGGACTGTCTCAATGTTCTAGAATTTTAAAGCCTCAATTGCTAAATTTAGTAAATGATCAGAGATATATCGAGAAATTTATTTCCATTATAATATCTTAATGCATCAGTAATCACTAATTCAGACAATTCGAGCAGCACAAGAACGACAAATGATATAAACCACGACACCTTTTAGGTATCAGTGAAAGAGAAAAGAAAGAAGAAGAAGAAGAATGCATCAGTACGGTGTTATGTGTTTTGCGCCTATTCTCGTAGATGATCAGCAATAATATATCACTGCTCATCCTTGCTATCATTGTATGTCAGGATGATTTGCGCATCTGATACATATTTAAACAACGAGTCAGTGGAGAGTAACTATGCTATAAGGTAAATTATCGTTTTAGGTCTAGGGCACAAACATTACACAACAACCATTAAATTACAACCACTGCTCTATCATCATCATCATCAATTACTGTGCCTGCTGGGATATGTAATCGTGAACTTTTACAACCTTCTATTTCCGACAGTTATTAATTAATTATGTTGTTGACTTCCTATCAAATAATTCTCTTAAACTGTGTAATATATTTTCTCTCTCTCTCTGTTTCGACTCTATCTCCTCTTCCCTCAATTTTCTAGTTATCAAATATATACCAAATGTTCTCTTATCATCACATGGTCAGATAATGATCATTGTTTCTTCTAGATGATGGAAAGATGTTTTCTTATCATATTTTGGCCTTTTTCAGACCGTCATTGTTACTCTGTCTAGTTCCCCGTGGTATGCTCTTATATTCCTATGGAAAACAACATTTTTGCGCCCTCCTATGATTTTTTTTTATCTATTGAGGTGACTGTTCGTAATTCATTTTTTATGTGTCAAAATTGACTCAATATAATGCTAAAGAACTATGATTTTTAACTACACTGAACCAGCATACTACAGTTGCGTTGTAAACACTACACAGCAACTATTATTTTGCAGCTACTCAATTACAACCACAATACCACAAACATTGCACACACAAAAAAACTCTAGCAACTACGCTAAAACAATCAAGATTAATCAATCTACTACGCTATAGTACTAAGATGTTGGATTGCATTTCGGATCCCTTGGTTATAATCCGACCCTCAGTCTACCTTAAGTTGGCCACCAGTGGCTAGCCTTTTATTTCTTGGTGACTGATTTGTCTTGCCAAATTCCTTCTTTTTCAGTCTTATTAAATAAATTGTTTACGCGAAGAATAATTACTTTACATTATTCGATTTTATAACTATTTTTAAGTATAATGTAACTTGCATTTTCGTGTTGTACAATTTCTAGTAGTTGTCCTTGCAACTTGTCTTTTTTCGTTTCCGTGGCACTTTTGTTATTTTTGAACAGTACTTTTATTTTATGTTGGCAAGTATTCGTGCAAAATGATCGATTGTATTTATTAATATAATAGTAAGTTTTACGTCATTCCTTGCCGATTCATCTATATTGTCTACAAACCGGAGGTTCGAAATGATCCATCTTCAGAAGCTGTCTAAATGTATGATCCTCAATAGTTTAAGTCAGTATTTGTTTAGCAATATGTTAAACAGGATGATGAAAATGGGTAAAGGTAAAGTACGAATCAGCGAATCGGCGTCTTAGCACGTGAATTTTCACCTATATGTGCTCGGCCGCCTATTAAGAAGTGTTCGGAGACTTCTGGATAGTGTCGCTTCAAGCATCAAACTCACGATGCGAGGAGACATTCCTTACCTTCCCAGAGTAATACTCTGGTACCCATTTCTGCCAGCGGCTTGGTCGATCGTATGGGGGTGGGAAGGTTTCAAATCACGAGTACAACTCACGCTGCTTTCAGCGGGAATTGAACACGTGTTGTCCGAACGTCGGTAGCCCAGTCGGGTTGTTTTCTCAACTAGCTTACCGAGGCCTCCTGATGAAAATATCGTATATGTGATTAAAATATAACCACTATAATGCGAACTACCAATAAGCTACATCTTTTTTACGCTCAAGTACTAACCTCAAGTACTTGACAATAGAAACAAGAAAAAGAGCTCTTAAATGTTATGTAGAGCCAGTCTTAACATATGGATGTGAATCATAGACAATAGACAACAGACAAAAAAATCACTGGAGGCTGTAGAAATGTGGTTTTACAGAAGCATGTTGGCAATACCATGGACAGAGTAATGAAAACGTTGGAAAGAAGTAAAAGCGAAAAGACAGCTAATTTCCAATATTAGGAAGAAACAATCATCATTTTTTGGTCATGTAATAAGAAGGGAACAACTGGAATATATTGTAACAACTGGAAAAATCGAGGGGCGAAGAGATAGAGGGGAGCAAAGAGAAAAGATACCAGACAGCTTAAGAGAAATCGCTTGGGAGAAGATCACAACAACGGAAATTATAAATAACTGTCGAGATCGAAAGTTGTGGAGAGACATTATCACCTACGCCAGCAGGCATGGTACTTAATAATGATGACTAACCTTTAGTCACCACAAAGCTGCAACTACCACGCCACACAAATTAAATTATAAAAACTAAACTGCAACCACAAAGCTACAGCTACTAAGTTATAATCATAAGGCTAAATCCAATAAGCTATAATCACTACGTTGCAATATATTGAAATTATACCCACATGCATCATCAATAGCTAAGTTACAGCCACTGTGATAGCAGCACTTTCTTCAACCACAGTACTGCTTATACATAGCTACAATCATTTCATTACTACCACTGCACTACTACCACTTCATTACAACCACTGCGCAACTACCACATCATAACAACCACTGCGCTACTACCACTTTATTACAACCACTGCGCTACTACCTCTTTATTATGTGTTACCATCACTTCACTATACCGCTGCGCTTCTACGATTCCAATACACGCATTTTGCTATATTAACTGCACTATTACTATTTTATTACAACCACTGTACTATAACAATATGGGGTTCCTTATCCTACAGATTTTTACAACAAACTTTGCTATGATACTACCACTAGACTATAACCTCGTAACTATTAACAGTTTACTATAACACCGTAATTTTATTATTCCCTTATATATATATATATATATATATATATAACCACTGCTGCAAACTGCATATTCACTTAAAATCGTCAAGAAATAGCCACTGTGCTATTAATACGGCACTACAACCACCCAGCTGTAACTCTTAATCTACAATCTTGTCGCTGCAAACACTAAACTGCAATCACGAAGCTACAACAGCCATTACTACAATTACTAGACACGAAGCTACCGACTACTGCGCACACCACACAATATTCACAATGTGCCTGGCCTAAACGGTTTACCGTAACTTCTTATCGATATGCAATGCAAATATCTATCTACCCAGTACTGTGACTTAGAATCGATGCATAGATTAGAGAATTATAAAGTATTAGAATCAATTTCTGTCAATATAAAACATTCGTCGTGTGATTTATCTGTGTGTTAGTACGATGTAATTTTGTTAATGTCAATAGCAAAAGTATTGATTGATCATGTTCCAAGACGAGTTTCCTGTCACAAAGTAACCGTTACTATACCAGGTCTACGACAACGCATCTCTTGCGTCCGGGGCACACATTTTCTCGTTTCTAACTGGCCACCGGGCAACAATCGTTAGTCCGTTACCAAGGCAACCGAAGATTACACGGGGAAATGAAAAGTTCTTCACATATTTTAGCGGCATACTATTATATTTGCGATCTCTGGCAGAGAACTGAAGATGTATTACACACTAGTGCATTAATGCGAACAGTTGTAAGGAGTCAATAACTTAATTATGTTTAAAAAAGCCACGTTTCATAATTATTCATTTCCATTTATTCCTCTCGGTGTTTTCTCAAAACTCAATGTACTGTAACTAGTGTAAAAAAGTAAAGTAAAGTACCCCCGTCACGCCAAATGGCGTATAGGGAAATATGGTGTTAGTGACCCTATATTTTACAGACCTTCAGCACATGTTTTTGGGGTAATGTGGTCAGTATTACGCCCATGCTGCTTTACTTTCCCAGAAAAAAAATCCGGTACCCATTTAAGGCTGGGTGAACCCGGAAGCCGTCAGTTGGGATCGAACCCTACCCCTTGTCCGTGGTAGTCCAGTTCACTAACCACTGAGCTTTCACTAACCACTGAGCTATCGCGGCTCCCTGTAACTAGTGTAACAGTTGAAATATGTACTCTATAGCAGTATAGCTGGTGTCATAGCAAGTCTTGCCAACGCCCGGGAAAAGACAAGTATTGCTCCTCTTAAACCGTGGATTCCCAGAGTCCCTTCCAATAGTCCAGTATTGGTTATCTTACCCATTTGCCCAACCTCAACCACATGTGATTTTTTTTTTTTTTTTTTTTTTTTGCGTTCGCCAGCTTTTACCTCATAGGAACTGAATTGTGTGTGTTAATCTGTTTTTCCCTGGCAGCCGTGTGTACTGGGGTCTCTCGCCGCACAGAGTAGATAACTCCGAATTCGTATGTACCATGCTGCCATGAACGATTTGTTTGCTGATCCTTGTTTGTCACCTCCAATAAACCTGTATATGGTTTGTACAACGTGGCCTTGATCTGTCATTTCAACTTATTATGTTATTGTGAGGACCTAGTTAATTTCATCATTTTCGACAACCTAACCACATACGCAGGAAATGCAATGCTACCTTTTACTAATACTTCTGACTCAGATGATGATTCTTCGCAATGACATTTGTGGGACAATAGAGAAACACAATACCCTACTCATAGTCACTTTGAAAGGAAAAGTGCAAGGTAGACGAGCCAGAAGCAAATCAAGATTAAAATGGATTGATAACATCAAAAGATGTACAGGTGAACCTATGAAAACGTGCGCTATCATGGCAAGAGACAGAGTTGTTATAGATCCAAAAGCTTGTGAGCTGACGTCCTTCTGCCCAAGTAGAGACAAGAGTACAGTGACGCTCCATGGCAACTAACTTTCGAATTGGAGTCAACATCCAATGAAAGAATGAATAAAAATATCTGCATCATCTAGATGTATATCTTTCATACATTCTATCAGTTGTTTATGGTGTATTTTGTTAAAAGCTTTCATGCAGTCAATGAAGCATACATTTTTTTTTACTTCTATAAAATTTCTATTAACACCCGCATACAGAAGATGAAGTCTTTTTAATATTTATATTCAAACCATCTTCTTTGCTTGAGTTGTTTATTTTTTTGAATTAGTTCAAGAAATTCTTCTGGATTTTCTGCTAGTAATAAATAGGATGCCATTGGTACATCTAAAATTATTAACATGGTTGTTGAAGTCCTGTGCCCTTTCCGCATCTCGGAGGACGGCCGCCTGATCCATTGGTCGACCGTCTTCAATAACAGAACAGACAGCTAGCCTGTCCGCTTTTTAATTTCCCCGTACCACCGCATGTCCAAGATCGTTGACAAAGGTGACTGCGTATCGTTGATTTCTGTAATGACTTGATCCACTGCCCACATACAGAGGGGAACAAGCAACTAACTGCAGTGCTGCGGTAAAGCTGGTAGCAAGGAGCCAGTAGTGGAGTGTGGTATACACTCCAAGGTTTGGTGACAGCTTTACAAAAAAAGGAACACAACAAAATACTGACGTTTCGGCGGCTGGCCTTCTTCAGAAGACGGAGACAACGACAACAAACGGTGAGGCATAGATACCTATAGTTACATGTCGGATGATGAAGTTAGGGAGAGGTGGACAGAGGGATGAGAGATGGTATAGTGAGACGAGACAGAGATGTGTCACATGTTGGAGGATAGGTTAAATGTAGATATATAAAATCGTAAGTAAAGAGAAATAATGTGGAATTGAAAATAAAAAGTATAAAAAGCATAAAGTCTATTATAGCTTTAAGTAAATACGAGTATATAAAAAGGAAATATATGACTTAGCTTGAGTGACTTAAGTATGAGTGTGCCGGGTGAGATGATGTGCTCAAATGAATCAAAATGTTTAGGAAGGGACAAGCCACGTGGAGAAATAGTCACGTGGTAAGACTGTGGGCCGTCAGGTTAAACAAAGACCGAGGGTCGTAAAACAAGGCCCGGGGGCTAAAGGTGA
The DNA here is from genome assembly GCA_032433765.1 of Megaustenia siamemsis. Lineage (NCBI taxonomy): Eukaryota > Metazoa > Mollusca > Gastropoda > Stylommatophora > Ariophantidae > Megaustenia > Megaustenia siamemsis. The sequence goes on along the minus strand of JAVIAB010000160.1, from coordinate 53,850,689 downwards.
TAAGTTGGTAAAAAGAACAGGTGCGTGGAGACACTGCGGTTAGACCGGGACAGTGAACAAAAGTGGTGGCTATAGAGGAGACAGTGGTACAAAACAATAGCCCAAGGGAAACATGTCGCGGGGGGGTGGGGGGGAGGGGCCAAAGTTAAGCCTTAAATCAAGGGGCTGACTCACCTGAGGGGAGATAACCCAAGTGGAAATAAATGGCGGAGTAATGGATATGAGGTCGAAGAGAAGCTATAGATATGTAAGAAGTTGTATACTATGAGTAGATTTATTTAGTTGTATACTATGATAGGTAGTCAGCTAAGAATGGAACTGCTAAAGTAGATAAATAGAGAGATGGATATATATAGGAAAAAAAGAGAAAGAAAAAATGGGGGAGTTTAAATAAAAGAGTGGGGTCCTGGAAGTGGATAAATATAGATGTAGTGAACTAGAGAAGATATTAGAGAGGTGGTGTAAAATGAGAAGTGGTGTACTAGGAGTAGATAAAGATAGGTAGTCTGCTAAGAATGGAAATACAGACGTGGATAAATAAAAGGGGGGGGGATTCGGAGGGGGGGGGTTGTATGAAAAAGGAGAAGTTAAGTAGAGAAGTGGTGTCCTAGAAGTGGATAAATATAGATATAGTGAACTAGATATAAGAGAGGTGGTGTACTAGTTAAATAAGAACAGAGAAGGTGTTCCTATGGGTGGATAGAGAGAGAAGGGGTGTATTGGAAGTCGATAAACAAAGAGTTAGTGAATAGAAGTCAATATAGAGGTGTACTAGGGGTAGTAGAGTACAGAGGTGAGAGGAGGGAGTGAGAGGAAGAGGGGTCATCAGAGGGACAGGGATACATTGATTCCACGAGGGGTGAGGCAACCCAAACGGGCGATCAGGCGATTCTCTAAAGTGAATCGACTGGGCTGTCAGAGGAGCATGACAACAGGCCGATGACCAGGACATCAGCCTTACCACGATGACCCATAGAGTTAAATTGGGATGCAACGGGGGTGCCTGCATCACGTGTGATGTCGTATAGTTGTTCACGACATTTTTCACCGATAAGGCAACCATTTTCACCAATGTAGGTCAACTTGCATCGTTTGCAAGTGATGGCATAAATGATGTTGCGCGATGTGCTAGTGAATCCCTCTCTGATATCGAAAGGACCATTGTGGAAGAGAACAGTATCCGTATGGAGAACGTGGTTGCAAAAATATTGCATACTCTGCGGTTGCAGCGGATTGTACCCCGATGGCCAAAGTGGGGAAGGGGGGGGCAGCAGGAAGGCGGCGGTTAACAAGAAAGTCACGAAGGTTCCGGTCACGTTTAAAATGGGGGGTCGGGGAAGAGAAGACGGGTAGTGGTGCCTAAATACAGAGCTTACCTCCACTTTTCTTATCATGCCCATTGAATCACTTAGTATACAAGCATGAGTGTAGTCTTGTGACTCCAACCAGAAGAACGCCTGGTAACTGCTATCACCTCCATCGTCATGCAACTCGCTTTTTTCTAAATCCGAACTGTCCGATAAAAGTAAGATTGGACGGTAAAATACATGGTAAAAGAAACAGAGGCAGACCAAGACTAACATGGACGAGTAACATCGAAAGATGGACAAGTCAATCTATGACAACCTGCACCATCAAAGCAAGAAACAGAGTGGAATGGCGATCCATGGTAGCCAACTATAGTTGCGGAGACGGCACTCGATGATAATGACGATGATGAACTGTCAATTTGTTAATTCTATACTGATTTTAATTTGAATTCTTTCTGGCATAATATTTAAGCTGTAGGCAAAATTTATACAATATGCTTATATGGCTCACTAAACTTTTAATTCTAAAATCACTGCACTCAACTCCACCAGTCTTCTTGGGCACGGCAAAATAATTACTGATGGTTTTTGTTCATATGATATATGTATGGTGTATTTTTCCGTACATGGCAGTAGTAAGGGTGCTTGTCCTGCCATTTCCATCCTTTTATTCTTCGTAAGCATCCCCCTATTTGCAAGAAAATTTCCTTATATACGGTCTATTCGTGCATGTTCATGCATCTTTTATGCACGACCGTACATCGGTGCAAACAGCGTGTCGGATGACCGGATATTCGGACTCGTGATCACGTGATGCAGTGACCTCTCGGCGACTCGTGCGGCAGGGTGACCTGACATGTGATCGCTTGTTCATCGTTCAGGTAGAGTGGATCGGCATGTGATGTCACGCGTGTAGGAAATAGCCGTGTTTTGAAAGGGGAATTTTAAAGTTGTGAATATATATATATTTACCTGATGGCTTACGCCTGGATCGGTGAACCAAAACCATCCAGACCCTGCTCCACCTCTCCGCGGTGCCTCTAATAACAGACTAACCTGTCTAGTCTGGCCAAGCGAGCAGGGATTGAAGAGGGAAGACAACCCGGTACTAAAAAAATGTCGTGCTGAAGTCGGATGTGTTGGGCCGAAAGGCGCAAATATAACAGTTATACTGCAAACCACAACACAACGCAGACACGTCCACTTAACGTCCTTTTAAGGGCGGTTGACGAAGAGGAGTTCTACACTCTACGAAAACTAGAATACTTTAGTCATCGGGCGAACGTAAGCAAGGAAGCATATTTTAAAACGATGTACCAACTCTCGAAATAATTAATAAAAGTGAACTTTAAAGATGGTTTTTAAATGTTACTTGGTCGACTTAAATTAAAAATTTTTCTAAATCTATTAGAGTGGTTCTAAAAATTGGTGGGGGGAGGGGGTGTAAGTGGTCATGGCTGAAGGTTATCCCTTAAGGTATCTGCTGATAGTGTGCTGATGTCGGTGACCATAAGTCGTGCAAATCTATTTAAATAACGTGTTGGTGGTGGTGATTCTAAAAATTTGGGGAAAAAGCATTCGCTTGTTCCTGAAAATGTGTATGTAAATATCTGCTGACGTCATCCTCCTCGGTGTTATTGGTACTCTCTCTCTCTCTCTCTCTCTCTCTCTCTCTCTATCTATCTCTCTCTCTCTCGCTTTCTCTTTTTCACATTCGAATTAAAACAAGTCAAAATAAAACATATACTTTCTATATATTTTCACAGATTTTTATTAATATATTAGAGAACAGATATTTCATAAATACACGATGATGGTTTAACAATTATGTGAGAGGGAAAAATAAATTACACAACAGCATAGTCACGTTTACCATTTTTCGCATTACAGATTTTATTAATACAGCAGAGAACAGATATTTGAAAATATATTACTTTCCGGTTGAGGAATTTATTAACTTTAAGCGTCTCGGCTTCCTCCTTCCTTTTTGCTGGTACTGTCTGTTTGTGTTAAATGTCTTTTAAACACAGATGCATATGAAGGTTGATTAGCGTTCAAAACACAATTGCCGTCCATATTGACAAAACCTTGATCAAAGCTGGAATATGTAATTGGTGGCTCTGTTGAATCACACGGGACATCCATGCCCCCCCCCCCCCAAGCCGAAATATCCATGGGGTGAGCAAACGATAAATGATACGGTCGTTAATGTGTTGTCTCGACGAAAAAGGCATGAGAATTCTGTTAAGCTTTGCACCACGACACTTTAAAATTATATAATAAATACAAGATTGGCCACACGTGTTGATAAACAAACCTTGCAACACCCGTGGGTTGTAGTCGAAAGGAACGTGTGAATTCCGCTAGATAAAGTTTAAATTATCCATGTGTCTGGGAGGTAAACCGTAGGAATCGAAATGCTCACATTCTCCGAGACCGTTGTAAAAGAGGGCCACCCAGTGCTCACCAGTTTTGTGGGTAGGATCGATATTTATGACAAAGGCTGCAGTCCTGGTTGAGTTGATGCTGGGCTGTAAATGGTTTCGTGGAAGGACACTAACAAGGGAACAACGTCGAACGAATTTATCCGACATCAAAAGGTTGTAAATCTCCCCCGTGTTCATTTTTTTCTTTCTTTCTCAAACGGCGAAGTCTGTTAGAAGCTGGCGTGTCTTGGACACCTCGAGTATTGAGTCTAACTCGGCGTAGACGATAACTTCTAGAGGAGTAGTTGTGGGAGCGGCGAACTTGAGCTCTACCGACAAGGGCCCGTTTGTGGCTAGCTCAAAGCGGGGGCCGTCTAGTAGGCTGGATGAGAGGTCAAAACCAAATAGACAAAATCCATCCTTAAACTCTCCATAAACAACGTTATTTACAGCGTCTTTACCAATCAGACCCATGTCTAAATTTGTACCACAGAAGGCTCGCGCATGTTGATTTTGTTCCATAGAGGCTTTCCGGATATACATCTCCCGCTGACCGTCAGGTTCATATAAGTCAAACCAAAGTGTTCAAAATTGAACGGGTTAGTGGTATAAACACCATTAAAGGCACAGGCGGTAATCAGACCTATCACTATACGGGTTGGTATTTGAAACAAAAATAAATTGTCTTGACTGTGGGAGAACAATCCGCTAGCGATGGAAAATGTTTTGATGGTAACCCTTTTGATCGGGTACCGAGCATTCCCGTTTAAATCGAGCCTTTTTGTGAACCAGAGAAATTGCCAGGTTTAGCTTACCTTTCCAACCACGAGCGCGGCGTAAGTGATAACAATCTTATAACCCGCAGACCTATCATGAGCAATGATGTTGAACACGTCCTATACTTAGAGGTTGTGAGTTTGATCTTTACGTCGACTCTGTTTAATATGTAACGATCCTGCACAAAGACATCAGAGTGCGAAAGACCCATCATTTCAACCTCTTTACTACCCGAATTCAAATTGCGCCGTGTTTTAAATCCCTCATTATCTTTCATATTATCGTGGTGGCCTGTTGGGTCTTTGTAGAACATCGTAGTGTCCCGTTTTCGCATCCTTCCCGTAGTTTAGCGTAGCCTCGAACACTGCTCTAAAAAGATAGGTATTCTCCGATGGTGTAACCAACGTGTCGTTTAGAGATACGTCTACTTGTGAAAAGAGACTGTGAAGATAATTGTTGACTGACCCTACCTCGACATCCGATGGTAAACTATCCCCGGCCTCAGTAGCCTAGTTGGGAAAATTACCCGACAGGACTACCGACGTTCGGACAACCCGTGTACGATTCCCGCTGGGAGCAGTGTGAGTTGTACTCGTGGTTGGAAAAAAAAATACCCCCACTGTCGACCCAGCCGTTGACAGAAATGGGTACCAGGGTATTATCCTGGGGAGGTGAGGAATGTTGCCTCGCATCTGAGTTTAGATACTTGAGGTGACACTATACAGAAATCTCCGAACATTTCTGGATAGGCGGGCTAGCACATATAGGTGTAAACTCGCGTGCTAAGACGTTTCAAGTCTCGTACTTTACCTTTACCTTTACTATCCCCGTTGGGGCTGGGGTGGGTGTGGGGGGTATGAGTGATCATGGCCCGCAGATGCAAAAACGTGTTGAAAAGGTCTAGATACTCCTCGCTGTTTCCAGAAATGAAAAACTCAATGGGTGTGCCATACGATTAAACCGCGATCGGACGAATTTCAATAAATTGGCCAGTCTAGAGATGTCTGTGTCGGTGGAACGCAAAATAAATCCAAACCAGAGTGAAGACATTCACACATGAATGACATTATTGAACAATGAGAGACATTATTCATCGAAAATATCCTTTGCCACCGGCACCCTCATTTTCGTCTTCTTGTTGTGTGCCGACTGAAGGGGGAACTGTCTAGCTGCCGGTTTTGTCCTCTTCGTAACGGGTTCTCCGGGTGGTGTTACCTTCCCGACTCACTTTTTACTTTGTTGTCGTAAACCAATTCCTGATTGGTTGTTACCAGTCGGGTGGTCTATCAACCGCTGTCCGGCCTACTTACCTCGTGTTTTGATAGCTTCAACGACATTTCTGTCGGTTAATGCGTCATGTGCGACCTGCAGACCGGTCCCAAGCCCCTCCCTGAGCAAGGCATTACCCCCTGTTTTTAACCAGGGTCAAATAGTACAGATTAGTTTTTTTTTTTTTAGAAGTCTAGACATCAGACTTCGTTTCCGGTTGTTTCCAAAATGGAGGAATTATTTTTTCTCCGGCTTGGTATAGAACCGTTGATCAGAGGTTTAACAAGCCGCTATCGTAAAAACGATGTTGTTAATGAAACGTAGACCTGATACAGAATGTGTGACTGAGCGAATGTTTCCCAATAGAAACTGGGGTTAAACAAGGATGTATTTTATCGCCCTTGTTATTTGGAATTGTTATGGACTTCATAATGAAGAAATGCTGCACTGGTAATAAAGGCATCGAATGGATACAAGGAGACCATTTGGAGGACCTGGACTTTGCTGATGACATAGTTCTCATCAGCAATCAGATAAAAACGATGCAGGAAAACACAAATGAACTATCATCAATAGCCAGCAAAATTGGGCTTGAGGTCAATCATGAAAAGACTAAAGTCATGAAAAGTTTAATTCCAACAAGTGACAAAATATACATGGAAAACAAACCAGTAGAAGAGATCGATCACTTCATCTATCTTGGAAGTCACATTGATCGAGAAGGGGATACGAGCAAAGAAATTAGAATCAGACTGGCTAAAGCAGCAATGTGTTTCAGAAGCCTTGAAAAGTTGTGGAAATCAAAACTCATTAGCACAAACACAAAACTTAGGCTATTCAAATCAAATGTACTATCAACCCTTACGTATGCATGTGAAAGCTGGAAAACAACAAGAGATATAGAAACAAAGTTGAACGCATTCGAAAATAAATGTCTAAGGAAAATACTTGGTATAGAATGGAACGAATTCAAAACAAACGAGGAAATTAGAGAAATCGCCAATCAACCACTAATATCTTCAGTAATAAAGAAAAGACGATGGTCATACGTTGGACATGTGATGAGAAGAGATAATAATCGAATAGCAAAGCAAGCCCTCATATGGGAAACAACAGGTAAAAGAAAAAGAGGAAGACCCAGGGAGACACTGAGAAGAACATTGATGAGAGAGGCAAGAGCAGCAGGAATCGGCTCCCTCAATGAGATAGAACTGCTTGCACAGAACAGAGACAGATGGCGAGATTTGATAAAATATCTTTAAAAGAAAACTGCTAGAACAAAAATTCATATAGGAGAAGGTGTATCTTGGTCTACGCCCTATGGGCCGGTTACGGCTCGAAAGGTCAATAGATAGATAGAAAATAGTACTCCCAATTACCCCAAAGAAACTACCGATTTCTCGACCACTCTGATTTCGACCTCCTATAAACACAGGCCATCACCCGCCTGACAGCAGTAAAAGTCTTCGTATAACTCAACATCGCAATGAAAGGGTGTGTGTCTCACCATTATACCATATCAAGATGTTTCTTCACTCGAGAGTGTACCGTTAGCACCGACGTCCCGCTGGTGAATTGGATGGTTTTTCTGTGTTCGTTGGCTAAAAGGATTTCCCCAGTGTCGAAGGAAAATCTGCTCAGGGGGACGTAGGGAGGCTTTTCGTAGATCTGAAACAAACACGTTGGTATACTCTGGCCTTATCAACGGGTGCTAAATCATCGCGGTCTATGTAATTTGCATTTCATCATCTAAATATCTCAAGTTGTCATTGATCGCCTCGATTTGGGTATACGTGGTGGTAGTTGTCTGTTTCAGACCCTCGAGCAATCGAGGATCCATCAAGATAATTGTTTTGGCCATGGTTATGCACCTAGCACTGAGCCGAGAACACTTAATATAGGTCGGATCAAAGCACTTATGAACCCACCGGTTTGAAGAATCTCTTTCCGCCGCTTAAGAGTCTGTTTCTTTTTAGTGAGAAGTCTCAACTTGTTCTTGTATCGACGTAGCTCACACTTTTGTCGCTGAGTGAATCTAATATTACCTTTTAATATATTATGACAACACTCGCACAAAAAGTGAATGTGTTCGGGTGTGGCTGATTTCAATAAGGCTCTTAAACCGCTCGGCGTGGCGGCGCGCATACATTTCAACATTTCACCGTGTCGTCTAAGTGGTTCATCGCACATTTTTGTTACTTTTTCACGTAGACGATTTGTCTCTTCCCTGTGAATATCTTTGTTCTCAATCTAAGATTATCCGGTGTTTCCTGACGAAGGTCCACCAACAAGTAACAGTGATGAGATGCTGTTGCGTCCTTAAAGCTATTTTGGAGCCACCTGTCGTGGATACATTTGTTTAGCCAGATTTATAATTTGACTTCCGTCTCTCGGGTTCTTGAAAAGGACTAAATAATATGTATTGAGGCTTATGGTTCGATGTTCCTTATTTTTTCCGAATAGGTTTTGAACAATGTACATCACACTAATATCTCTGTGATGACTACCTTTGGTAAATAATTTTGTTACCCTCTCGTCCGTCTCCGACATCAAGTCATCGATGACGATCAGTCATCTCTTCTACCGTCTTCCAATTTATCGATGTCTGGTAGACCTTCGATAAATCTCACTGACCCCACAGTCACGTACATTGGTTGCCATTCCCCATAACACCATATAACTTCCTCCGGTACGGGGACAGCTAACTTGTGAAGAGTCTGTATAAACGTTTGCACAAATACCGTTTTCCTACACACACTGTAGGCCCGGCTATCAAATCTGTAAAGGAGTGTTTCCATCGGGGATTCATCCTCACAAATGAAACTTTGGTGGTTGTAGAATCAGCTTTTTTAATCGTTGTTACCGATATCTCCACGATAAAAAAAAGGTCAATATCACTCTTTGTAAGAATACACTCTACCACTCAAAAATATATTTCCCCCGCCCCCTCAGCGCTGAATGCGATTTGATGCAATGATGACAAGTGATTTTAGGTCAGCGCGCGAGGTTTCCCTCTTTAACTCGCACCTATTTTAAAAACTACATTACAAAAACAAGGTCACCCCCATATAAACACATAAAGGATTTTCATAGTCTCAGTACGCGTTACCTGAAACCGAATTGGAACCGAACACACACATAACCAATGAATTCACACATCATCGGCCAGGTCAGCCGGGGATTTCCCACACATCAGCGCTTGGCTCAGTCCGAGAGGTCACTTCCGGTGGTCATCACTGTACTTGTCTCAACACGCCTGATAACGTATTGCATTAGTTACTATAGATAGACGATCCGCGACCCGATTACAGTGAGACATAAAACTTAGCCGATCAGTGTATATGCACACGCACAGATAACCAGCTTCTGTTACCGAGCGGTGTATGTGTGTTTTCTTTGAATATGGAGTCGTGTAGGTGAATATGCCAACTTCCTTTGATATTTGTGATCTACGGATTTTCATGTCGCGTAGTAATGAGAATATAATTCCATTGTCACAGGATGGCGTTAAGGCAGTCTCAGTTTGTGTTTTTAGTAACAGACTATTGATAAACATAAGGACATACAGCAGTGAGAGTTTTTTTTTTTATTTCCTGCCTGAACTGAGATAACACTCTCGAGAGAAGAATTTATCACGCTAGTTGAGATGCAAGATGAAATTTTATTGGCTTATGATAACCTCCACTACACGCCACCTCTTGTTAACCAGACGAAAGATCATGGAGTCATGGATGCCCCGGGTGATTCAACTGTGTCACCAATTACCTATTCCAGCTTTGATCAAGGTTTTGTCAATATGGTGGGTGGTTGTGTTTTGAACGCTAATCAGCCTTCATATGCACCTGTGTTTGATAGCCATTTAACACAAACAGACAGTACCAGCAAAACAGGAGGGAGGATGCCGAGACGGTTAAAATAAATAAATTCCTCAACCGGAAAGTAATATATTTTCAAATATATGTTCTCTGCTGTATTAATAAATCTGTAATGTGAAAAGTGATATACATGACTATGTTGTTGTGTAATTTTTTCCCCTCTCACATAATTGTTAAACCATCATCGCACATTTATAAAATATCAGTTCCTTGGTATATTAATAAAAGTCTATGAAAATATATAAAAGGTAATTGTTTTATTTTGACTTGTTTTAATTCGAATGTGAAAGAGAGAGAGAGAGAGAGAGAGAGTACCAATAACACCGAGGAGGATGACGTCAACAGATATTTACATACACATTTTCAGGAACAAGCGAATACCTTTTCCCTCTATTTTTAGAATCATCACCGCCAACACTTTATTTAAATAGATTTGCACCCTTTATGGTCAGGGCTGCCTTAACGCATAGGCCCGTTGGGCATTTGCCCGGGGGCCCACGATCAAAGGGGCCCCATGCGAATATGTTGTAGGATTTCGGAAAACCCGTATAGAATTTAGTATTATTTTATAAAAATCTCATAATTTTGTGTTTATATGCGAACGAGCCCTTTAATTCAATCACTTACTTCCAACTCTCTCTAATTAATAGAAAATGAAATAAATTAAGTCATGGGCCGGCGCCTGATTAAATTTGGATGTCCAAGTTTTTTTTTCCTGGTGGAAGTTAACCGCAGTTCAGACAGAAGTTCATCGTGCCCTGAATTCTTCAGGAAAAGTTTGTTCTGCGTTCTACTACATTAACCTGTGCTGCTAACTCAAAGGTAAGTATATAATAATTATAATTTAGTTTTATTTGATTGTGTGTGAAGTAAACTCAGTGTATGGTTAATATTACAACTCATTAAACCAAAGTAAATTGATTTAATTTAGACCTCGGGGACGACTGTACGTGCAATCGCCCTCGAGGGAGGTCTACGCGTTAGTACGTACTCGAATAGTAACTTTTACTTAGTGGATTTTATTATTGTTGCCCAAGCAAAGGAATATTAATGTGGTATTTTAAATAGTGTAATGTCGACTGTCATTTTATTTGAATGTACAGTATATCAGTGTTGTGCTAATTCCTATTCCGGAATATACAATATTTCTGAAAAGACTCTCGGCTCCCTGATGTCGTGGCGAGTTCAAATTGTGTATGCGATTGCCATCTCGTGTCGTGGTACCTTACAATCTATCAAATTTACATCCCGAATGCAGATCAGGTTTAATTTATTATTATATTATTATAATATAAATAAAATGCATTATTTACCCCCTAATCCATTATTTGTGGTTAAAGTGAATCTATAAATAAACTCAAACCCGTTATGTTTTGGTAAAAGTGAATCTATAAATAAAAAAACTGATGATAAAATTACTTTTATGTTTGAACCGCTTTCAAAATTAAGCTTTAGACCGCCTTTAACTACGTTTGCGTTTTTACACTAATAAACTTTATTTTTGCGAAATTTGATATTTATTTTTACAAAATGTGTAACCATGTTCCCAGTAGTACCCAATACCATTCATGCTTCATCAGTTGGTTACCCCTCTGTAAATAAAAAATAATTTATTTAAACCTAATATATATTATATTTCCAGATTAATAATCCTTTCATCAGAAATGAAACGCAATGTTTTGAGTGGAGCACAAAGAGGAGGAAATCTGCAGAGAAGGAAAAAATAAGGAAACTTCCAAAATTAACATCGTGGCTCAACACAGGTGCAACGACAGGTACTCATACCATTCCTTCAGATATAGCTTTCACATCTACATACATTCCTGCTACCAATCAACCAGTTTCAGCAGATATACCTCCTATGCTTGTTGCTGCTTCTAGTGACATTTTACAAGAGGAAATACCCAAATCTGTATCTGTAGCAGTAAAGGAGTTTGCAATAAAAGAGACAAATCCGGGTCTTTGGAATATTAATGACACTAACACAATAGATTACTGGATTCGTAGTTGGCCCTCATCATGTCAGAACCATGATTGTAACTTTTCAAACTCACGCAGATTGTATAAAACAGCTGGCGTAGAGAATATGACGGCAAGGTATTTAACTGACAATGTGCTCAAACGTGAACTACGGAACGGAGAGTTTGTAAAACGTGAATGGGCACTCTATTCACCATCACAAGGTGGTTTGTATTGCTTTACATGCCGCCTGTTGTCCAAGAAAGAATCTTCTCTTACTACATCGGGGTTCAATGACTGAGAGCATAGTAATGTTATTGTAGAACATGAAAATGGAGAAGAACATAGAAAGTTCATGACGGAATACTTGATATGGCATAACGAAACTGGAAGCGTGGATTCTTTATTACTTAAGCAACATTGCTCATAGCAGGAATATTGACATGAAGTGTTGACACGTTTGGTTTCTGTAATTCGTTTTCTTGCTTCCAGAGGTTTGCCATTTCGTGGCGAAAATCAGATTATTGGATCAGCAAATAATGGTAACTATTTAGGTATACTACAGTTACTGAGTGAATTTGATCCTTTCCTGGAGGAACATCTCAAAATGTATGGAATTCCTGGAAAAGGAAATACGCCATATTTATCTGCCAATATTTGTGAGGAATTTATTGATTTAATGGGACAACAGGTTCTTGGTACTATTCTTGAAGAAGTAAAAGAGTCAAAGTACTATTCAATGAGTGTAGATTCTACTCCAGATATCTCACACATAGATCAACTGACATTTACTGCCCAATACATTAAAGGCTGCGAACCTGTGAAACGTTTCTTGATATTCATCCCCATCTTTTCTCATGGATCAAAGGATTTAACAGACACTGTTGTGGATTTTCTTAAAGAGAACAAAATTCCACTATCAAACTGCCGTGGCCAATCATACGATAATGCGTCAAATATGCATGGACGATACACTGGATTGCAGGAATTCATGAACTCAATGAGTTTGCTATCTCTGTCCCCTGTGCAGGACACAGCCTATGTATGTGTCCAGATGCCGATTACAGTGATGGAAAAAACGGGAAAGTGTGCGTTTTAGTAGATATGATGGGCTAGGAGAAGAGTTACTTCTAAATACGTCCGAAATGTTCAAGGTAGAAACTTTCCTCCATATTCTCGACACTTTAATCGTTGAACTAACAAGACGTGCAGAGGCGTATTCACAAATTGGAAATCTGTTTTCTTTCTTGAGTGAATTAAAAACCATTACTTCTGATGCACTAAAGAAAAAATGCGAACATCTGCCAATACATACCACAAGGACTTGAGTTATGACGACCTTTTAAATGAATGTGAGCATCTCAAGCATTACATGGCTCTTGATGAAAATTGCGAGACTCTCCCTGCACTGTACAGAAAAATAATTTCGGACAAATTAAAATCTGTTTTTCCGAACATTGAAATTGCACTCAGAGTGTTCATGTGCTTGATGGTGAGCATCTGTACAGGAGAACGTTCTTTTTCAAGACTTAAAGTTATAAAAAATCAGCTTCGTAGTACAGTATCGTTTGAACTTGCTTTCACTCATGAGCATAGAAAATAACATCCTGAAGACCATTGACTTCAAGCCGATAATAAAACAATTTTCTAAAAAGAAATGTCGCAAATGCTTGTTATAATAAAATACCGTACTGAAATTTTTCTAATCTAAGTATTTTTTTCCATTACGAATTTTAATATCTTTGTTTGACCTTGTGTAATAGATGTAATATGTTATGGTGCTTATTATTTAAAAAACATATGTAAATATCTGTTTTTGTGTGTACATTTTTTTGTTTTTGTAAATATCATGTGTAATACTTTAAAACATGCAAATAAAATCTCTTTTCTCTGTTTTTCATGTTTAATGTTGATTATAGTTGCAGCTGTACAGCATGTTTTAACAACAATTTTGTTGAAATTAGTAAAGTGACAATAAAATTAATAATACATCAGTTTTAATATTATCAACCATTTATTTTTTATTCCTGCGGGGGAGCATTCTTTCTTTGCCCAGGGGCCCAAAATGGTGTAAAGACGGCTCTGCTTATGGTCACCGATATCAGCACACTATCAGCAGATACCTTAAGGGATAACACTCAGCCATGACCACTTACACCCCCTCCCTCCACCAATTTTTAGAACCACTCTAATAGATTTAGAAAGATTTTTTAGTTAAGTCGACCAAGTAACATTTAAAAACCATCTTTAAAATTCACTTTTATTAATTATTTCGAGAGTTGGTACATCATTTTTTTTTAAAAATAGATATATTCACATCTTTAAAATTCCCCTTTCAAAACATGGTTATTTCCTACACGAGTGACATCACATGCCGATACACTCTACCTGAACGATGAACAAGCGATCACATGTCAGGTCACCCGGCCGCACGAGTCGCCGAGAGGTCACTGCATCACGTGATCACGAGTCCGAATATCCGGTCATCCGACACCTTGTTTGTACCGATGTACGGTCGTGCATAAAAGATGCATGAACATGCACAAATAGACCGTATATAAGGAAATATTCATGCAAACGTCTGGTAAAACCGGTACCCTTACTACTCCTGGCCTTGTCTCTTTTCTCTTGCGCCTTTTGTGTTCTGAATTTGATATCAGCACTGTCTCGAAAACCTAAGTGTTGCCATGATTGATGGGAGTTTGGCTCGTTATATATATATATATATATATATATATATATATATACATATATATATATATATATATATATATATATATATATATATATATATATATATATATATATATACATATATATATACTGTGTTGTATATTGCATCGCAAATGTCGGGATTATTTTATCGATGCCACATATTCTGGTGCCTTTATTATCTCAATCTATTTGTTTTCTGGCTCTAAGCTATCCCATTGTTCATTGTTTTTGAAGCTTTTTCTACCTCAGATTTTATATCCTGATATAAACTTTATAGTTGGTTTCTTGCTCTTTTCGTCTTCAAAAAGTTCTATAATCTATTATAACTCCTGCCGTCTGTTAATTACACTCCTTGTTTTCCTGTTAGGATTTCTCCTTTAAAAAAAAACATTGACGCCTCGCTGTCTAATGAAAGGGCTTTATTACAGTGTCAATTCTTATGAGCGAAACGTGATGTTATATAAACGAGCTGTTCTATGAAGTTTGTCTACTAAGATGTAGGGACAGATCTCTCTAGATAATACACATTCTCTTTGATGCTGTATATACTTTACAGACCCGGACAAACAGCTGTAGATAGCAATACACATTCATGGACAGCAATACAAGTGACAACTCCATGTAACATTTGTAGAGACTGACTACACTCTCCAGTACTCCAACAGATTTAATTGCATATAACATCGTAGTCAATGTATTCTACAGAGACCTGTAATAAAAAATACACCATATTCACGCACTCTAGAATCAATTATACAAATCTACAGCTGTTATCAGCTCTATATCCAAGAGCTAGAAGACGCAATCGGGAGAAAGTCGCAAGGAGTCCGGGTCGCCGACTCACCTTTTGTCTACCAGAAAATCCTACAGAATTGGCACCTGGAATATACGTACGTTAAATGAGCAAGGAAAAGTTTCAGAAATAGCAAAAGAAATGGCAAACTACAAAATATATATTCTAGGAATGTGCGAAACAAAATGCTTAGAAGCAGAAAGGATAAAACTAAACATAGGAGAGATTATTTTATCATAAGAACATCAGGAACCTGGAGCACAATATAGTGAAATGGTGGCTATAATGTTATCAAGGGAAGCACAGAAAGTACTGATGGAATGGGAAGCAGTAGGGCCAAGTCTAATAAGAGAAATATATAAAACAAAACAAAAATATATGTGCCAATGCTACGCACCAACCAATGACAAGGAAGATTTAGTTAAAGATGATTTGTATAAACAGTTGCAATGTCAGATGGATGGAAAATGAGACAAAGATTAGAGAAAGAGAAATATTTATGAGAGATCTAAACGCATAAGTAGGAACAAACAGCCCAGGCTTTGAGGAGATCATGAGAAAACATAGACTTGTAGAAACAAATGAGATGAGAAATATCATTGAAACTCTTTGCTCTTAATAAAATGAGGGAGCCGCGATAGCTCAGTGGTTAGTGAACTGGACTACTAAGGACAAGGGGTAGGGTTCGATCCCACCCGACGGCTTCCGGGTTCACCCAGCCTTAAGTGGGTGCCGGATGTTTTTCTGGGAAAGTAAAGCAGCACGGGCGTAATACAGACCACTTTACCCCAAAAATCATGTGCTGAAGGTCTGTAAAATATAGGGTCACTAACACCATATTTCTCTATACGCCACTTGGTGTGACGGGGGTACTTTACTTAACTTTTTAATAAAATGAGCCCAATAGGAACAAAATTCGAACATTACAAAGTACAAAAAGCTACACGGGGACTGTCACCAGAAAATAGAAAGGAGAATCACATTGATCATCATCACTAAGCACCATGCCTGCTGGTGTGGGTGATCATGTCTCTCCACAACTTTCGATCTCTAGAGTTATTTATCATTTCTGATGTTAACCTTCTGCCAAGCCATTCTCTTAAGCCGCCTGGTATCTTTTCTCTTTGCTTCCCTATATCTCTTCGTACATCAATTTTCCCAGTTCTAACAATATATTCCAGTTGTTCCCTACTCACTACATGGCCAAAAAATTATGATTGTTTCTACCTAATATTGGAAATTAGCTGTATTTTTGCTTTGGCCTCTTTCAGAACGTTTTCATTACTCTTCTTAGCTGTCCATGGTATTGTCGACATTCTTCTGTAAAACCACATTTCGACAGCCTCCAGTGATTTTCTTGTCTGTTGTTCTATTGTCCATGATCCACATCCATATTTAACATATACTGGCTCTACATAACATTTAAGAACTATTTTTCTTGTCTCTATTGTCAAAAATGGATTGCACAATATCTTCCTCATTTTTTGGAAAACTGCTTTTGCCTGAGCCATCCCTGTTGTACATCTACCATCTGAGGTTAACAATAGACAGACAGACGGACGGACGGACAGACAGACAGACGGACGTACCTATTGATATATAGGTGAGAAGTGTGAGCAAGAGAGAGAGAGAAAAAGAGAGAGAGAGAGAGAGAGAGAGAGAGAGAAGATGGTCAGTGGTGAGAAAAGTCAAAGAAAAGAGAGAGATCGTCTCTCGGACTGAAAATGGTTAACTTGACCTGAGTATTTTAGAGAACCAGCCGTTGCTCTACGATAGCCATACACCCCTTATTGTAGATATCCTGATAGATTTCATCGAGGCGTGTGAGATATACATATTTCGAGCACCAATGTTTAGCCCCGAGATGAGGTGAGAGATCATTCTTGCACGCTATATATATTTATGGACTACCACGGACAAGGGGTAGGGTTCGATCCCAACCGACGGCTTCCGGGTTCACCCAGCCTTAAATGGGTACCGGATTTTTTTCTGGGAAAGTAAAACAGCATGGGCGTAATACTGACCACATTACCCCAAAAATCATGTGCTGAAGGTCTGTAAAATATAGGGTCACTAACACCATATTTCCCTATACGCCACTTGGCGTGACGGGGGTACTTTACTTTTTACTTTATATATATTTATCGATTGTTTCGCTGCGCAGAAGATTATTGTTTAAACACGAGAGCGTCGCTGCATTAGGCATCATTAAAATATCACACAAGGTGTCCTAATTGTCTAGAGCTATTGAGTTATTTGCGGGTCATCATCATTGCACTCCGAACATGTCCATAGGTGCTCAGATCTCCTCCTGAGCAAGTCCCGCAGGTTCCAGCGACTGACGACTCCAGTTCTATGTTGGTTGATAAGTCTTCTTACACGGTCACTAATTTTATCATTTCTGGCTGTGCCTATCTTAACTCCTATTTCAATCAACAGAAGAGGTGACGTGGATCTGTGTTTGTCGAAATCCTGTGCTCTTCCCACATCTCGGAGGGCATTGATGATGTCCGCCCGATCCATTAGTTACCCGTCCTCAACGACAGCGCAGCTAGCCAATCTGTCCGCTCTATTATTTCCCCGTACTCCCGCATGTCCAGGGACATAGACAAAGGTGACCTCACGTATTTTGGACATTTGCAATGACTCTACCCATTGCATGCGTACAGAGCCTGCTTCCACTTTTTTAATCATGCTCATCGAATCACTCGTCTTAGTCCTTTATGTGAGGAAAAATCAGGAAAATGCCTACAATGTAAACGTCCTGGCTACACCTGTAGTGACACTTGTCCCGATGGTAATTTTGTGCTACAGTGCAAACAGACGTGTTCTGATGGCTGTGACATTATATGTGACCCGGAAAGTACAGACTGTGCGTGCAAGGACTCTCAAATGTCCGGACAGCCGTTTCAACGACACCTGTGAACAGTCAACCGGGAACTGTACATGCAAGGAAACGTTCTACGGGTCAGACTGCACTCTCCAGCTCCGGACAACTGTTTGAACGAAACCTGTGAACAGTTAATCTGGGCCTGCGTCTCGTATGTCGATGATTCCCACGTTAAGAAGAGTCTGCCGACTACAACAAACCCAACCATATGGATATCTTAATGTGTTTCTGTGCTGGACATGGTTCATTTCTTGGTGTTTTTCCGTGAAGCCATGGCTCATATCTTGATGTCTTTCTGTGCTAGCCATGGCTCATATCTTGATGTATTTCTATGCTAGCCATGGCTCATATCTTAGCGTGTGTGTGTGTGCTGGCCATGGCTCATATCTTGGTGTGTGTCATGTTAGTCATATCCCATATCTTGGTGCGTCCTTGTTAATCATGTCTCATATCTTTATGTGTGTCTGTGTTTAGTCATATCTCATATCTTTGTGTGTATCTGTGTTAGTCATGTGTCATATCTTTGTGTGTGCATGTTTGGGTTAGTGATATCTCATATCTTTGTGTGCATGTTTATGTTAGTCATATCTCACATCTTTGTGTGTGCATGTCTGTGTTGGTCATATCTCATACCTTTGTGTGCATGTCTATGATAGGCATGTGTCATATCTTTGTGTGTGCATGTCTATGTCAGTCACATCTCATATCTTTATATGCATGTTTATGTTAGTCATATGTCATATATCTTGATGTATGTCAGTGTTAGTCATGCCTCGTATCACTGTGTGTATGTCTGTGTTGGTCACATCTCTTATCTTAGTGTGTGCATGTCTACTAGTCATGTGTCATGCCTCTAGTGACTCGGGCAGATGGTGCTCGTAAACCTGGGAGGGCCGACCATCTAAGGGCAGAATCCCCCTACAGAAAAGATCATCTGCTGCCTTGCAGGAAGATTGGGGACAATCAAAGGCTAAGGAAAGCTAACCTGAATAAAATGTTGGCTGAAATCGAATGCATGGGACCACTGGCGCAGATCACAGTGCAACGTTTTAACGGGTGTTCAATCAGAGTCGATCTGGCAGACTCTAATTGTGATGTTCTATCTGTGGGGGCGATCAACACACTTAACCTGACAGCTGACTTCATGTGAGAGTCTGGAATACTAATCTGATTGAGTCCTGATCGCAGAGAGAGAGAGAGAGAGAGAATCACTCAGTATACATGCGTGGGTGTAGTCTTGGGACTAATCATTTGAATGCCTTGGCCACTGCCATCACCTCCATTGTCATGCTACTCGTGATCATGACGTATGCATCACCGTCTTCTTTGACTATTCTGCCAGCCGAGCCTGCTGTAAATGACCATGCACTTCTTTGATGCAATCTTACAAATCCGTCTGTATAGATGACTGCATCTTTCTCATCGGTGTTATCGCAGATGAGACCGTTGACCACAGCATTAACCACGACCAGGTTCTGTTCCCTACTTTTTGTCGAATGTGACAATACACTAGAAAGTCCCCTTGAATGACGTAGGCACCGGTATCCACTCCTCACCAACGCTGATATTGGTAAGCCCACAGACCTGTTTGATGACATCTTCTGCTCGGCCCACCCATGATTTACCTCTTTTTAGCCTGGCACCTTTCCCTATGTTGAGCACGTGGTGCAATGGATGCTCTTTATCTGTACTAATCTTCAGGTATGCTCGTGCTTTCTAGATCTTGATTCTGTCATCCATGGTTGGAAAGTCAAGAAGATACCTCATTGCTACACTGGGAGTGTCCCTTGTACATCCCAAGATAATGCGCATGGCTTCATTTTGTATTTTCTCCAGCCTATCAATTTGAGTCGTACTGACAGTAAGAATTGCCAGGGCATACTCGATAGGTGTGAGGTCTAATCCTTGGAACAGAAGAGTAAGTAGTTTCTGCTCGATGTTGGCAGCTGCCATGACCTTCAAGGCGGCTAATCCTTTGCGGGATTTTGTTACCACATGGTTGACGTTGTCCCGAAAACACAGGCTACGATCAAACTTAACTCTGAGGTATGTCATCAACTTGTTCCTGGTCACCTCATCAGCCCCCATTCGTACTACCGGTGTGGTCGTATTAACAATATGATTGTTAAGGGAGAACCATGAAACTGATGCTTTATTAGGATTAACCAAGGCACCTGAAACCCCACACCAGGAAGAAATGCGATCGAGTTCGTCTTGCATTATGAAGGCGATCCTTTGTCTGTCTCTTCCCTGTCGATATACCAGAATATCATCAGCAAAAGTCATAGTTCTTCCCCGCCCATCCAGTTGTTGTTCCGTGATCGCTATTTTGTACACGTTAAATAGAACTGGTGACAATGGTGAGCCTTGTGGCAGCCCAGGACAAATGGATGTTGGCTCGGAAGACCGACTTCCACATCTGAGTATCACCATCCTCTGAAACAGTGCCCGCAGCGATCCATCTAATGAGGAAGGGGTGCACCACCAGTTTGAGGAGCATATGCATGAGATATTCAAATGGTACCCTGTTATACAGCATCCTCCAGATCGATAGCAGCAGCAAATGTCTCCTCTCGTCTGTGGAAGCCTTCGAAGACGTCATAGGCAAATACTGCCGCATTGAGCCATGTCTCTTTGTTCTATAACCTCCGAGTGTGGCTGGGAATGCGCGTTTCTGTTCAAGGTGACAGATTTTCTCCAGCAGCTTGCCCGCAGTGTTCTCCATTGTGATTATTCTGTAGGCACTGATCTGAGAATGCTCCTTGTTTGGCTTCGGTAGCGGTGTAAGTAGCTGTGTAGCCACTCTTCCTTAATCTGGCTACTCCGAATACTGGCATTAAACTGAATCAAATGGAGCCTCGGTGGTTGAGTGGTTAGTGTGTTTGCTTCCTGACCAGAAGTACTGATCTAGAATTTTGTTTACATGTCACAATTTAATCGATTGTGTCCTGTTCTCAGGCAGATAATGATAACTTATTCCCATCCATTCATATTATGGTTGGTGTTCTTATTTGAGTTTGTGGTCAATATAATTGATTTGATTTTCTATTTCTTCTGGTGATATGCAACCTGTGCGTATGGTTGTTTGTTAACTGCACCTTACTTTGTGAGCTGATCTACTTTTTTGTTTCCTTGTATTCCACAGTGTGTTGGATGGAATCCACTGCAAGATGATCTTGTGGTGTATGCAGGGTTCAGTCAATAAGGTTTGAAGAAGTGGTAATTTTCTGGATTATAGTACCTGGAGTGCTGATCTTGCATCTGTCAGAAGCACTACAAGCTGTGTACCAAGATTACTATTCAGTTTTTTTTTTCTATTGCTAACTTTATTGCTTGGATTTCTGCATCGTAATTGTGATATTATTTCACTGTTGCTATTCCAATCACATCCTAATGTTATTTGGGTATTCTATATATGCTCCTTATTGGCTAGTGTTTTTTGTCTGTTCTCTTTCTGTAATTTTTTTTTCAAGATGGCGTCAATCGCTCATTCTTTTTTGTTTTCTGTTTCTTTCCGCCTTAGCCAAGAGCTTCTTTTGTTTTCTTTACGCATTGCCATTTAGTTGTAACTTTTCGTCTAGATTTTAACTTTTATACTGCTCTATACTTTTTATCAATGTCTATGTTTTTCTTACTTGTATTGTATAGGTATATTGAAATTGTTTTCGACTCAAAGCTGTTATCTCTGTAGTATTATTTGTGTTTTATTCTTCTATCTGTTTCCCTTGCGTGCGGAAATTCGTTTTGCCTGCGACTGACCGTTGATTGAAATAGAATTATACAAAGCCCCGGCTTTGATCTTCTTCGTGTGCGATCATGGCTCATTAAAACTAGGACTACGGACGCTCTTATGAGGCAGCTGCCTGCTTCAGTTTCTCTTCCAGGGAGGTGGGTGTGGGGCACATTGTCCTCCTCAGGCCTGTGTACTTGAGGCAATCCTGACGAACATGTTTTGTTGTCATGTTACCCAGGGTACAGTGGCATTGGCTGGTTGTTCCTATTTTAAGTTTGGCGAACATATAGTTTCTCATTCCGTTGTGGCCAGTACATAGGCGAAGTATGATGACTTGGTCCCTCCTTGATAGTTGGAGGTATCCGTTCCTCACGTTATACTTTGGGTGTTCTTGTATCCATTTTTCATGATACTGGCCTTTGATGATGGATATGGCTTCATCGTAGCTGACCAGATGGTTCTCTTGTGGTAATCCTTAACTATTTTGTATGCGCATTCGCTTCCTTGTATATAACAGTGTGATGGTATCCACTGGATGACCACTCTCTGGAAGTTGTTGCACAATTTGTCTAGGGTTATTCTCAGGTAATCTAGCTCGCTGTTTCTGGGGGTGGTTACAGCTGTTAGGACTGACAATGCATCGGTCAGTATTACCAATTTCTTGTGCACGTTATTTTTGTGTTGGAAAACCAGTTTTGCAGCATTTTTTATGGCTTCAGTTTCTGGTTTATAGTTGCTTGAGAATTTTGTAGTGACTATCAATTTGGTATTCTCTTCCTGGTTATTCAGCCTTAAGAACAAGCCCCTCCTCCATTTCTGGTGACGGTTGTAGCTCGCTGTTTCTGGGGGTGGTTACAGCTGTTAGGACTGACAATGCATCGGTCAGTATTACCAATTTCTTGTGCACGTTATTTTTGTGTTGGAAAACCAGTTTTGCAGCATTTTTTATGGCTTCAGTTTCTGGTTTATAGTTGCTTGAGAATTTTGTAGTGACTATCAATTTGGTATTCTCTTCCTGGTTATTCAGCCTTAAGAACAAGCCCCTCCTCCATTTCTGGTGACGGTTGTAGCAGAGCCATCTGTGTATATGTGAGACCAGGAGTCATGTGGGTAGTTGTTATCTACGTATTTTTCTGCTATGTGCTTTCTCCTGCATGATTCCTATTTTGCCTTCCTTAAGTTCTGGTATTTTATATTTCCAGTGGGGAGTCATACATGATGGGCATATGGGTGTTGGCATTGTTTAGGACAGTCCTGCATTGCTAGTTGTCAGTTCTTTGGAGATTGCTGTAAAGTTGCTCCACTTTAGTCTTCTTATTCCGAAACTGGTTATTTTTTGTGTGTGCAGGGTGTGGTTAGGAAGCATTTCTCCCCTTCTTGCATTATTTCAGTTTTCCGTCTATCTTCCAAAGTTTGTAGGCCTGTTACTGCTTCTAAAGTCTCTATAAGTGTAGTTTTCATAGCACCAGTGGTGATAAGGGCAGCCTGGTTTTGTGTTCTGTTAGATTTGCTAAGTTGCGATTTGGAAGCTGTAGCCCAGGCTGTGACTCTATACTCTAGTTTAGAGGGGGATTATTATGCCCCCTTTTGAATTGATTGAAATCGTAATCGCTGATCGCCTTGCCGTGTCGTCTTGATGTAACCCCGTGATCTCTGTGGTTCTTTCGTACTTCGCGCTGTATCTTGTGGTTACCGCTCTGACCCCGTCAGTTCGTTCGTCGCCAGTCAAGGATACAGCTGGACTGATTCGATAGACTCAACAACAACTGTTTGATAACATAAATGTTCAGCCTTTATTTCATTCACAGTACATGCCCTCGAGTTTCGAGGGAACACATTGACATTGACTTCCACCAATCGAAATTCGTGGGCTTATCATACACCATACACTGCAAACACTTTCGTTCACGTTCCAGACAAATAACAAAGTTCAGCTGGCCACAGGACAACTGCCGGAATTGAGTGGCGAGTTCCCCGTGCCACACATCAATGGACAATTTTAACAGTTCAATTAATAACACACCCGTGGCTGACTTGCATAGTGAACTGAATGTATAATTATATCAAATAAACGCTCTTGCTCTCACCTTCCTTGTAGTTTACAAAGTTCAGTACAAAACACACATTTGGCTAACTTGAGTGGTGAGCTCAATGTATAATTAGATCAAATAAACGCTCTTGCTCTCACCTTCCTTGTAGTTTACAAAGTTCAGTACATAACACACATTTGGCTAACTTGAGTGGTGAGCCCAATGTATAATATCTCAAAGAAACGCTCTTGCTCTCACCTTCCTTGTAGTTTACAAAGCTCAGCCAATAATAACACATTTAGCTGACGTGATTAGTGATCTCACTGTCTAACAAATCACTGAAACGCTCTGAATCTAGCATTTCTTGTACTTGCAAAAGCTCAGCCAACAACAACACATTTAGCTGACGTGAGTAGTGATCTCACTGTCTAACATCACTGAAACGCTCTGGACATAGCATTTCTTGTACTTGTGAAGCTCCGCTAATAAGAACACATGTAGCTGACGTGAGTATTGATCTCACTGTCTAACATCACTGAAACGCTCTGGACATAGCATTTCTTGTACTTGTGAAGCTCCGTTAATAAGAACACATGTAGCTGACGTGAGTATTGATCTCACTGTCTAACATCACTGAAACGCTCTGGATCTAGCATTTCTTGTACTTCTGGTAGCCATCTCACTGGGCGGTCTACCCTAAGAATTACTGTTTCGTTACACTTCTGGTAGTTATTTCACTGGGCTATCTACCCTAATAATTGCTGTTTCGCTACACTGACTTCGGCCAAACACTACTTGTACTGCCACACTAATTTTATGACTAATTCCTATGAAGACCAGCAGGCTCACTGTCTACCTACCGTCTCGACCAACTCTCTCAGACTACTTGTCTTGCACACTCCTGACAACTCACTAGTCACATGCGCACTCTCTTAATTTCACGAGATTTCCTCATCTCTCTCTGACTGACTCGTGTTCATTATTTTCTCGAGCACTTGAACACCTCTCAGCCCTCCTTCCTAATTATCCCCCCTTTGTTTACATCTTGCCCTTCACTCACTAATTTCCTATCACTGCTATCTCCTGTTTCAAACTTACTATTGCTATAGCCTGTTTCAACCATACCCCCTCTATACACTGTTTCACTAGGACTGGTCTTATTCTTCCTGTTTATAATCGTTTCAAGATATTGCTGACTGCTCCCAAGTCCGTTCATGCTAATTTCTTCATAATATCTGTTCGATTTCTGGCTTTGTTGTTCGATAAGTCTATCGGATTTGTCTTTGTCATTCTGCAATCCACAGTGACGCCAAGATATATTGGGTTTTGGTCATTAGGAAGTGTGTCGTCTTTTATCTATCTAGAGAGTGTTTCTTGATAGGCTGAAAATTGCGCATGTGGTTTTTTTCTTTTTTTTTAAATTATGGATAGCAGTCAGGTGTTAGTCCATTTTTGAAGTTTTCCTAGGGCTTCTTGCATTTTAAAGCTGGCCAGTGACATAGATTATTCTCTTGTCCATATCGCCAGGGCGTCTGCGTACATTGCAGGGTGTATTCTGGGTGGAATGTCCTCTACGATGTAATTTATGAAGATTGGAAAAAGCGTTGGAGATAGTACTCCGCCTTGTGGGACACCAGGTTCGATTTTTTTTTTAATGCTTAGTTTTCCTTCTGAGAAGCTTGATCTTTAGTCCTTCTAAAATGCCTCCCTATCAAAAACCTTCTCCGTGTCGATCCACACTGTCAATGTGTTTTTCTTTTCTTGTAGAGCATCCTCATTTTCCTGCGCGATGTAGGTAATCGGGTCTACAGTTTATCTGTGCTGGCGGAAACCACTTTGTTGTGCCATAATTTGTTGTTTTGTCTCCAGATGCCAAATGAGTCTTCAGTTGACCAACCTTTTTATGAATTTGCTCAGGCAGATCAGTAGGCTAATTGGTGCTTGGGTCCAGAGGGTCTTTTCCATATTTGAGGATGGGCACCATAATAGATTCTTTCCAGGTTGCCGGCATTTGTCTTCTCTTCCAGCAGGCATTTATAATCCTTAGGAGCTGATCCTTGGCTTTCTATCCCAGTTTTATGAACATTTCGTTGGTGAATTCACTTTTCCAGGGGAAATCTTGAGTCTCAGTCCTTTGAGTGCTACATCTAGTTCTGTCGGTGTAAAGATGGTCGTCTGGTGTTCTTCTGGTGCTAAAGGCATATGTTCTGTGTCTCGGTTTTCCTTTCTCAGTTTTCATTTGGTCTTTTGGAATGTTTATCCTACTTGTGTTTTTGTAAGTTTATATCAGTGTGTTTGCTACCCTTTGGCCCGTGTGGATGTTCTGATTGTGTGCTAATGTTATTGTGGGCCGGCTGTTGTTTTCAGCGCTCTGAACTTTTGCAAGTTTCCGCAGTTTGTGTCCATTTGTATCTAGATTGAGGCTCTCTGTTTTGTCTTTTCAACTCTGTCTTGCTGATATCTTGATCAATCTTCTGTATTTGGCAGGGGCTACTTTTTTTTATAGGCCATTTTGTTCTCTGCACTTTGTAATGTTTCAGCTAGTTCTCTGGCAGAATTCAGTTCCTCCTCTAGTCCTTGTATTTCCTTGTTCCAGTATGGCTTGTAGTTTCTTCTTGCTCCTCTAGGAATTGATTCTTTAGCAATTATCAGCCTTTGTTAACTCCCCTATCATATTAATAACTTTCTTTTGATGGGTGTTGATGGGTGCAGTGTAACCATCTGTGAGCTTGGCCAACATTTCCCAGTCGGCTGTCTTGTAGTTCTAGCAGGGGAGTGGTATTTGTGTCTCCTGTTTGTGAGCAAGATCCACTGGCATTTAGACTGGTCTGTGGTCACTGTCTCCTAGAATGTTCAGTATTATTCTTGTTATTTTGTTCGATGTGTCACCTGTTGCGAATGCAAGGTTGGGAGTTGATGTTATTTACCATCTTCTTGAGTAGAAGGTTGGTGGGGGGGGGGGGGTCCTTTCTAGAGTTTACGAGGTATAGGTTGTTGTCTATTTCCCATTCTTCCACTTCTTCACCGGGAGTGTTGGTTTCCTTATATCCCCATCATTCAGAGTGGCTGTCGAAGTCTCCTACTACCAGACACTGTGATGGTGTTATTTCCATTGACTCCAACTTGAGCAATCTATCATTTGGACAGTAAATGTTAAATATCCGTGTGCAATTGGAGTTGATGTATAAGTCTGTGCCGATGATCTCTGCCTCCCCATTTGTGACTATTTCTATCTATTTTTTTGGGATGGTGTATCTTATAAGTATAAGGATTCCACCCTTTTAGCCTTCCTTGTCCTGTCTAAATGTCTGGTAGCCCCTTATCGTAAATCTATGCTGTGGATTAAGGTGAGTTTCTTGGATGCAAGCCACGTCTATCTTCTTCTCTGCTTACTGATAGGGGTTGTTTTTCTAGTATATGCCCTCCGCATTCCTGTGCATGATATTCAGATGTGTCTTGAAAAGCTATTTCTTCCAGTAGTAGTTTCCCTCTTGTCCTATTTCCTGACTCTCCAAAATGGGTCAGTGTGAGACCATGTACCTTGGGGTGGACCCCTTCGAGGCAGGGGTGCGGCACTCCACCTGCTTGTGGGACACCACAGACAGAGCACTATAACTAGAGTCCGTTACATCCACTCTGATTGAGTACATGTTAGGACGTTGCACTATTTTCTGCGCCAATGGCCCAGTACATCCGATTTCTGCCAGCATTTTATTCTGGTTCGCTTTCCGTAGCCTTTGATTGTCCCCAATCTTCCTGCAATACAGCAAATTGTCTTTTTTTCTGTAGGGGGATTCTGCCTTTAAATGGTCGGCCCTCCCGGTTTCACGAGCACCAGCTGCCCGAGCTTTGTGTAGAGTTTTCTCTCTCTCTGGTTTTCGGAGCTTTTGAGCACCACTTGCCTGTTTGACAGAGGACAGAGAGAGAAGAAAAGACAGAGAGAGATGTATTTAACCCATGAAGTGGCGATGGATTAGTTCAGACCAGAGACTATACCACTCGCCGGTGGGTTCTGCATGTACATTTAAAGGGTTCCATCTACTCCTGCTCCTTTGTCTGGTCCCTCACCAATGATCTGTCCAGCTTGGTGACCCGCCAGGAGCTAAGCTCCCGCTGGCATAGCTTCTTGGATCCTGGGGACGCACATGCCTTATGTGGAGGGGGCTTTGATCTGCGGTCGGATCGAGTCTTCTACTGAAGTGAAGGTCTGACCTCATTTGTAGGGACAATGATTCTTCGGACACTCACACTAACCACGAAGTCTACACGGATTTGGCACGGACGCATGAAGGTCGTGCTGCCCATTACGACCGCTACAGCTACCCTTGAGTGTGCATCATGAACTGTGCACATTTTTTTATCAGAACTTGACGCGTTCGCTAGAAAAGTATCTACAGTCAGGATGAACGCTTTGTTAGTTGCTGGAATGGGAGCGTAGCAGATATAGGAATGCCCCTTTGCAATGACGTCAATTCGTTTCTGTAGTCTAAAGTCTGTTATCAGAATAGGTGTAATATATTCACTTATTTTCCACAAAGTTGTGTTAATTTTTTACCTCTTTTATTTCATTTTCCTAGGCCATGATTACCTATCATGTATTTATGTCTTCCTTTGCCTCGTTTTTTAGCATTCATTACAACTTTTGTGATTAAAATGTCAGATTAAGTTACTTGTTTTTTTTTCATTACTTTTTTAAAAGTTAATTTTACTTGTTTTTCATTACTTTAAAAAAAAAAAAAAACTTCTTAGTATCCCTCTATTCTAGTATGTATCTAGTATGTCATCTGTAATTCTGTGTGGATGTATGTATATATCTGTATCGCCATATCAAATGACTTTTCTCTAATTTTTAGTAGTATATTTCTGTCATTGTGGTGTGATGTGTGTGTGTGTGTGTGTGCGTGTGCGCGCGCGCGCGCGTGTTGTCATTATTTCTGCTTCTAAAATAAGAATATGAAGTTTTCTACTCTGGTACAGAGTCCTAACATTCCATGAACATATTTTAAAAATCTTTCTTTAGTGCTTTTGAACATGTTGGATTGTATTTCGTGATTTTCTTTGGAGTAATACGTGATTAGCCTCCTCTTTCTTTCACCGTGGTCAGCTATATTTAACGTAACATAAAACAAGTAAGTAGCATATTATTTACAGAACGTTGCAATTACCCCTACACTTTTTGGCTATGTAATTGTCTAGGTATAATACGTCAGTGCCTATCCATTACCTTCTGACGGTAGGCGGGATCCTGAGGACGGTAATTCCACAAGTCGCCACTTTAAAAACCTCGGACTTCTCGCCAGGACCTGGGACTCTGAAACCGAGTTCACTACCACTTAGCCATGGACGTCTACAACATAAAACAACTAAATGTATAATATGACATAACACACAAATGAAGGCCATATACTGCCTGCACACAAAAAAGACAGATGTCGTTGCAACAAAGGAAAAAACATCTCCTAAATTCACAATTAAAGTAAACGGGACAGTATAAAATAGGTAAATTAATTCAAATACCTAGGAACAATGTTAACTTTAAGTGGTAGATGCACAAAAGAGGTGAGGTGCAGAATAGCTAAAGCAGAGGAAGTATTACAAAGAAAGAGAAAAATAAATTTAAAAATATTATTCAATACATTTTTTTCCAATGGAAATTAAAAAAAAAAAAATAAGAGTTTTTCGGTATTATATCTAGCAAGTTTTGACTTATGAATGAGAACTCATGAATTATCCAACAACAGTAAGAGAAATCATTTTAGGTCACCGATATGTGATTTTACGGAAGAATGTTGAGAAACAGTGGGTAGCTGAAAAGAATAATTACGTAGTTCTAAAAGGTGTCAAAGCAAAAATACAACTTTTATTCCAACATCTATATCCAAAAAATTATGAAACATCATAAATTGTTACCATGCTATGAGAAGGAAACAACTACAATAAATTATAACAACAGGAAAAATCTAAAAAAGAAAAGGGAGAAAATATGTAAGACACTCTAAGAGAATGGTTTTCTTAGAAATTCAACAACAAAATTAACAAAATGATGTGGAGAATGATAATTATGGAGAAACATGAATTATGAACATCTACCAAGTAGGAATGGTATTTGATGATGATAATGATGATGATGATAAATAAAGGGTCTCTTCACGTCTTGTTAGACGCATGGGATCTATGTTGTTAGTGTTCATAATTTTCCATGACTACGGAACATTTTTGGGTGATGTGGACGACGTCACGCTAGACCGCATTTCATCATCATCATCAAGTACCGGGCCTAGTGGCGTATGTGATCATGTCTCTCCACAACTTTCGATCTCGGCAGCTATTTATCATTTCTGTTGTTGACCTTCTGCCAAGCCATTCTCTTAAGCTGTCTGTTATTTTTGTCTCTTTGCTTCCCTCTATCTCTTCGTCCCTCAATTTTTCCAGTTGTTACAATATATTCAAGTTGTTCTCTTCTCATTACATGGCCAAAAAATGATGATTGTCTCTTCCTAACCTTGGAAATTAGCTCTCTTTTTGCTTTGACCTCTCTCAGAACCTCTTCATTACTCTTCTTAGCTGTCCATGGTATTCTCAACATTCTTCTGTAAAACCACATTTCTACAGACTCCAGTGATTTTCTTGTCTGTTGTCCTATTGTCCATGATTCGCATCCATATATTAAGACTGGCTCTACGTAACATTTAAGAACTCTTTTTCTTGTTTCTATTGTCAAAAATGGATTGCATAGTATTTTCCTCATTTTTTGGAAAGCTGCTTTTGCTTGAGTCATTCTGCATCTCACCTCTTTTGTACATCTTCCGTCTGAGGTTAACAAAGTTCCCAAATATTTAAATTCATTTACCTGTTTTAATATTGTTCCACTTGTCTTTATTTTGCACTGATGTGATGTCTTTTTCTTTGTTGTTACCATTACCTCTGTCTTCTTTGCTATTAAGGCTGAGTCCTTTATTTTTGCTTTCTTTCACTATAATGTCCAACATTTCTTGTAACTCATTTTCACTCTCAGCATTTAAAGGCCGCCTTTACTTCCCAGAAAAAAATCTCTCGTACCAGTTTTACAGACGGTTGAACCCTAGAGCCGTGTCGGTCCGAAAAAAAACTACCACTTCTGGGGATTGAACTCGGACCTTTCTGATCACACTAACCACTCAACTGCCGAAGCACATGATGATGATATACATTTTTATTATTATTTGAACTATTATTGGGCGTGATGTGATGACAGACATCTTAAATATTCGTGTAACTATGGACAGACTGAATGTGATAATAAAAAGTTATAACATTTATACAACTGAGCAGAGGTTATGTGATAATAAACAGTTCAATAATTAGTAGATATCAAAATGACATATGATAATTAACACATTAATTGGACCAGAATAATGCGTAATGTAATAAAAATATAATGACTCATTAACGGGATCGGATTATGTTAGGTGTGGTAGCAGAATAGTGACAGATTAATGGGACCAAGAATAGGCCTGATGTGATATCAGGATAGTTGTCATATTAATGGGACCAACCACCATGAGAAGACATGATATGATAACAGGATAGGTTTCTCCTTCTTCCACCTTTCAATTCCATTTGAGCATTGGTCTTTAAGAAACACTTTGCAAGCCATTCTGTTTGGTGCCATTCTCCTAAGATGGTTCTATGCTTTCCCCATCTTCAGCTTCAACTCTGCATTTGACTGTCTTCTACAAATATATTTTGGCCTTCTCTCTTTGTCTCTTCCTCTGATGATTATAAAAAGGGCCCGTTGCGTAATACTCTCAGCTGGATACCTAGATTCCTTGCGGCTTTCTCCAATTTGTGTAATGTAAATTTTAGACAGAGAGCCTTTATCTATCCTGGATGGCGAAATTAATTTTTCTCCCTCTCTTGTATTTTGTCTTTTCTTGACTTGTCTTTTCTGTTTGAGTTTATGAAGTTGGCACATTAACGGGACCATAATTTGACGTTATATGATAACAGCATAGTTGACACATTAATGAAGTCATAATTAAAAAGTTATGTGAAAACAGGACAGTGTCAATAATCATTCTAACACACATTCAAAAGTCAATGAGTAGACGTAATGTAATAAGATATTTTACACTTTCACAGCTCTATGAGTAGAGATATGTAATGGGATCGTCAATATATATTATATATATATATATATATATATATATATACACACACCGAGATATATATATATATATATATAACAAATAAAAGAAATCCTACAAAAAGAGTTTAAAACCCAACTATTGCTAAGGTAGGCTAAGGCATGGCCACTGGATCCTGTAAACAAGAGAACAAAATAAGACAATTTTCTGGTGAAAAACACACCTGCGTAAGTCAAGATAGATAATTTTAACAATTTTATGCAGATTCTACCATTTTAAGATATGAAATGTGTATTTAAACACTTTTTTGTAACAATAAAATATAACTTGTAGTGATTTCATGCTTCTAATGAAGCGAAACAATAAATAAAATGCTAAGAACATGCACTACTATACTACTGAGTATGATTAACTGCAAGCATCATTGTACAAAATCAGCTTCCATTGATTTCTCTCCCTTTGATAGAAATATAACTTGGGAATAAAGCCGGCCCACATTTCTCTTACTTTGATGAAGCAGACAAGACTCAAAGCAAGGCATCTGAGGGAAATCGATGACGAGAATAGGAAGCAATTATGCGTCAGTTGATCCCATTGAGTCGCGTTGGGAACCCTAAGGTTTTATCTCCTGTCCACGGGCATACTTTAAAACGTGACGCTCCTAAAATAACACTGAGGAAGTGAGCAAGCCATGCGCGTAATGAAGGTTCAAAAAAAAAAAACTGTGGCAGCTATTTTCGTAGTTGGAAAGAGATTGTTTATTCTTTCTGTTGCGTGTCAGACCGTTTTGTCTGACCATCAATTGCAGTTTTTTTTATTTATTGTTATTTTGCGTTAAATGTAATCATAGTCATAGTTATTAGATGTCATCAGTTATATCCACAATATGATTTTATCTTTTAGTGGGAGAAAAGCTGAAGTAATCGTACAAATACAATTTACTCGTCTTTGCATGTAATGTTCTCCAATATGGCGTGATGATTAATTTTTCAGTCTTGTTTGTCCATGATAAACACCTGTCAATCACATTCTATTCAATAAGCAATTATAAATAGATAAAACAAAGTCAGATAACTAGTATTGGCTGGATGAACCTCGAAAACATGCTAATTGGAAAAGCTTTGCCCTAATTGGAAATTTAACCGAAACATTTAGTTACTATATATACTCGTATAGTATCTACCAGTTGTCTACCAGTTATAGTTGTCTAAGTGCACTAAGGACTACGGCATCGACGGTCAATTAGTGCTTGTATTTCACGCCGCCTTTAATATCCCAATCACTTTGTTATTTCGATTGAGTTATATCTTTTTCTAGGCTCTTCGATTATTGTTGTTCTCATGTTTCCGGAAGAACAAGGTTTATTCATGACTTTCATCGTTTGGGATTATTTACATTTGTTTGACTTCCCTTTATATTAGTTACTTAGAGACTAACAGCCACTCTGAAAGATGGGGATATAAGGAATCCTATGCTCGAGGTGAAGAAGTGAAAGAATAGGAAATCGACAACAACCTATTCCTCATAAATTCTAGAGAGGACCCCCAACCTTCTACTCAAGAAGATGGAAAACAACATCAACTCCTGACCTAGCATTTGCAACAGGAGATATATCCAACAAAATGGCCAGAATAGTACTGAACCAACTTGGCGACAGTGACCATAACCAGTCAAACTTTCAGTGGATCTTGCTCACAAACAGGAGTTACAAATACCACTTCCCCGCTGGAACTACAAGAGAGAAGACTGTGAATGAAAAGTTTGCCAAGCTCACAGATGCCTACACCGCACCTATCAACACCCATGGAAAGAAAGTCAATAATATGATAGAGGAGTTAACAAAGGGAATCCTGGAAGCTGCTAAAGAATCAATTCCTAGAGGAGCAAGAAGAAACTACATGCCGTACTGGAGCAAGGAAATAAAAAGACTAGAAGAGGAACTGAACTATGCCAGAGAACTAGCTGAAGCATCACAAAGTGCAGAGAGCAACATAGCCTATAAAGCAGCCTCTGCCAAATACAGAAGAGAGGTCAAGATATCAGCAAGACAGAGCTGGAATGACAAAACAGAGAGCCTCAATCTAGACAAAACCGGACACAAACTCTGGAAACTTGCCAAAGCTCTGAGCGACGAAATCAACTGCCGACCTTCAATAACATTAGCAAACAATCAGAACATCCACACAGGCAAAAGAGCAGCAAATCTACTGATAGAGACTTACAAAAACATTAGTAGAATAAACATTTCAAAAGACCAACAGAAAGCTGCAAGAAAGGAAAACCGATAAGAAAAACACATGCTTTTAGCACCAGAAGAACACCAGAAGACCATCTTTACACCAACAGAACTAGAAGTAGCTCTCAAAGGATTGAAGCTAAAGAGTTCCCCCTGGAAATGACGGAATCATCAATGAAATGCTCATAAAACTGGGATAGAAAGCCAAGGCCAGCTTCTAAGGATAATGAATGCCAGCTGGAAGAGAGGTAAAATGCCGGCAACTTGGAAAGAAGCCTATTATGGTGCCCATCCTCAAACATGGAAAAGACCCACCTGGCCCAAGCAGCTACAGACCAATTAGCTTACTGAGCTGCCTGAGCAAACTCATGGAAAGTCTGGTCAAACAGAAGACTCATGTGGCATTTGGAGACAAAACAACAAATCATATCACAACAAAGCGGTTTCCGTCAGCACAAATCAACTGAAGACCTGATCACCTACATCGCACAGGAAATATAAGATGCTCTACAAGAAAAGAAACACAAATTAAAACACAGTGTGGGTCGACAAGGAGAAGGCTTTTGATAGGGTATGGAGAGAAGGATTAAAGAACATGCTTCTCAGACTTGGCATCCAAGGCCGTTTATTAAAGTGGATATCTCAATACCTACAAGACAGAATGGCCAGAGTACAAGTACATAGACAGCCAAGTAAGAAATCCAGAATCGAACAAGGTGTCCCACAAAGGGGAAATCCCATCCCCAACGCTCTTTTTAATTTTCATAAATGACATCGTAATGGACATTCTACCCAGTATACACTCAGCATTATACGCAGACGACCTGACGATATGGGCACATGAAAAATCTATGTCAGTGGCTAGCTCCAGAATACAAGATGCCCTAGGAAAACTTGAAAAATGGACGAAAACCTGGTAACTACCAATGAATGAAAAAAAAAACTACATACACAATTTTCAGCCTATCAAGAAACACACTCTCTGCAAAATTTAAGATAAAAGACCATGCACTTCCTATTGACCAAAACCCAACATATCTTGGCGTTACCATGAATCGCAGAATGACATAGATAAATCAGATAGATACAGCAAACAAAAGAGCCACAAAACGAACAGATATTATGAAGAAATTGGCAGGAACGGACTGGGGAGCAGACAGCAATATCTTGAAACGACTCATGTAGGAAGAGTAAGACCAGTCCTAGAGTATGAAGTCACAGCCTGGGCTATGGCTTCCAAAACACAGCTTAGCTAAATTAACAGAACACAAAACTAGGCTGCCCGTATCATCACTTGTGCTATGAAATCTACACCCATCGTGACTCTAGAAACAGTAATAGGTTTACAACCCTTAGAAGACAGACGGTAAACTAAAGTAATGCAACAAGCGGAGAAATATAAAAAGCTCCTTAGCCACCCCATGCACCAAAGAATAACTGGTTTCGGAAAAGTAAGACTAAAGAGGAGCAACTTCGCTGCGATCTCCAAAGAACTGGCAACTAGTGACCAAGTACTGTCCCAAACAGTACCAAAACCCTTATGCCCATCTGATATGACTCCTCATGGGAAACACAAAATAACAGAACTTAAGGAGGACATAATAGGAATCATGAAAAAGGGCACACACATAGACAAAGAGGGAAAACACATGTCAGAAAAACACACAAACAGCAACTACCCACAGGACTCCTGGTCACACATAAACACAGATGGCTCCGCTACAAATGCCAGTAGTAGGAAAAGGGGGTTTGAGCAAGGATTTGAACATTTTTTCTTGGTGCATTTTGGTTTGGTGCAAATATGATGCATCATATTTGCACCATGTAATGTTGTTATGTCGCGTCCGCCATCTTGTCTCGTGATCCCGGCCGCCATCTTGTCACGTGATCCCGGCCGCCATCTTGTCACGTGAGCCCGACCGCCATCCGGCCGCCATCTTATCATATGATCCCGCCCGCTCGTGACGTCGGTGCGCGGTGACCTCGGGGCGGATCGCGTGTTGGCGGGTGACCCCTCGGGGATTATCTCGAGTGTTTTCGGACAGCGTGCTATCGGATCGGGGATTAGTTCGATTCGGTGGGACGCTAGGTAGCCGTTAGAAAATATTAGAAGTAATTATTGAGTCTACTCAAAAAACAATAGAAAATGAACGCGAAACTTAGAAATATGAAATTGAACGTGACACTTATGTAAAAAAAAATAACGAAAGAACCTTATAAATATAGACAACTACATCGACATGTACCTCGGCACGGGAGGGAGCGGATTATATGGAAAATCATCTCGACTAACTGAAAGTTATTAAAAGCGTGAAATAATAATAACTTGAACGAAATAAATGAGCGGAAAAAGTTGTAAGAACCCCTCGAATAAAGTTTCATATTAAATTAGCGAAGTAATAAAATTTAATGTTAAAAATCCGAAAGTAAAAAAAAAAAAAAAAAAAAAAAAAAAAATATGAAAGTTACTGAAAAATATTTTAATTGAACACGAAACTTATTTTAAAAAATTAACATGAAAGACCTCGACAACATTCAAGGTTGGTAGGCGTCATGGGCTCGCCGTATTGTCCCCGGTCAGGTGACGACTTAACTACGAGATAGAGGCTGAAAAAAAAATATTTACGTGTGTGTATATTTGGAAATTCTGGTAAGCCCCCCCCCCTATTTAAACAGGATAAAACAAAATGAAAATAATAATTTTAGTCAAATTGTAACTTCAAGAATTTCTTACTATGGTCCAGCTACTTTTTAGTATAAGTTCAAGTTCAGAAGACGAGGAAAGTTCTGAAGAGTTTGAGTGGTCATTGGAAGCGCAAGCTTTCCCAGCTTGGACACCACCTAATCCTTATTTTAATAATGGGTTAACTTTAGATACCATCTTCAAGCAGAGCCCCGAAAGTGTGGTAAACCGAAATGAAACCTCTGATCAGGTGAGGATTCAGCTACTATTACATTCGAGAGCACCAGATGATGAGAGTGATGAAAGTTCCGAGATTAGAGGTGTAGAGAATTCTGCTCCGGAGTTAGATTATGAGGAGGTTAACGCTCGCTGGAATGAGATTTATCCTACTATCAGCAACACTTGCACTCAATTATACGATCCGCCAAAAAAAAAATTAACAGGGTATGTATTTGTGCATAGGTTACTTAGTGTTACAGGTGATTTATAGTCTGATATACCAACACCATAGGTATCGATCGTTAACTTCATGACTTAACAGAGATTTCTATAAGTCCAATTTTTTTCTTCTATACACAGACATTCATGTTAGTTATAGCTACCAACATCACATCTCCTAAGCCAAATATAGATTTTGTATTCTTAAAACTTAAGTACCAATAATGCACAGAGATTAACTAACCTAACGAATGTTTCATTAAACCTTATACTATCCTAATGAAAGTTGTATTAACCTTATAGTTCGACTTTTCCTTAGGTTTGTTTTGCCGCGGCACCTGATATCATTTCATTCGTTGATCTGGAAGCTGACGACCGCATGCCTCATTGGCACCAGTTTGTACTTGCCCGTGTAAGATTTGAAAGCCGTATTCTGGAGTATAGCAAAATCATCTCACCTGTTCTGGAGTCTGGTCACAGAGCAATTATTTTAACAACTAGAGTGATTCTATGATAAATTACCCGTCCCCACACATTTCAACACGTCTGAAAAAGTATATGGTTAATTACTATAGATACACATATTCGGAGAGCATTAAACCATCGTTGTACAATTATAAGTGTGAAAAAATAAATATATACTAACCAACACATTTGTTTGTTTTATTTACCGTGTATCGTTTTCATTTGTATTAATTAAATATTTACTGATCCCTTTTTATTCACAATTATATGGCTACGGAAAATACTTACTTGGTATAAAATCGAGCGTATTAAGAAAACTAACGTGTTTCTACTTACGTTTACCTGAGCGCTCAGTACTTGTAAATGTCTCTTTGTGAAGTTAGTTTCGAAAAGAAAGAGTGGTGTTAGTATGATATATATATATATATATATATACATTCACGATTACGACTTGGCATGTGATCCATGACCCTGATTATGTCGAGTTGGTCACGCGATGTCATGCGGTTGGTATCTGTATTTACACGTCAAGGGTCATGTGCTTCACCCCTACCACAGCATCGCTTTTTGGGTCTAACCACCGCAATCAGCAAAATCACGAGACTTGGTGCGTTATCTCGTAGTTAAGTCGTCACCTGACCGGGGACAATACGGCGAGCCATGACGCCTACCAACCTTGAATGTTGTCGAGGTCTTTCATGTTAATTTTTTAAAATAAGTTTCGTGTTCAATTTAAATATTTTTCAGTAACTTTCATATTTTTTTTTTTTTTTTTTTACTTTCGGATTTTTAACATTAAATTTTATTACTTCGCTAATTTAATATGAAACTTTATTCGAGGGGTTCTTACAACGTTTTCCGCTCATTTATTTCGGTTGAGTTATTATTATTTCACGCTTTTAATAACTTTCAGTTAGTCGAGATGATTTTCCATATAATCCGCTCCCTCCCGTGCCGAGGTACATGTCGATGTAGTTGTCTATATTTATAAGGTTCTTTCGTTATTTTTTTTTACATAAGTGTCACGTTCAATTTCATATTTCTAAGTTTCGCGTTCATTTTCTATTGTTTTTTCAGTAGACTCAATATTTACTTCTAATATTTTCTAACGGCTACCTGGCGCGATAGCGTCCCACCGAATCGAACTAATCCCCGATCCGATAGCACGCTGTCCGAAAACACTCGAGATAATCCCCGAGGGGTCACCCGCCAACACGCGATCCGCCCCGAGGTCATCGCGCACCGACGTCACGAGCGGGCGGGATCATGTGATAAGATGGCGGCCGGATGGCGGTCAGGCTCACGTGACAAGATGGCGGCCGGGATCACGTGACAAGATGGCGGCCGGGATCACGAGACAAGATGGCGGACGCGACATAACAACATTACATGGTGCAAATATGATGCATCATATTAGCACCAAACCAAAATGCACCAAGCAAAAATGTTCAAATCCTTGCTCAAAACCCCATTTTCCTACTACTAATGCCACCAGAAATGGAGGGGTAGGTGTGTTCTTGAGGCTGGAAAACCAGAATGAGAGCACCAAGTCAATGGCTACTGAGAAATTCTCAAACAACTATAAAGCAGAAACTAAAGCCCTCAAAGATGCTGCAAAACTGGCTATCCAACACAAAAATAACATGCACAAGAAATTGGTGATACTGACTGATGCACTGTCAATCCTAACAGCTCTAACAACCCCCAGGAACAGTGAGCTCGATGACTTGAGAACAACCCTAGACCAACTATACAATAACTTCCAGAGAGTGGTCATCCAGTGGATACCGTCATACTGTAATATACCCGGAAACGAACGCGCAGACAAATTAGCTAAAGAGGGAGGGAGATTACCACAAGAGAACCATCTGGTCAGCTACGATGAAGCCAAATCCATCATCAAAGGCCAGTACCATGAAAAATGGAAACGAGAACACCCAAAGTATAACGAGAGGGACGGATACATCCAACTATCAAGGAGGGATCAAGTCATCATATTTGGCCTTCGCATCGGCCACAACAGAATGAGAAACCACATGTTCAACAAACTCAAAATAGTTACTACCATCCAATGCCACTGTACACTGGACAACATGACAACAAAACATGTTCTACAGGATTGCCCGCAGTACACAGACCTGAAAAGGACAACGTGGTCCACACCCACCTCCCTGGAAGAGAAACTATACGGGGCAACCGAATCACTTGAACAGACAGCTGCCTTCATAAGAAAGTCCGGAATCCTATTCTGAATGAGCCATGATCGCAGAAGCAGAAGCAGAATATTTGTTATAATTTTCATGTTGTCTTTTTTCAATTGAATTCGGCTCTGTGGTGTAATTTTCTGCGTCTGAGCTAATCAATTGATCCAGTTAGCAAAGTTCGCCGATGATGACAGGTTGTACTCACCTCAATGTTCCTCATTGTCAAGTCAAACGTTTGTGAATGCGACCTTCACCTGCCTAGCTTTATTTGTGATTTACGTCAACTCATTGTGTGCTGTTCCAAACCCGTGGTTAATTTTGTTTGACGCCAAGTTCTTGCATGATACAACTACTTGCTAAGCTCTGCTCTGTCTAGTCAGTAGTAGTTTTCACTTTGGAGATTGTACATCAGCTTTTCGCGTGCTGTTGGCTGCTTTTACTATAGTAACTGGGATATTGTGAGTGCAACCATTGTTGTGTGAGCTACGTCATCACGTTAGTTGCATAGCCCTAGGACGGTCGTACTCTAATCAATGAAAGACGGAGTGGGGTTTCGTACATGACTTATCACTACTTATCAGCATCGGTGAGACTCCCGTGTTAGTTAGGAGCGACTTATAGTTTGTTGTTTGATGTGTGGTGGTGATGGTCTAATGACCAACTAACAATTACATCAAGCTTGGCAGATGTAAACCTGGGAGGGCCGACCGTCTAATGGCAGAATCCCCTTACAGAAAAGACAATCTGCTGCCTTGCAGGAAGATGGGGAAAATCAAAGGCTAAGGAAAACAAACCTGAATAAAATGCTGGCTGAAATCGGATGCACTGGGCCACTGACACAGAACACAGTGCAACGTTTTAACAGGTATTCAATTTTAAACTGTTTGGGGCAATCGAATCACTGAAACAGACAGCTGACTTCATGAGAGAGTCTGGAATCCTACTCTGATTGAGTCTTGATCGCAGAGAGAGAGAGAGAATTTGGTTAAAGCGCTGTAATGTGTCGTTTAAATGAAAAACATTGCGCTGTTTAATACAGGTTTTCTATAGAATCATGCTGAACAGAATAAAAGATGCAGTAGAGAATATTATGCGCGAAGAACAAGCAGGATTCAGAAAGGGAAGAAGCTGTCTTGAGCAAATATTCATCCTAAGGATAATACTAGAAGAACATACAGAAAAACAACAACCATTAATCTGTAATTTCATTGATTTTATAAAAGCGTTTGACAGCATGCATAGATTGTCCTTGTGGAATATTTTTAAACATTACGGAATACCACCAAAAATTATTAACATTATAAAAGACATAACGGCTTGCACAGTCGCACAGAGTATGCGTGATTAGTTTCGAATTGAAACAGGAGTCAAACAGGGATGTATACTATCACCATTGCTATTTGGAATTACCATTGATTGCAAAATGAGTAAATGTTGCAAAGGAAATAATGGCATTAACTGGTATGACAAGAATTAGTGGGAAGATCTAGATTTTGCAGATGATATTATGCTCCTAAGTGACAATATCAACAAGATACAAATTATCACAGATACCTTATCATCCATGGCAGAAATAAATATAACTTGAAATCAAAAGGGATATAACAAAAATAATTAAAACTAGCAATACCCCATAGTGCAATATATATCTCAATCGCCAGGCACTGGAAAGAGTAGACAGTAGAAAGAGTATATAGGGAATATGGTGTTAGAAACCATATATTTTACAGACCTTCGGCACATGATTTTTGGGGTAATGTGGTCGGTATTACGCCCGTGCCGCTTTACTTTCCCAGAAAAAAATCCGGTACCCATTAAAGGCTGGGTGAACCCGGAAGCCGTTGGGATCAAACCCTACCTCTTGTCCTTTGTAGTTCAGTTCACTAACCACTGAGCTATCGCGGCTCCTAACGCAAGCAAGTAAATACCTAAAATTATGACAAATAGGACCAAATATAGCAAAAAATTTGCATTTATGCCCCCAATTTTTTAAAAATATGACATGACCCTAGATAATTGTCAAAATATGCATTTACATGACCAATAAAAACAGCGTCAGAGTGTTCAGAAAGGTATAAAACATGTTGAAATTAACATAATTAATCTGGGTCTGCCTCTTGCTCTCTCCCTTCTCCTTCTTTTATATATACTTTGTATGGGAAGGAATCACACATCATTCTTTCACGAAGGGCAAACCAGTTTATTTGTTGTTTCTGTATGTACCTTTGGATTGGTTCAATGCCTACTCTTTCTCTTATAATAACATTTCTGAATCTGTCTTTGGTAAAGATCCAGTTTAGTTCCCAAAATTATTTCACCGAAAGAGTGATTTCCCTTCAGTTGACGATAAAACAAAAGTGCAGTGGTTCTCAAATACTAAATATTTTCTCTAGTTCTTTTCAATTTTAATTAAATTTTTGGAACAATTTTACAATTATGTTTTATCAGTATTAAAGCTTTTTAATTATTTGTTGGCACTGGCAACAGGCAATCATCATACCAATATGGAAAAAAAAAGGTAGCAAAAGAGACTGCAATCAATATAGAGGTATATCTCTTCTCAGTTAGGTAGGAAAGCTATACGCCAAAATATTGGAAAAAAGTCTCAGACCAATAATAGAACTACAGTTAAGCGATTTTCAAATGGGGTTCCGAAAAAACAGAGGATGTACCGAAAACTATTCACACTAAAATAGCTTGTAGAAAAAAACAACAGAACACAATTAAAACTTATACATAGCCTTCATTGACCAGGAAAAAGCATTCGACAGAGTAAACAGAGAACAACTGTGGGAGATACTAACAATATACGGAGTAAGCCAACATCTAACCAACCTTATTAAAAGCCTCTACGTCAACAGCAGCTGCAGGGTCAGAACAGCAGCAGGCTACACAGACCACTTTGAAGTTAGGTCATGCGTAAGACAGGGGTGCGTAATATCCCCCCGACTGTTTATTACATACATGGACCATGTATGCAAGCTAGCCAACCCATCAGAGACAGAGGAGATCAACGAGCTTCTATTTGCAGACGATCATGCACTAATGCATGAAACAATAGAAGACCTACAAGAACACTTAAACAAACTCAACATCTCAGGCACAAAATACAACATGAAAATCAACATCAACGAAACAGAAGTCATGAATGTCGCCAAAAATAAACAGAGCATCAACATAACTATAGACGGCAGACAAGCAGACAACTAAAACAAGTAGAGGAATTCAAATACTTAGGAAGTCTAATGACAAACGATAATTCTCAAACAGCAGAGATAGAATCAAGATGCAACAAAGCTTGTCAAATCATCGGACAGTTATCACCACTATTGTTCAACAAAGAAATAACTCTGGAGGCAAAACGAGCACTATGCAATACAATCTTCATCCCAACGTTGTGCTACCAATGTCAGTCCTGGACCCTAGATGCAAAAACAATAAGAACAATAACCTCACTTGACATGTAATGTGTCAGACGAATGACAGGAAACAGTCTGAGAGATAAGATCAGAAATGAAGAACTGAGAAAAAAAACTAGGAATAGCCCCCGCCATAGAATATATAAGGAAACAACAGATAAAATGGTTTGGCCACGTGACAAGGCAGAAAGAACAAAACGCAACACAACGAGCCTTCAACAAACGTTGTGAGAACACCAGACCCAAGGGTCTACCACGAAAAAGATGGGTCGATGGAATATTAGAAGCACTAGGAAACATAACAGCAGCAGAGGCGAACAGAAGAGCAAAAGACCGCAAATTATATCTCCCCTCGACGCTGAAAGGCAGATGAGGAAGGAAAGAAGAGGAAGAACAGAAGAAGAATTATTTGTTTATTCTCTTTTCCTACTAAACCATCACTAAAAATTACTTACGCTTAATTGTTTACAGATAAACTTTTGTTAGCAGTAATTTAACGAGATAAAGTATGTAAAAATGACCTGGAGGCCTCGGTATTCTAGTTGGGAAAAACGCCCGATTAGGCTACCGACGTTCGGACAACCCGTAACGATTCCCGCTGGAAGTAGTGTGAATTGTTCTTGTGGTTAAAACAATATATATACCCCAGCGGTCGACCCAGCTGTTGGCAAAAATGGGTACCAGTGTAGTACGTACTCTGGGAAGGTGAGGAATTTAGCCCCACATCGTGAGTTTTAATGCTTGAAGCGACACTGTCAAGAAGTCTTCGAATACGTCTGGATAGGCGACCGAGCACATATGAGTGAAATTTCGCGTCTAAGACGCCGATTCAAGTATCGTACTTTACTGGATACAAATAATAATAAATGAATATTATTATTGTACTTTACCTTTACCTTTGAAATCTGGCCTTCAACAATTATGATGCGTCCGTACTCCAGACACCAGGAAACAAAATCACTGAAATACAATGCTGCTGCCCCATACCGGAAATGTTTACGTCATCGACTGCAGAAAACGGCGACCCGAATCCCGAATCGAGAGGCTGATTACACCTTATGCGATAACGGATTATACACCTTATGATAAAAACTGCGAGAATGATAACCGAACGGTGAACTCTTTTAATTAAACGAAGGAATTCACTGGGAAAAGTTAGCTCAGTTAATATTGTGGTCGATCCGCGGTCGAACTTTCCCAAACAGAAGTAAACTATATATAGGTTGGTAGTTTGTCATAGTTTTGCAACCAGTTTTGCACTCAGTTTGAAAGGTACTGCTTTAAAACATACACAAAGTAGACATACATAGAGCGATAATGCTAAACACGATACCAAACACGACTCCATAACACCATAACAACTTAATTTCACTACTTTCTTACTT
The DNA here is from genome assembly GCA_032433765.1 of Megaustenia siamemsis. Lineage (NCBI taxonomy): Eukaryota > Metazoa > Mollusca > Gastropoda > Stylommatophora > Ariophantidae > Megaustenia > Megaustenia siamemsis. Next base: position 53,805,956 of record JAVIAB010000160.1, on the reverse strand, counting down.
TAGATATCTAGTATGGTTTCTGCCGGAATGAGACAAAATACAAAGGACGAGTGTTTAAGCCAGAAATTTTATTGTGTATATATATATATGAAAATCAAATGTCCATGTTAGAGCTACTACGAGTATGAATGAAGGCAAACCATCTCTTACACCCCCCCCCCCCCCCAAGCAAATATAAAGGCAATGTCCAGGGCATCCTCGATGATGAATCGATTTAAACAAACACATCTCTTGCCAGTTCTTCACTGAGTGGAATAAAAATACTTATACAAAGTACCGTCTTGAATATTAGTACCATTTGCTTTATTTCTGGAAAATGGCAGGAAGACCGAGAGTCCGAGCTGAAGTTGTGGATGTTGGAAAGATCATCCCTCCAAGATATCGAGAAATGGAATTTAGTCACTTTTATTCCCGAGATTGACACTAATGAACTGTGTATTCAGTGCAAAGCGCAGACTTATAATGAATAAGCCATCCATTTAGCACTTGTAATCTGCTCGCACATTTAGTTGGGACGCATCACAGAGAAGTAGATGGTTATCGTTGTTCGTATCGGAACTGAAACTTTCTTAAGTCCATTCGTGCTGGATCATTCATTCAAAGAGCCATCTAACACTAAAACACATTTTAATTATGACACACTGTTGGAGCTACGATTTGCATGAGGCAGACGTCAACAAAGATACTGTGATTGACTGGTGCAATTTTTTTTACGCGAGTGGTACGAGAAACGCTCAAGTCAAAATTGGTGGGATGGACGATACATTCCAACGAAATGTCGAAATTGACGAGACGAAATATTTACACTGAAAATACTACAGGGGTCAGTGGCATGAAGGCCACTGGATATTTGGTGGAATAGAAAGAATTTCGGGTAAATACTTTCTGGTAGAAGTACCAGATTGCTCTGAGGCTACATTGACAAGAGAGATAACTGCTCATATTTTTTTCCTGGAAGCCACATTATTTTTGACAGCTGGTCTGCAAATGCCAGTATGAATAGAATTGAAGATAAACTTTATAGCCACGATACAGTCATACATCAGGGGAATTTTGTCGACCCAGATGATAACGTCACTCGCACACAAAATATGTGGATGCGGGCCAAAGAGAAATTTAAAAGACAGTTCGGGACTAGCCAGCACGTTTTTTTCCCATCATTTCTACACGAGTTCGCTTTCAGAAATGAAATCAGACAAGGAAATGCCCGAGGGAGAATCATTACTGGGATTACATAGCTTCTACCTTTCAACTCGCTATTGAGCATATAATAGTATATAGACTAAGATAGAATATATCACATAATGGGAGATGGAGATATAGCTTGTGTCGGATAGCTTAGTAATTTACCCATAGAAATGTAAAATAGCAGTATCATAAGTATAACTCAGACACAGAATAACAGTAGCCTGTTGTTGAGGGAATGGAAAATTCCCAGCTGCTATTGGAAAGGTGTGAGGATAGATGCAACATGACTTGACCTGTCACATGTCCAGAAATTAGGTTGATAAACAAACTAGGGGACAGGTCAAGTTTACGAGAGAGATGTCACTCTTGGCGTTCATGGTAGCGCTTTATTCTGAAACTCAGAGGTTAACTAAATGTCGAGACGGAGTGAAGTTTTGAAAATCTGACACACAATTCATCTAGAGGTGAGGTTCGTAATCAACCATTGGCTGAGAGATAACTGAGCAGAGACTGAGCCAAAAATTATGCAAATGAGACAGATGTATTTAACCTCATGCATTCGAAGATTTGGGCAGAAATAAGTAGAGGTTGAGAGTGAGTTTGAGTTCAGAAACATAAGAGCAACCTCCAGAAACACCGAGGGAGGAAAACACGTAGAACTAAAAATATAGAGATAGAGAGCGTTCAATATAGATAAGCTAGAGACAGAAAATGACCTAGTGAACATCAGTCTAGAAGGTATAGTTTAGTTGAAAAGTGTTTCAAGTAGATTCAGAAGTTTTGTGCTCCAGAGTAAGTCGATCAAGTTGCATTGAACAAGTTAAGACACATAGATAAAATAATAAATATCACTGACGGTAGGTACAAAGTGATGGCTCTATCGGTGTTAACCTCTAGAGCTCATTTAAATTAAGAATTGATTTTATAATTTTATGTACTCCACTGATAAATCATGTGTCCAACTGATGATTAATAAACTTGATTAAACACTATTTATAGTTTGTGATTGTTGACTACATCAAGACATTATTAATACGTTGTGCTGTGATCTATGTGAACCCTGTCGTATCAAAATAGATAGTAGTAGTTTCCAGTCAAGATATGAATAAGAAGCAAACTTATAGAACTCTGGCACAATATTAGAAACTCTGGTATGATATTAGAATCTAACCAATATAACAGTCCTGCATCGTGTTAAGACCCTAAGACAACCATGTCAATGTTCAGAAACCGAAGGTTAAGATGGCCAGCGAATGGAAGAAATCCCAAAATTAAAAAAAAAATGAAAAAACAAATATTGGACTGTGATATGTTGAAACATTCCCTCTGCATTTCGTCTTGTACTACATGACAATTGCCTACCGGTTCTCAGAATGTCAGAATCATGTTCAGCTGATTCAGCTGAGAAATGGTCCTGAACCACTAACTTCACACGACCGGGTTTTGTGCAATTAACCTCGACTAAATTACCTATTGTGAACTGAATGGCCTTGTCAGATATCTGAATTTACGCAAGAGCAAGACAAAGTTTTTGGATTCCAGGACTACAACCGTGGAGTCACCTGGCAAACGGTTTTCAATTGTTCTGTTTCACGGTACTGTTCGAAACATCTTGTTACATTGTTTTTTTTTTTCGTTTTTTTTTCAGAGGGCGATCTTTCTGCATGTCCCAACGTTTATTGTTTAATGACAGCCCTCAAAATCAATTACAAACCAGACGACTGGAGGCTTTTCATCGATTCCTCCAAGACGAGTCTTAAAGCTGTTTTGCTGCCTAATGACACTATTTAACCTTCAATTCCATTTGATCATGTAGTTCATATGAAAAAAAAAATTATAAAAACATTAAATAGGTTTAAGGTGTATAAACCCTAAAGTCTAAGCAAATGAGCGCTAGTGGACACTCTGTGGTCGCTCATTTGCTTAGACTTTATGGTGGATCCATCTGGTATTGCTGTTTTCTCTGTGCGTGGGAGAGTCGTTACTTACAAGAATGGCCACGACGCGAAGGCTGACGAAGGGTTGAAACTTGAAGAGGCCAGGACACGATGAGTGATTGCATTACATGCATACAACATAGGCTACTCGTTTACTTATATATTCTGTTTCCGAACGTTTACGTTGACTTTTTATTCTGATAATTTGCAACATAAAAGTTACGGAAATTTACGCCATGTAAAATATTTCCATCAATTATTTGTTAAATTATCGTAAGTATATTATAATAACTTAGTTTTGTGCATTGTAAGTAAGAAGAAAACATAATTTTGTTGTTAACGTTTCTTACAATTTTGTTCAAGATTTTTACATAATGACGCAAAACATTACTTTTAAGGAGGCTATAGATAAGCCTGACATTTACTGTCTATACTCTTCTCTGTATGCTACAATCAACATCATCAAGTACCATGTTGTTGGCGTAGGTGTTCATGTCACTCCACAACTTTTGATCTCAACAGTTATTTATCATTTCTGTTGTTGACCTTCTGCCAAGCCATTCTCTTAAGCTGTCTGGTATCTTTTCTCTTTACTTCCCTCTATCTCTTCGTCTCTCAATTTTCCCAGTTATCACAATATTATTCCAGCTGTCCCCTTCTCATTACATGGCCAAAAAATGATGATTGTTTCTTCCTAATACTGGATATCCTTCTTGCTGACAGAGTACTGAGTTGAGCGCTCTGCACACACCGTGAGCTGTGTGTTTCCTCAGTTTTGATCCTGTTTCGATATTCCGAATACACACGATGAATGGTGATATCGTGTGACAGGGAACATATGGATACGTTCACTTTCTGTGCGGTTTCGCCTTATGTCTTTTGGCGTGTGCTGAGATTGCTATGATAGGGACTGCAGCTACCTTTTTTTGTTTGGGAGATGAGATATCATTTCGAATGTGCAGCTGTTGTTGATTTAGAGACTTTTTATTAGATTGGTTAGTTGTTGGCTTACTCCGTATGTTGTTAGTATCTCCCACAGTTGTTCTCTATTTACTCTGCCGAATGCTTTTTCCTGGTCACAATGAAAGCTATGTACACATTTTGATTGTGTTCTGTCGTTTTTCTGCTAGCTGTTTTAAGGTGAATAGAGCGTCAGTACATCCTCTGTTTTTTTTTTGGAACCTCATTTGAGAATCGCTTAACTTGTAGTTCTATTATTAGTCCCAGCCTTTTTTCTACAATTTTATTGTAAAGTTTACCAACATAGCTGAGAAGAGATATACCTCTATATTGATTGCATTCTCTTTTGCTACTTTTCTTTTTCCGTATTGTTACGATGATTGCCTGTTGCCAGTCTTCTGTTGCTTTTTGCTGGTGCCATGCTGCATTGAAAATTCTGTGCAGCCATGTCACTACTGTTTCTCCTGCTGCTATTATTTCTGTTGGTATGTTATCTATCCCCGGTGCTTTATTTCTTGGTGCATATTTGATTACTTTTTCGATTTCCTCTTTCATGATGTTGGGTTCAATATTTGTGCGTTCTTGTGTGGTTGTTGTTATCTTATTGGTAGTTTTTGTCATGTTTAATAGGTCTACAAAATATTCTTTCCATCTTTGTTGCATATATTAGTTATTTGATATTGGCTGTCCGTCTTTGTCATTTATAAGCTCAGTAGGATCATGGTTTTCTTTTATCGCTCTTGTGGCTTTTACTGCTTTGTAGAAATCTCAGTAGTGTAAGAGGGACACTTGGGTTGGACTTGGATACAAAGACAAAGAGGAAGGAGGAAAGATTTACTCCTATAAGTACAAGAGTTATATAAAGACTGCGCCAAGCTGCTCCAAGCTGCGCAAAGCCAGAGTGATGCAATGATATATATATGTATATATGTATAGGACATAGGAGAAGTATTGTTGGGTGAGTAAGGTCATGAAGGGGTTATTAATATCAGCACACTTCCTGTGTGTTACCCGGGTCTCATTATGAGTAAAAAATAGTGACACTATGACCTTCCAAGCATATCGTAAGAGGCGACTAAGGAGTTTGATCGATGGCTTGACAAGCTGTCATTGTAAAAAGTATTGTTATTGTTATGGGAACAGAACCATATATTTTAGAGACAGTGATCTCTGCAATATGTGCCATTGGGGCATGCCAGGTTTATGTTTTTGAGATTCAGGTTCTATCCTATGTGCTGTCTTCGGCTCGAAAGAACAATAGATCGATAGAATATCAGCACACCGTAAGCAAAACGCTAATAAAATAAGGTAGTTATGGGTGAGACCCAGTGTGGCTGGCATAGTACATGACCACATTATTCAGTTTTCGCATCCATATGCTGTCAATGGGAAAAAAGTACTAGGAATATGTTTGTATCGATTCCCCTACAGTTCACCACCTCATTCATACGGATACAAGGCGGCTAACACATGTTATATTTGTAGTGGTAAGTTTTCTTACTGCATTGCCACTATAAACATGTCAATGATAATAACAATTCAAAGATCGAATGAAGAATATAACATAGTCTGACCAATAGAGGGATATAATATATGTTTGAGGCTGTGACACATCAGGCTGCATCATGAGTCTATGTCGGACATCGATGCGATCTCGTGTCTTAAACAGCTTAGGTAATTAATGTTAATCGGAGGTGATCTTTATGATAAAAAAATAAATAAAATAAAACTATATAACCAGTGACGTCATGACAGACGGTTTGTAGCAAACAATCATGATAAGTCAGTAGTTTGGTGAAACATTTGTGTCTCATACTCGGTGCTGTGTCACTGAAAAGCGTCGCACGTGGCTGAATTTGCCAATACTGGACAGACAGATCCATCTACAAAATGAACAAAATGCGTTTTTTTATTCTGAATTTTATAACAGCACTGTCTCGAAACTTGCTGTACCATTTTTTTTATTTTGCTCTCCATGTGCTACGATCTGCAGCCACATTTTCTGTTTCTTTCACTGATAAAAAAAAAAAATCCCCCTCAAGAAAGCCCTGCAACCATCCTTTTATCTCAACACTGGTCTCCCATAATGTCTCGTCCCATCTCTAAGTTTTCCATACAATTTTTTAGGGAACACATTCTTTTTTTTATGTTTTACATTCTTCTCGCGTGACTCATCCACTGTAGTCTCCGATTCCTAAGTAATACCATAATGGACGGGAGCGTGGCTCACTGCAAGACGTTAGCTTTTTACTCTGTCCAGTCGTTAGCTTGCAAATACAACGAACATTTTAAAAAAATGTATAACCTGTTATCTTTCCCAACATAGGTAGTCCAAAATTATGATCCATATAAAAGTGTACCATCATCCTGCAGAGCTAGTTTAACTATGTCGTCTAATGTAGGTGTACCTAACCCAAGTATAAATAATCGGTATCTGTCTCCCATAACGGAAAGTCGGCTTCCTCCGCCTTTTTAGTTAGCTCATCTATATATTTCCTCTTATCCCTTTTAATGCATCTTCCCACTTCTTTGTTCACCTCTGTGTAAGCTTCCTATGTCTTGGCTTTTATTTCCTTTCGTTGTGCTTTTATTTACGTCTACCTTCTTATTCTTTTCTTTCTTTAATTTTATCCATAGTTTCTGCTGTCATCCATGCCTTTTTCTAGCATTCTCATGTGCTCAGCGTTTCTTCCCATGTCTCTTATCATATTTAATTTACCTGTTTCCAATAATCTTCTATAGTTAATGTATTTTCTAGTTGATGGAGCACATTGTAATTTTTTGAATTGTGACTGATGGTAGCAAGCAATCATGATAAGTCAGTACTTTGGTAAAACAATTGTGTCTCATACTGGTGCTGTGTCACTGAAAAGCGTCGCACGTGGCTGAATTTGCCAATACTGGACAGACAGGGCCATCTACAGAATGAACAAGAGGCATTTCTTCACCTATGCCATCTGAATTTGATAACAGCACTGTCTGAAATTGTGCTATGCCACTTTTGTTTGTAGTTTTGCTCTCATGTGCTACGATATGCAACCACATTTTCGGTTTCTTTCACTGATAAAAAATGCCCTCAAGAAACCCTGCAAACATCCCTATATCTCAACAATTGTTTGTTCTTTTGTCATGTTCCATTCGCTGAAAAACTTCCCACGTGGCTGAAATTGCCATTACTGACAGACAGAGCCATCTACAGAATGAACAAGAGGCAGTTTGTGTGTCTGGCCTTGTCTCTTTTCTGTGCACTTTCTGGCTTCTGAATTTGATAACAGCACTGTCTCGAATCGCGCTGTGCCATTAAAAATTTTTTTTTTGCTTTCATGTGCAACGATATGCAACCACAGTTTCTGTTTTTGTCACTGATAAAAAAAAAATTCCCCTGCAAACATCCTTATATCTCAACACTAGTTTGGTCTGTCGTCTCGTTCCATCTCTTAGTTTTCCATACAATATTTGTTTAGGAATACATTATTCATTCTTTACATGACGCACCCACGGTAGTATCTGATTCCTAAGTAATTCCATGATGGACGGGAATGTGGCTCGCTGCAAGACGTTAGTTTGTTACTTTGTCCCGCTATATTATGATGGTTAGCTTGCAAAGACAACACACATTTTTAAAAAATGTATAACCTGTTATTTTTCCCAACATAGGTAGTCCAAGACTATGATCCACATAAAAGTGTACTATCATCATGCAAACCGGGTTTAGCTATGTCGTCTCATGTCGATGCACGTAATCCAAGTATAAACAATCGGCATCTGTCTCCCATAACTGAAAATCGCCCCTATCGAAAAAGATCCTCCTCTATTTAAGGTCATCTTGTTAAACTGGAAATATTGATATGGTGATACGGGGGATTAACAACAAGATATGTTTGACGGCGTAATCCCCCATAAACTCACGGACAGCGTTACGAGTGGCGTTGATAATTTTTGTTTTGTTTGTCTGTTTGTGTGGAAAAGTTGAGTCATCTCACTGAAAGGCTCCTTTAGGTGGTCAGGGAACGTGTAGATCACATTCCAAAACATCAAAACATGTATCTAAATGTAACCAATGTCTCACTGTGCATGTAGGCGCTCCCCTAGTTCTGTAACCCTCGCTCTCCAATTGTCAGTATAGATCTGTCTGACATCATATGGAAGAATATCTAAAGCGTCATCGTTAACTGTTAGTTTTCCTCTTTTCGCAGAACAGCCAGTTTCCACTCGATGTGATAGCTCGTTTGTTTGACGCCGATGAAGAAATAGAAGGAGTCTGTATGGGGATCTGCTGTAGTGCGTATGTAAATCGTCGCTAGTATTAAACGAGGCACTGTAAATGTAAAGATGCCGTATGAGTGAGTGGTAGCGATACAGGTAGTGATACTGCATTGTTTGGTTTTCTAGATGTTTTTTCTTTAGATTGTTGAGGTGCATTTGCACACGAAATATCACCAATAGTTTTCTGTTTTCACTAGCAGAAAATCAGCATAGACTTTTTCCCCCACAGATCCTCATTTCTTATCTTATATCCGAACTTATCTTGGAACTAGTTGGGAGTCATTTTCTACCACTGAGAGTTATTTTCACGATGCATAGTTTAGGAGCCGTTAATCTGGGCTCTTTTCAATATTGGATATTCAGATGAGTCCAGAAACAAGGCTGAATCCATAATGACTGAACTACTCGTAACATTGGGATGTGCTGTTGGTGACACATGTGAAAAAAGATGATGGCGTTGTTGTCGAAACATCACGATGGCTGAGTGAACATGTTGTTGATATGACAGATACTGTTGTCGTTATTGATGCTGACAACACAGTTTTTTTTCGGTGATGAGCATGTGAAGGATTGTATCTCCACATCAACATGGTAAAAACGTGTAACCGGTGGCTCCGGTGTACGACTCGTTATGACAGAGGTTGACACACTCACGGCGTTTGTAGTGTTAACATAAGAACATACCCAGATTTGTCGACGCATCAGAGATTGTAGGATCAGCACAGTTAACATGTTCATGTGCCTCAACACACACTTCGTTGCAATGTCTCTGCTCTACATGTAATATCGGTGTTCTTGTAGTCGACACTCTCGTGGTGTGATCGTTCAAGATGTCATAGATGTCGACACACTAGGCTGTAATGTCGGTGATACATGTGATGCTAACGTCTTGCAGCGAGCCACATTCCCGTCCATCATGGAATTACTTAGGAATCAGTGACTACCGTGGGTGGGTCATATAAAGAATGAATAATGTATTCCCAAACAAATATTGTATGGAAAACTTAGAGATGGAACGAGACGACAGACCAAACTAGTGTTGAGATATAAGGATGTTTGCAGGGGAATTTTTTTCTATCAGTGACAAAAACAGAAACTGTGGTTGCATATCGTTGCACATGAGAGCAAAAAAAATTTTTTTAATGGCACAGCGCGATTCGAGACAGTGCTGTTATCAAATTCAGAAGCCAGAAAGTGCACAGAAAAGAGACAAGGTCAGACACACAAACTGCCTCTTGTTCATTCTGTAGATGGCTCTGTCTGTCAGTAATGGCAATTTCAGCCACGTGGGAAGTTTTTCAGCGAATGAAACATGACAAAAGAACAAACAATTATTGATATATAGGGATGTTCGCAGGGTTTTCTTGAGGGAATTTTTTATCAGTGAAAGAAACCGAAAATGTGGTTGCATAACGCAGCACATGAGAGCAAAACTACAAACAAAAGTGGAACAGCACAATTTCAGACAGTGTTGTTATCAAATTCAGATGGCATAGGTGCAACAGAAAAGAGACACGCCCATACACACAGAAATGCCTCTTGTTCATTCTGTAGATGGCCCTGTCTGTCCAGTATTGGCAAATTCAGCCACGTGCGACGCTTTTCAGTGACACGGCACCAGTATGAGACACAATTGTTTTACCAAAGTACTGACTTATCATGATTGCTTGCTACCATCAGTCACAATTCAAAAAATTACAATGTGCTCCATCAACTAGAAAATACATTAACTATAGAAGATTATTGGAAACAGGTAAATTAAATATGATAAGAGACATGGGAAGAAACGCTGAGCACATGAGAATGCTAGAAAAAGGCATGGATGACAGCAGAAACTATGGATAAAATTAAAGAAAGAAAAGAATAAGAAGGTAGACGTAAATAAAAGCACAACGAAAGGAAATAAAAGCCAAGACACAGGAAGCTTACACAGAGGTGAACAAAGAAGTGGGAAGATGCATTAAAAGGGATAAGAGGAAATATATAGATGAGCTAACTAAAAAGGCGGAGGAAGCCGACTTTCCGTTATGGGAGACAGATACCGATTATTTATACTTGGGTTAGGTACACCTACATTAGACGACATAGTTAAACTAGCTCTGCAGGATGATGGTACACTTTTATATGGATCATAATTTTGGACTACCTATGTTGGGAAAGATAACAGGTTACATTTTTTTTAAATGTTCGTTGTATTTGCAAGCTAACGACTGGACAGAGTAAAAAGCTAACGTCTTGCAGTGAGCCACACTCCCGTCCATTATTGTATTACTTAGGAATCGGAGACTACAGTGGGTGAGTCACGCGAGAAGAATGTAAAACATAAAAAAAGAATGTGTTCCCTAAACAATTGTATGGAAAACTTAGAGATGGGACGAGACATTATGGGAGACCAGTGTTGAGATAAAAGGATGTTTGCAGGGCTTTCTTGAGGGGATTTTTTTTTTATCAGTGAAAGAAACAGAAAATGTGGCTGCAGATCGTAGCACATGGAGAGCAAAATAAAAAAAATGGTACAGCAAGTTTCGAGACAGTGCTGTTATAAAATTCAGAATAAAAAAACGCATTTTGTTCATTTTGTAGATGGATCTGTCTGTCCAGTATTGGCAAATTCAGCCACGTGCGACGCTTTTCAGTGACACAGCACCGAGTATGAGACACAAATGTTTCACCAAACTACTGACTTATCATGATTGTTTGCTACAAACCGTCTGTCATGACGTCACTGGTTATGTAGTTTTATTTTATTTATTTTTTTATCATAAAGATCACCTCCGATTAACATTAATTACCTAAGCTGTTTAAGACACGAGATCGCATCGATGTCCGACATAGACTCATGATGCAGCCTGATGTGTCACAGCCTCAAACATATATTATATCCCTCTATTGGTCAGACTATGTTATATTCTTCATTCGATCTTTGAATTGTTATTATCATTGACATGTTTATAGTGGCAATGCAGTAAGAAAACTTACCACTACAAATAAAACATGTGTTAGCCGCCTTGTATCCGTATGAATGAGGTGGTGAACTGTAGGGGAATCGATACAAACATATTCCTAGTACTTTTTCCCCATTGACAGCATATGGATGCGAAAACTGAATAATGTGGTCATGTACTATGCCAGCCACACTGGGTCTCACCCATAACTACCTTATTTTATTAGCGTTTTGCTTACGGTGTGCTGATATTCTATCTATCTATTGTTCTTTCGAGCCGAAGACAGCACATAGGGTAGAACCTGAATCTCAAAAACAGAAAACCTGGCATGCCACAATGGCACATATTGCAGAGATCACTGTCTCTAAAATATATGGTTCTGTTCCCATAACAATACTTTTTACAATGACAGCTTGTCAAGCCATCGATCAACCTCCTTAGTCGCCTCTTACGATATGCTTGGAAGGTCACAGTGTCACTATTCTTTACTCATAATGAGACCCGGGTAACACACAGGAAGTGTGCTGATATTAATAACCACTTTATAGTGATATAACGAATGTGTATGGAAATATTGGGTGAGCGATTGATCGATCTACTTAGTCACCACTCTAACCAGTCACTTATAACTTCAATATATATTTATACAGCTATTTGTATACTGAATCACACAAACACACAATCACCTCTCCATCAAACCCTGCTATCCATCCACTTGTTCTACGACCCACACACGAACACAGGCACCTCTCCATCAATAAACATTACATTTTGTATCAGTCAGCATAGCTATCAGAAGACTGCTCCTTGTGTTTACTTTCTGAGTAATATGCACATACACACACACGAACACGCACACAGGCTTTTTGGGTTCTGTTAATAAATATTTTAAAAAATAATTAATAACTAATAAAATGTATCAGTGAGGCAACTGACATGCACTACATATATCTTTCCTCTTAGGATCGTTGGGTGATCTCTCTATTTCCTCTATTAGCGGACTTAGCTTGACCTTAACATATTTCTTAAACCTATGTGATACATCGATAATCCCATCCAGCAGTGTCTAGACGCGCGCACGCTTGGAATTATTGTCAGTCTCACAGGAGAGCAGTATTGATCCATATCGTACTCACGGAATCTGGGAGAATATGACTGTCTGTTCATGTCGTCACCGAGAGATACCTGATTAAATATACCTGGTTATGGTCCATATCTTAAATACGGTCCCTTTACGTGCACGTAGATATAATAAATATTAATTTATTACTATTATATGTATATATGCTCACCATATCTATGAAATAACTAACGTATCACTACTCCCTAATATGGTAGTTTCACTTCCGGAGTGGGCGTGGTCTATAGCCGGACAACACACACACTAGCTCCTATTGGAAGTTGATAATCGCGCGAAAAACTGATGTCCATTACATGACTCATTAACCAATTATCCCTCAACTACCAACCCCTTCATGACCTTACTCACCCCACAATACTTCTTCTATGCCCTATACATATATACATATATATATCATTGCATCACTTTGGCTTGGCGCAGCTTGGAGTAGCTTGGCGCAGTCTCTATATAACTCTTGTACTTATAGGAGTAAATCTTTCCTCCTTCCTCTTTGTCTTTGTATCCAAGTCCGAGCCAAGTGTCCCTCTTACACTACTAATCTCTTGCGGCTGTCCTGAAGCCCCTGCTCATATTTTGTCCGAATTCTGTCCAATTCTTTTGCTTAGCTCTTTGATCAAAATTTTAACTCTTTTTCGAACTATGGCATAGATTTCATAATTTTCTTAGTTCTTATTCTCCCTCCAATTTTTAAACAGTGAGGATTTATATAATAGGCATAAATTACAGTTAGCTCACTTTATGACGGCTGCGATAAAATTTGGTTCCGTAAGCCAATCTTAATTTACAGTTCACAGTGAAAAGTTCATCATTTGAGAACAGTACATGAAGTCCGCAGAAAAGTTTCTTTCATTTTTCACAGCTAGTTTTCCAAGAAAGTAAGTAACTGATGAGTGAGCTGGTAAAATGTTAAATATATTCCATTTTTTATGGTTTTATGTGTCGTAACAAGATTCGGTTACACGGGGCAGGGTCGTTTACTCGTCACTGTTATTTGTAATCTGCCTTACATATTTTTGCATGAAATTTATTTCTCAGAAGATCTTCCAATATACAGAAGTAGTGAGTTATGTGGTAGTAAAATCAGCCAATATACAAAGAGTTTAATAGGAAAAAACGCCACCCAGCTGTTGGCACTAACAATGGTTATATAGAGGAACTGCACCAATCTGGATGATGTATTCAGTGTAGAGGAGAAGAGGTTTTCAAGAGGTAGGTGGAATTTAATTGGAATGAGGGTGTATGTTTGTGTGTTAGTAAGGAGGGATTAAATTTTTGGTTAAGGTATGAATTGACTGTAAGGATGAAAAGTTGCATATATAGAGGTTATGATAGGAGATATTATGTGGTATTAGAGGTTAGTTAGTGTGATAATGATAGTGAAAAACGATACGAACAATCAGTACATCAAAATGTTAAAGAGTAAATAAAGACAACTTAAGAGCATCAGTCTACACAATAATCTGTTTATTCATACTAGTACAAAACAGAGGATAAATGGAAGGGGGTCGAAGTATATTGGGTATTACATGTTTATAAGTAAAACAACAGGTACAGTAGTGGTAATGAAAGAAAGGTATCACATCTAAGTTAATACAATTGTCACTAGATCGATAGGGGAGAAATGGTTAGTTGTCGTCATTCACACTGCGTTTTAAAATACTAACATATTTTTTTTAATATATATATATTTAAAATACTGCAGTTCGCTTTATTAATCATCTCGGAGATTGTTTGATACATTTCTGTAATTCTTTTCCGTGAAATTTTATTTTTTCACCGACCTTCAGTCTGATTTTGTACCCTACTATGAAAAATGTTTGCTTATTTGAGGTATATACAACTATGATTTTCTTACTTGTCCTAAATTTTAGGATTTTACAATACCCACATTTGTTGTAATCAACTCACCATTTAAAACGGCAAATTTCACGTGCTCTCCACATAATCTTAGCATCGTTTCGCACTCCTTACTTGTGAGACGTCTGCCACTCCGAGGTTTATTTTGGTAATTTCATTTCCGATTTCTTGTTAAATTGGTCCAGAGGCGTATTTTGACAAAATATTTACTATTAATGAATATTCCTGTATGTGTGATTATTTGTAAGCTGTTGTGAAGTGACTACTTGATTTTTAAAACCGCGAAGAGTTACACAATTCATACAAGACAAATGCGATTTTTGGGTCATGTTAAAAGACACAACAGCCTACTAAAAGTAATCCCGGAGGGGAAAATACAAGGTAAAAGAGGCAGAGGCAGACCAAGACTAACATGGACGAGTAACATCAAAAGATGGACAAACCAGCTTATGACAACCTGCACCATCAAAGCAAGAGACAGAGCAGAATGGCGCTCCATGGTAGCCAACCTTCGATGCAGAGATGGCACTCACTGATGATGATTTTTGCAAGGAATCTAAAAGGGGTTGGTTATATTCCGACATAAAAAAAAACAGAAAACAGAACACGGGCAGCTCTAAATATAGATAACAAGTCTTTCAATCGATGGATAAGACAGAACTTTGACTCTGCATAGGCGACGGTCAAGCATGGAAGAAACATGAAAGTTGATGATTTTGACAAAGATGTTATTATAGTTCGTTCACAAATTCGTGCCCACAGAGTTTATCAATTTTCACGGAAACTGTTTGACTAATTTCTGTAATTTTTCTTCATGAAACCTTATTTTTTCACCGACCTTCACATTTTATAACATTTAAGTACAAAGGTTGTCTGAATTTTTAACAAATCGTTTTTTGTTATATAATTTTAGGAAAATATCAATTCGTGTGTTCTAAATATTAGATTTTACTGTAAATTATGTTAATTTTCTAACAATGCAAGTCAAAGGCGTATCCATATCACATTGAAGAGGGCAAAATTTTTAATTTAATTGTATATCTTCGTCATAGAGATAGGTAAACTTTGACCAAAGAATCAAACACATATTCGCCAAATAGCAGGCGTGTCATCAACAAAGTATATGGAACAACCAGAATATCAAACACACATAGTCAGCAAATAGTAAGAGTGTCATGAACAAAATTGTGCACATGTCATACATATGTCATTCCGAATTAGAAGTCTCTAAGAGGTTAACACATGTTAACGGTTGGATAAACTTCAATTCATCTCGCTGCCAGTATTGTTCCTCTTCTCTGAGCACATGATCATCACATTTTCTCAAGTATTTAATGTCTATCGTTGAGAGGGCATCACGCGTCAATTCTTGAACATCACAAATTTTAAATTTTGCCCTTTGACTTAAGCCCACACAAGTTCTATTGGGCTGAGGTGCGAATGATAAGGTGGGATGCGAAAAGATGTGTGGCCATACTTTGCAATTATTTTATCAATTTGATATAACTTTGTCTTCTTAGTTTGTCTAACAAGTTGCAACAGCTCTGGTTTTAACTAGGTGTTTGGAAAGGAAACATTTTCTTTTCTATGCCATGTGCTGATTTGATCTTTTGTGTTTCTCTCTCTCTGCAATCAAGACTCAATCAGAGTAGGATTCCAGACTCTCACATGAAGACAGCTGTCTGTTTAAGTGAATTTATCGACACCACAGACAGAAAATCATAAATTAGAGTCCGTTAGATCCACTCTGATTGAGTACATGTTAAAACGTTGCACTGTGCTCTGCGCCAGTGGCCCAGTGCATCCGATTTCTGTCAGCATTTTATTCAGGTTCGCTTTCTTTAGCCTTTGATTGCCCCCAATCTTCCTGCAAGGCAGCAGATTGTCTTTTCTGTAGGGGGATTCTGCCTTTAGATGGTCGGCCCTCCCAGGTTTACGAGCGCCATCTGCCCGAGTCACTAGAGGTGACTAACACAGACATGCACACACAAAGATATGAGATGTGACTAACACTGACATGCACACAACGATATGAGCATGACTAACACTGACACACACCAAGATATGAGATATGACTAACACAGACACACACTCTAAGATATGAGATGTGACTAACACAGACACACTCTAAAATATGAGATATGACTAACACAGATACACACACTAAGATATTAGATATGACTAAACACAATCATGCACACACAAAGATATGAGACATGACTAACATAAACATGCACTCACAAAGATAGGAGATGTGACTAACATAGACATGCACACACAAAGATATGAAATATGACTAAACACAAACACACAAAGATATGAGACATGACTAACATAGGCAGACACACATTAAGGTAAGAGATGTGACTAACATAAACATGCACACAAGGATATGAGATGTGGCTAACATAGACATGCACATAAAGATATGAGATATCACTAACCCAAACATGCACGCACAAAGATATGAGACATGACTAACACAGATACACACTAAGATATGAGATATGACTAAACATAGACACACACAAAGCTATGAGACATGAATATCACGGACACACACTAATTTGTGGGATATGACTCACACACCAAGAGCCATTACTAGCACACACACACTCAAGCTAAGGTATGAGTCATGGCTAGCACAGAAACACACTAAGATATGAGCCATGGCTAGCACAGAAACACATTAAGACATGAGCCATGGCTTCACGGAAACACACCAAGATATGAACCATGGCCAGCACAGACACACACCAAGATATGAATCTTGGCTAGCACATACACCCACCAAGATATGAGCCATGGCTAGCACGGATATACACTACGATATGAACCATGGCCAGCACAGACACACACCAAGATATGAGCCATGACCAGCACATACACCCACCAAGATATGAACCATGGCTATCACATACACACACAAAAATAGGAGCCATGGTTAGCACAGACAACCACCAAGATATAAGCCTCGACTAACATATACACTTGGCAACGTCCACCAAAGTTTGCCTGAGGTTCCCGGTAAAGTTTCTACTGACGACCACGAAGATCCAAAACATGCAGGCATGGTGGGCGTGGCTGACGTGCTGGAAGATCAGCCGGATAAGACCTTCAGAGAATGTCAATTTCATATCTCCTGAGTTTTGAGTCCGCATCAGATAGTACAGCCTGGCCACGTGGCTGGGTGCGTTCATGATGATATAAGACAGACAAGACAAAGAGCATCCTAGCCACACGAACTTGGGCGCTAGCTTGCACTGAGCTCCACCTAGGATCGTTGATCGGCTTCAGATCAGACACTTCCAGCATCGGCAGGCCACTAAGTTCCTTCCACCGAGACTTGTGTATGATGGACAGAACGATCGTGAAGAGTATGACAGTAATGAAGATCAGCGATAGTAGCAACGTTACTTCCGAGTCAATGTAGGTTATTATGTGCAAGAACAAAAACGTTGGACTTGGCAAGCATTTCTCAAGACCTATCTCGTTTGGCGTTACCTCAGCAGCAACAGCAGTGGCCATATACAGCAACAACGACAAGACTAGAATGCACATGACCACGAAACTGGCGTGTCGCTTTGTGCACATAACCACAAAGCTTGTTAGATGACATATGCTGATGTAATTCTCCACTGTTACGCAAACAACGTACTCCAGGCATTGTACCAGTAAAAGTTAAACTATAACGGTCGCCGTTGAGAATGAACGAAATTCTGCAAATTCAGATCTTGCCCGTTGGACTTTGTTCAAACGCAAACAAGCGTCCTTTTGTGTTTGACGAATAAGGAACTTTGTCCTCCAGTGCTACCGCATTATGATAGGATGCACTGTCCATTACAAGACATGAAGGTCTATCCAGAATGGGGAGTAGAGTGTTCTCTATCCAGTCTCTGAAAATTCGTCCATTCATTTCGGTGTGGTAGTCCCTATTGTCTGTAGACTTTGATTGAAAAATAAGTTGTGTGTCATTAACAAGACCATTGTCTCTACTGCCAGCATGTACCAATATAATGCGTTGTCCTTTGCTACTGGGAATGTTTCTATTATATTCTATGTCAACTGATTGCCATTCTTTCTCATATGTATGACGAGCATTGACCCACGTTTCATCCAAATATACTATATCGTAGCCTTCAATTCGTCGCTCACGGATATGCCTCAGGTATTTTCTTCGGGCAGCTATCAGGTGTGGTTTTCCACAAACAATGTTTCTACCAATAGCAGATTTTCGAAAAGTGAAGCCAACGCCTCTTACGATCTTCCAAAGATTTGTTTTTGAGATTTCAATATCACATTCTAATTGCAGTCGAACTTTAAGTTTACACGGTGTAACAAGTCGATTCGATTCAAACATTTTCAAAATCTCACGTCTAATAATGTCTTTGTCAAAACCATCAACTTTCATTTATTTTCCTTGCTTGACCGTCGCTTTTGCAGATTCAAAGTTATGTCCTATCCGTCGATTGAAAGACTTTCTAAGACTAAGATATAAAATCTAATGAAAAATTGTGCCCTCTTCAATGTAATACGGATACGCCTTTGATTTGCATTGTTAGAAAACCAACGTAATTTATAGTAAAATGTAATGGTCAGAGCACACGGTTTGATATTTTCCTAAAATTATTTTTAAAAAAAACGATTTGTGCAAAATTCTGGGTACCTTTGTACTTAGATGCTATAAAATCTTAAGGTCGGTGAAAAAATATAAGATTTCATGAAAAACAATTATAATATAATTATATTTTTTTAAAAGAATTAATATTTAAGAATTAAAAATTATTTAAGAATTATTATTTAAGAATTAATAAATTCATCTAACAGTTTCCGGGATAATTGATAAACTCTGTGGGCACGAATTTCTGAACGAACTATTGATCGCTTGGTGTCATGGCATGGAAAACAATCAAGAACAGAACTGATATGATGCACTGTGGATAGAAGATTGTGGAAGAACATGATCGCCTACGCCAACCGGTATGGCACATGATGATGAGTGTCCAAAGATACAAAGCATTGGCATCATATCCCTTTATACTAGCTACAGGGTTAGACTTATTACCTCTAATAAACATTTCCCTTTTCTCATGGTAGTGATGGAAAATAATCGATGATCCGCCCACAATATTATCTCTAACGGTTTTATGAAGGTTCGCCTCCTGTGTACCGCATAGCGAAAAGACTGCGTCCTTTGTAAGGGTCTTAAAGAGATATCTTAATGTCACACCGGGGACGGAAATGGCATTCTTAAATATATCTACACCGAGGTCGCTGTAAAAACTGATTTGGATGTCTAGAGTTTTTATCCCTTTATATCATCTTAATTATTATAGAATACTAGGAAATCTAGGAGTGTGACAATGTTATTCTCTACCCAGGCGCGCTGACACTGCGTACACTTCGTCTGAAATATTGCTATTTCTGAGTGATTAAAATAAAGCGGAATACGATGGGAGAGATGTTTCATCTAACTCCTTATGGTGGGTGATGTATTAGTAACAAAATACGCCTTTAGTCTCCATAATCTTCCTCGACTTCAAGTATTTACTATAAGAGAACCCCGGGCAAGATAATTTATAATATCTAAGTAGGTTTGCCGTTTGGTGGAGATGCGCATAAAATTATTGTTACGCTTAACGATAAACTTGAAAGGCGAGGTCTCGTCTTTATTAAATTTGTCTGGTTTTGGTTCTTTTTCTTCTTATTCTACTTTTACTTCATCTTTTACTTCCTGGTTCAAATATGTGTTGCTCCCATTATCTTCTTCACTTCTTCTACTTTGTTCGCCGCAGCTACGAACTGTCTATTAATATGATTTTATTAAGTTTAGGCCATACTTTTCAATTTGAATCCTATAAAGGGCAGCTCTCTTCAGAATGTTTTGAGTTTCCCTATGAGGGCTCTAGAGTCACCCATGTCAAATACGTGATTAAAAGACTGTCAAATAGGTGATTAAAACGACCACGTAAGATTCTGTATGCCTTTTCGTTAAGGTGTCTAGATCGTTTATCATTCTACTAACTAATTCCTGGGGGTCAATCTCGCTTACAAAACGAAGCGGTTTTTCATACCAGTAAAATTGCTAGCTTTGGAACACGACAATGGAATATGCTTAGCTTGATATTCGTTTACTCTACTCGCTTCTTTTATTGGTTGTAAAGTACTAAAGTAACACTCGTAATCATAGGTTACTCTATAGGGGTACACATAAACATCTTGGACCTCTATACCACGACTAGCTATCACCCCCCCCCCCCCCCCCCCAGACAATTTAATGATGTTTAAGGACGCCGCTAACATACTTATTTTTTTTTCATTTATCACTGGTGGATGTTTCTAATGCCTATCCATATACCAATAGTTTGCCCATACTTTTCCACACTTGGGACAAGAAAATGTTCGGGCCGCCCTATTTATATCTGCTATATACATAAAATGGGTGTCATAATACGCGACATGAACTATGTCCTTATTAAAAGTCACAGTTCTCAACAGTGGGGTTAGCTTCTTTTTATCAAATCGACAGACTTGTATCTTACTCTTAAAACACTCCTCTAGTGATGGAATCTGAGCTAAAGTTACAATCAAGAAGTCACCAACTAACGATAAAATACTATACTTCATCCTCTTCTTCAAGAGAATATGTGCTAGTCTGTTTAACTTAGCAAGATCAGCTCCCCTGAGTAGAGCTATACACCTAAAAACGCAGAGATTATCAGAATAGGCTGGACCGTTTATGTCGTGTAGTAAAGTTTTAAAATGAATTATTATTTGTACGGTATGATGAAACCATGTCTTTTAAACAACCAATAGGTAAGTCGGTGATATTAAATATATAAAATGTAGAATGAATATTTTCAATCAAAAATTTACTACAAGGTCTATTATGGTTTGAGTAATTTAAGGGCTCTCAATCATGTAACTGTAGTAAAACCTAGCAGAATTTGCTCTGTTATTGATAACCATTGGTGAGGAAAGAATACACGTATTATTCACGGAACTATGAAACAGACGAAGTTCATTAGTCTCTTTATTTCTCAAGACGAAATTGAGAGGAAAATGTACGTTAAAGCGTCTTGTGTTAGCATCAAATATAGGATGAGAAAACTGGACCAGTTAGGAGATAGAGGTGTATTGGGTTTGAGAAACGTAGCGTGCACTGAGAGATGTCTGTTAACGTGCCATGCGTTTTAATGGCTGGCCAGTGATCTCAATAAATCTATCTAACATCGACTGATAAAATAGCTATACTATCTAATGATGTTTCAGTGCGAGCTTTCTTGCTGTATTGCTTCTATACCGGCTGTGTATTCTTTCTATTATTATTATTTGTTGGTGCAGCTGATGAATGACGTTGAACAAGGACGCACCGACGAAGCTGATGCTGGTGATACTATTGAGGAGCATGATGCTGATGTAAATGACTGTAGATATTGTTGGGGACACAGAATATGACGAGGCGGGATTAGTAGCAATGTGTTTTCTCAGACTGTCGCATCTCGTATATATACAAACGCACATAGGGCACGGGTAGCTGTGAGAGGAATGAACACAGGCAACATGTCTATCCAGACTGTTGCTATTAGTGAAATGACAGCCACATTCATTACAAAAATGTTCTGCTGTAGAAGAACTGTGACAGGAATAACAGAGATGTCTCCCAATCGGGGTACCACAGTAGCGTTATCTACGATAAGAGATGGCTCTCATAGGGTCTGTCGATAGTGATACTGTGTGAACTGTCAAGGTTGTAGATGAGGTTGAGTGGTTACTGGCAACATGTCTTGTCAAGTTTATAGCTCTTGTATAGACACCCACAGATAAGGCAGTTATAACATTGCCCTTTATGTGCTGTATTTACTTGACGTTCTAAAGTGTACTGCCTCGTAGAAACTCTGTAACAGATGTCACACTTATAACGGACTCGGTCTCTCAACCCAGCTAACGATGTGGTGCTTGACGAGATCTACCAGAAGATATATACAAATAATAAACCCTACTTTTAGCGTACATGTGATAACATAGTATAATATAATAACAAATAACAAGCTATGTTCTAATATAAACATAGCTAATACCGTGCAATATTACCTATATGAGGGTCATGAATATTAACACTAAACTATGGATCTGTCGTGAGGAATCAGAAATATGCCCCTGTTATTGGGTGAGAGCTGTAATGTGTTAGTGGAATGCTTAGAACAGTAATAATAAATAGAGTACAAGTATGTTAGACATAAGTACTTTGAGAATATCCCTCATGTTCATTGCCAACGTGTTTACGCTATATAATCTGTAAAAACCTGTCTTGTTTTCTAAACCTCGAGGACAAAGTCCATTTCCGCGTACATGATTACCTGCAATGAGTCAGCTGTGATGTCGGAGAACCTAAGTTCTACTGACAGAGGTCTTGATTTGGTCATAACAAATGTGTCCCAGTCCAATAACTTCGGATAAGATGAAATGCGTAAATTGCGTAACCGTGTCTAAAGTGTATGTATTCCATACCGTTGCCCGCGTCTTTACAGTTCAGGTCCATGGTTAGATTGGTATCCATAAAAGGCTAGGACGTAGCAGTTGCGTTCGCACTCAGAAGCGAGCGCCTTTCCTGTCACGGAATAACCATCAACGCTAACATTGAGATAGGCCAGGCCGAAATTGTGAAAATTAAACGGGTTATTATCATATTCTCCTTCAAACGCTGATGCTTCGACGATTCCTATTGGTAGGCGTCTCACATTTAAAAAAAAAAATATTTTTGATGTGAGAGAGCATCCTTTGGAAATTGAGAATATTTTAAGTACAAATGACTTAATCGGGTGCTTTACATTTATTTTTAACAGTCTTTTCGGGGACTAAAGAAATGGTTGGATTTAACTCGGCTTTTCTCAATACCAGAGTTGTAAATTTGATGACGCTCCTATATCTGTTACATACTGTTTTGTCATGGTCCTTCAGGTTCAATACATTAATAGAAAAAAAATGTAATTTGAGCTTTAAATCTATGCCTGACAGTAAATAACGATCTTGCGCAAATATATCAGAATGCAGTCGCCCCATCATTCATATTCAATTCTTGACTCTAGCTGGCCAGCTTATGACGGACTTTTAGCCCGTAATTGGAATCACCCTCTGTATCGTCCATGTCGTTTGGTATGTCTTTGTAAAAGAGAACTGAGGCTAGATGACTTTTCTTGGCTTCTTCTCCATAGTTTAAGGTAGCTTCCATGTAGGCCCTGTATAGGTACGTGTTCTCACTTGGGGTAATCAGAGTATCGTTCAGGGACACATCGACTTTGGGAGATTAGACTGTACATGTAATAACTGACCGGCGACAGGTCTGTGGTAGAAGCTATATTGTCGCCATTAGGTAAGATGACTTTGGCTATCAGGCGCAGAAATTTATTGTAGAGATATAGATACTCGTCGCTATTGCCAATTAGCGCAAATTCAATCGGAGTATTGGGCGAGAGAGAAGCTAGAGGATGAACTTCCAGAAAATGTATAGACTCGACGACATTCTGTTTGGGGGGTACGCTAAATAAGTCTACACCAGAATGAAGGCATTCGTACGAGCTGGGACATATCAGCGCAATCATTCAAATATATCAAACTGCCTCTTCTTGGTCGTCTTGTTTAGCGTGGAGTGAGAATGTTTACACTTGAAATAAGTTTTATTCTCTTCCTAAAGGGTTCGCCAGAGAAAGCTGTTCTCTTTCTCAGTCACTTCCTGATTGGTTTCCTGCCACGTGATCAATAGCACCTTGTAATAATCGAAGACCAGAGTCCGTGGCGTGTTCTGAAGGACCCTCCCACATTTCTACCAGCTAGAGAATCTTGAGCCACGCGCAATCCGTTCCTAGCTTTTCTGTAACAACAGTTTTCGCTCCGGATTACAGCCATGGCAACACTGCCTTACTTAGCCCAAACAAAAAACTACCGATTCCTCGTATTTTTTACGTCTACCGCTTACAAATACAGGAAGATCTTAACCACCCTGAACGCAGTAAGAGTCTTCGTACGCTCTAACATTTTGTTGTAGTGGAACTGGTCGCACCATTTTGCATACTACAGATCAAAACGTTTCCAATTTTGAAAGTATAGTGTCAGGACTAAAGTTTAGAGGAATGGTTTTACCCTGGTCGTTAATTAAAAGTATTTTCACGGTGTCGAATGAAAAACGACACAGCGGCAGGTGTGGTTTGCCGTAAATTCGAGACACGAATGTAGATATTCTGTATATGATGGAGAAAGTTCTTAATAATTGAACCATAACATCTCCAATCGGTCTTGAGGCAACTAGGTCGCAGTTGACATACATTTTTCATGTCGTTACCCAGATTTGCTACACCCTCCCCCGGTAGTACAGATTTGTAGCCTGATATGTGTGCTGATGGGAGAGCTAAGATTTTCTTTAGCGACTTGCTAATGTTAACTTCGGCGCCATTTTTGTAAAGTTTCAGAGCGGCTGTATTCGATGTCCCGTTATAATAGATCCTCACTTGGGGGGATTTGTTTTTTTCACTCTATTCGGCTTCTACCACCAACAGATTTACAGCGTCGATAAACACGTCGGGTGAGTCGTATAGATCAGATGGCAACGTGAGTAAGGAGATGGTCGATCAGCCCTCTTTTCGGCGTCCGCGGGCGGGAAATAATGCACCCATATGTCATCTTCGAGTATGTTAAAGCTGATTTTAAACTGAATTTCAGTCAAACCCAGATCATATTGTGAGCTTCATTCGGTATGCTGCGGAAGCTTTACAGAAAAGTGAGCTGCGTTATTATCTAGAAATATATTAATTGAAGCGTTGCTCGGGAGTGTTACGTAAAATATCAGTGTCATATTAACGTTGTGTCTGTACCTTAGGGTTAGGTAACATGTAGCCGAGACAGCAGCTCAGTAAGACAATCCAAAACTTCCGTTGTGTGGATCGGTGCTTTCCGAGTCAGGTTGAATAGGGACGCAGCGACGACGATGTACATAACCACCATCTGGCACAAGAAAACAATTTCTGGTTGCGGAAGTAATTTTTCGAAAAAGGGCCACAGTGATGCTCTCTCCCCGCTTGTCTCTCCTTCTGACTCTTGTTCAAGTGGTCCAAGTACCGGATCTTCCACATTCTCCTCGACTTCCATCTCTAAATCAGTCGTTATATCTCTCCATGTGCTTGGCGAATATCAAGCTGTTGAATGACGAATGATACTCGAACTATTTTACTAAATACACTTTAGCTCCGCCTACTACTTAACGTTCTTGTAGAATACTATCTATGCGATGCCACTGTTCATCGCCGACAGTTCATGGTTTCTCGTTGAAAAAGAACCTTTTAGTTCATCACCCACATCGTCCTTCAGCACATACTTTATTGGTGTGGTTTTGTTTATACTACCTTCCGTAAAGAGTTCCTCTGTCCATGATGGCGTATACTCTTTTCTATAAATAAATTTTTTTAATAATTTAAATTTAAAAAACTCTGGTTTGAGCTATCTTAACTCGATCTCTCTTTGTAACCACCAGACGACTTTTATCTCTCTGACTGTGATTATTTATTATACACATTATTACACATTTGGTGTTGATTTTTTTATTAACCTGGGCAGGTGCTATTTTAATACTGCTGTGATACGAGGGGTTGCAGTTTCGAATCAGAAACAGTAGAGGTTTAATATATCTCAGTTTGTTAGTTTTCGTTAAAAAAATGTTCACATTTTATCTTTTAATTTGCTGTTAAACCGTTCCACGACGGTTGCTTTTATATCATCGTTCACTGTAGTGAAAAAGTGTACAATTTCGTCCCAGATTTTTTAGAAAATTTTTGTTGACGAATTTAGATGCTTGGTTCGTTTGAAAATTTATCGGTTTGCTGGTGGCAAATATTTTACTCACGGTCTCCGCTAGATATTTTGCAGTTTTTGACGTTATCGGAACTGACCAACTTTAAACATCAATACATAGGCCGAGATTTGAGTACCCATCGCTGTATGTTCTTAGTTGTCTCCGATCGATCAGGTCAGCTTGATATTGATGGCTCATACCACTCACGATGATAGATGTATTGATGATAGTGTTCTGGTGTTTCCTGTCGAAGGTTGAGTAACAAATATCCACGAGGAGAAAACATCGCGTCCTTAAAACTATTCTGAATATAAGACACGCAACTCGGATACATCTGCTTAGCTAAGTGAGTAATCTGAGACCCGCCTCGTAGGTTTTAAAAAGTACTATGTAGTAACTCATCGTCATCGAGTGACATCTCCGCAACGAAGGTTGGCTATCATGGAGCACCATTCTGCTCTGTCTCTTGCTTTGATGTTGCATGCTGACATAGGCTGGTTTGTCCATCTTTTGATATTACTGGTCCATATTAGTCTTGGACTGCCTCTGCCTCTTTTACCTTGTATTTTCCCCTCCAGGATTACTTTTAGTAGACTGTTGTGTCTTTTAACATGCCCAAAAATCGCATTTGTCTTGTTTGAATTGTGTTTAGTAGTTCTTTTTTTCATTTTTATTTGTTTTAAGACTTCATCGTTTGTTTTCTTTTCCTTCCATCTAATTCTGCATATTCTTCTATATATCCACATTTCAATGGCTTCAATTCTCTGTTCTGTTTTCTTGTCTAATGTCCATATTTCAGCACCATATAGGAATGTTGAGAAGACATAACATTTTGCTATTCTTAGTTTTAGCTCTGGTGTTATTAGTTTTGATGTTAGTATGTTCTTCAAGACATTAAAATTACTTTTTGCCATTCCTATTCTTTTGTTTCTTTCAGTTGTACATTTTCCATCACTGGTTATAGTATGTCCAAGGTAGTTCTAGTTCTGAACTGTCTCCATGTCTATTCTTTCAATTTTAATATCCACTTGTGGGTTTTGACTACCTATATAGTGACTACTGAAACTTATTGTTCTCTGCTCCTTATTTTTACTAAACAGATTTTATACAATATACATGACGCTCAGGTTCCGATGGTGACTGACTTTGGCAAATATTGTTGTGTCCTTATCGACTGTTTGGTCCATCAAATCGTCTATGACTACCAGACATCTCCTATCTCCTCTCCATTGTTCCATGTTTGGAAGCCTTTCGTTAAACTGAACACCTTTCATAGTCCCGTACATTGGTTGCCACTCACAAAGCAGTACACGAATTCCTCTGGCATGGGACTGACCATATTTCAAACATGTTCCAGAAATTTTCTAGCAAAGACGGTTTTTCAACAACTAGTCGGACCTGCGGCTAATACAATAAAGGGATGTTTCCAAGTTGGATCCTTACGTACAATTGCCCCAATATAGGTTTATATTGCCATTTTATAGCTTATATCGCTTTCATCTATTCTATTATATATATATATATATATATATATATATATATATTGGTTTTGTTACAGACATTACATTATGCAAGCAGGTAGGTCACCAAGAAGGTATGGAGAGCCCTTATGAGTAATATCTGGTTATTTTGCATTGGTTGTATGGAAGACCTGCCAAACCACCTTGCACATCGCTACTTAACAGACACCTTATCGGGACCATGTGGATTATATTATAGCCAACGTGATAAAACAGACCATATCATACGATGACTTGTTGGACCTGACAATTCACAGTATACGACGGCGGGCTATGCGTTATGATAAGCGATGGCGTAAACAACGCATTACAGAACTCAACTATCTCACTTCCTCAGAAGACACCATACACCCACTCGATGTGTCTGTCAGAGTTGTGCCTACTCCCATTGGTTACTCATCACCTACATCAAAATGCATTAACTTGTCAATGAGGACACTGACTGATTCCTTAAAGAATCCCAGAGTACCTTCTTGGTAGAGACACATGATTCAAATGGTTAGAGTCACAAGACTACATCCACGCATGTATACTGAGTGATTCGATGAGCATGATAAAAAAAGTGGAGGCGGGCTTTGTACGCATGCAATGGGTAGAGTCGTTGCAGAAATCCAAAATACGTAAGGTCACCTTTGTCTATGTCCCTGGACATGCGGGAGTACGGGGAAATGAGAGAGCGGACAGGTTGGCTAGCTGCGCTGTCGTTGAGGACGGGCAACCGATGGATCGGGCGGACGTCATCAATGCACTCCGAGATGTGGGAAGAGCACAGGACTTCGACAAACATAGATCAACGTCGCTTCTTCGGATGATGGAAATGGGAGTTAAGATGGGCACAGCCAGAAATGAGAAACTTGGTGGCCGTGTAAGAAGACTTATCAACCAACATAGAACTGGAGTCGTCAGTCGCTGGACACTGAGGGAATTGCTGAGGAGGGGATCTGAGCACCTATGGACATGTTCGGAGTGCAATGATGATGACCCGCAAATAACTCAATAACTCAATAACATGATATCACATTTAGTGATATTCGTCTATTATCCCATATACATATTTGTGCTAGTGTTTTATTACAATTATACCATACGTCTTATGTTGTTTTTATTTACTCGCTGTAACATTTTGATGTACTAATTATTCGTATCGTTTTTCACTACTACCATTGTTACATTAAGTAACTTTCTAATGCCACCTAATATCTCCTATCATAACCTCTATACATACAACTATCGATCCTTACAGTCAATTCACACCTTAATTTAAAATTGCATCCCTTCTTACTAACACACACACACACACCCTAATTCTATACACATTTCACTTAACTCTTGACAACCTTTTCTCCTATACACTGAATACATCATCCAGACTGGCGCAGTTCCTTTATATAACCATTGTTAGTGCCAGCTGCAGGGTGGTGTAGATTTTTTTTTCATATATACCTGCATGTTGGCTGATTTTACAACTGTAGAGTACAGCACATATTAGTCTCATGAGCCATATGACTAAAATATTACTAAGAATAATCAGGAGACGTGTAAGGAACAAAATAAAACCAGAAATCCTAATTTCTCCATAGAGAAATCCTAAATAAAAATCTCAACTGGTGCAGCCGGGATTTGAACTCACAACCTCTCTGTCTCGAGAACAGCGTCTTAGCTCAATACCATTCATACCAACCGGAAACCCCGGTTTCCCCGAGATTCAAAACAGCACGCAAAAAAAAGGGAAGTTAACTCTGCCTTATGTTAATAAAGCTGGCGGCCATCTGTTTATTCGTAGAGAAGGATTTAACGCTTGCTTATAACAACAAACATCACTAATTGTACAATATTACCAATGTTTATTTAAAAAATTGTATCCCCAAAAATTATAAATTAATTTATCTTTTAATAAATTAATACAAATGTCTACTAATAACATATTCTCAAAAAAAGATGTTAATACTTCCACTTGATCGTGCCCCGCACGCGTATCGCACAAAGACGGTACATCATAAGTGATTAGCATAAAAGCACGATTCACAATAAGAACATACATTTTTATGATTTCACAAATATACCATTCTCTTTATTTATGGCTGACTTGACCCAAATATAAGCAACATGTATCGATTTAATCGCGTATTTCGTTATGTTAGTGTAGAACGATTGAAACGATTCACTGTAAGACTGAAAGTGTGCAAGCCATTCATTTTTTTTTCCAGATAAGTGGTCTCTGTGACACTTTGGCAAATAAATTTATTCACAGATAAGGAATAAGGAATTCACCAAAACTGTGCAATCAAGAATACGATGGAACATCATCAGTGCGTAAAATTTATTCAGGACCTGAAGC
Organism: Megaustenia siamemsis; assembly: GCA_032433765.1. NCBI lineage: Eukaryota > Metazoa > Mollusca > Gastropoda > Stylommatophora > Ariophantidae > Megaustenia > Megaustenia siamemsis. The sequence continues at coordinate 53,775,962 of JAVIAB010000160.1, read as the reverse complement.
TCAGGTTTGATTTTTGCAAGGCTAAATTTCATGTTCTTACTTGTTTTCGTGAAATATATTAATTCAAATAAATGGCATCAAAGAAGTGTTCGTGTTTTTTGCGATTTAAGACTGTTACAACTTTGAAGATTTTTATTTAACTTGGGGAATTACTGTGGAAAACGTTTGTGGGGTTTGTACAGGTGGAGCATCAGTTTATACTAGGAATCCAAGATTCAGAACTGTCGCCAGAAAATTAATCTGGAAATATTGCAATGTTTGAAAACTAAGTTTTTATTAACATTTAATAAATTAATAAAATAATATATAAAATATATAAAATAATAAAATATTATCTAACATTATAAATAGTAATCAAATAAATTTAATTTAATTTAAATTGAACATTAAATTAGACTGGCTGAGAATCGGAAAGTAAAAGTTACTGGGCAACCTTAATAAAAAGGAATTTCATTCGTAATGCGTAATGAGCTTACATAAATTTCTCTGCTTCCTTAAGCGTGGCCAGCATTTCTGACGAGGCGATTTTTTTTTAAATCCTCAGAACTATTTCTCGAAGTGTAGTTTATATATATATATAAGCTATTTATCAGTATCATATAACATTGTGTAATGTACTTCTTGTATCATTTAAAAATATTTGTAAACAAATGTACATAAAGGGGGCAGTTTTTTTGTGTTTGTTTTTAGGGAGGGAGGGTGGGAATTTCACCAGAGTACCTTGGCTAAAGAAAAAGGTCGCAACTTTAAAAGGATTAGGAACCACTGTATAGACAAGACGAGGGGATACTTATTTCGTCAAGCCTCTGATGTTAAAAACCTGGTCAGAACCAACTCTATGAAGATCGCTGTCTTCGATAAAGAGAAAATGAGAGCAGTTTTTTTTTCTACAGTTTGTGTGATCAAAAATATGATGTAGCTTTGTTTTTAGTATCAATACTGGCAACCGGAAGGGCTTTAGCATATGTCCCTTGTTTAGGTTCTTATTTAAAGCAAACAAACTCTCCTTTGACGAATAGTGCCTTGTCACGAGAACCGAACGCTAGAGCACACGGCCAACTCAGCTACCTATAAAAGTAGCTATCATTGACTACAAGGCTGTGTTCTGTCGCCGGATTTGTTTTCTCTTTACAGTGAACATATTATGAGATCAATAGTAGACAAAAAAGGAATTGAAGTCAACGGTCACAAAATAAATAATTTGCGATATGCGGATGACACAGTCTTAATAGCAGAGACAGAATAAACTACAAGAAATGATTGACATAATAGTAAAAGAAAGCAACAAGTAAGGTCTTATTCTGAATAGTAAGAAAACAGAAGTAATGGTCATATCGAAGAAACCATCATCACCGGCATGCAGCATAAAAATAAACAGGACAAATTTGAAACAAGTACAACGCGTCAAAATACTTTGGCACAATAAGAACATCAGATGGAAGATGCACCACAGAAATAAAAAGCAGAATAACTCAGGCCAAAATAGCATTTCATAAAATGAAAAATATCTTATGCAACAAATCTATGTCAATAGAAATGAGAAAGAGGATTCATCAGTGCTATATAGAACCAATTCTGACCTATGGAAGCGAATCATGGACAGTAGACAAACAAATGAAAAGACGATTAGAGGCCACAGAGATGGGATTTCTCAGAATGTTGAAAGTTCCCTGGACAGCTAAAAAGACCAATGAGGAAATTCTCAAAGAGGCCAACACAAAAAGGCAGCTCCTAAAAAACATCAGAAAGAGACAATCAACATTTTTCGGGCACATCATAAGAAGAGGAAAGTTGGAATACTTGGTTACAACTGACAAAATAAAAGGAAAGAAAGATCGCGGACGACAAAGAGAAAATACTGGATAGCTTGGTGTCATGGCATGGAAAACAGTCAACAACAGAACTGATACGATGCACTGTAGATAGAAGATTGTGGAAGGACATGATCGCCTACGCCAACCGGTATGACACATGATGATGATGATCATTGACTATGTCTTTCACGCATGTGTACTCACAACTATAGCATAGGGTTACGAAGACAACTCGGGAATTGTTTTTTAATGGCGTTGCGCACTAGACTTTTGCATAGGAATTCCTCACTTCGAATCTCTTCTTCAGTAGAAACCTTCATGCAGTGATCCAGTGAACTATTACTTAGCTGGTTTCTTAGTGGAGTAATTATTCTGTTCATTGCACTAAACGACCTTTCAATAGTGGCACTAGTATTTTTTAGTTCGTCATAACTAATTGAATATTCAAGAATATATTTTACTGGTGATACATTATCCTTCACATTTGAGGCCAAATGTTAAAAAGATTTCAGATCTGCTTGCAAGCGATCCTGATCTATATCATGGAAATACTGAAACAGAGTGTTAAAACCTGACTCTTTATCTGCTGAATATGATTTAAAAAATAAACACACTGAAATTAATTCCAAGGCTTGCTTTTGTCCATTTTAGATATTATAGTATCAATAAATTTAGCAAATGCCTGCAAACAAGTTTTGTAATCAGAGACATCAGTTTTTATTGTTCGAATTTGTGACACCTTATCATTTAATTCTTCATATCACTAAGTAAAGTATGTTCGTGTTTTTCTGCTTCTGTATGTCCACAGATATTGATTTGAAATGTAAAGATGTGCTTGAAATTAGCTTTGGCAAAATTGCTAACTGACATTCCTGCTTCGCTAGCATTTGCTTAAATTAGAAATAGCTCTCCGTGTCTCCACCAACAGGCAAAGGGTTAACATGCAAGTAAATTTTTAGATATTAAGAAGTAATCCTTCAACTTGTGAATATTGATCTTCCCCATCCGTATGTAAATGCTCACATGTCATCATGATTGGTCTACAACCAATCTCTTATATTTCTTAATGATGTGAATAGTGCTATATGACTAAGCCAGCGAACATCTGAAGCCTCTGGAGTTATGAGCATAGGATCGTTTAACATTTTTAAAAATGATACAAAGAACTGTTTTTCGTTTTGTAAATTGGTTGAACAGCTTATATGATTATATACTCTCTGACTACATTAAAAAAAAAACATTTTACGTAGGGTGATTGATCTCTTGCACTTATTACTACAAGTGATAATACATGAATTCTACAATGCATGTAGGGAATTGTCCTTCCTGAGTTATCTGACATTCTTTTGTGAACCCCGCAGATACAGCCTGAAAAATGAGAACCTCCATCAAATCCACAGGCAAATACGAATACGAAATGACAATTCACCTCGTTTATTCATTCCACTTTCAGTTCAGTTTGTGATGGTTTCAGCTGTTATATTTTGAAGTGGAATTATACACAAACATGTATCTCTAATTTCTCCGCAATGTGTCACATATCCACACATATAGACAGCCCAGATTTGTGGCAGTGTCTGTGGATTCATCAGCCATCAAAGCAAATGGTGTCTCCTTAATTTCAGTAGCAAACTATTCATCGAGTCCTCTCCAGTGTACTGTAACATTTCAGTCGGCGTCTTTACTACAATATGTAGCTCTTTTACTCTATTTCTGAAGCCAGTAACTTAAACTCTTAACTCGAGGTACCATAAAAATGTCTCACAATGTGTTCATATTTGGGTGTGTGAGCTTCCTCCTCATTAAGCAGGACACATAAATTCCTCATCAAAATACTTATACTATACCTATTTTCTTCAATATCAGCTTTGCTTTATTGATGTAGAATAGAATATAAAGGTCTCTTTTCATACAATATCTGCAGATTTTCTTTCTCTGTTGCATTTTTATTATATTCACAGGAATCATGTTTTTTCCCCAATTTCCCAGTAGTTCCTGTTGCTTTCTTATAGTTAGTGAAAAGTACATTAATAAAGACACCTTTGGTTTTCTGAAGTATGTTTGAGTCATTCAGATAGTATCTTGAACAAACATGACAAAAACACCACCTCGATCTTTATATATATATATATAAAAAAAGGCCACTTGCATTTCTCTGTCCAAAAATCAATAAAATTATGCACATGCTTTTAGCTAGCTTGTCTTGAAGTATATCCAGATGTATTACTAGTTGTATAGGCACTGGATAATATGAAAACGTTGCTATTGAAGTTGTCTGAATAAGGTGACTGACAGCATCTTCAGTGGCTTTTTCACAAAAATTACATTCACGGTCACGGTCAACAGTATAAGTATCACGCTTTATCTTTTTCGTAGAAGTTGTAAAATATTACCAAAAATGCTCTTACCACTCATTATCAAAGCCTGGCATCTCAATTCTCAATTATTAGTTCGTTTTCTAATTAACAACAACAACCTCAAGAAAAGGAAAACTGTCTTATTTCGAACATATATATATATATGTGTGTGTGTATATATATATATATATATATATATATGTATATGTATATATATATATATATATATATATATATATAAGACCCTACATACAAATTTCGTATGTGTTGACAAACCTGACTCAGCTATAATTCAATAGCAGTTGATGGTAAATTATTTGGCAGAATCCATATAAGAACACAGTAACGATCTGAGCACTTATGGACTGGTCATATGTACGTAATGGACATTCCACCCAGAATACACCCAGCAATATACGCAGATGATCTGGCGTTATGGGCTCCCGAGGAAAGTATGTCGGTGGCTGGACCAAGGATGCAAGATGCCCTAGGTGAACTTGAAAAATGGACGAACACCTGGTTCTTACCAATCAACGAAAAAAAACTACATATACAATTTTCAGCCTATCAAGAAACACGCTCTCTGCAAACTTGAAGATAAAAGACCATACACTCCCTATTGACCAAAACCGAACATATCTTGGCGTCACCATGAATCGCAGAATGACTTGAAAAAATCAGATAGACAGAGCAAGGAAAAAAGCCAGAAAACGAACTAATATTATTAAGAAATTGGCAGGAACGGACTGGGGAGCAGACAGCAATATTTTGAAAAGACCATACGTAGGAAGAGTCAGACCAGTTCTAGAGTATGGAGTCACAGTCTGGCTATGGCTTCCAAATCACACCTTAGCAAAATTAACAGAACACAGAAGCAAGCTGCCCGTATCATCACTGGTGCTATGAAATCTACACCTATCAAGACTCTAGAAACAGTAACAGGTTTACAACCCTTAGATGACAGACGGGTCACTAAAGTATTGACAAGCGCAGAAATATAGAAGGCTCCTTAGCCACCCCATGCACCAAAGAATAACTGGTTCCGGAATTGTACGACTAAAGAGGAGCAACTTCGCTGCAATTGCCAATGAACTAACTACTCCAGTACTTTCCCAAACAATATCAAAACCCTTGGGCCCATCTGATATAAAATATAACAGGAATAATGAAAAAAGGCACCCAATCAGACACAGAAAGAAAATACGTAGCAGAAAAATGCATACACGATACCTACCCACAGGACTCTTGATCCCACATATACACAGAGGACTCTGCTACAAATGCCATCAGAAATGGAGGAGGGGGGTGTGTTCTTGACGCTGAATAATCAGGACGAGATCACCAAGTCAATAGCTACTGGAAAATTCTCAAACAACTTTAAATCAGAAACTGAGGCCATCAGAGATGCTGCAACACTGGCTACTCAACACAAAAATAACAGGCACAATAAATTGGTGATTCTGACTGACACACTGTCAGTACTATCAGCTCTAAAAATCCCCAAGAACAATGAACTAGATGACTTGAGAACAACCCTAGACCAACTATGCAATAACCACCAGAGAGTAGTCATTCAGTGGATACCATCACACTGTAGTATACACGGGAACGAACGCGCAGACAAATTAGCTAAAGAGGGAGGAAGATTACCACAAGAGAACCATCCGCTCAGTTATGATGAAGCCAAATCCATCCTCAAAGGTCAGTTCCAGGAAAAATGGAAAAGAGAACACCCAAAGCATAACGAGAGTGACGGATACCACCAACTATCAATAGGGATCAAGTCATCATACTTCGCCTACGCACTGACAACAATAGAATGAGAAATCACATGTTCACCAAATTCAAAATAGGTACAACCAGCTTATGTCACTGTACACTGGACAATATGACTACAAAACATGTTCTACAGGATTGCCCCCAGTACACAGTCTTGAGTGTCCACACCCACCTCCCTGGAAGAGAAACTATATGGGTTCACTTAAACAGACAGCTGACTTCATGAGAGAGTCTGGAATCAAACTCTGATTGAGTCTTGATCGCAGATATATATATATATATATATATATATATATATATATATATATATATATATATATATATATGTACGAGAGGATGACCTGTCAACGTTTCTAAATTCTTGGGGGTACCCCTCGCGGATAAGCCCTGAAAGAAACCCTGACATTGTAGAAATGTGTTTTCAATCACGAACATCATGCTCATCATAATATCGTGTCTGAGCTTTATAAAGTCAGAAGGATTTAGTCATCGACAGTGTCAACAATTAATTCATCATGTAATCTATAACAATCTGTTTTGCTACTGCGTCAAAAGGAATTGCTGGTGTAATTTTATGGGCTTTTGACTGAAATTGAGCTTTCTTAGACATGAATATTGTAAAAATACGGTTTAAAAAAAATTAGACTCTCTAGATCTGCCAGCTAATTTCTATTTGAGCCTAGTTCAACTTCTAGTTGGCGTGACTTGAATTATTTTAATCTAAATTTCACGTACAATAACACCTGTTACATGAACTTTTCGGTCATGTCAAAACTTTCCACAATAAAGTGACATGGTCCGACAGTAAACTGCGTGAAGGAAATAATATTCTCTTTGTAAGACTTGAAAGTAGAAGATGTCTCTTATTAATCATCATTTTCCATGTGTCATCCTGATTGATAAAGGCAGAAATAGAAGCCCGAAAAGTAAGCTGTATACATTCCACTATGAGATCACTGACCAGAACGTCATTGGCAAAATCAGACGTAGCAAACAGGGATCCCCTCGCAGGAGGCAGGATAGATGGACGCAGTCGCCCAGGTGGAAAATAGACGTCGATGAAGCTTGGCGGAATAAGAGAAAAAAGGCCAAGACATTGCAGAAAGCCATAAAGAATGGAAGAACCTGAGCTTTTCAAGCGTCTGAAATAGGTGACCAAAAAAGATACACTTTAAAATATATGCTAGGCAGGCTAAGGATGTCAAGTGGGACGACTTCTGCAAAAAAAAAGTGTGCTCAGAAAAATCGCTAGCCACATTCTGGCGCCTTCCTCAGAGCATGATGTCACAGAGCACAAGACAACACAGAGGCATGCCAGACTTTCAGAGCATATGCCAGATATGGCACAAATCTGATGAGAGCAAAGAGACGGCCCCGCTTGTCCGCTACATACAGACTAACCAAAGAAATGAGGCTGTAAGAATGGGGATACGGGGGTCCATTTCAGAATTGTGTGAAGATGTAGTGCTGGGAGAAGATCTCAAATCATAACCGATGCCATTCACACAACACTGCTCCTGGTCCAGCTGGTGTTCTGTACGACGATACATGCGATTTAACTGACGACGACATGAAAAAACTGGCCAAAGAGTTTAATGTCAGCATTCAGAGTTGCCAGATTAAGGAGAAGTGGTAACACAACTACTTACTACCTCTACCGATGCCAAACAAGGTCCAATCTCAGAAGAGTGCCTACAGAATCATCACGATGCGGAACACTGCGGGCAAGCTACTGGAGAAAATAGATGCCCGTGTTACCTAGAACAGATACGCGCATTCCCCTGCATACTCGGAGGTTTTAGATATAACAAAGAGACATGGCTCAATGCGGCAGTCTTCGCCTTTGACGTCTTCGAAGCTTCCACTGACGAGAAGAGACATGTACTGCTGCTATAGATCTGGAGGATGCATACAACAGAGTACGATTTGAGTACATCATGCACATACTCCTCAAAATTGGCGACACAGCGCTTCCTCATTAGATGGATCTCTGCAGCACTGTTTCAGAGGAAGGTAATACTCAGATGTGGAAGTTGGTCGTCCGAGCCAACATTAATTTGCCCTGGGCTGCCACAAGGCTCACCATTGTCACCAGTTCTATTTAACGTGTACACAATAACGATCACGGAACAGCAGCTGGATGGGAGGGGAGGAACTATGACAGGGAAATGAATGAAAGAGCTGGTAGCTGCGCTGTCGTTGAAGACGGTCAACCATTAAATCGGGCGGACGTCACCAATGCCCTCTGATATGTGAGAAGGGCACAGGACTTCGACAACTAAGTGTCCACGTCACTCCCTCGGGTGAAAGAAATGGGAGTTAAGATGGGCAGAGCCAGAAATAAGAAACTTGGCGTATAAGTAGACTTATCAACAAACACAGAACTGGAGTCGTCAGTCGCTGGACACTGCGAGACTTGCTGAGGAGAGGATCCTATGGATATGTTCGGAGTGCAATGATAATGCCACGCAAATACCGCAATAGAAGACTGTTGAAGGACATAATCGCCTACCGTTATGGCACATGATGATGGTCCAGTCGAAGTATTAATACCTTCTACATTTCATGAAACAGGGGTCAGTCACATTGTTTCACTAGTTCAGAGTATTTTGTACGAGGGGAAGTGAAGAAAAAAAAAAGACGTATTACTTATTTTTCCTATTACCCGAATATAAAAAAATATAGTATTGATTTCATCATCAAGTAGTCATATCTCATATCTTAGTGTGTATCTGTGTTAGTCATGTGTCATATCTTTGTGTGTGCATGTCTGGGTTAGTGATATCTCATATCTTTGTGTGCATGTTTATGTTCGTCATATCTCATATCTTTGTGTGTGCATGTATGTGTTAGTCACATCTCATATCCTTGTGTGTGCATGGCTATGTTAGTCACATCTCATATCTGTGTGTGTGCATGTCTATGTTAGTCATATCTCATATCTTTGTGTGCATGTTTATGTTAGTCATGTGTCATATATCTTGATGTGTGTCAGTGTTAGTCATGCCTCGTTTCGCTGTGTGCATGTCTGTGTTAGTCACATCACATATCTTTGTGTGTGCATGTCTGTGTTAGTCACCTCTAGTGACTCGGGCAGATGGTGCTCGTAAACCTGGGAGGGCCGACCATCTAAGGGCAGAATCCCCCTACAGAAAAGACAATCTGCTGCCTTGCAGGAAGATTGGGGACAATCAAAGGCTAAGGAAAGCAAACCTAAATAAAATGCTGGCTAAAATCGGATGCACTGGGCCACTGGCGCAGAAAACAGTGCAACGTATTAACGTGTGGTCGGTCAGAGTGGATCTGGCAGACTCTAATTGTGATGTTCTGTCTGTGGGGGCGATCAACACACTTAACCTCACAGCTGACTTCATGCGAGAGTCTGGAATCCTACTCTGATTGAGTCCTGATCGCAGAGAGTGAGAGAGAGAGAGAGATCATCAAGTACCGGGCCTGCTGGCGTAGGTGATTATGTCACTCCACAACTTTCGATCTCGGCAGTTATTTATCATTTCTGTTGTTCACCTTCTGCCAAGCCATTTTCTTAAGCTGTCTGGTATCCTTTCTCTTTTCTCTATCTCTTCGTCCCTCAATTTTCCCAATTGTTACTATATATTCCAGTTGTTCTCTTCTCATTACACGGCCAAACAATGATGATTGTTTCTTCCTAATATTGGAAATTAGCTCTTTATTTGCTTTAGCCTCTTTCAACGGTATTCTCAACATTCTTCTGTAAAACCACATTTCTACAGACTCCAGTGATTTTCTTGTCTGTTGTCCTATTGTCCATGATTCACATCCGTATATTAAGACTGGCTCTACATAACATTTAAGAACACTTTTTCTTGTTTCAATTGTCAAAAATTAAGGTGACCATTCGTCCCGGATTGTCCGGGACAGTCCCGGAATTTGACATTTTTTGAACCTTTGTCCCGGATTAGCTGCCGTACCGGTTTTGTCCCGATTTTGGCATATTTTTTAGCTTTTGTCCCGGATTTGATAAAAAATAATTTGGGACACAAACGTTTACCAATTTTGCCATTTTGGTATACGGCGTACATTTCTTCAATTAAAAAAATATTATTCCGTTGCTGTGTAGACAATTTTGTTTCATATCAAAACAGTAGAATGCGCTCCTATATCAAGATTTACAAAAGGAATACCCTTTTATAAAAAAGTCTACATCGTCATCAGACTTCACTGTAAGATGTAATATATGTTCATCCGGGTTTACTATTAACCATAGTGGACGTGGTGATATTAAGAGCCACATAAATAGTGATAAACATAAGAGAGCCGTCGCTACTGCTGCATCAAGCTCGTCGTTGACAAATTTGTTTCGAGCTGAACAGGTTGGTGACAAAGAAGAACAGTTAGCTGCTACAGAAGGTGCCTTTGCACATCATACAGTGATGCACAATCACACGTTTAGATCTATGGACTGCACATCAAAATTGCTTCAGGTAACTTTAGAACCAAAATTTACTTGTGCACGTACGAAAACAGAAGCTATTATTCGGAATGCGTTCACACCCCATGCTCTAAACGAGTTGAGATGTGACCTAGAAAACGTAACATTTATCTCCATACTGACAGATGCCTCCAACCACAAAGAAATCAAGATTTTTCCTTTGCTTGTCAGATACTTTGATCGCAATAAGGGACTGAAAGTTAAAATATTAGAGTTGAAGTCATTGCCGGGTGAAACATCTGATATAGTAAGTAGTTTTCTTATTGACTGTCTAACTGAAAATGGTTTAGAACTGAAAGTAGTTGGATTATGTGCAGACAACACAAATTCTAGTTTTGGGGGCGCTGAAAGAAAAGGACAGAACAATGTTTTCACAAAACTGAAAGAAAACCTTGGACATAGTTTGATAGGTGTTGGGTGTGCTTGCCATATTTTCCACAACACTGTTCGAGCAGCTGCAGACGTATTGCCTGTTGATGTTGAAATGACTATTGCAAAAATGTATCTGTACTTCAAATCATACACAGTTAGAGTTGAAAGTCTCAAGGAGTTTTGTCAGTTTGTCGACACAGACTTCCAGATGATTTTAGGTTATGCACAAACTAGGTGGCTTGCGCTCTTGCCTGCTGCTGAAAGGGTTCTTTACATGTTCCTGCCTCTAAAATCATATTTTCAATCTCAAGACAGATGCCCAGTTTTTATACAGGAATTCTTTGAAAACCCACTGTCTGAGGCATGGCTTATTTTGGTTCACAGTCAGGCATCCTCTTTCCACGAAGCAGTGCAGAAAGTAGAGGGACAGATGGTCACTGTATTTGAAGTCATTGACAACATCAATAGGTTGAAAGCTATCTTGGGGTCCAAGCTGGAAGACGGATTCTTGCCATCAAGAGTTCAGATAATCCTTAAAAAGCTGGAAATGGAAGGATTTCCACGTGATGATGTGAAAAAGTTTAACGCCAGTGTTTCTTCATTTTATGAAACAGCTTTAAGTTATTTGAAGAAATGGGCTGCAAATAATTTTCAAAACCTAGAGTCTTACAGCTGGGTAATGCTGAAAGAACACCAAATTGGGAAGATATTGAGAAGTCTTCATCATTAGTGAGTCAAACAGTGCCTTCAGTCGACTTTCCAGAAAATGAAATGTATGACGAATATGTCTACATGAAACAGTTCGTTACTTCACAAAAAATTAGTGAGTGGAGTCTTAATAAAACATTACCAGGGCAGCGTTGGGTTGAACTAGCTTCCCACTTCAGAAACAATCATGTGTCCGTTTCACATATTCTTAAGTTGGCAGAGTTCTTTTTGTGTCTACCTGGAACAAATGCTGCAACAGAACGAGTGTTTTCTCTGATGAACAGTTTGTGGACAAATGATAAAACACAACTAGGTGTTGAAACTTTAAAAAAGCCATATTGATCACCAAAGTGAACTATGAGGGAACATGTGTCGAATTTTATAAGATGCTGCATACAAAGAAGGACATTTTACAGAAAATTCACTCATCTGAAAAGTACAGCATCTCTGTTTCACCTTCAATTTAAGTGAGTATCACTGTTTTTTTTTATCTCCAGATTATCCTGAAAGCGTATTGTAGGTCTATATTATTAGATGTTTTAAAATGTATGTATTATTCACTTGAAAATGACAGCAAGAAGAAATGTAAATTTTATTGGTGGAAAATTGAAGTAAAATTATTCCGTCCCGGAATAGGATTTCAAAAATATGGTCACCTTACAAAAATGGATTGCATAGTATCTTCCTCATTTTTTGGAAAGCTGCTTTTGCCTGAGCCATTCTGCATCTCACCTCTATTGTACATCTACTTTCTGAGATTAACTTCTTCTTCTTCTTTCTTTTCTCTTTTCACTGATACCTAAAAGGTGTCGTGGTTTATATCATTTGTCGTTCTTGAGCTGCTCGAATTGTCTGAATTAGTGATTTTCCTTTGTTGTTACATGTCTCTATCACTGCATCTATCCATCTTCTTCTGACTTCCGGTGTGTGACTGCTGGCAACACTATGCAATTTTTGATGGGAGTCAAATTTAAAATATAAGTGAATTTCAATACCCATAGTAAAAGAAATTCAAGCGTTCTTGTGCTATTTCGAACGAATTTATTTGTGATTTATTCTTACAGTTTGTGCGAATAAGAAGAATGACCATCCATTGTGCTATTACGATCACGAACGAAAATGCAAAATGAAGGAAAACTACAACAACACAATGAAAACAATCAGAACGTTTACTTGGAACATCTGCGGTTTAGGGGATAAAAGCACAGAAATAGTTGAATTTATGAAACTAGATAATATAATGGCATTATATAAAAACAGTCAAAGTGCCGTTAGAACATCGGAAATCTGTCAGAATGGTTTCAGGTTACAACAGGTGTAAGAGAAGGATGTGTCCTCTCACCACTCCTCTGCATCATATATATGGAGAAAATAAATCAGGAAACAACCAACAATAAGGAAAAATCAAATAATAATATAAGTAAGTAAAGTACCCCCGTCACGCCAAGTGGCGTATAGGGAAATATGGTGTTAGTGACCCTATCTTTTACAGAACTTCAGCACATGATTTTTGGGGTAATGTGGTCGGTATTACGCCCGTGCCGCTTTACTTTCCCAGAAAAAAATCCGGTACCCATTTAACCCGGAAGCCGTCGCTTGGGTTCTAACCCTACCCCTTGTCCTTTGTAGTCCAGTTCACTAACCACTGAGATATCGCGGCTCCCCAAATAATAATATAGAGGTAGTAAATTCCAACATCAACGAGCTACTATTCGCAGATGATCAATGCATAATATATGAGGACGAAAACCAGCTACAATATCATATAACATCTCCAGATAAAAGTTGCACAAACTACAGGAGTATGAGATTAACAAAGTTCCAAAATATTTCAATGCATTTACTCGTTTTAATATTGTTCCACTTGTCTTTATTTTGCACTGAGGTGATGTCTTTTTCTTTGTTGTTACCATTACTTCTGTCGTTTTGCTATTAAGACTGAGTCCTTTATTTTTGCTTTCTTTCTCTATAATGTCTAAAATTTCTTGTAACTAATTTTCACTCTTAACGATTAAGACTGTATCATCAGCATACCATAGATTATTTATATTATGACCTTCAATTGTTATTCCAGGCATGCCCCTTGTGGATTTTAGAATAATCTTACTATACATTTGAAATAAATATGGTGACAGCACACAACTGTGTCTAACACCCTATTTTATTTTTTGAAACATTCCCAATTGATTTCCAGTTCGTATGGCCGCTGTTTGTTACCAGTACATGTTCTTTATTATTCTTAGATCTTTGCAGTCTACGTTTATACCTTCTAAAATTTAGATAATTTCTTGGTGCTTTACTCTATCAAATGCTTTGGTATAATCTATGAAACATATGTATAGATCTGTTTTCACCTCTATGGCTCTTTCTACTAAAGATCTTATGATGTATATGGCATTGCTCGTTCCCTTACTCCTAACAAAACCACACTATTTATCAATAATATGATAATAATTTTGTTTCGCACTCTTCGCAAAATGATTCTAGTAATATCTTAGTCTTGTGACTCATAAGGCTTATTGTGCGATGATCGCATTCAATCGCACCAGATTTCTTTGGTAGGGCTGTGAATATTGCATGAATGTGAATATATATAAAACAATTACTTAATGAAATAAACATGGCAAGCAAAAAATATGGACTAGATCATCATCATCATCATCGAGTGCCTTCTCCGCAAAGAAGGTTGGCTACCATGGATCGCCATTCTACTCTGTTTCTTGCTTTGATGGTGCAGGCTGTCATAGATTGACTTGTCCATCTTTTGATGTTACTCGTCCATGTTAGTCTTGGTCTGTCTCTGCCTCTTTTACTTTGTATTTTTCCTTCCAATATTACTTTTAGTAGGCTGTTGTGTCTTTTAACATGCCCCAAAAATGTCATTTGTCTTGTCTTATTTAGTAGTTCTCTTTTTATTTTCAGTTGTTTTAAAACTTCATCGTTTGTTATCTTTTGTTTCCATCCAATTCTACCTATTCTTCTATAAATCCACATTTCAAAGGCTTCAATTTTCTGTTCTGTTTTCTTGTCTAACGTCCATGTTTCTGTACCATACAGGAATATTGAGAAGATGTAACATTTTGCCATTCTTAGTTTCAGCCCTGCTGATATTTGTTTTGTTGTTAGTATATTTTTCACGGCATTAAAATTACTTTTTGCCATACCTATTCTTTTGTTTATTTCAATTTTGCATTTTCCATCATTTGTTATAGTATGTCCCAGGTAGTTGTAGCTCTGGACTGTCTCCAGATGCATTCCCTCAACTGTGATATTTAATTGTAGGTCTTGAGAATTTTCTTTGTTTATGATCATAGTTTTAGTCTTTTTGATATTCATTTCTAGTCCATATTTTTTGCTTGTTATTTTTATCACATTAAGCAATTGTTGTAGGTCTTTATGATTTTCTGCTAGTAGAACAGTATCATCAGCATATCTTAGGTTATTGATTGTCTTTCCATTAATGTTTAGGCCTGGTATCTGAGATGTTTTTAAAAATTTGCTCAGTGTATAGATTGAACAAGCTTGGTGATAGGATGCATCCTTGTCTTACTCCTCTTTTTATGTCCATGGGTGTAGAGTTCTCCTTGTTATATCTTATTATTGATGTTTGCTCCCAGTACAAATTACATATTAGTCGTATGTCTGTGTCGTCTAGATTTATATCCTTTAGGCAGTCTATGAGTTGGTTATGGTGTATTCTATCGAAAACTTTGGTGTAGTCTATAAAGCAGGCATATATTGGTTTGTTTACTTCTGTGTACTTTTCAATCAATGTTCTCATGCTGAATATGGCTTCTTTTGCCCCACTGTTTTTTCCTGAATCCAAATTGTTGCTCATCTAATTCAGTATTGATTTTATTCTGAATCCTTCTCTGTATAACTTTTAGTAAAATTTTTGTTACCTGGCTCATTAGGCTTATTGTTCTAAAATCACTGCACTCAACTGCACCATTCTTTTTAGACAATGCAATGAAAGTTGATGTTTTTAGACGTTTGGTATGTATCCTGTATGGTATATGTCATTGCATATGTCTGTGATCACTTCGATGCCAAACTCTTCTAGAGCCTGTATCATCTCTATCTGTATATTGTCAGGTCCTGCTGCCTTTCCCTTTTTCATTGTTTTTATAGCTTTTTCTACTTCAGATTTCAGGATTTTATAGTTGTATGTACATTTTATGTCTGGCTTTTTGTCCCTTTCGTCATGAAATAATTCTGTTATATATTCTTGCCATCTATCTATTATATCTTTGTTGTCTGTTAGCATTCTTCCCTCTTTGTTTGTAATACATCCGTTTCCTGCAGCTTTTTTGTCTTTATTCGTCATTCTCTTTATTTCTTTGTGCATCTCTCTTAAGTACTGTTTACTTTCCATAGTTTCGACTTCTAGACATCTTTGGTTGAGCCAGTCTTCTTTTGCCTTTTTGCACATTCTCCGTATTTCATTGTCTATATCCTTGTATCTGGCAGTGTTTTTCGCTTGTCTTCTTTCTTCCATTTTTTCTAAGATTTTGTCAGTAATCTATTATTGTTTTTTGTTACTTTCCTTTTTGGGCAAGGTGTTGCAGGATTCTTGCATGCTGTTTTTTATGCATTGCCATTTTGTTGTGACTTTTTCCTCAGGATTTTCTCTCTGTACTGCTCAATCCCCTCTTCTAGTAGCTTCTGATATGTGTTCTTTACTTGTACAGTATAAGTTTCTTTTACATCTTTCTGGTCTAACGCTGTTATATCTATTGGTGTTGGTGAATTAGTTTTTTTTTTTTCTCTTTAATTTGATTTTCATTTTTATCATTTTGGTATGAGTAGTAGGTGTGGCTGTGAACCCTATACTAAAAGTGCACGCACATGCACCGAAAGACAATAGATTTGGCACCAAATTTCCGGGGTGTAGAATGACCCCTCTATCTCATCGCCCTTATCGTCTTTCAACACATATGTAACGGGGTTTGTTTCGTTTACTCGACTGATGGAAAACAGTTTCTCCGTCCAAGCAAGGGAATAACCCTTTTTAAAATTGGCTCTGCCCAGGACCAGTCTAACTCGATCACCGGGCTTGTACAGGGGTCTTTCAAATTTAAAGTTGCGTTTGCTATTATACAACGTGTTCCATACCTGTTCTTGATTGTCTGCGTTGACGTCGACCGGTGCCATTTTTATACTTCTGTGATAAGAATGGTTATAACTTCGAAGTAGGGCGGGTAGGACTCGGACATAAGACAACTTATTGGATTTCGTGAAATATCGCCACATCCGTTGTTTCAGAGTCCTATTAAAGCGTTCCGACACGGCGGCCTTAATATCTTCGTTCTGCGTAGTGAAAAAGTGAACGTTGTTGTCAGCGAGGAATTTCTGAAATGTTCTGTTCAGAAACTCTGACCCCTTATCGGTTTGAAAACTCCCATCGAGAAATATCTTACCGACGGCTTCCACTAAGGATTTCCCCGTTTTGGTTCGTATCGGTACAGACCACGCGAATTTACTGAAAACGTCCACGCAAGAAACCAAATAGGAATATCCGTCGTTGTGTTTTTGCAAATGTCTCAAATCGATTAGGTCTGCCTGATATTGCTGTTGGGGGCCACTCGTTATAATGGGACGCCTTTCAAATCTGCGACGAATTTGTTTATGAAGGGTATAGGTATCCTGATGACTCAGCCATTGTTTGATCTTTGCGAGTCCCAGTTTGGTGTTACGTTGCAGGGCCGTTGCACCATTATACGCCCCTGGTCGACTAGGGTCAAAGTAACGACGTCTCAATATTTTCTCCACCGTTCCCATTTTGGTGTTGGGATTCCGCTCTTTCTTTTTTTTATGTCTTAGTTTATACGTGGTTACGGGCGGAGTGGTTTCATTACCTACCTTTGGGGTTTCCGCTGGTGGTGGTGGTGGTGTCTTGGTCTGCTCTGGTGATATCTCGATTGATGGTGGTGGGGAAGGTGTTTTTTCTGTTGCCGTGTTGTGTTGAATGAGATCGACCGAGCCCAATGAGCGTCGTTTATACTGCTCCAATCTAGTTAAATATTGATGCAGGGCACGTTGGTACACTCTGGCCTTATCGGCGGGTGCTAAATCATCGCGGAATAGGATACGTTGCATTTCATCATCTAAATCTCTCAAGTTGTCACCGATCGCCTCGGGTGGGCTATACGACGTGGTAGTAGTCTGTTTAAGACCCTCGAGGAATCGAGGATCCATCAAAATCATTTTTTTGGCCATTGTTACGCACCTAGTACTCCACCGAGAATACTTAATATAGGACGGAGCAAAGCACCTATGAACTCACCGGTTTGTAGAATCTCTCTCCGCCGCTTAAGATTCGGTTTCTTTTTAGTGATAAGTCTCAACTTGTTCTTGTGTCGACGTAGCTCGCACTTCTGTCGCTGAGTGAGTCTAACATTACCTTTTAATATGTTATGACAACACTCGCACAAAAAGTTAATGAGTTTGGGAGAGGCTGTTTTTAATATGGCTCTTAAACCGGTCGGCGAGGCGGCGCGCATACATTTCAACATTTCACCGTGCCGTCTAAGTGCTTCATCACACATGATTCTCTACTTTGGCATGTAGACGATTTGTCTCTCCCCCGGGAATATTTTTGTTCTCAACCTAAGATTATCAGGTGTGTCCTGACGAAGATCGACCAGCAAATAACCGTGAGGAGTCGCTGTCGCGTCCTTAAAACTATCTTGGAGGTACCCCACCTGACCTGGGTACATTTGTTTACCCAGATTCATAATTTGACTCCCGTCTCTCGGGTTCTTGAAAAGGACTAAATAGTGCGTATTGAGACTTATGGTTCGATGTTCTTTATTTTTTCCGAATAGATTTTGAACAATGTACATCACACTAATATCTCTATGATGACTACCTTTGGTGAATAATTTTGTTACCCGCTCATCCGTCTCAGACATCAAGTCATCGATAACGATCAGTCTTCTCTTCTTACCACCTTCCAATTTATCGACGTCTGGTAGACCCTCGATAAATCTCACTGACCCCATAGTCTCGTATATCGATTGCCATTCCCCATAACACCATATAACTTCCTCCGGTACGGGGACAGCTAGCTCGTGAAGGTTCTGTATAAACTTTTGCACAAATACCGTTTTCCCACACCCGGTAGGACCGGCTATCAGAGCTGTGAAGGGATGATTCCATCGGGGATCCATCCTCACAAGTACTACTAACTTTAGTGATTATACCACCGACGAAAATAACAACGAGGGATTTTAGGTCAGCGCGCGAGGTTTCCCCCTCTTCAACTAACACCTATTTTATAAGCCACAACCTATATAAACACTACAGGGGGGAGGAGTTTCCTGTCTCAAGCCGCATTACCTGAGACCGAATTGTTACACGCATCATATTTCCCCACACATCACCCTATTGGGTCAGTTCTAGAGGTCACTGAACATGTCGCAACACGACTGATTACCACGCCTGATAACGTATTGCGTTAGCTGCTATAAATAGACGGTCCTCGACCCGATAAACGGGTATAAAAACCCCCAGTCGAGCAGTGTACACGCACACACATAACCAAAGTCTGTTGCCAGGTGGTTTGTGTTTGTTTTTCTTTGAATATGGAGTCGTGTAGCTTGAATACGCCAATTTCGTTTGATGTCAGTGATCAGCGCATATTTATGTCACGTGGAAATGAGACTGTAGTTCCATTGTCTAAAGATGGCGTTAAGGCAGTCTCGGTTTGTGTTTTTCGTAACAGACCATTGATAAATATAAGGACATATAGCGGTGATAGTTTTTTTAAGTTTCCTACCAGAACTGGGATAACACTATCGAGAGAGGAATTTATCAGGTTAGTTGAAATGCGAGAGGAAATTTTAACCGCTTATGCTAACCTCAACTACACACCACCTGTTGTTAACCAGATCAGCTACACGCCACCTCTCGTTAATCAGATCAACTACACGCCACCTCTCGTTAATCAGATCAACTACACGCCGCCTCTCGTTAACCACCAAAACTACAGACCATCTCTTGTTAACCCGAATCTCATCGACTACACGCCCCCCTTTGTTAATCAAGGGAACCTCGCTCTTGTTAATCAGACGACAGATCCGGCAGCCAATATGAATGCCGCGGGTGTTTCAGCAGAGTCACCAATTACCTATTCCAGCTTTGATCAAGGTTTTGTCAAAATGGAGGGCGGTTGTGTTTTGAAGGATAATGAAACTTCCTATGCACCCGTGTTTGATAGACATTTAACAAACTGTACCACCAAAACAGGAGGGAGGAAACCCCGACGCTTAAAATTATCAACAACCGGACAGTAATATATTTTCAAATATGTGTTGTATATTTGTTGTATTAATAATAAAGCTGTGATAAATATAGAACGAATTTTGTTTTGCTTTACCATGAATGTGAGGGAGAGAGAGAGAGAGACAGAGAGAGAGAGAAAGATTTTCGGTGGTTGATACTTTGTGTGGCTTGATGATATGACATGAAGGGGATGATGATGGTGTTGAGGGTGGCACATGATGATGATAGGACATGAAGGGTTGATGATTTTGTTGAGGGTGGCACATGATGATGATAGGACATGAAGGGTTGATGATTTTGTTGAGGGTGGCACATCATGATGATGTGTCACTAAAAAATCGCTATAATCACACCTGGTACATGATGTTAGCGATACTACAATAACACACCCTGTGCCGACCAACCCCGTTCCCCCACCCTCGTCGCACGCGAGATAGTCGTATTTACCTTTTCCTAACAATA
The DNA here is from genome assembly GCA_032433765.1 of Megaustenia siamemsis. NCBI lineage: Eukaryota > Metazoa > Mollusca > Gastropoda > Stylommatophora > Ariophantidae > Megaustenia > Megaustenia siamemsis. Next base: position 53,755,713 of record JAVIAB010000160.1, on the reverse strand, counting down.
CCCCCTTCAACGTCATTGCTTGTCAGCATTTTTTTACATGTCGCCTCCTGTTGCCTAATACCCACCTCACACATGATGATACTAATAACACTCGACCAATAAAGGCACCCCCCTTTCCCCACCCGCACGCCTCGATAGCCGGCGACGACCCGCCATCCCCACAAGTTTTAGAACCGCTTCCGCCCGACCCCTTTTAGAACCGCTGTCCCCCGAGATAACCGGCGAGCGAGCGACGCGCCGATCACCACGAGATAAGCCGTCAAGCACCAACGCACACCACGACCACCGATCGTCACGCACCAACGCACACCACCGAGATAAGCCGATTACCGTCACGACCACCGAGATAATAAGCCGATTATCGGACTTTTGCACGGATTTGGTGCCAGTTTCGTGCGGTTTTGGTGCCAAATCTATTGTCTTTCGGTGCATGTGCGTGCACTTTTAGTGAGGGTTCACAGCCACACCTACTACTGGTATGGTATCATTATGGTGATATATAGAAGAATATATAGAATTGGATGGAAGGAAAATAAAACAAACGATGAAGTCTTAAAACAACTAAAATATGAAAAGAGAACTACTAAGCATAATTCAAACAAGACAAGTGCGATTTTTGGATCATGTTAAACGACACAACAGCCTACTAAAAGTAATTCTGGATGGGAAAATACAAGGTAAAAGAGGCAGGCCAAGACTAACATGGACGAGTAACATCAAAAGATGGACAAATCAGCCTATGACAACCTGCACCATCAAAGCAAGAGACAGAGCAGAATGGCGTTCTATGATAGCCAACCTTCGTTGCGGAGACGGCACTCGATGATAAAAATGAATATTGATATGAGCATGTCCCCTGAAGTAAAACAACCCCACTGCCTTGTGGGTGAAACTTTTTAGTCAATGGCAAGCGGTGCCAACCGTAAACAAACCGACGGAAGGCAATAGAAAACCACCGTCGTAATTTCTTTGTACAATCATGAATCGCAACAATAATAGAAATAACAACTCCGTTAAGGGAGATTCCAAAGGAAAACCTTCGTTCGGTAGGGGACATCATGTGATACAGGTGATACCCGATTGTCATCAAGCTTCTGTAAGCAAAATAAAGATAAAATATACTCTAAAGATAGGTACTTGGAATTTGAGAACACTCATGCAGATGGGTGAACTGTAAAACATCAAACAGGAATGGGTTTTCATTTATTGGGACTTTTTGAAATGAGATACACTGGTTCAGGGAAGTTATATTCTGATGAATATAAAATAATATATTCTGGAGGTATTGAACGCCAAAGAGGAGTAGGTATCATCTTGGATGCAGAAAGAGCAAGAACAATGAAAGGTTTTTATCCCATATCTGACAGGGTCCTTTTAGTGAAATTTAATGGAAAGCCAATAGATATAAATCGCATACAAGTTTATGCACCAACAGCAGACAGTCTAGGGGAAACAGTATTGATTTATCTTCTATTAATAATCAAAACGCCAAGGCCATTCAAATGAGTCTCGGGGGTCATGGGTTGGACCACGATGGTGTGCATTATTACTATCTTGGCCTACCTGTCTTGTATCAAACGTTAAGGTTAGAATTTCTGATCTAATGCAACGAATACATTTTTCTGTAAACGGCCCATAAGGTAGGATCATAACTTTGTGCACTTGAAGTTGCTAACTTATAATTACCAAATGTACCAATAGAGATTTATATATGTGCTTTATAGACTACACAAAAGCATTTGACAAAGTAAAGCATGTGGAAATTATCAATATGCTGGAGAAATTAAACATCATAATATCATTAAAAATATGTACTTGCAACAAACAGCAGCTATATGGATTAGCAACCAAACAGGACAATTTCAATTTATAAAACAAGGAGTCAGACAAGGCTGTGTTCTGTCGCCGGATTTGTTTTCACTTTACAGCGAACATATTATGAGATCAATAGTAGACAAAAAAGGAATTACATTCAACGGTCACAACATAAATAATTTGCGATAAGTGGATGACACAGTTTTAATAGCAGAGATAGAGAATGAACTACAAAAAATGATAGACATAACAGTAAAAGAAAGCAATAAGACAGGTCTCAGTCTGAATAGTAAGAAAACAGAAGTAATGGTCATATCGAAGAAATAATCATCACCATCATGCAGCTTAAAAATAAACAGGACAAATCTGAAACAAGTGCAACGTTTGAAATGCTTGGGCACAATAATAACATCAGATGGGAGATGCACTACGGAAATAAAAAGCAGAATAGCCAGGCAAAAATGGCATTTCAGAAAATGGAAAATATCTTATGCAACAAATCTACGTTAATAGGAATGAGAAAGAGAGTTCATCGATGCTATATAGAACCAATTCTGACCTATGGAAGCGAATCATGGACAGTAGACAAACAGCAGCAGAAAAGACAGCAGTGAAGGATAACAGAGGAAGCTGAGAATGAGCACGTGCATCTGTTAACAGCACTGCAGTTAAAACAGCCTTCATTATTGTTAAGCGTCTGCATCATCAATAGGAAAAGCAGGAGAGGATATTGTCAATCAAAACTTAGAAAGGTTAATATAAATTTAACAGAAGACCTAGTTATATGCGGAAAACTATTTCTCTACAAGGAAATACATAAGACAACATGGATATCTCCAGATGATAAAACTAGAAACTAAATCGACCACCTATGTATCAGAAGATGATTTTTTTTTTAATTCACTGGATTGATGTGATGGCGTACAGAGTAACTGGTGTCAATATTGACTAAAAACTATGTATTGGGAAAATAAAATCAAACAGAGAAGTCACCACAAAAAGGCACGTCTTGAAGAACCTAGATAGTAACTAACTAAAAAATGAAAATATCGAAGGACAACTTAATCTAGAATTTAACTACTGTGTTGAAACTTCGCGTGCAAAATATGAATTGAATATTGATGAACAATGGGATTTTAACAACATAGCAATATTGACATTAGATGAATTAAGTTTTGGATTTAAAGAAGCTGAAAGAAAAGCATGGATCTCAAACATCACATGGAAGCATATTAAAAAAAAGATGTGAAGGAGATCTAGCCTTGCTAAATGTTAATACCGTGCTGACTTAAGTAAAGTACTAGCCAAAACAACATATAAAACCTTGATAATAGTTGAAAAAGAGTTGATCTGCGCTTTACGTCACATTGAGTGCTGTTCATGACCGTTGTTGGAATGGTTTGACGCAGGTTATTTACATGTTACAACTCATTAATGTGAACTGCTTCGTCAAGTCAGCCGCAGTTTTATCTCTTTAGAGAATTTGCACCGTGTTTCGTTCGTTGTAGTCTGCATTCACTAGAGTAATCAGGAATCTATGGGCGCTGCCATTGTTGTGTGTGCGTTATCATAATGGCTCATCGTATATACCAAAACCTGATATACGCTAATCTAACGATCTGTTGTTTGATGTGTGACGACTAACTGTGTGTATATATGTTCGGAATTGGAGTCAACAACGATGGCCTAACGTCATCAAGCGCTATACATTTTTTTTTTTAAAATACGACGATCATCATTTTCAAGAGGACGTGAACTTCTGGTCAATATGATGGATAGGCGGCAGGAACCATTGAAGGCTATGTATGAAAGTATTCCTTGTTAAAGTTTCCTCATATTCCAGGTCCGGCTTGTTGCAGAAGCTACTGAGTTAGGTGCTCGGTGCACACCGTGAGCTGTGTGTTTCATCTCCGTTTTCATCATGTTTCGATATTCCAATTGTTTACGATGAATGATGATATCGTATGACAGGGAACAGTTGGCTGTGTTCACTTTCTGCGCGGTTTCGCCTTATGTCTTTTGGCGTGTGCTGAGACTGCTATGATGGGGACTACAGCTGCCTTTGTTTGTTTGCGAGATGAAATAGTAATTCGGATGATTCAACTGGCACAGGCGGTTGAGCAATTATGGATTTTAATTCGTTTGCAGTGATACCAGGGCTTTCCATAACCAAAGAACCAATGAAAAGACGATTGTCAATAGACGAGGCCACAGAGATAGGATTTATCAGAAGAATGTTGAAAGTTCCCTGGACAGCTAAAAAGACCAATGAGGAAATTCTCAAAGAGGCCAACACAAAAAGGGAGCTCATAAAAACATCAGAAAGAAACAATCAACATTTTTTGGTCACATAATGAATGAGAAGAGGAAAGTTGGAATACTTGGTTACAACTGGCAAAATAAAAGGAAAGAGAGATCGCGGACGACAAAGAGAGAAAATACTGGATAACTTGGTGTCATGGCATGGAAAACAGTCAACAACAGAACTGATACGATGCGCTGTAGATAGAAGATTGTGGAAGGACATGATCGCCTACGCCAACCGGCATGGCACATGATGATGATGTACCAATAGAAAAGGACTTGTATGGAGAGGGAAGGCGTTCGCTGTGCAGGCTGTGTAGATCTTTTCCTTCCTTTAAAGGGAGGCGAAGGCGCGCCTCCCAGCACCTGAGCTGGAAGTTGTCAGCGCCACACAGCTGAAGGCTTGCGCCAGGATCGGTGAACCAGAACCATCCAGACCCTGCTCCACCTCTCCGTGGTGCCTCCAGTAACAGACTAACCTGTCTAGTCTGGCCAAGCGAGCAGGGATCGAAGAGGGAAGACAACCCGGTACTCAAAAATGTCGTGCTGAAGTCGGATATGTTGGGCTGAAAGGCGCAAATAAAACAGTTATACTCACTGCAAACCACAACACAACGCAGACACGTCCTTTTAAGGACGGATTACGAAGAGGAATTCTACAGTCTACGAATACTCTAAAATACTTTAGTCATCGGGCGAACGCAAGAAAGCTTCCTTTAAAGAATGTTAAACGAAAAGAGTGTGCCATGGGATATCCGCTTTATGTTTTTAAGGTTTAACTATCGTTTCCGTTAAAGCACTAAGAAATAATCAAAATTTTAGAAAGCGAGAATGAGCAGCAAAGACCTAAGAATAATAAAGAACATGTACTGGCAACAAACAGCGGCCAAAAGAACTGGAAACCAATTGGGAATGTTTCAACAAATAAAACAGGGTGTTAGACAAAGTTGTGTGCTGTCACCAGATTTGTTTAATATTTATAGTGAGATTATTTTAAGATCCATAAGGGGCATGCCTGGAATAACAATTGGAGGTCATAATATAAATAATCTAAGGTGTGCTGATGATACAGTCTTAATCGCTAAGAGTGAAAATGAGTTACAAGAAATGTTGGACATTATAGTGAAAGAAAGCAAAAATAAAGGACTCAGCCTTAATAGCAAAAAGACAGAGGTATTTGTAACAACAAAGAAAAAGACATCGACTCAGTGCAAAATAAAGACAAGTGGAACAATATTAAAACAGGCAAATGAATTTAAATATTTGGGAACTTTGTTAACCTCAGACGGAAGATGTACAAAAGAGGTGAGGTGCAGAATGGCTCAGGCAAAAGCAGCTTTCCAAAAAATGAGGAAGATACTATGGAATCCATTTTTGACAATAGAAACAAGAAAAAGAGTTCTTAAATGTTACGTAGAGCCAGTGTTAACATATGGATGCGAATCATGGACAATAGGGCAACAGATAAGAAAATCACTGGAATCTGTAGAAATGTGGTTTTACAGAAGAATGTCGAGAGTACCATGGACAGCTAAGAAGAGTAATGAAGATGTTCTGAGAGAGGTCAAAGCAAAAAGAGAGCTAATTTCCAATATTAGGAAGAAACAATCATCATTCTTTGGCCATGTAATGAGAAGAGAACAACTGGAATGTATTGTAACAACTGGAAAAATTGAGGGGCGAAGAGATAGATGGAAGCAAAGAGAAAAAAATAACAGATAGCTTAAGAGAATGGCTTGGCAGAAGGCCAACAACAGAAATGATAAATAGCTGCCGAGATCGAAAGTTGTGGAGAGACATATTCACCTACGCCAGCAGGCCCGGAACTTGATGATGATGATGATTTCGGTATCGGGTAAATAACTTGTACTCATATGACGAAAGTCGAGTACGTTTATATAATGTGAATTCCGATTACTTTGAGTTGTTAGCTTAGGCTGCTTAGCGGTTTGGTGTTTGATGCAGTAGGCAGCAGGCGTACGGATTTAACTTATTTTCCCCCACAAGTTTTCAGAGTTACTGAGTGCAATCAATATCAGGGACCGCTACAAAGTCATATGAGACTAAACCATGTCCTAAAGGCAAAGGTTAAAGAATAATTTATTAAATAATATAATATCCTTATTAAAAGTTATTTTCTTAACTAAAATAAATTAATAAATTACGTTGTTTACTAGTTTACATTTCACTATTGACTATACTTGACTATACTATTATAATACTTATACTATATAACACTACTATTAATTATATTAATTATACTAACTATCTTTCTAATCTCACTCTCAGCTCTGATTCTAGACTCTAGGTCTAGACATGAGTCTAGTGACTCATTGAGTAGAGATTTTACTGTTTCAGTTTGATGTCAAACTTATATTGCTTACAAAGATTGTTATTCATTTTAAAAATTGGTAATTTACATCATTAATTTACGAGCACTTAGCGTTGTAAGTTATAATTATTTATGTAAAACGAGTTTTCTCCCCTGATTTGCACGTATTTGAATTAATATGTATCGTATCAACAACCGAACAGCTTCTAATTTTTGTTCTTTTAAATTTAATTGTATTTTTTCCAACAATGTTAGGATTAGGTGATTAGGGTGGAGCTTACAACACTAAACTTACGGCTGAGGGTATTCCAAACCCAGGGATCTTCTAAAATGACATTTGATTAGAGAACGATCACCGATCAGTTAAATGCAAGAGGATGTGACTCTGAACAAAAATAATTTACTACGCTAAACTCTACATTAAATGAATGAATATCTAATATATCGATATTTGTCATATTTATATTTGTGAATGTTAAACATTTGTTTAGTGCTAGATCTAGAAAATGTCATTTAATTTTGCTGTAGTGCATATAATTTGCTAACTACATTTGATTTGGGAGCCGTGATAGCTCAGTGGTTAGTGAACTGGACTACACAGGACAAGAGGTAGGGTTCGATCCCAACCGACGGCTTCTGGTTCACCCAGCCTTTAATGGGTACCAGTTTTTTTTCTAGGAAAGTAAAGCGGCACGGGCGTAATACCGACCACATTGCCCCAAAAATCATGTGCCGAAAGTCTGTAAAATAATGGTCACTAACACCATATTATATTCCCTATACGCCACTTTGCGTTACCGGGGCACTTTACTTTTTACTCCTTTGGCACATTGTAGACTTGTTGCGCATCAACCAATTACACTTTTTAAGATCCATCACACTGTATATAATAGTGATCTCAAATGTCTAATTGAAATATGGTGGGTGCTATCCTATTCTACCCTGGGATGGGAGGCCTGTTACATCAACAGTATGAGGTATTGAATTTAAATCCACTTTATTATTATACTACTGGAGAAGACTTATAGTTCGGCTGGGGCACAATGATGAAATGGAGCCAGTTACACGTGATTATTTTCTACAGTGAATACCAGGATTCAATCTTGTACTTGTAGGGACAATCATTTTTTTTTTACAACAGTAAAATTAACTGTTGAAGTGCTTTTCATAACCAGTGAATTGGAAGTATATATTTTTACACTACATTGAACCATCTGACACTAATTCGACAGTGTTACTTATCTTATGTGAGAAGTATGTCAACCAAAAATGTACAATATAACAACTTATTTACACAGTGAAATCATAAGTTCAACTGTTTATGAATGGACAGCCTAAAGTTAGCATAGACAAGAGCTTTTTCCCTAATGAACTGTTATTGATAATTTAGTTAGAAAAAATATTAGTAGTTGTGTGTGTTAATATTGTGATACAAAAGTGTTTTCTGTGGAAAATAAGTTCTACAAATCAAAACAAAAGCTGCAACAGGTTTTATTCCATCTTTGTTTAAATTGATTATATTGAATTATTGTAATATGTACTTAAAATCTATTATGAATTTTGCAGAAAATGTAAGATGCATAATTTTTGTTAGAGGTCCCACCACTGCTATAAAGGAGGAACTAACTGGTTATTTTAAATGATATGGACATGCTGTTTTGTGTACAGCCCAGAGATTACCAGAAGAAGCTAGTAGGAGGTTTAGTTTTACACAATTCAGCGATCCCGAAGTAGTTAAAAAGTTTTAGCTTTGAATGTGCATAAAATCTCAGCTTGGAGGATATATCCTCAGGCAGCTGTTTAGAACAATAAAAAGTATAGTGTATAGTAGTATATTGTAATGAAAACCAATGGAGGAATGCTCAGAATTGTAAACTGTTTAATGTTCTTTTTAATAGATAGACTAGGCTACAATAGTATGTTAATAAAAAGAGGTCAGAAGCACAGAAAATTCCACACAGATTCAGAAAGATATTTAAGAACTATCCATACAAACTGAAGCAATTGATGAAGTAGAAAGGAAACAATATAGAGATACGGATGTTGAAACTAACATTTATGAAGATGAATTATCATGAAAAGAAGTTGAAATTAGATACCTGGAGGAAAACCAAGAGTGTGAAAACATAATGGCGGAGCTTACTGAGAAAATTCACACTTAGTAGGATTCCAGACTCTCACATGAAGTCAGCTGTAAGTGTGTTGATCGTATAACAGTGAAATAGCCCCTCTGGCTATTTCCATTTCTCTAACACTTGATCTGGTACACTCAGGTTCAGGCTTCACGCCTTCTCGTGCACTCAAGATCTGCCGCTGCTGGTACTTTCAAGGTTCAGGTTTGCCCGTTGATCGACTTCGCGTTGTTACCCCGTTGCCGACACCTCCCGGCTCGTTCTTTGTAGGACACACAACCCCTTTGACAACAGCAAGGAACAACACCAGGGCTAGTTATAACAGTTTAATAGATAAAACAATTAGTCTATATTACCATGGCACACCATCAATAATTCACATCTGATATCTATACATGAGGGACGTCTATCCCTTACAGGCATAAATGTTCATTGACAGTCTCTCTTAATAATGGCTCATAGCCAACAACTTATACCTAACATCTTGATGCTGATGAAGGTTTCTATGTAGTAATCATGGCTCACAGCCAACAGTTCATACCTAACATCTGGTTGCTGATGAAGGTTTCTATGTCGTAATGATGGCTCACAGCCAACAAATCATACCTGCATCTTGATACTGATGAAGGTTCTCTTGACATGAATAATTGTTCATGGAAAGTCTCTCTAAATAATGGCTCATAGCCAACAGCTTATACCTAACATCTTGATGCTGATGAAGGTTTCTATGTAGTAGTCATGGCTCACAGCCAACAGCTTATACCTAACATCTTGATGCTGATGAAGGTTTCTATGAAGTAACAATGGCTCACAGCCAACAGCTTATACCTAACATCTTGATTGCTGATGAAGGTTTCTGTGAAGTAACAATGGCTCACAGCCAACAGCTTATACCTAACATCTTGATGCTGATGAAGGTTTCTTTGTAGTAATCATGGCTCACAGCCAACAGTTCATACCTAACATCTGGTTGCTGATGAAGGTTTCTATGTCGTAATAATGGCTCACAGCAAACAAATCATACCTGCATCTTGATACTGATGAAGGTTTCTCTTGACATGAATAATTGTTCATGGAAAGTCTCTCTAACTCAGAGCTCATAGCCAACAGCTTATACCTAACATCTTAATGCTGATGAAGGTCTCTATATAGTAATAATGGCACACAGCCTACAGTTCATACCTAACATCTGGTTGCTGATGAAGGTGTCTTTATAGCAATTATGGCACACAGCCAACACTTTATCCTTAACAATGGGATGCCTATAAAGGTCTACATTAGACCTAGCTTCCATTAAGCTCATCTATCTAAGTGTATCACATTGATAACTATCTCTTCAATAGAGTCATCCTGTCCCTGTTTAGTTCATTCTTATAGTCCTAGCTATCACTCAGCTACTCAACCGCCTAGGTCTAAAGCTATCCACACACTAACCTGACAATTGTGAAACTTGTCCATCCTCCCCCTGCCCACAGTCCCGTTTGTGTTTTTGTACACAACGTCTGCATTGGGCCCCGACTTAAGCTCGACTGACTATCTTTCTTCTAGTTCTTTGTCTCAATCTCACTCACTTATCTCACTCTTCCTTGCACGCTTTTCTCCTGAATCTCTATTTCCCGTGAATCTACTGCGCCCCCCCTCACTTGTCTCCCCTAGACCCGCACTAATTCTCTTTGTTATCTCCCCTTGTCCTATCTTTTATTTATCTCTCTACTTCAATCGCACCCACAGACAGAACATTACAATTAGAGTCTGCCAGATTCACTCTGATTGAACACCCGTTAAAATGTCACACTGTGTTCTGCGCCAGTGGCCCAGTGCATCCGATTTCAGCCAGCATTTTATTCAGGTTTGCTTTCCTTAGCCTTTGATTGCCCCCACTTCCTGCAAGGCAGCAGATTGTATTTTCTGTAGGGGGATTCTGCTTTAGATGGTCAGCCCTCCCTAGTTTACAAGCACCATCTGCCCGAGTCACTAGAGGTGACTAACACAGACATGCACACACAAAGATATGAGATGTGACTAACACAGACATGCACACAGTGATACGAGGCATGACTAACACTGACACACATCAATATATGAGATATGACTAACACAGACATACATGCAAAGATATGACTAACATAGACATGCACACAAAGATATGAGATATGACTAACATAGACTTGCACACACAAAGATATGACACATGACTAACGTAGACATGCACACAAAGATATGAGATATGACTAACATAGACATGCACACACAAAGATATGAGATATGACTGACATAGATATGCACACACAAAGATATGACACATGACTAACATAGACATGCACACAAAGATATGAGATATGACTAACATAGACATGCACACACAAAGATATGAGATATCACTAACCCAGACATGCACACACAAAGATATAACACATGACTAACACAGATACACACTAAGATATGAGATATGACTAAACACAGACACACATAAAGATATGAGACATTGATTAACACGGACACACCAAGATATGAGATATGACTAACATGACACACACCAAGATATGAGTCATGGCTAGCACACACACACACAAGCTAAGATATGAGCCATGGCTAGCACAGAAACACACCAAGATATGAACCATGTCTAGCACAGAAATACATTAAGATATGAGCCATGGCTAGCACGGAAGTACACTAAGGTATGAACCATGGCCAGAACAGACACACACTAAGATATGAACCCTGGCCAGCACAGACACCCACCAAGATATGAGCCATGGCTAGCACGGATATACACTAAGATATGAACCATGGCCAGCACAGACACACACTAAGATATGAATCATGGCCAGCCCAGACACACACTAAGATATGAGCCATGGCCACCACATACACCCACTAAGATACCAGCCATGGCTATCGCAGACACCCACTAAGATATGAGCTACGACTAGCACGAATATACACTGAGAAAAGCAGAAGAGGAGGTAGAAGAGCAGCGATCGCGAAAGGTATCCATATGCTTGGGTTTGTTGTAGCAGGCAGACTCTTCTTAACGTGGGAATCATCGACATACGAGACGCAGGCCCTGATTAACTGTTCACAGGTTCCGTTCAAACAATTGTCCGGAGATTTGGAGTGCAGTCTGACCTGTAGAACGTTCCCTTGCATGTACAGTTCCCGGTTGACTGTTCACAGGTGCCGTTGAAACAGTTGTCCGGACATTTGAGTGTGCAGTCTGACCCATAGTACATTTCCTTGCACGTACAGTCTGCACTTTCCGGGTCACATATGATGTCACAGCCATCAGAACACGTCTGTTTGCACTGTAGCCCAAAATTACCATCGGAACAAGTGTCATTACAGGTATAGCCAGGATGTTTACATTATAGGCATTTTCCGGATTTTTTCTCACATAAAGGACAGACACTGAGACAAGACCTTGAGCAGTCTTGTTCTTGTTGTCATGGAGATCCCATGTGAACAGTTGCCGTGACACGTACCGGTGATGACGTTACAGCCTTTGCTACACCCACTACACACTTCACAAAACGACCCAGAATGCCTGTCCAGACAATAGGTGTCTATAAATGTTTGCACCTCACACACCGTCAATGCACTGTCGGCCTGCGAAATGGTCGGTGAGAACTCAATCTTAATGCGTGCCATTGGCGTTTGTGTGGTGACTACAATAGTGTTCACAGAAACATTAGGGTATGATATATCATTATGGATGACAGAATCAAGATCTGGAGAGCACGAGCATACCTCTAGATTAGTACAGATACAGAGCATCCATTGCACCACGTGCTCAACACAGTGAACGGTGCAAGGCTAAAAAGAGGCAAATCATGGGTGGGCCGAGCAGAAGATGTCATCAAACAGGTCTGTGGGCTTACCAATATCAGTGTTGGTGAGGAGTGGATACAGGTGTCTATGTCATTCAAGGGGACTTTCTCGTGTATTGTCACACTCGACAGGAAAAGTAGGAAACAGAACCCGGTCGTGGTTAATGCTGAGGTCAGCGGTCTCATCTGCGATAACACCGATGAGAAAGATGCAGTCATCTATACAAACGGATCTGTAATACAACACCAAAGAAGTGCATGGGCATTTACAGCACGCTCGGCAGGCAGAATAGTCAAGGATGACAGTGGTGCAAACGTCATGACCACGAAGGCGATGGCAGTGACCAAGGCATTCAAATGGTTAGAGTCACAAGACTACACCCACGCATGTATACTGAGTGATTCGATGAGCATGATTAAAAAAGTGGAGGCAGGCTCTGTACGCATGCAATGGGTAGAGTCGTTGCAGAAATCCAAAATACGTATGGTCACCTTTGTCTATGTCCCTGGACAAGCGGGAGTACGAGGAAATGAAAGAGCGGACAGGTTGGCTAGCTGCGCTGTCGTTGAGGACGGGCAACCAATGAATCGGGCGGACATCATCAATGCCCTCCGAGATGTGGAAAGAGCACAGGACTTCGACAAACACAGATCCACGTCACTTCTTCGGATGATGGAAATGGGAGTTAAGATGGGCACAGCCAGAAATGAGAAACTTAGTGGCCGTGTAAGAAGACTTATCAACCAACATAAAACTGGAGTCGTCAGTCGCTGGACACTGAGGGAATTGCTGAGGAGGGGATCTGAGCCCCTATGGACATGTTTGGAGTGCAATGATGATGACCCGCAAATAACTCAATATCTTTATACTGGAACACTGCGCCGCAGCTGTCATCAGATAATAAAAGTGCTTTGAAAAAGAAGTCACAGAAGAAAAACTGTAAAAATGCTGGTGTTTACACATCACATTTCTTAGATGAAATGGACCAAGAAGTGTGTGATTTAGAACTAATTGTGGGAATTAGCGATGAATTAAAAATATTATCAGCCAGAAAATGGCAATATTTGCATGAAAGGACAAATTTAGAAGTTGAAGTGACATCTCTAACACAAGACAACAAATAATTGCAAGGGGAAGTAAGGAAATTAACAGGTGTGGAAAGTGTTCAATTAGTAGGCTTGTATAGAAAGATTAACAAGATTTGTAAATTGAAAGACTACCAATGATAAGTGGATGAGGAAATATAGGCTAGAAAGAGAATAGTAAGACTGAATTTATTTTTCTTTGAAACACTCTTCCACATATGAAATATCAATCCTCCTATAATATCCAGCAAATATTTAGCAAAAAATAATTCATGAAAAAGAATGTATGGTAAAAGTAAGACTTCATTTCCTGGCAAAGTTGACTCATCAAGCTGTATAGAGAACTACTATGTTTTTAAATACATAAGGAATCTTCGACATTTTGAGTCATTTCATCAATGTTTTTTTGCACTGTATCATTGCTCAAGGAAAGTTTTTCTGGAAATATCAGACTCTGACTATATGTATTTGTTATTCAATTGTCAAATATCAAACTTAACCTATCAAGAATCAATTAATCTTTAACATAATAAATAGCTTTTAAAAATTACTAAATAGTTAAATTTTACTTTGCCTTTTTTCAATAATTTGTTTTCTTATTAACATATTTATTTATAACACCAACTAACACAGATGATTTGATAGATAATATAAATAAAGGTTGCTAAGTTTTTTACGATTTCAGTATCTCGTTTTTGTTCATATTGTAATAGAAAATACAACAAATATATTGACTGAAAAATTAAAATTGTGTTGTACTGATAAGAGTTCCAATTTTAATTTAGTAAGCACTAGAAGACAGAAACACACAGAAGATATAAAAGAAAATGTATAAAAGTATTTACATAGAAACTGGTTTTTTATTGTAACAGCAATGATACAATTTGCTTTGTATATGATTTGTAATCCATAAAGATCATAGGCGTTGAGTATGAATTAACAATTTTAAATATTTATTGTGCTCACACTATTGCCAACTGCTTGTCACACATTTCAGAAACAATCTAAATTAGTTTTCTTACATGGTCGTTTATTTTTAGTATCATATTGTAAACCATCTTCATTTCAATATTTTGCTACCAATGCCAGACTTTGGACCCTAGACTAATTAACAATAATAAAAATAACCACCATGTAGATGAAATGTGTTAGGTGAGTGACAGGAAACAGCATGTCAGATAAGATCAGAAATGAAGAGCTCAGAAAAAAATCTAGGAATAATTCCCACCATAGAATACATAAAGAAACAAGAGATAAAATGCTTTAGCCACATAAGACAGAAATACCAAAACACAGCACAATGAGCCTTCAATACACGTTGCAAAAACATGAGACTCAAGGGTCGACCACGAAAAAGATGGATTGACGGAATATTAGAAACACTAGGAAACATAATAGCAGCAAAGGCAAACAGAAGAGCAATAGACAGCATATGTATATATCCCTTTAACACTGAAAGGCAATAGAGGAAGGAAAGAACAAATCTGAAACCATGTCCCAAAAAAAATTTTTTTGGTGGCTATTTACCAGAATATCTGAAGGCGGGATTCATCAATCTATTACAAACAAACATCAAACAAATTGATGAAATATTAGAAACACAAGGAAACATAATGGCAGCAAAGGCTGATAGAAGAGCCAAAAGACCACACATTTTATCTATCTCCCCCTTGATGCTGAAAGCAAATGAGAAAGGAAAGACGTATTGTAAACAAGTCATTACTCATGACAATCCATGTTTGTTAATCATCCAATAATCCTCAGATTTGAGAATAATGTTTTAACATTTATTTTGTTCACATTTTCATGCATTCATCACATCATTCACTTGCTCTAGAATAATTGCTGGGTATTGCCTGGCATGGTGTAGTTAATACATTTTTCAGTGCAGTAAAAAAAAAAAATTAATTCCAGTCAATAATGATTTAAAGTATTTAAATCCATAGAAAAACACTGGTACAACATTAATATATGTACACACACATCATTAATTACCTTTCCTGCTGGTGTAGCATGTAATTTATGTTTGTCCACAGTTTCTACCTCTACAGCATATTTATATAAATGCAATACAGAAAATAGGTATTACCAACTGTCATACCTTGATACCTTGTAGCTTTGCTACAGTATTTAAGTACTTTAATTCCATTCTGGTTGCAATAAAATTTATTTTCTCCATTTGCTGTGAATAATTAAAATTTATGACAACTATCCCATGTCTGATAATCTATCTATTGTCCTTTAGAGCCCAAGACAGCACATAGGACAGAAATTCCAAGCTGTCTTTGTCACATGATCCTTGTTACTCACTCACCTGTCACCTTCAACAGACACGCACATTCCCACCTACACTTGGAGGTTATAGATATAACAAAGAGACATGGCTCAATGCGGCATTCTTCGCCTACGATGTCTTCTAAGGCTTCCACTGACGAGAGGAGACATGTGCTGCTGCTATAGGTCTGGAGGATGCATACCACAGAGTATGATTTGAGTACCTCATGCCCATGCTCCTCAAAACTGGCGGTACACCCCTTCCTCATTAGATGGATCTCTGCAGCACTGTTTCAGAGGAAGGTGATACTCAGATGTGGAAGTGGGGACTGGTTGGTTTTGAGGCAACAGAGAGGTTGTGGGTTCAAATCCTGACTGCACCATTTGGGATTTTTATCTATGATTTCTCTCTGTGGCAACCACCCCTGGTCTCCGCAGCGAGGCCCGGCTTGAAACGTCAATTACTCATCGACAGAAAAAATATGAGTACCTCTGAAGGCAAAGTTATATGCCTGTGCGCTTAGGGACCCCTGTGCACACGACTGCCAGGGAAAAATGGATTAACACGCAAAATTCAGTTTCCAGTCTCTAGGAACTTTGTCAGAGGATCTTAATTCTAAAGACTGATCTTACACTGTTGATTTGGTCTCTGGGTCTCTACTACTTACTGACACACTTCATAGAATTATATCAGGTTCTCAGTTACAAAATAAATCGTTTTGTAACTCATAAGATGGCTTAGTGTCACACTTCGTAGAATTATATCATGTCCTCATTCTCAGAATAGATCATATCTTAATTCTAAAGACTGATCTTACACTGTTGATTTGGTCTCTGGGTCTCTACACATTATTTGAGTAATTCAGCATTCTGCTCATGTTCGGGACTTAATGCCCTTCTGGCATTGGCCAGGTCCTGCTCCCTAAGAATACGGTTCATCTTGTAATATTACGAATGAACTAACACTGTTGGTTTAGTCTCTACACATTATTGAGGACTTGAGCATTCTGCTCCTGTACAGGCTTGGCCAGGTCCTTCTCACTTAGATTACAGATGATCTTCCATTACTTCGAATAAACTAACACTGTTGGTTTAGTCTCTGAGTCACTGCTCATTGTTGGAGTAATTGAACATTCCGCTCATGTTCGGGCATGGGCTTAACGTCTTTCTGGCATTAGCCAGGTCCTCCTTACTTAGTCCACTGGTGATCTTGTCTGTCTTAGTCTGTGCACCAATTAAATTCTCCTTACCTCAACCAATCAGATTTTGCCCTGTTACTTTACTCTTTCGTAATATATAGAACAACAACAATTTAAATGGTTTGGCCACCTGGTCAGAATGAATCCTTACCAATCACCATCAAGGGCGTTCTTCTCGAGAATGCATGGAAAAAGACCAAGAGGAAGACCCAGAAGAAGATGGATAGATGCAGTGACAGAGACATGTAACAAAAAGGAAAATCACTAATTCAGACAATTCGAGCAGCACAAGAACAACAAATGATATAAACCACAACACCTTTTAGGTATCAGTGAAAGAATAAAGAAGAAGACCTTAGTCTTAATTTGTCAAAACTTCCATTCTCCCTTAATTCTGTCAACCCCTCGAAGCTTCCAGAATATTCTATATTACTCACGACATTGACCCCTTTTTGTTTGTTAATATAATTTTAACTAAATCTGTCAAGTGTCCCTCATTTAACTACCCCTTCAAGTTCATTCTCGTCCTTGATCCGTCTCTATGCTTTGTTCTCTATCCACGCTTGTCTGCTCTCCCTGACCTAACTCTCTCTTAATATCCCTCCTCCGTGCATGACACTTAACTTGTGATCTGTCTGGAGACCCCCTACTCATTTTGTTCTCTCATTCCTTTAAAGCACATAACTATCTTTTCATTCCCTACTACACTGTTACAATACAAAGTATTTTCCTGAGGCATTTTTCAAATGCATCCAATTTATTTTATTTATTTGTTTTCCAGCCCTCACGTGTGTAAGTAAGGGTGGATAATACATTTATTTAAAAATCCTGAACTCTGTTTTTGTGGTTAGTAATTTTAATACATTTTCCATATTTTATCAAGGTTTCTTAAAGTCATTGCTGTCTTTGCTATTCTAATTTCTTTCTTTGTGTCTTCTTCTTGATCTATGCAGCTTTCAAGATAAACAAAGTGATCTACTTCTTCCACTGCTTTTCCTTCTAGGTATATTTTTTCTTCTGAGCGAATTTGATGTTTTATTACTTTTGTCTTTTCTTTGTTGATCTCAAGTCCTAAGTTTCTAGCTATTGATGGCAGGGAATTTGTTTTTTCTTGTTCACATTGCCATTGATAAGAACTATATATATATATAGGGTGTTTATAAAGTCTCACTACACTTGGTATCTAGGTCAATTTGAAAAAAATGTTTATGACGTCATCACAATATGTGCTCAATGGTAAGTTCACTTGTTGCGACAGTTTTCTTAATGACTTGTCTGGACTTTTAAGGATTCTGTCTTGGATATCTGAACATATTTCATCATTCACAGCAGGCCTACCAGATCGTGGAGCATCTTCCACATTTCCAGTAGCAATAAACTTATTCAACAAATTTCATTGACAGTGGGAGCACATATTGTGATGACGTCATAAACATTTTTTTTTCAAATTGACCTAGATACCAAGTGTAGTGAGACTTTATAAACACCCTGTGTATCTATATATATATATATATATATATATATATATCTTCTATTGACCTTTCGAGCCGTAACCGGCCCATAGGGCGTAGACCAAGATACACCTTCTCCTATATGAATTTTTTTGTTCTAGCAATTTGTCTTTTAAAGATATTTTATCAAATCTCGCCATCTGTCTCTGTTCTGTGCAAGCAGTTCTATCTCATTGAGGGAGCCGATTCCTGCTGCTCTTGCCTCTCTCATCAATGTTCTTCTCAGTGTCTCCCTGGGTCTTCCTCTTTTTCTTTTACCTGTTGTTTCCCATATGTGAGGGCTTGCTTTGCTAGTCGGTTATTATCTCTTCTCATCACATGTCCAACGTATGACCATCGTCTTTTCTTTATTACTGAAGATATTAGTGGTTGATTGGCGATTATCTGACACCAGGCAAAAAGGGGATGTAGATGAGACGCAGTCAATTACTAGTGCAGTCAATTACTAGTGAGACCATGAAGTTGTTAGGAAATTCGGCATATGGTAAAACTTTCACTGATAAAGCGAAACACCAGAACGTTGCATACTGCGAGGGTGATGCCGCCTCTAAACTTGTTAATGATCCACTTTTTTTTTTTCGCTCGCCAGCTTTTACCACTGACAAAGTCGCTAGAGACTAGGAACTGAATTTTGCAGCGTTAATTCATTTTTCCCTGACAGCCGTGTGCACAGGAGTCCCTCGCTGCACAGGCAGATAACTCCGACTTTGGAGGTACTCATATTTTTTCCACCGATGAGTAATTGACGTTTCAAGCCGGGCCTCGCTGCTGAGACCAGGGGTGGTTGTCGCAGAGAGAAATCATAAATAAAAATCCAACTGGTGTAGCCGGGATTTGAACCCACAACCTCCCTGTCTCGAGGCAGGCGTCTTGCCTCGAGACCAACCAGTCCCTGATCCACTATTTAAACATATGATAGATTTCTATCTATTGACCTTTCGAGCCGTAACCGGCCCATAGGGCGTAGACCAAGATACACCTTCTCCTATATGAATTTTTGTTCTAGCAGTCTTCTTTTAAAGATATTTTATCAAATCTCGCCATCTGTCTCTGTTCTGTGCAAGCAGTTCTATCTCATTGAGGGAGCCGATTCCTGCTGCTCTTGCCTCTCTCATCAATGTTCTTCTCAGTGTCTCCCTGGGTCTTCCTCTTTTTCTTTTACCTGTTGTTTCCCATATGAGGGCTTGCTTTGCTATTCGATTATTATCTCTTCTCATCACATGTCCAACGTATGACCATCGTCTTTTCTTTATTACTGAAGATATTAGTGGTTGATTGGCGATTTCTCTAATTTCCTCGTTTGTTTTGAATTCGTTCCATTCTATACCAAGTATTTTCCTTAGACATTTATTTTCGAATGCGTTCAACTTTGTTTCTATATCTCTTGTTGTTTTCCAGCTTTCACACGCATACGTAAGGGTTGATAGTACATTTGATTTGAATAGCCTAAGTTTTGTGTTTGTGCTAATGAGTTTTGATTTCCACAACTTTTCAAGGCTTCTGAAAGACATTGCTGCTTTAGCCAGTCTGATTCTAATTTCTTTGCTCGTATCCCCTTCTCGATCAATGTGACTTCCAAGATAGATGAAGTGATCGATCTCTTCTACTGGTTTGTTTTCCATGTATATTTTGTCACTTGTTGGAATTAAACTTTTCATGACTTTAGTCTTTTCATGATTGACCTCAAGCCCAATTTTGCTGGCTATTGATGATAGTTCATTTGTGTTTTCCTGCATCGTTTTTATCTGATTGCTGATGAGAACTATGTCATCAGCAAAGTCCAGGTCCTCCAAATGGTCTCCTTGTATCCATTCGATGCCTTTATTACCAGTGCAGCATTTCTTCATTATGAAGTCCATAACAATTCCAAATAACAAGGGCGATAAAATACATCCTTGTTTAACCCCAGTTTCTATTGGGAAACATTCGCTCAGTCCTTCCTCTGTTCGAACTGCACATGTGTAACCATCATACATGTCTTTGATAATATTTATGATTTTTGATGGTAAGCCATATTGCTTCAGAATTTTCCACAAAGAATCTCTATGAATACTATCAAATGCTTTTTTGAAGTCGATGAAGTTAAGTACAAAAGGTTTTTGCTTTTCAATGTGTTCCTCCAATATAAGTCGTAGAGTGAAAATGTGGTCAAGACAGCTTCTCCCTTTTCTAAACCCAGCCTGTTCTTCACGCATTACTGTATCTATTGAATCCTTTATTCTATTTAGGATGATTTTACAGAATAATTTTGAGGCAACTGACAAAAGTGTCACGCCTCTCCAATTGTTACAATCTCTAAGATTGCCCTTTTTTGGGATCTTAACAATGATTCCTTTTTTCCATTTATGAGGCGTCTTCTCTGTTTTCCAAATGATGTTGAACATTTTTTGGAGATGTATTAAATTATGGCTATCAATTGCCTTGAGGATCTCAGCTGTTAACTTATCCTCTCCAGCAGCCTTGTTATTGGTCATTAGCTTTAAGGTGGTTTCTATTTCACTCAAGGTGAAGTCATCTAAATTTACATCTAATTCTGCTGCTGGTGTTTCAGCTTCAAAATCTATTAAACTGTGAGGTAGTGGACGGTTAAGAATTTCTTTGAAGTGTTCCGCCCAACGGGCTTTTATGTCTGCGCTTGTTGTTAGCATTAATCCAGATTTGTCTAGAATTGGTGTTCCACTGGATGTATAGGTGTTTGTCAGCATCTTTTGTACAGTATAAAGAGTTCTGCTGTCTCCTGTAATTGCAGCTGTCTCTGCTTTCTCTGCCAAGTTGTCTATATAAGCTCTTGTATCTCTTCTTGCCGAACTTTTCACTTTGTTGTCTAATTCTTTGTATGTTGCTTTTGCCAGAACCTTTCCAAGATCTGTCTTTACATTAGTCATGGCTCTCTTCGCTTCTCTTCTTTCTTTGATGTATTTCCATGTGGTGTCTGAGATCCAAGCTCGTTTTTCCATTTTCTTCAGTCCAGCACTTGCTTCTGCTGCTGTCATTAGTATTTTGCTCTGTGAGTCCCACATTTCATTGATATCTAAGTCTATTTCACCAAGTGCTGAATAACAATTACTTAGCTCTATGTTAAACTTTTCCTTTATTGCTTCATCTTTCAGTTTATGACTATCAATTTTATGTGTAATTGACCTCTTCTGTTGGTTTCTAAATTTTAATCTTATTTTCCCAATGCACAGGTTGTGGTCACTATTAACATCAGCACCTCTGTATGCTCTTACATCTATTAATGATGATCTGAATTGTTGTTTAATACATAGGTGGTCAATTTGATTTGATGTTCTATCATCAGGAGATATCCATGTTGTTTTGTGGATATTTTTATGTGGAAATAATGTCCCACCTATAACTAAATTTTCTATTAAACATAATTCTATTAATCTTTCTCCATTCTGACTTGTTGTATTACAGCCTTCTCTCCCCATCACATGTTCCACTCCTGCGTTATCTTGTCCTACTTTGGCGTTGAAGTCTCCCATTACAATTAAAAGATCGTGTTTTGGTATTTTGTTTATAAGTTGTTGCAGTTGGTTATAAAAATCATCCTTAACTTCATCATCAGCTTCATGATAGATTTAGGAGTAGGAAATATATTCGAGGTGAAAATGTTAAAAAAAAAACGAGGTGGGACCTCCCATTACAAATTGGCTACTTTGTGTATCAATATGCCAAGCTACGTATGTTAGAATTTTATTACGATTTTTTAGACAGATCATACTTTCAACTGGGTGTCCGGTTAGCACAATCGATAGGCGGTTGGCTTACCACGGCAACAGCCGGGGTTCGTTCCCTGGCGAGGACACCTGGGTTTTACTAATTCCCTAAAAATTAGTGGGAGCCGCGATAGCTCAGTGGTTAGTGAACTGGACTACTACGGACAAGGGGTAGGGTTCGATCCCAACCGACGGCTCCGGGTTCACCCAGCCTTAAATGGGTACCGGATTTTTTCTGGGAAAGTAAAGCAGCATGGGCATAATACCGACCACATTACCCCAAAAAATCATGTGCTGAAGGTCTGTAAAATATAGGGTCACTAACACCATATTTCCCTATACGCCACTTGGCGTGACGGGGGGTACTTTACTTTACTTATACTTTCAACTGTGTGAAATGGACACTGACAGTTTGTATTTGGCGTTAAGTAAACCTAGTTTAGCTGACGCCATTAGACCAGAGATGTTAGACAAGTTTTATAATGAGTATGATCACTGGTTCCCCTCAGAGGTTTGTAGCATTCATCGGGAGGAATTTGTTAGGAGTAAAGGTAGAGTTAAGATCAATTGCCAAGACTGAAAAAACAAAATTGTACCATAAACGTACCCCAGGTCTATACAAATTAGAGTAAGAAGGGGATGGAATGGTGTCGTTATGTAGCAAAACTTAACCACTGTTTCAGGAAATACGACTAGTATTAAAGGGCTTAGCAAACATCACAATAAATTAGATAAAGATATATTTATGAAGGTTCTCAATACACAACAGGCATAGAGTGGGAAAAATATGGGGTTTAAATGTTATAAATCGAGCGTCTATACTTATACACAGCACAGAAATTCTCTCTCCTATTTCTACATCAAGCGCAGTGTGCAGGAGAACAACGTGACCTCTTCCCTGCTAGCTATCTAGTGTATTTATATGTATATACATTGATAGTGATACTTCTGTGATAGTTTTATGTACAATGATAATTATAATAGACATATGTTTTGTTTGTCTCGTCATGTTAATAATGTATTAAAAAAAATATATCAAAAGAAGTATGCTGCTTTTTTTTTTCTATTGTAAATAAATGTCATATGGTACTGTCTCATAAGAATAATATGGATACTATCATTGTCCATGGTTGTAAACTTGTGTGTATAAAACAGAAAAAACACAAGACCACTGCCATCTAATTCTCCACTTTTATCATATCACTATGAGTACCAATGTCTATGACTTTCACAGCTACACATAAAAGACAAATAACACGAGGCATGTTTTGTAATTTATATATATATATATTATTACGACAACACAACACCGATACTGCATATGCAGTTCATCTAGACATGATATAAAAACACAACATCTAGTGTACAATAGTCTAAACGTTCAGTCTTAACATTTTTCTTCTAAGATGACCGGAGCAAGTGCTGGTATTGGCTGAATGTTTTTAATGTTGTCAGTATCGTAGAAAGGAGCCATGTAAGAACCATTATTTATCGAATAAGGCTCATTGCTTGTTGGTGTAGATACTGTGATCTGATATGGTCGACGGATCGTTTAAGAGAAGAGGCTTGGTGTTGATGCATTAGTTTCGAGATGATCATACTTGGCCAATAACTCGTCCTGCATAGACATGAGCTGTTGAAATTCTGAACCATTCAACGTGATCCCAAACTTGGTGGGATATTTTAAATCCAATGTCCCGATAAATTTTTGAACATGAATCATAGTCGACCCTCTGTATGAAGACACAGATGCTACTTTCAGCCCCACAGCCAATGGTTTGACCATTTCATGATCTGCAGTAACGTAGACCCAGCTAGTGGATACATCAACAACTGGCTGGTGAAGCCATGGTGTTTGTCAGCATCTTCTGTATCTCAGCACTGAATGATGTGTGATTGGAGCTTTTTCACCCGTGACTTTTATAACATAGGTGAGATTATAGATCCGGTTTAGTCCGGTTTTTAAAAAATAAAACACATGTCCAGACTTGTCTGCGATATTTTTAGCCATTGACGTAATTTGCATGAGTCACAGAAATTCAAATTCTGCGCCTAAACGTGATTCATTTAGCCATGGTCGTACTAGTCACTACACGATTTGATCGTTTATGTGTTGTCTAGTGGATGAGGTAAACGGCATTAAGATCCTTTGCATTGATCCTCCTTGAGTCTTAAGAAAATACACAGAGTACAGTCCACCACATGTTACTGAGCAAGTCTTGTAACTGGCACGAGTTGTAGATGAGAGGCCTCTTCGAATTCCTCTTGATAAAATTGATGATCTCAGTATGCCTGGGAAAAACCCCGAAACTGTTGAAATATGCAAACTGACCAACACCGTTGTAGTAGAGCGTGACCCAGTGCGAGCCTGGTAGATAGCTGGGATCTGTATTGACCACGAAGGCTGCGGTTTTAGTAGGATCGATATACCGAGGTAACCGATCGCAAGCCACTACACTAACAATGGAACAAAGCCTCACAAAAATGCCTGACATAAGTATATTGAGAATATCCCTCGTGTTCATTGTCGACGTGTTTACGCTGTATAATCTGTAAGAACCTGTCTTGTTTTAGAGATCTCCAACACTGAATCCCAGTTCTGCACAAACTAGGACCTGTATAAGATTAGGCATAACCGTTGCAAATTTAAGCTCAATGGCGATGGGCCCTGATTTTGCCAGTTCAAATTGCTGACCATCCAAAAGGCTTGGACTGAGATCATATATGAACAGAGTGTAGGCGTTCTTGAAGTTGTTATAATCTATTCCGTTATCAGAGTCTGTTCCCAGAAGACCCAACGCCAGCATGGACTTGAAATAGGCGCGAGCTTACTGACCGTGGTCAAATTCAGTAGATAAAGGTTTACCCTAAATATTGTGACTGTCAAATAGGTAAGACCAGAGTTTTAAAATTAAAGGGGTTGGTGTCGCAACTTCCGTTAAATGCAGCTAAGTCCAATAAGCCGAGGACTAGTCGGGTTGGTGTTTGGGTTATAAAAAGGTTGTCTTGAGAATGAGATAACATACCTTTAGGAATGGCAAATGTTTTTCATGTCAACCCTGTTTAGCATGTGACACTCCTGAGCAAAAATATCAGAGTGAAGTCGACCTATCATATCCAGCTACCTCGGGCCAGATTTTGCAGTGCTTTTAGACCCATATTTGAGTCTCCTTGGGTGTCATCCGTGTGTTTGGGAGTATCGCTATAGAAGAGTGCACTCGTGAGATAACCTTTCTCAGACTCCTTGCTATGGTTGAGAATGGCTTCTAGGTATGCGCGAAAAGGGTAGGTGTTTTCAGAAGCTGAAATCAAAGTATCGTTGAGAGATATGTCGACTTGCGAGATTAGACTGTGCAGGTTCACTGGGCCATGTCGGCATCAGCCGGTAAATTGTCACCATTGGATAATGTAATTTTTGCTCTTATGCTGATACGTGTTGAAAAAATCTATGTATTTATCCGAATTTCCGCTAATGGAAAATTCTATAGATGCACCAGATGCCAGAGAGGCTAATGGCGCAAATTCAATAAATTGACAAGAATCTACAGATGTCTGAGTTGGTGGAGCGCTAAACAAATATAGTCCAGAATGGAAACATTTGCAAGAATTGGGGTACTTCTTCTACCTTTCAGCTCCCTGTGGAGCATAGGTCTTCAACAAACACTTTCCAAGTCGTTCTGTTTCTTGCCATTCTTTTAAGATCATTCTATGTCTTCCCCATCATCTTCATCTCTGCTTCTGTCTGTTTTCTCCAAGAATTTCTTGGTTTTCCTCTTTGTCTTTTCCCCTGGGGATTACAAGTAAGGTCTATCCACTGTTATTTGATTGGTACATATCCATAATTCTATGTTAGTGATTTTGTCCTGCCATTTCCATCCTTTTATTCTGCGTAAGCATCCATTAATGAAAATCTGTATCTTCATGATTGTCAGTTTTGTTGTTCTCCATGCAACCATAGGATTGACTTATCATTGGAATTGAAAATGTTTATTTTTGTATTTAATCTAATTTCTTTGGACTTCCATATGTTTCCCAGTGCAACAAAAGCTCCTCTTGCTTTTGATATCCTTATTTTTGTATCATTTTCTGTTCCTCCCTCTTTGTCTATATTACTGCCCAGATATATGTAACATTGCATGACTAGTAGAGGTATTTCTCCTAATTTTATTTGGTTATTGCCAACTGCATTAATTCTCATAATGTTGGTCTTATCTCTATTAATTTTCAGTCCTAGCTGTTGTGATCTCTCATCAAGTATGCTCATTTTATCCTGCATCTGTTGATGGCTGTGTGATAGAAGAGCTATGTCATCAGCAAAGTCTAAATCATTAAGTTGCTTGGTCAGTGACCACTGGATTCCATTTCTGTTGTTTTGAGTTATTCTCATAATCCTATCTATGGCCAGTAGAAAGAGAAATGGCGACAGAAGGCATTCCTGTTCTTATTTCTTATCTTCTGTAATCTGCCTTCATGCACTACACTACATTTGTCTGTATTTGGCAGATGCTGCTTTGTAGGCAATGTTGCTCTCTGTGCTGTGTGATGTTTCTGACAGTTCTCTGGCAGAGTCCAGTTCCTATTCTAGTCTTTGTATTTCCTTGCTCCAGTATGGCTTGTAGTTTCTTCTTGCTCCTCTAGGAATGGATTCTTTAGCAGCTCTCAGGATTCCATTTGTTAACCGCTGTATCATATTATTGACCTTCTTTTCGTGGGTGTTGATAGGCGCAGTATATGCATCAGTGAGTGATGAGTGATACTCATACATTATTTTTATCAGGTTAAAATAAACTTTATGTGGATTCCATATGACTCAGCAACTTCCAAAGCATTGCTCTGTCTAAACTATCAAATGCCTTTTCGTAATCTATGAACCTAATATAAAGTGGGGACTGTAGTTCTAAACTTTGTTCAACTATTATACGTAGAGTAGTTATTTGATCAGCACATGATCTGTTCTTCCTAAAACCTGCTTGTTCATCTCTTAAATGTTTCTCTATGGCCTCTTTTAGTCTCTCCAGAATGATTCTGATTAATATTTTTCCTGGCACTGATAGTAGTATAATTCCCCTATAATTTGTGCACTCCTGTAAATTTCCTTTCTTTGGTAGTTTGATCATATAACCTTCTTTCCAGTCCTTAGGTATTTCTTCCCTCTCCCAAATTTTTTCTAATAGATTATGTAACATCTTGGTAGAAATAGATCTTTGATGGCTTCCAAAGGAATTTCATCTGGTCCTGTGGCTTTACCATTTTTTAATAGCTTGATGGCTTTCATTATTTAAAACTCCTTTGCTTGGTTTTCCACAGTTAACTTGTAACTCATCTTCCGCTGGTAGTATATCTGGAGGATTATTTGAGCTGGGTCTGTTCAAAAGTTCTTCAAAGTGCTCTTTCTATCTCTCCATTTGTTCCTTTATATTACTAAGCAGATTTCCTTTCTTGTCTTTAATAAAGGCATTGATCTGTTTGTATTTTCCTCTTAATTTCTTTGTGCTGTTGTACAGTTCTTTCATATTCCTTTTATTTGCTGCTTCCTCTGCCTCTTTAGCTGGTTCATCTATATATTTCCTCCCTTTTAATGCATCTTCTCACTTTTTTGTTCACCTCTGTGTAAGCTTCCTGTGTCTTGGCTTTATTACTTCTCGTTTTGCTTTTATTTATGTCTGCTTTCTTGTTCTTTCTTTCTTTAATTGTATCCAGGGTCTCTGCTGTCATCCATGCCTTATTCTGGCGTTCTCTTTCCCCCCAGCGTTTCTTCGCATGTCTCTTTCCATATGCCCTTTACCTGTTTCCAATGATCTTCTATATTTATTGTATTTTCTAGTTTTTTGAGAACTTGGTATTTGTTTGATATTGTGACTGCGAATTTATCTTTAATTCCTTGTTCTTTAAGAAAACCTACATTGAAATACTTTCTACCCTTATTCGTTGCAGTATATCTTTTAGTTTAAGTTTGGCTATCAGAAGATGATGATCTGAAGCTACATCTGACCCTCTATATACTTTTACATCCTGTAAGGATGACTTAAACTTATTATTAATACATATGTGATCAATTCAATTTTCCGTTCTATGATCTGGCACCCATGTAGCTTTATGTATTCTTTTATGTTGGAATATTGTTCCTCCTAGGCTCACTTGATTAAAGGCACATAAATTCACAAATTGGCTCTCCATTCTCATTTATATCACCATGTTTTCACATAATCTCTTCGAAGCCTCTGTTGTCTTATCCTACTTTAGCATTTATATCTCCCATCAAGATTATAATATCCTTGGCTTGTCTTTCATCCATCTGACATTGTAACTGTTTATAGAATTAATCTTTAACTAAATCATCCTTGTCATTGGTTGGTGCATAGCAATGGATAATGTGTAATCTTATTTTGTTTTTTGTTGTTTTAAATGTAGCTCTCATTAGTCTTGGCCCTACTGCTTCCCATTCTATTATAGTCCGTTCAGAAATTCATAACCACACTTGAATTAGCTTTACGTGATAACCGTTTGTTATTTTGCTTTCAACTTTTGCATGTAATCTTATAATATTGATGTCGTTATAGAAATATTTTTTGCTCTGAGAAATTTGATCTAGTTTAAAAGTTTTCTTCTTTAGGCTATATTAAATTCACCCTGTTCGAATTTGACACCATTTTAGGATATATACATTAATTTGGTGCGGTCGTTCACGTAAAATAGTTTGGCTATTGCAGAAACACTAAGTTCAGGAAAATCCCGTGCACAAAACTGAATTGTTATTGAACGACATGACGCACCACGGCCTGGGCATTAATTACCGAAGGGAAGGCGTATCTTTATTAATTTTGTGAAGACTCAGTAGACAATTTGTTGACTTTAAATACCAACATTTATATCTAAATTACAATGAGTTTGAAATGCAAATTTATAACTATGCAAAAGGTTACTGTTTTACTATATCAACACTTCCTTAGGGAATTCAAGATGTGACAAAGTGCCTACTGCATCAAATACAAAAGAGCAAATTAGGACATGGCTTGCGAATGAAAATGTCAAATTTGACGACACATATTTAAAACCCGAATTGTTACAACTTGTGAAGAATACGAATAAGAAAAAGGTGTACCATGTTGACAAAATCATTGAGAAATACGGCCACACTAATTGTAACCAATTGAATTCATGTTTGCAAATACACATAACGAACAACACCCACAATTAAGCACTATGTAGATACGCTTCTATAGTCCGTTCAGATTCGTTTGCCTAGACATTAATTTATTTTTTTCAAAAACTTATTGTTCATTTGCATTGATCTTTTGAAGTTAGGTTTAGAATACTAATGTCGCTATAAAAATATTTTTTTATCAAAGAAATGTGATCCAGTTTCAAAGATGCCTTATTTAACCTATATTTAAAAAAAGTTAATCGATATTATAAACACCGGCGGGATTATGTAGATGCTTACATCTCACAGCTGATTCTTTAACATATAAGCATGACCTTCACGGCTGAATGCGCACCGTCCTAAAATAGTTATGTTTCCACTATAAATTTTTATAAAGAAATGTTACATATGAAATTTCCCGTTTAGCACAAAATGACATTTTAGCCGAAACCGGAAATTATGTGACGTCAAAATCACGGCCGTAGACTCGAGTTCGAGTCATAATTCAGAGGCAAATCTCAATATTTACAGAAAGGAGGCGGCACTATCCATATTATCTTCTGCAAGTCTATGTGAGAATGAATATAAAGGCAAAATATTTTACTGAGCATAACATTGCTATAAAGATTTATCAATACTTCTGCAGAGAGCGTAAAAAGGGACATCTTTATTGTTCTTTATCAAACCCTGAGAAGAGAACAATGCATATTTTAGGTTTGTGTAAACGTTCATTTGATCGAATAGTTAAAGGAAGCGGATATTTATTGCCAACAAATGCAAGAAAGCAAGGAAGGAAAGAAACGTTAGACAGTTTTGATAAGGACCTAGTAAAAAGAGAAATCTGTCGAATGTTTGATATAAACGAAGAAGTGACACTTAGAAAGTTGAAGCTTTGGCTGAAAACTAACAACGACATTGAAATATCAAAAACTTCATTATGGAAAATATTAAGAAGTGCAGGCTTCACCTTTAGAAAGTATGCTGGTGGAAAAAACATTATTTGTGAGAAGCCACATCTAGTAGCTCTTAGAAGCAAGTATTTACGTGAAGTGAAGGAAATGCGCGAAAATGATTATGATATTGTTTATTTAGATGAAACTTGGATCAACGCTCATCATACAAATGAAAAGGAATGGCAGTTAGCAGATGGAAGTATTAAAAGATCAGTACCAAGCAGTAAAGGGCAACGTTTGATAGTTGCACATGCAGGTAGCAGACATAATGGGTTGTTGCAGAATGCTCATCTCGTTTTCATTTCAAAATCCATAGACAATAGAGACTACCACTCCGAAATGAATGGGCACATATTTAAAGACTGGATCGAGAAAAGTATCCTTCCAATATTAGATCGACCTTCTTGTCTGATAATGGACAATGCTTCATACCATAACGTAGTTAACGTAGAAGATAGAATCCCAACATCATCAAGTACAAAAGATGCAATCAAAACGTGGCTCATAAAAGAACACATACAAGTTAACGACAGCTACTTGAAACCCGAATTGCTTAGCCTTGTAAAACAGACACAATGTACAAAGATATTTAAAATAGACAAGTTAATTCAAGAACATGGCCATAGATGTTTGAGACTACCTCCATATCATGCACACTTAAATCCTATAGAACTAGTTTGGGCAAAAGTTAAAGGACACGTAGCATATACAAATAAAACTTTCAAATTATGCGATGTTGAGACACTTACAAATCAGGCTCTATCAAATATAAATAAAGACTACTGGGTAAAATGTGAGGATCATGTGTTACGACAAGAAGAGGAATATTGGAAAAAGGATGGTTTGTTGTTTGTTCAGCCGAAAGCAGTAATCGACCTATTTGACTCGTCTGATTCTGAATGATCATTACTCTGATTAAGTCTACAGATAAATAGTTTGATTTGCAAAATTTCCTAGTTGATTTGTTAAACAGTTTATTGTTGAAGACCACCCAAGCAGTCAAAAATATGTTATAAGCAAACCAACAACCATTACTTTGAATGGAAGCCTGCTTGAGTCAGTACAGAAGTTCAGCTATCTTGGATCCACTATTACAGCCACACTTTCCTTAGATGAGGAACTAAATGTACGTATTTGAGAAAGGCAGCGACAACATTTGGGAAACTCACACCAAGAGCATGGAACTATATCAAATTGACTCTACGAACAAAAGTTCTATATATAATTTAAAATTTGTATACTTGCCACCCAGTAAAATTTTATGGACACGCCTATGGGTCATCGTTGCACTAGATTACTGTAAAACATTTTGATTAGGGTCAAAATAATAGTTACATGGGCAAAGATCAAAGGAATTCGCCGCTTTAAGAAAACCGTTATAGCTAGACATCGAGTAACACATATGTTCTCGTGACATGGACATTTTAACACCGTATGCCAAAAATCATGTGAAATCATCAAGAACTTTTTGAATTATAAATCATAACATCTCGGCAAACGATTCTGAACGGACTATAGTGTCTTCTGTGCATTCTTTGATAACATTATAGCTACCTCAGCTTTATAGCTATAGAAACATCATGTTACATATTGCTGAACCGAATATGTCTGAATACTTAGTCCTCATAGAATTCTTGCGCGCAGAATGAGAGTGAGTGTGTTGTTTCATTGTTTTTATTTTTTTTGCCCTAACTGGCATCCCTGGTGGCGCTACCCATCTTTTCCTTCTTCTACCGCTTCCGGTTTGTTGGCCTGTATCACCACAGGCCAGATGGTCGATGGCTCCATGAATTAAACGCTGACCAGATCCCTTGGCTGTTTGTTTAAATGCCTCTCCAATGTTTCTTCCCGCCAATGCGTCTTGTGCGACTTGTAGTCTCATACCAACACCTTCCCTGAGTAAGGTTTTTAGCCATGGTAAAATTGCTCTTCCGATGCCTCTAAAAAACTACCAATACCGCGTCCTTGCTGAGTCCTACCTCCGACAAATACCGGGAGGCCATGTACAGCTTGATTATAGCAACACTCTTCGTATAACTTAGCATTTCGTTGAAGCAGCGTGTCTCACCATTATTCCTGCTTGAAGTGCTTCCACGTTCTGAAATGTAACATCAGTACCGACGTTCTGGCTGTAAATGGGATCGCATCTCCCCTGTTGTTAGTTAAAAGAATTTCTAACCTGTCGAAAGAGTACCTGCTCAGTACAGTTTGTCATAGATGTGAAATATGGAAGTGGTGGTTTTGTCCAGATTAGGAACTGTCCTCAGTAAGGGTACCGAGACATCCCTGACTACTCTGTGTGATACAAGATCACAATAGACGTACACGTTTCTAGTTTGAGCTTCCAAATTTCTTTCTTTCTTGTAGTGCAGTGCCACGTTAGCGTCTGTCACGTTGGGAAGTTTAAGATACTTTTCAATGCTTTGCTTATGGTAACCGAGGCTCCTTCTTCAATAACTTTAAAGTTGGCCTTATTTTAATTTCTTCTATTTAAAAAATCTCATATTGACTCCGGTTTTTTTTCCAGTATCAGCTTATTTAAAGCATTGATAAAGTTATCCGTTGTCTTGTATAATCCCGGCGCCAATTCCATTATTATTGCTGTGTTATCCAGGGCATTGCTTTTGCCTCAGTTGCTAAAGGTTTCGTAATGGATCCAGATATCGCCGGGTAAGACGTTGAAATAAGTGCTTGGAAATTGTATCTTGACCAACCCAACTTTGTAGTTTGCATTCAGTTCGATAGAGGGAGTTTGACAAAGAAGTTCCCCTGACTATTTTCAGGATAAATTTGCATTGAAGCGTTGCTGGGTGCTGTGATGTAAAAACTCATCTTCTCTAACGAAGTGTCTCAAGTTTGGGGTTAGGCTGCATGTATCCCAGACAACTACTCAGGAGCGCGATCCAAATTTTTACATCCTGACCCTCACCATTTCCACCCATCAGATTAGATAAAGCCACACCGATGATGGCATATATAACGATCATTTGGCAGAGAAAAATTATTTCCATTCGCTGGAATAGTTTACCGAAAACAAGCCAGAGTGAGGCTCTGCTGTCACGGCTGGTTACTTCATCATTCTTCTTTTCTTCATCTTCTACTACCGTGCGCAAAGAAGTTTGCACGTGTTTCTCCGCCTCCATTTCATCTGTCTCTGTATCTGGATACTTAGTCGCTCGAAATCCAACTGTTGAATGATGAGTTGTGACCATACCACTTGACGAAGTACTCTTTTTTTCCACCAACTCTCCTCTCTTCTTAGACGCTTTCTATTTGTTACACTTGTTTATCACCGATTTTCTGAAGCTCTTCTGTATAAAACAAACCTTTCAACTCTTCACCGTTATCATCTTTCACAATGTAGGTTACCGGGTTAGTGGTTTGGTTTACATGACTGATTGTAAACAGTTCTTCTGTCCACGATGGTGTATACCACTTTTTGAAATTAGTTCTGGATTGAATTATCCTAACTCGATCACCTTTTTTGTAATGTTTATTGATCGCCACCGAATGACTTTTGTCTCTCTCTGACAGAGACAGTTTATTATACAAAGTGTTTCAGACTTGTTCTTGATTGGCCAAGTTTACATGGGCCGGTGCCATTTTAATACCCCTATGATACGAATTATTGTAGTTTCTGAATAGGGTGGATAACACATCTACATATCTGTATTTGTTCGTTTTCGTAAACAATCTCTACATTTTCTCTTTTAACGTGTGGTTATACCGCTCCACGATTGCTGCCTTTATATCCTCGTTCTCCGTAGTGAAGAAATGAACTCCATTTTCTTTGAGAAACTTTAGGAAAGTTTTGTTGACGTATTCGGATCCTATGTCCGTCTGAAAATTTATCGGTTTGTGCTTGACAAATATTTTACTCACTACCTCCACTAGATTTTTTACAGTTTTTGACCGTATCGGAACTGACCACGCATACTTCGGAAAAACATCGATACACGTAACGAGATACAAGTACCCATCGTTGTATCTTCTTAATTGTCTCAGATTGATCAGATCAGCCTGGAGCTGATGATTCATACCCCCCAGATGATAGGTCATCTTTTAAATTTTCTAACAACGGTTTTGTGTATATAAGCATCCTGTCGACTCAACCATTCCTGAATCTTTGCAGAGCTTAGTTTTGTACTACGCTGCAACCCATCCACACCACCGTAGGCACCCAGTAATTTTGGATCATAGTAACGGGTTCTTAACATCTTATCTACTCCTTTTGTCATGTCTCCCAGTTTGATGTCGGAATCTTACTTTTCCTCAGCTAGTACGTGCCCGCCGATTCTTTGTCGACGACAACTATTGTTTTTGGCCTAGGCGCGGTGGGCGCTGACTGAGGACTTTTTTCATCGACTTCATCTTTAAGTACCACGGCTGGTGGTGGTGGTGTTGTAATCAAGTCAGAGGGTTGAGAGGATGGTGGGGGCCTGTTTAATGTCCACCACGCCTAGAGGTTTGTGTCTGTACTTATTGAGACATTTCAGATACCGTTGCAATGTCTGCTGATACAGTCTGGCTTTGTCGCATGGTAACATGTCCTCTCTTTCCAGGACTTGTTGCATTTGTGTATCCAGATCTCCTAGGCTGTCTTTTAGTGACTTGGGTGGTGTATACGGAGCTTGATGGTGATTTACAGACCCTAGCAGTTGAGGATCGATCAAAAGCATTTTCTTGGCCATCGTCCCACACACCCAGGATACCCAGAACTGGTTTAATCAAAGCGTAGATAAATCCACCCTTTTGCAATATCTGTTTTCTCTTTTTCGCAGTTGTCTTTTTTCGAGTGAGAATCCGCAGGTCGTGTTAATGGCACAGCAAATGTCTCATGTGAGCCGAACGTTATCTTTTAACATGTTGTGGCAGCATTCGCACAGAGTTATGAGATCAGGAGATGCGGTTTTCACTATGGCCTTTACCGCTGCTGGTTTATCTGAGCACAGTAAATGCAACATCTCGCCGTGTCTTTTCACCGACTCGCCCATGTTCCTTACTTCGGGACGTAGACTACCTGATGTTATTTAGGGAAAATATTGGCATGCAGTCTTAGGTGATCTGGCGTTTCCTGTCAGAGGTCCAGTAACAAATGCCCATGTGGAGCCGACGTCGCATCCTTAAAACTTTCCTGAATATGTGACACGCGACCCGGGTACATTTGTTTGGCCAGGTTAGTGATCTGAGATCCATCTCTAGGATTTTTAAAGAGTATTATGTAATGACTGTTGAGACTTATCGTCCGCTGTTCCTTGTTTTTCTCAAACAGATTTTGTATAATATACACGACGCTTATATTTCTATGATGATTTTCCTTTGTAAATAGTTTTGTGACCCTATCATCAGTTTCATCCATCAGATCGTCTATGACCATCAGCCGTCTCCTATCTCCTCGCCATTGCTCCATATCGAGAAGCCCTTCGTTAAACTAAACACCCTTCATAGTTTTGTACATCGGCTGCCACTCACCATAACAGTAAACAATTTCCTCGAGCGCAGGACTGATCATTTCTGACACATGTTCCAGAAATTTTCTAACAAACACACTTTTACCAGATCCCGTTGCACCTGCGACTAATGCGGTAAACGGATGTTTCCAGGTTGGATCCATACCTACGACTGTCGTGGTGTAGATTTATATTGCTATTTTATAACTTACAAACCCTATCTGAGAACACATTCACACTGGAGATGCAAGTCACACGCTCACTATTCCAGTACTCATTAACCAATATATATATATATATATATATTTATATATATATATATTTATATATATATATATTATATATATATATATATATATATATATATATATATAGTCTGGCTTGGCATAGTCTCTATATAACTCTTGTTCTTACCAAAGTAAAATTCTTCCTCTATTTCTCTGTAAGGTCAAACGGGTCAAGTGTACTTAATTGAAAATAGCCCGAAAATACAGGCTGCGATCAAACTTAACTCCGAGGTATGTCATAACCCTGTCCCTGGTCATCTCATCAGCTCCCATTCATACCACTGGTGTTTCTGTGTTAGCGATATGATTGTTAAGTAAGAACCATGCAACTGACGCTTAATTAGGATTAACCAAGGCACCTGATACTCCACACGCGAGGAGATGCGATCGAGTTTGTCTTGCATTGTGGAGGCCATTTCACTTCTGTCTCTTCCCTGTCGATATACCAGAATATCATCACCAAAAGTTGTAGTTCTTCCCCTTCCATCCAGCTATTGTTCCGTGATCGCTATTGTGTGCACGTTAATTAGAACTGGTGACAATGGTGAGCCTTGTGGCAGCCCTGGAAAAATTGATGTTGGCTCATATGACCAACTTACACATTTAAGTATCACCTTCCTTGAAACAGTACTGCAGCAATCCATCTAATAAGGAAGGGATGCACCACCATTTTGAGGAGCATATGCATGAGATATTCAAACGGTACTCGTTGTATGCATCCTCCAGACCTATAGCAGCAGCACATGTCTCCTCACATTTGTGGAAGCCTGCGAAGACTGCCGCATTGAGCCATGTCTCTTTGTTATATCTATAACCTCCAAGTGTGGGTGGGAATGCGTGTTTCTGTTCAAGGTGACAGGTGAGGACACTGGCAACTATTTTTTCCAATAGCATGCCCATGGTGTTCTGCATCGTGATGATTCTGTAGGCACTGATCTGAGAATGGTCCTTTTTGGGCTTGTTTAGCGGTAGTAGGTAGCTGTGAAGCCACACCTCCTTAATCTGACCACTCTGCTGGCATTAAACTCTTTTGCCATTTTTTTGCAAGTCGTCACCAACTAAATCGCCTATGTTGCCGTACCTAACACCATCTGGACCAGGAGCAGTGTTGTGTGACCTTTTAAGTATTGTGCGAATGGTATCAGTTGTGATTGTGAGATCTTCTCCCAGCACTACATCCTCACACAATTCTGAAAGGGACCTCCGTATCCTCATTCTTACAGCCTCATTTCTTTGGCCACTCTACTCAATGTAGCAGGCAAGCAGGGCCTTCCCTTTGCTCTCATCAGATTTGTGCCATATCTGGCCTCTGCTATGGATGTCTGGTATGCCTCTGTGTCATGTTGTGCTATTCATGCTCTGATGAAGGCGCCAGAATGTGACTAGCGATTTTTCTGAGCACTCATTTTTTTAACGAAATCATCCCACTTGGCATCCTTAGCCTGCTTAGCGCATAGTTTAAAGTGCATACATTTTTAGTCAACCTCTTCATTCAGATGCTTCAAGAGCTCAGGTTGTGTCTTCCATTCTTTCTGGCTTTTTGCCATGTCTTGGCCGTTTGTCTCCTGTTCCGCCAAGCTTCCTCGACTTCTGCATTCCACAGGGCGGCTGCGTCCATTTCTCCTGCCTCCTTCTGAGGGGTGCTCTGTTTCCTATGTCTGATTTTGCTAATGACATCCTGGTCCGTTTTCTCGTAGTGGAATGTGTGGAGCTTTCTTTTCTGGCTCCTATTTCTGCCTTTCTCATTTAGGAGGACACATGGATAGTGATCACTTCCGTGCAATCCCAGTACGTTCACTTGCAAACCTGTGCGAAGGCAGAAGACAACAGTGCCAAGTCTATGACACTATCAGAATCCTCAGTTCGAGTAGCCATTCTGGTTGCCCTTCCATCATTCAAGCACACGAAATTGACCGACACCAGTGCGTTCTCTAGGTCTTCCCCCTGCTTGTTGATTATAATGTTACCCCACTGGTTTCCTCTAGCATTAAAGTCTCCACAGAAAATGACGTTCTCTTCGAATGCGAAGAGATTCTGCCATTGTTGTGTGTCCACCTTCCCATTACAGGCGTACACATTTACAACCATGAGAGGAACTGGGGTCTGCACCCTAATTGCATGTACCTGCAATTCTGCATTGTTCCACACAGACATATCAACCTCAGCTGTCACCATGTTGTTTTGTACAAGGATGGCCTGGCTATTGTAGAAACAATGAAATCCAGGGACACTAACTGTCCTATCACCAAGAAGTGTTTCTTACAAAATCATTATATCGGTGCCACACAGTGGCTTATCAAAAATGGGTCGACATTGATTTATAAGATGCACAATTCCAATATGTAATGCGCACATACTTTAGGGCTAGCCTCTCACACTTTGACAATTTCATACCACCTCTTTTACCTTTTCTAGTTTTCCTCGTTCGTTGTAGTCTTTTGGGCTTCATCTGAATACTTACTGTCGTCATGATTGATATGGTCACTGAATGTCGATGCTCTGGATGGTATAGACTCGTGTGCACTCACTCAGTCGCACTGTCCAGAACCCGTTTCCACGCTATAGACTGGCCAATTCCAATCAATTAGCTCTGCGGCACGTGAAGGCATCGTAGGCGATTGATTTATGTCATTTAGAAGCTCACAGAAATAAAATTACACTTCATAGACAACAGGTCTAGTTAAAATACACTGCCATCTTGGACGCACCATAAGTGCCATAAACCATGTTGCACATTGTAAGGATTATTCTTCTTCTACCTTTCAGCTCCCAGTGGAGCATAGGTCTTCAACAAACACTTTCCAAGTCGTTCTGTTTTTTGCCAATCTTTTAAGATCATTCCATGTCTTCCCCATCATCTTCATCTCTGCTTCTATCTGTCTTCTCCAAGAATTCCTTGGTCTTCCTCTTTGTCTTTTCCCCTGGGGATTCCAAAAAAGGGCCTGTTGTGTAATACTCTCAGTTGGCTTCCGTAGTGTGTGTCCTATCCAGCGCCATTGTCTTCGCTATATCTCTTTATCCACTGGTATTTGACTGGTACATTTCCATAATTCTATGTTAGTGATTTATTCTCTCTTTGACTTGTCCATGTTTGTAAAGTTTTTTCAGCTTATTTTTTTACAGTATGGGATAGCCAGTCCCATGCCCAACCCTCCTTTCTTGCCTCTTACGAACATGCCTGTTACACCGTACAGCGCCGCTATTCTTTACTCCCCTTTCGGGCCCCAGCAGCGCACGGGTGATTGTAAGGATTGCTTGCAGGAAAATGCAGAATAACATGTGCATGCATTTGTATTGAAGCAAAGATTTGGACCATGAACTGATAAAGTTATATATATTTTGAACTACTATATAGAAATATTTGTAAATCATCTCTGAATGACTTCTCCATCTGTGAAAATGACTGGGAACATCTGGCAAGAGATTGCACATCATGGACAGCCTGTATAAAAAACGGCATTACATCATTTGAGGCTGTACTATGGCAAAACATAAAAGATAATCGACTAATGAAAAAAGATTGAAAACCCTGTGGATCAGTGGGCCTGACTTGTTCATTCTGTGGTCAAATGTGTTTGTCAAACATTGGTGCAATGAACCACAAAAGAAGCTGTTTGACATAAATAAAAACCTAAAAAAAATACACAATAGCCTCCACTAAACCATCTGACAAGATGATAAAGGCCATATATATACAGGGTGTTTATAAAGTCTCACTACACTTGGTATCTAGGTCAATTTGAAAAAAAAATGTTTATGACGTCATCACAATATGTGCTCCCACTGTCAATGAAATTTGTTGAATAAGTTTATTGCTACTGGAAATGTGGAAGATGCTCCACGATCTGGTAGGCCTGCTGTGAATGATGAAATATGTTTAGATATCCAAGACAGAATCCTTAAAAGTCCAGACAAGTCATTAAGAAAACTGTCGCAACAAGTGAACTTACCATTGAGCACATATTGTGATGACGTCATAAACATTTTTTTCAAATTGACCTAGATACCAAGTGTAGTGAGACTTTATAAACACCCTATATATATATATATATTCTCAAACTCACGCTACTGCCCAGGAGGTTCCACTATGCAAAGCAGCCAAAGAATGGACCACACATAGACACTAGCAAGCTCACACATTCTGGATTAGTCGATCAGTTCAATAAGACCCTCAAGGAGTCGCTAGGCACTCATGAACACGACAACAGACTCTGGAAAAATGGGAACATCTCCGCAACGTCATCTACAACAACGCTGTTAGCATCTTTGGAAAAATTACATTTAAGTCTCACGATTGGTTTGAAGCCAACTCCCATGTTATGTCACCTGTATTCAAAGCTAAATGTGCAGCCTTCTTAGATCACAAGTGCGCACCTAATGCAAATACTCTGCAGGCTATTAAAGTGACCAGAAACAAAGTCAAGCAGACAGCTCGACGCTGCTCTAATGAGTATTGGCTCCAACTTAGTGACAGCATCCAGACAGCATCTCAAACTGGGAACCTGAAAGTAATGTATGATAGCATAAAGATAGCCCTCGGACCAACAAAATACACTATTGCCCCACTAAAGACATCCACTGGGGAGAAAATAACAGATGGAAAGATGGGTGGAACATTATTCTTCACTTTGTTCTATAGAAAACACTGTTACACCAAATGCCCTTGACGCCATCCAATGTCTCCCACCTATGGAAGAGCTAGACATTGAACCAATTGTAGAGGAACTCAGCAGCATAGATAGCTTGGGCACCGGCAAGGCGACAAGACAAGATGGGCCCCCCTCCCCCGATCTGATAAAATTCTGCAAAAGTGCTTTGTTACATCCCCTGCTTGAAGTACTACATCAATGCTGGAAAGAGAAAACCATTCCACAAGATATGAGAGACTCCGTGATTGTAACAGGAGATAGAAGCGACTGCAACAACTACAGAGCCTCCTTACTCAGCATCGTCTGCAAGATGTTCTCCAGAGTCATCTTAAGAAGGCTACAAAAACTTGCAGAACGCATATATCCTGAATCGTAATGCGGCTTTAAGTCCGTAAAACAACTGCAGACATGATTTTCTATTTACGCCTACTTCAAGAAAAATCTAGAGAGCAGAAAAAGCCTCTCTTCGTCGCCTTTATCGACCTTACAAAGGCATTTGATCTTGTCAGCAGAGAAGGTCTTTTCAGAATACTTTTCAAAGTAGGCTGCCCACATACTCTGCTGATGCTAGTCAAATCGTTTTATGAGGATATGAAGGGCACCTTCCAATACGACGGCAGCACATCACAACCCTTTGGCATACACAGTGACGTCAAGCAGGGATGCGTTCTTGCTCCAGCTCTATTTGGAATCTTCTTCGCTGTTCTATTAAAACATGCATTCTCACGTGCTAATGAAGGAGTCTATCTGCATACTAAATCTGACGATTGATTGTTCAATCTCTCAAGACTAAAGGAAAGATCTAAGGTCAGACACATCTCTATTAGAGACCTGTTATTTGCTGACAACGCTGCACTTGTCACACAAAGTCAGGAAGAACTCCAGAGCATGGTACATTGCTTTGCGCATGCTTGCAGAGAGTTCAGTCTAATAATAAGTTTGCAGAAAACTAACATACTCCGTCAGGATGTCGAAGCAACACCTGCAATCTTTATCGACAACTATAAACTTGATATCGTGTGGCAGTATAGCTACCTGGGGTCCATCATCAACGATAAACTATCTATAGATACAGAAATTGACACTCGCATTGGTAAAGCTGCTACCACCTTTGCCCGTCTTTCTAGGCGTGTCTGGCAAAACAGCAAACTCACAATTAAAACAAAAGTTGCAGTGTACAGTGCCTGCATAATTAGTATCCTCCTGTATGGCAGCGAATCTTGGACAACTTATGTAAAGCAGGAGAAAAGGCTAAATGCATTCCATATGCGATGTCTGCGCCGTATTCTTGGTATCATCTGGAAGGATAAAGTGACAAACATGGAGGTCATGACTTGCACAGGCCTCCCGAATATCTACACGCTGCTTAAACAACGTAGGTTATGCTGGCTTGGCCATGTACACCGTATGAAAGATGGCCGCATACCAAAAGATATACTCTACGGACAACTGGCAGATGGTAAAGGAACTAGGTGGCGCCCAAAGCTTCGATTTGTAGATGTGTGTTAACGCTACATGAAGACTCTGAACATAAACCCTGCAGTATGGGAAGACAAAGCTGCAGGCTGCAATCTCTGGAAACACACTCTAAAGGTTCACCTCAAACAAGAAGCAGACAGATTCATAGAGAAAGAGAATACACGACGAAAGAAAAGAAAAAGCAGGGAATATGTTTAACACATGTTTTGTAAGCACCAGTGTATTGTTGTCACAATGCACTGTGTTCAACTCATTTCCTTAGTCTAGGGTGACCATTTTTTTCCCATTGTTTC
Organism: Megaustenia siamemsis; assembly: GCA_032433765.1. Classification (NCBI taxonomy): domain Eukaryota; kingdom Metazoa; phylum Mollusca; class Gastropoda; order Stylommatophora; family Ariophantidae; genus Megaustenia; species Megaustenia siamemsis. The sequence goes on along the minus strand of JAVIAB010000160.1, from coordinate 53,713,253 downwards.
CGGGGACATTTGTCATATTTTTTACATTTCAGAGAATTTTTTTGCTTATTTCTGAGACTGTCCCACAAAATCGGGGACGAACGATATGTGTGTGTGTGTGTATACATATATATTTATTTATATATATATTTTATATTTATTATATGTATGGGTGGGTGTGTGTGCGCAAGAAATTTTGTAGATGCAAAAAAAAAAAGATAACTTTAAATTTCACAATAACTGTGTTCATTTGCTGTTTGATTTTATGTTTGTTAATATTCACGGTACTTATGCGATACACGCACTTAATGACATTACAATAGCTAGTTGTGTTTCTCAATAAAAAAAAATATTTAAAATTAAAAAAAATTAAACAACATTTAGATATCAATTGCAGTATTAAAGTAATGTTTACAGTACCTTATTTATACTGAAGAGGTTGTTGCCTCGGCGTGGTACTTGTTTTTTGAGTGTATCTTTCTCAAGATCTCATGATTTGAAGCAAGTTTTTCAATGAAGCTTTCACACGATAAATTAATGTTAGTTTTTACTGTTGGCGACTTTGGTGAGATACTTTGGCGGGAGATGTCCGGAAAGGCAGGGGTGGGGGGAGAGAGAGAGTCTGCTTTTTAAAAAAATTAAACCCATCCCAATAGAAGTGAGTGGTGGGAATAGAAGTGATGTAGCACCACGCTTCAAGAGTTCAAAGAGCTATCTCCGACACAATGCGTCCAAGTCTTCTCTTTTATCTTCTTGCTAATGCCGCTCAGTCTGGGATAAAGAAACACAACTCAGTAACGTCCTGAGTCCTAGTGATTACTTTAAAAGAGGGCCGATTCCGTGTATGAACATTTATTTATTCACTGAAATCGGGGACAAATTTCTTTCGGGGACAACTTCTACATTCCGGGGACTGTCCCCGGAAATCGCGGACGAATGGTCACCCTACCTTAGTCTCTACGATTATGGAGTCAGTTTATATTTAAAATAAAAAAATAATTGCAGTACCTATAGGCAGGATAAGTTCCAGCTTCTTAAGCAGAACTTAGGAAATGGAAGTGAAACATTTCAACCTGCTACTTCACAATCCTGGTCCTGGTTTAAAGAAACAACAGCTTGACCTTATAGGAATTGGAAGAAGGACCAGGGGTTTGGGTTAGGAGTTGATGAGCCACCAGGACATCTGTTTTAATATATTTATATATATTTTTGTGCTTAGATATTATTGTATGTTTGTGTGGCTATTTATCTTTATAAAAATTACAATTAATTACCTCCTATGGTCTTGAAAACATTTGGTCTTGCTAATTTATTCAAGATCATTGTGCCCAAATTGCACAAATTAACACAGAGTTTACATTTAGAGAGTGTTTCTTCTGTAACGTGCATACACTAAGAAGAGGTAAACAAAAATTAAACTTTCATTGGAGAAAATGGTTGCCATGTGTAGATAACACTGATAAATACACAGCCCAAGTTGCTTGACATTTTTGATCCTTCCTGCACCGTTAAGACATTGCATAGGACTTGTAATATCTTTCACCACCCATCTATACTTTGGGCGAGATGTTTGATCTTATGTAACATAATTGCTTCACATAGAGACATGAAATGTCAAGATTATATATAAAAGTGGTGTAGGCATGCACTATGATTTATTTTAATATTTTGAACCATAAGAGGATTGCTATATTTTAAGGAACGTAATAATGAAATTAAAATATAATTTTTTTGAGAGTATAATCTTTCTATGGTTATAGGCACACACTAATATGGGATTTTTCAAAGTTTGAACTCTATATTCATAGAGATATTGGTGAATGCCCAGTCCAAATCACTGGACATGGAGACATGAAATTTAGGGAGTTTATTCTTCCATGAAATATACATGCAATATGAACAGATTTTTTAAAGGAAATTCAAACTCTCCCTAAGAGAATGTAAAAAAATATTATATAAGTTGCTATACTTTGTTTTCACTTTACAGCGACTATATAATGAGATCAATAGTAGACATAGTTTGGCATCGAAGTGATCACAGACATATGCAATGACATATACCATACAGGATACATACCAAACGATCTAAAAACATCAGCTTTCATTGCATTGCCTAAAAAGAATGGTGCAGTTGAATGCAGTGATTTCAGAACAATAAGCCTAATGAGCCAGGTAACAAAAACTTTACTAAAAGTTATACAGAGAAGGATTCAGAATAAAATCAATACTGAATTAGATGAGCAACAATTTGGATTCAGGCAAAACAGTGGGACAAAAGAAGCCATATTCAGCATGAGAACATTGATTGAAAAGTACACAGAAGTAAACAAACCAATATATGCCTGCTTTATAGACTACACCAAAGTTTTCGATAGAATACACCATAACCAACTCATAGACTGCCTAAAGGATATAAATCTAGATGACACAGACATACAACTAATATGTAATTTGTACTGGGAGCAAACAGCAATAATAAGATATAACAAGGAGAACTCTACACCCATGGGCATAAAAAGAGGAGTAAGACAAGGATGCATCCTATCACCAAGCTTGTTCAATGTATACACTGAGCAAATCATTAAAAACATCTCAGAGATACCAGGCCTAAACATTAATGGAAAGACAATCAATAACCTAAGATATGCTGATGATACTGTTCTACTAGCAGAAAATCCTAAAGACCTACAACAATTGCTTAATGTGATAAACGTAATAAAAGCAAAAAATATGGACTAGAAATGAATATCCAAAAGACTAAACCTATGATCATAAAAAAGAAAATTCTCAAGACCTACAATTAAATATCACAGTTGAGGGAATACATCTGGAGACAGTCCAGAGCTACAACTACCTGGGACATACTATAACCAATGATGGAAAATGCAAAATTGAAATAAACAAAAGAATAGGTATGGCAAAAAGTAATTTTAATGCCATGAACAATATACTAACAACAAAACAAATATCAACAGGGCTGAAACTAAGAATGGCAAAATATTACATCTTCTCAGTATTCCTGTATGGTGCAGAAACATGGACATTAGACAAGAAAACAGAACAGAAAATTGAAACCTTTGAAATGTGGATTTATAGAAGAATAGGTAGAATTGGATGGAAACAAAAGATGAAGTTTTAAAACAACTGAAAATAAAAAGAGAACTACTAAATACAATTAAGACAAGACAAATGACATTTTTGGGGCATGTTAAAAGACACAACAGCCTACCAAAAAGTAATATTGGAAGGAAAAATACAAGGTAAAAGAGGCAGAGGCAGACCAAGACTAACATGGACGAGTAACATCAAAAGATGGACAAGTCAATCTATGACAGCCTGCACCATCAAAGCAAGAAACAGAGTAGAATGGCGATCCATGGTAGCCAACCTTCGTTGCGGAGAAGGCACTTGATGATGATGATGAGTAGACAAAAAAAAGGAATTGAAGTCAACGGTCACAGCATAAATAATTTGCGATATGCGGATGACACAGTCTTAATAGCAGAGACAGAGAATGAACTACAAGAAATGATAGACGTAATAGTAAAAGGAAGCAACAAGAAAGGTCTCAGTCTGAATAGCAAGAAAACAGAAGTAATGGTTATATCGAAGAAACAATCACCACCATCATGCAGCAGAAAAATAAATGAGACAAATCTGAAACAAGTGCAACGTTTCAAATACTTGGGCACAATAATAACATCAGATGGGAGATGCACCACAGAAATAAAAAGCAGAATAGCTCATACCAAAATGGCATTTCAGAAAATGAAAAATATCTTATGTAACAAATCTATGTCAATAAAAATGAGAGAGTTCATCGGTGCTATATAGAACCAATTCTGACCTATGGAAGCGAATCATGGACAGTAGACAAACAAATGAAAAGACGATTAGAGGCTACAGAGATTTGATTTCTCAGAAGAATGTTGAAAGTTCTCTGGACAGCTAAAAAGACCAATGAGGAAGTTCTCAAAGAGGCCAACACAAAAAGGGAGCTCTTAAAAAACATCAGAGAGAAGCAATCAATATTTTTGGCACATCATGAGAAGAGAAAGTTGGAATACTTGGTTACAAGTGGCAAAATAGAAGGAAATAGAGATCACGGGCGACAAAGAGAGAAAATACTGGATAGCTTGGTGTCATGGCATGGAAAACAGTCAACAACAGAACTGATACGTTGCACTGTAGATAGAAGATTGTGGAGGGCCATGATCACCTACGCCAACCGGTATGGTACATGATGATACTTTAGCAAATAAAAATACAATTGAAATATCATTTATTCAACTAAAGAACAGATGCTTCAAAATTTTAAACCAAGGAATGAAAATGAGTACCATGTGTTGCTATTTTTTTTCAGATATATAAAAATGTTTGTCCCAACTTACTGACTCGTATAGGAACTCAGCACCACAATTTCTGTTTCAATGATGGTGGAACGCAGTTCATGCTCTCTCGATCGCTGCAGAAATAGCGTTTGGGAACTGATTAATTTTGGCTCTCCATTGCAGTTTTCTGCGTTAAGGTCAAAATGATGTTCTACTTGACATATCTGCGCTGATGAAGCGAAGTCGTACGCACGGCAATATTCCTGTTTGACGAGTCAGGTGTTGTGAATGCGACCTTCCACCGTCTAGAGTTGATCTGCGGTTTACGTCAGCACAGTGCTGAGTGCTGTTCAATGACCATCGTTGGTATTGTTTGACAAAAGTTATTTACATGTTAAAACTCATTATTGTCGACTGCTCCGTCAAGTCAGCTAAGTTTTTTTCTCTTTAGGGAATTCGCACCATGTTTCGTTCGTTGTAGGCTGCATTCACTGGAGTAGTTGGGAATCTGTGGGTGCAGCCATTGTTGTGTGTGCTATGTCATCATAATGGCTCATTGTATATATATATATATAGAGCGACTATAACTAATCTTACGGTCTGTTATTTGATGTGCGACGGAGATAATCTGGTGACTAACTGTGTTTTATAGGTTCAGAATTGGAGTAAAAAACAATGTCCTAACATCATCAAGCGCTATACATTTTAAAAAATATGACGATCATCATTTTCAGGAGGTTGTGAACTTCCGGTCAATATGGTGGATAGGCGGCAGGAACCATTGAAGGCTATGTATGAAAAGTGTTCCTTGTTGCAGTTTCCTCATATTCCAAGTCTGGCTTGTTGCAGGAGCTACTGAGTTAAGTGCTCTGTGCACACCGTGAGCTGTGTGTTTATCCATTTTGATCATGTTTCGATATTCCAATTGTTTATGATGATATCGTATGACAAGGAACAGTTGGCTGTGTTCACTTTCTGAGCGGTTTCGCTATATGTCTTTTGGCGTGTGCTGAGACTGCTATGATGGGGACTACAGCTACCTTTCTTTGTTTGGGAGATGAGTTAGTAATTCGGATGGTTGCACTGGCACGGGCGTTTGAGCAATTATGGATTTCATTTCATTTGCAGTGATACCGGGGCCTTCCATAATCATAACCATAACCACAATTTCTAAACCACTTAACATAGAAAAATGAAATTTAGAGTCTTATGTAATACTAAATTGGTATAGTATGAGGTTGAACTGAATGAGCCTTGCCAAGGAGAAGGCAAACACATCAAGAGCCAAATCTTACTACCAATCATTCTTTTATTATTATTTTTTTAATCTATTTTTTGTTTATAATTGTAATCTTATAGCAAAGCATGAGTATAATACTAATAAAATGTATAGTGTGTGTGCATGCATATGCAAGCATGTGTGCATTATATATCTGTATGTGTGTATGCATGTATATGTATATATATATATCTATATATATATATATATATATATATATATATATATATATACATATACTCACACACACACATATATGTCAACAGAAGGACACACCATATGATCAACAGCTGCATCTTGCAGCTCTGCAGGGTAATCTGGATCAATTAAAGAAAGTGTTGAGCTCAGGTCGGGTTCATGTAGACTGTAAAGACAAGGTAATGAATGTTTTTTGTGTAACTTTTTTTTGCATAATTTTTATACAAAATAACACTAATGATAATTTTGATCTCTGAAATTTAATACTGTATGTTTTAATTACAGCAAAATTCTGGATATAAGTGCTAAAGATAGACAGAAGTGGCGTACATTGATAAAGAAGGTCTTAGATATTGAAGATAAAATGTGGGGGAAAAAAAAGAGAAAACAAGAATAAAGACACGACAAGGAAAAACAAGGATGAAGACATGGCAAGGACTAATATCAGCCTTAGCATCCAACTACAAGTTCTATGTATGGGATGACTGCTGTTCCTAGATCAGAATATTTAGTCATTATAAATGTGTTTGCTCTTGTTCTTTTGACTATAATACATCAATTTAGCTCTCAAGATAAAAGCTTATCATTATTATCTTAACATTTTTGTTTATCTTTTCTGCAACACTTTTATAAGTCTTTTGCGTACACCTTTAGATGTCAATATAAATCAAGTTAAGAATAAATGTAATGTGCCAGACTTTGGACATCTTCACCTATAAATGCTGTAAAATTTCCAAGATTAGAACTAATATCACTTTGAGATGATGAAAAACAGCTGTATTGGCCCCTCTGTGTTGTAACTACTGACAGAGCATCAGTAAGAAATACAATGCTGTCTTCTTTAATCTTTTCCTTCAAGAGAGTTTCAGCTGCAGTTTTCAGAGATTCTGCCTTAAAGTAGAGTGCTTGTATTAAAAGAGTATAACAAACTGAAACTGGCTAGTATCTTTTCACTTTGCTTCCCTATATCTCGTCATCCCTCAATTTTCCCGGTTGATACAATATGTAATATGTTCTTCTCTTCTCTTTCCTTGGCCAAAAAATGATGATTGTTTCTTCCTAATTTTGAAAATTAGCTCTCTTTTTGCTTTGGCCTCTTTCAGAATGTTTTCATTACTCTTCTTAGCTGTCCATGGCATCAACATCTTCTGTAAAATTTCACAGCCTCCAGTGATTTTCTTGTCTGTTGTCCTATTGTCCATCCATTGTTGTCCGTACCATCTGAGGTTAACATTATTCCCGATTATTTAAATTCATTTACCTGTTTTAATATTGTTCCACTTGTCTTTATTGTGCATTGCGGTGAAATCTTTTTCTTTGTTGCTACCATTGCTTGTCTTTTTTGTATTAAGACTGAGTCCGTTATTTATGCTTTCCTTCACTATAATATCTAACATTTTTTTAAACTCATTTTTGCTCTTATCGATTAAGACTGTATCATCGGCATACCTAACAATATATATATTATTACCTCCAATTGTTATTCAAAGTATGTCCCTTATGGATCTTAAAATAATCTCACTATACATATAATAAATATGGTGAAAGCACACAACCTTGTCTAACACCCTGTTTTATTTGTTGAAACATTCCCAGTTGATTTCCAATTCTTATGGCTGCTGTTTGTTGCCAGTACATGTTCTTTATTATTCTTAGATCTTTGCTGGCTACGTTTATGCCTTCTAAAATTTTGATTATTTCTTGGTGCTTTACTTTGTCTAATGCTTTGGTATAATCTATGAAACATAGGTATAAATCTGTTTTTACCTCTATGGCTCTTTCTACTCAAGATCTTATCATGTATATGGCATTGTTCGTACCTCCAACAAAACCACACTGTTCATCACTAATTTCTGGACTGATTTTGTTTTGCACTCTCTGCATGAGGATTGTTAGTAATATCTTAGTTGTATGATTCATAAGACTTATTGTGCAATGATCATCGCATTCAATCGCACCAGATTTCTTTGGTAGGGCTATGAATATTGATTTTAGCAGCTCTTCTGGTATATATCTGCTGTTGTAGATATCATTCAATATTTTTGTTATTATGTCTATTCCAAAATCACCCTTGGCTTCAATCTTTTCATTAGTTATATTATCTGGTCCTGGTGCTTTTCCTGCTTTAATATTATGCAAGGTGTCTTCCACTTCTTCTTTGAGTATTTCTGATCCTGTAACAGGATCATGTAACAGTATCATTTTACTGCCTCTTATTAGATATTATAATTCACTGTTAAACTTTGAAGATTTCTCCCTAATGCCTTGTGATTTAACTTGAGTACTTCGCGCTGTAATAACATTGTCGACAACCCCTGTCCGTTCTTCGCGGACTTATTGAAAACACCAAAGCCACATTAGACACAACACTAATGAAGGTTACACATATTAACTTTATTACAGTTTCACATTAACAATCATCTGTGTGACATAAATCTCCATTCACTCTTGCTGTTACCATTCAATTTCAATGTGATATTATCGTTATCTAAATTTGACGACGCCACTGGCTGTAGTGTCTTATTCGTCATGATGGTGTTGCCAACTGATGATCATAATTGACAATTTCTCCTGCCCACCTGGGTTTCACTGACTTAACCTTGTCGCCTTTGACTGCTACTTCAGCAGCCCTTTGACAACCAAATCTGTGAGAATAATTGACGGCAAGACCCTTTCTCGGGCCTTGCATTCAGCAGCACTCTGTCTGCCAAATCTGTGAGAATAATTGACGGCAAGCCCTTCTCTTGAGCCTTGCATTCAACAGAACTCTGTCTGCCGAATCTGTGAGAATAATTGACGGCAAGACCCTTTCTTGAGCCTTGCATTCAGTAGAACTGTCTGCTGAATCTGTGAAAATAATTGACGGCAAGACCCTTTCTTGAGCCTTGCATTCAGCAGAACTCTGTCTGCTGAATGTGTGAGAATAATTGACAGTAAGACCCCTTCTTGAACCTTGCATTCAGCAGAACTCTGCTCGCCAACTCTGCGATCATAATTTACCAGTCTCTGACATACTTTGATAAAGTTAGAGTGTTCTACTCACCAATGGAGAATTCACACTCTGTGTCCGACATCAGAACCACACTGAATTATCAGACTTCTACACATTTGTGCGTCCTACTATTCTAGACTATTCATGAAGTTATTCTGATCTATCTAGTCACTAACTTATAATAAGACTTGATCTCTACGGCCCGGCGGGCACGTCCGTCCTGCACTAGCTTTGGCGTACTACTGACTTATTCACTACATAAAGTCACTCAAACTGACACTAACTTCACTACATATGACACTCAAACTTACACTAACTATTCACAAATTTAAGGGCTGCCAACCCTCACGGGATGACACCCCACGGAAAAACGACTGTCCGTGTCTCCCGCTAGTTCGTAACTAACTTATCTCTTTGTCTTACTTTCTCCTGTCTATCTCCCTCACGTGACACACATTCTCCGTGTAACACTCATCTCTCTGAGTTTTTACACTTTCAAGCTTTTCACACTTTCTTGTCACTCTCTCTAGTGTTGTCTTCCGTCAGCCTACCCGACCTAATTCTCTCCCCCCATTTCCTTAAGTTACTTCCCCTTATTTTATGTCTCTGTCTTCCTCTTCTCTCTCTCTCTTTCTTCCTCTCTATTTCAATGCCCCTATTCTTCCGATGTCGTTGCGCCACTCTAATGACTACTACGCACCACCCTCCGTATTTCCTATCCTCCTACTTCTTACTTTATCTTGGAACCACCTCCATGATCTCTGATAGGGCCCCTACAGAGCTCCTGAAGGTTGTTCCTTCCCCCTCTTTTTATCTCTCCCCTTTTCTATTCTACCTCCCCTATATCTTCCTCTTCTTCTGTGACCTCTTGCTGTACCATCTCATAACTGTCCTCTGTCTCTTCTTGTTCACTCTCTTGGTCCTTATTTTTCTTTTGTTCTGGTGATTCTCCTGAGGACCATTCCATTTGTCTTTTCCTAACCACCATTCCTTGTGTTTCCATTTTCTCCATTTCTCCTATTTCCTCTTCGCCTGTAGTCTCTCCTAGTGTGTTTCTTTCTCTCCGTTCTAACCTTACCCTCCTTTCTGGGATTGGCATATCTCATCCGATGACGTTTCCCTCTCTCTTTGTACTCTCTTTTGTTGCCTATTTATGCACTGCCCTCTTGTATTCTTATACGGCACATCTTCTGTCGTGCTCGTACCGTCGACACTACTTTCCCTTTCTTCTTAGCTCCTTCTGGTTTGTCTCTCTCACTCCTCCTTCCTCTGCTGCTTTTCTTTGCACGTCTCTCTATTACTTGCTTGACTTTCGTTTTGTCTCCCCTGTACCCCATATTTCTCCCTTTCCCTGGTGCCCACTTCACCCGCTTCACCGCTTTCTTCCTGCTCTTTCTCCGACCATACGTCGTCTTTTCTTATATTTCTTCTATGAGTCCTTATCTCTTTTTTTCCGTATACATGCTTAATTACATAATTTGCCTTCCCGTGTCTTCCTTATTACTATGTATCCCTCCTTCCATTTAGGACTAATTTTGGATGTTGTCGTTTGGTTCTTATAAAACACTTTATCCCCCACTCTGTATTCTACTACATCCTTGTTCTTAGCTCTTTTTTTATTTCTCTTTTCTGCCGCTTTTAAATTCTTCCACACCATTCTTTGCGTTTCGTGCATTCGCTGTAAGATAATCTCATGTATTTCCTCCCCCATATATTTCCTTCTCGGTTGTAGGATGTTATCCAATGGTAACATTGGATGTCTACCATATAACAAAAAATATGGCGAAAATTTCGTACTTTAATTCTTGTTGACTCTAATCGCCACTAAAGCTTGATTTAATTTCACATCCCACTCTCTTGGCCTCTTGTTAACTTTGAGATAATGTCATTCAGTGTCCTATGCTGTCTTTCGTTCAAACCGTTTCCTTGTGGATGATATACTGATGTTCTTATATGTTTTATATTCAGCTTCTTTAGTGTTTGTGTAAATTTCTCACTTGTAAACTCCCCTCCATTATCTGTCAGTATACTCTGTGGACAACTGTATCTCGGGATGAATTCATTCAGCAATACATCTATTATCGTGTCCGTGGTTTTATTGGGTACCGGTATACTCTCTGGCCATCTACTATAACAATCCGTTATGTGTAATATGTATCTATTTCCTGATATTGTGGTTGGGTACGGCCCTGTGATGTCCATGCTTATCTTCTGCACCGCAAAGTATTGTTTATCCATACTCATTAGCGGTCCTGCTTTCTCTCTTAGATTTCTCGTCTTGCATACCCTACATTTTCCCGTGTGTCTCTCCACCATCTGATATAATTGCAGCCAATAGTACTTTATTTTTATTGCATCCAACACCTTATCTCTTCCCATATGGCCGTTTTGTTCGTGATATGCCGTTAGTACCTGTTCTCTGTATTGTTTCGGAATGCAAACTCTCGGTTGCATGTCTCCCTCTTCCCCACGTACAGTAATCTTCCATCTCTTTCGTCCAACCTAAATTTTCTCCATTTTCTTCCATTGCTTTTTTGTATTTCCCCCATTATCTCTGCCAGGTCCTTGTCTAGTAATTGCTCCTCCTTTGTTATTACCTTAACCCCCCCTCCTTGCTCTTCTTGCATATCCTCTGAACTACTTTCATCCTGCTGTACCCTATTAGTATTTATCATGTTGATTTGAAATGTTCTATCGTCTACGTCTGTCCCTGACTCTTCCTGCTTCTCTTCTTCTCCCCCTCTCCTTGGAAGTCTTGACAAGCAGTCTGCACATATGTTCTTCGTGCCTTCTATGTATTCTATCTTCGCCCCGCTGTTCTGCAACGTTAACGACCACATATCTACCTTCCTATTTTTAATCAGTGCCTCCAACACCGCTTTGAGTGGTTTATGGTCTGTTCTAATTACTAATTTTTGTCCATATACATAAAAGTGTAACTTTTGAATTGCAAAGTGTATTGCATATGCTTCTTTTTCTATCGTTGGCCACCTGACTTGTGTTCTGTTTAATTTGTGTGATAAAAAATATATAGGCCATTCTTGTACTTTATCTTGTTCTCCTTCTCTCTTTTCTATTCTTTCGCATACTAGACATGCTCCTATTGCCACATCCGACGCATCTGTGTACTATATCATTCTGCCTTCTCTACTCAGATGCGCTAATAGTGGTACTTGTGTCAACCTCTCTTTCAACTCCTCAAACGCCTCTTGACATTTCCTCGGCCATTGGAATCTTGTAAACTTCTTTGTCAAGGATGTTAACAGCTCCGCTACCTCCACAAATTTTGGTATGAACCTCCTGTAATACCCACACATTCCTAAAAAACTGCGTATTTCCCTTACTTTTGTTGGCGGCTCCATCTCTCTAATCACTTGCACTTTCTCCCTGTCTGGTAATATCCCTTCCTTGTTTACTATAAATCCTTAATATTTGACATCTTCCCATAAAAATGTACACTTGTTCAACTTCAGCTTTATCTTATGTTGTCTTAGCCGGTCGAATACTATTTTTATGTGATTCAAATGTTGCTCCTTAGTTCCTTTTGTGAAAATAATGATGTCGTCCACATACGCCTGTGCGAATTTATCCAATCCTTGTAGTACCTGGTTCATTAAATTCATATATGTTGCTGGTGATCCCTTAAGTCCAAATGGCATTACATTCCATGTAAATGCTCCTATATGTGTGTTAAATGCTAGCCTGTCTTTTGTATTTTGATTTACTTGTATCGCCCAGTATCCTGACTTACAATCAAATGTTGTATAGTAATCCGTCCCCTGAAACAATGCTACTATGTTGTCCACCCTAGGCATCTGGTAACTAATGTCCCTTGTGACCTTATTCAATGCCCTGTAATCACAACAAAATCGCTTGGTTCCATCCTTTTTCTGAACTAACTGGTGATGACCACTGCGATGTTGTTCTTGAAATTATTCCTGCCTTTAGCATCTTTTCTACTGTCTTTTCTACCACCTCCCTATTCTTCAGCGGCGTCCTATAAGTTCTGATGTTCGTCGGCTGTGCGTCCCCGGTGTCTATGTTTAACTCCACCGTTTGTGTTTTTCCCAGCTCAAAGTCTGTCAATGCAAACATGTCATGATTGTTTAATACTAATTCTTGTATCCTCTCCTTATCCTCGCAGTTTGCCTGTATTTGTTTTACTAATTGTCCTTTCCTCTCTGCCGTTAGTTGTATTCTTGTTTCCTTATGTTTTGTGTGTCTCATTCCCCTTTCCTCCTTCTCGTACTGTTTTCTATCCCATCTTCCATATGTCCTATTGTTATACCCCTCTCCTTGGTTCCTGCACCTTTCTTCTTGTCTTTTTTTCTGTTCTCCCCTTATCGACCTATCATATGTCCCTATCGTCCTTGCTTGTGTCTTGTATTGAATGCGCACTATTACTTTCCCTCTATTTATTTGTATTGTTTTCCCGGAGTAATTTATCAACATGACCGGAAACTTATTCTCCTCATCCACTGTAACTATGCCATCAATGACCCTTATATTGGGTTCCTCCATTATTTCCGGTTTCGCTCTTGTTGTTTCCACTGTCATTCCTGGCTTCACATAATCGTTGTTTCTTATTCCCGCCACTGTGACGTGTACTCTATGCGGTTTCAATATTACATCTTCTTTTGCCCTTACTAATGTTGTGATTTGGATATCATCTTCTAACTGTACCTCCCTTTCTCCTATTTGCAGTTTCTGAGTCCGGTAATTTACTACTATTTGGTTTTTTCTCATCCAGTCTCTTCCCAACACCATTACCCTATTCATTCCCCTTACCACTATGAACCTCTGCTCCATTGTACTTTTCCCTATTTTTATTCATAAGATTGTCTCCCCTACTACCTGTAACACCTGCCCACTTATTGACTCAAGATTCTGTCTTGTCCGATACTACCTCTGCCTCCTTGACATAGATTTGTATGCACTTTCTTTTATCACACTTACCGACGCCTCTGTGTCTACTATCGCCCTAAATATCTGTTTTTCCACCTGTACTATGCAGGAACACGGATCTTTCCTCCTGCCATACATTCCAAAGTATTCAGGCCTCTTGTTTGTACTCAGAATCGCCTGCCTTCCTGAGTACTCTCTCCATTTCCCTGCCACTGACTTCTTTTTCTTCTCCTTTGTCTCACTAACCTCTCCCTACAATTTCTTACTATATGTCCTCTCTTCCCACACCCATAGCATCTCCTTGTCTCTTGAACTATGTTTACTATCTGTCTATTTCTGTATCCACTATTTATCCTCCTTACATGATCTACTTCCATGGCACTTTCCTGCCTATTGCTCATTCTTTCTTCCCTATTTTGTCTTTGCTCCTCGTCGAGTCTCCTTGTAATGCTGTCTGCCTCTATCGCTGTACTTATCGCCTGCGATATCGTTGTTATTGATCTTCTCGCCAACTTGAGTACTTCGCGCTGTAATAACATTGTCGACAACCCCTGTCTGTTCTTCGCGGACTTATTGAAAACACCAAAGCCACATTAGACACAACACTAATGAAGGTTACACATATTAACTTTATTACAGTTTCACATTAACAATCATCTGTGTGACATATATCTCCATTCACTCTTGCTGTTACCATTCAATTTCAATGTGATATTATCGTTGATCTAAATTTGACGACGACACTGGCTGTAGTGTCTTATTCGTCATGATGGTGTTGCCAACCGATGATCATAATTGACAATTTCTCCTGCCCACCTGGGTTTCACTGACTTAACCTTGTCGCCTTTGACTGCTACTTCAGCAGCCCTTTGACAACCAAATCTGTGAGAATAATTGACGGCAAGACCCTTTCTCGAGCCTTGCATTCAGCAGCACTCTGTCTGCCAAATCTGTGAGAATAATTGACGGCAAGCCCTTCTCTTGAGCCTTGCATTCAACAGAACTCTGTCTGCCGAATCTGTGAGAATAATTGACGGCAAGACCCTTTCTTGAGCCTTGCATTCAGTAGAACTGTCTGCTGAATCTGTGAAAATAATTGACGGCAAGACCCTTTCTTGAGCCTTGCATTCAGCAGAACTCTGTCTGCTGAATGTGTGAGAATAATTGACAGTAAGACCCCTTCTTGAACCTTGCATTCAGCAGAACTCTGCTCGCCAACTCTGCGATCATAATTTACCAGTCTCTGACATACTTTGATAAAGTTAGAGTGTTCTACTCACCAATGGAGAATTCACACTCTGTGTCCGACATCAGAACCACACTGAATTATCAGACTTCTACACATTTGTGCGTCCTACTATTCTCGCCAATCAACCACTAATATCTTCAGTAATAAAGAAAAGACGATGGTCATACGTTGGACATGTGATGAGAAGAGATAATAACCGAATAGCAAAGCAAGCCCTCATATGGGAAACAACAGGTAAAAGAAAAAGAGGAAGACCCAGGGAGACACTGAGAAGAACATTGATGAGAGAGGCAAGAGCAGCAGGAGTCGGCTCCCTCAATGAGATAGAACTGCTTGCACAGAACAGAGACAGATGGCGAGATTTGATAAAATATCTTTAAAAGAAAACTGCTAGAACAAAAAAATCCATATAGGAGAAGGTGTATCTTGGTCTACGCCCTATGGGCCGGTTACGGCTCGAAAGGTTTTCAACAACTATTCTAGACTATTCATGAAGTTATTCTGGTCTAGCACTGCCTTATTTGTAGGCCATTAACACTTAGACTCTATCTAGTCACTAACTTAAAATAAGACTTGATCTCTACGGCCCGGCGGGCATGTCCGTCCCGCACTAGCTTTGGCGTACTACTGACTTATTCACTACATAAAGTCACTCAAACTGACACTAACTATTCACTACATAAGACACTCAAACTTACACTAACTATTCACAAATTTAAGGGCTGCCAACCCTCACGGGATGACACCCCACGGAAAAATGACTGTCCGTGTCTCCCGCTAGTTCGTAACTAACTTATCTCTTTGTCTTACTTTCTCCTGTCTGTCTCCCTCACGTGACACACATTCTCCGTGTAACACTCATCTCTCTGAGATTTTACACTTTCAAGCTTTTCACGCTTTCTTGTCACTCTCTCTAGTGTTGTCTTCCGTCAGCCTACCCGACCTAATTCTCTCCCCCCATTTCCTTAAGTTACTTCCCCTTATTTTATATCACCGTCTCTGTCTTCCTCTTCTCTCTCTCTCTTTCTTTCCTCTCTATTTCAATCCTTCACCATTATCCTTAACATTTACTTCTGTTCGTTCATCATCATAAAGATATTTAACGTACTCTGTCCATCGTTCCCTTATGCTTTCTTGTTAAATCAACAATTTTCCTTCCTTTGATCTTAAACATCCAGTTTTTTATTGCATTTTTCTTCCTGTTAATTCTTAATTTGTTTGTATAAAGCTTTGGCATCTCTTTTTTGTTGTATCTCAATCTCTTTGCATCTCTGTTTTAGCCATGCTTCAGTGCATTTTATTACAATTTCTTTATTTAATCTCTTATACTCATCTTTGTTATCTCTATTTCTTCTTCTTGTATCCATTAGCTGTAAAATGTCATCCATTTCTTTTTTGAATTAGTTCTAACTGGCTGTATGAACTGATGTCTTTGCTACATTGATTCTTTTAGCATTTCCCACTGTTCATCAATGCTTTGTATCTTCTCTATTGTGTTGTACCAGTTCTTAGCGACCCATGATTATACCAAAAAAATTATGACGGTGGTTTTCTTTTGCTTTTCATCGATTTGTTTACAGTTGACTCCGCTAGCCTTTGACTAAAAAGTCTTACCCACAAGGCAGTAAGGTTGCTTTACTTTAGGGTACCCTCCCATAGCCTTTTACTAATCTGAGCATGCCTACAAGGCTGTAGGGCAGCCACAGGTTGTACTGTCTACTGCATACGGTTGCGGTCAAAATTGCCTGACCTGACATCTTATTATATATTTAATATTATATATATTTAATATTATATAGCATATTTTAGGCATATAGAGATCTATTGCTTTGACTTTGCTGTCATTGCTGATCCAGACTTCTATTTAAGATCCATATTTTTCATCCTGCAGTAAATATTAATTCTGACATTGATATATTTTGCTAAAAGCCTTTGTTTAATACCATTACTCAGTTTGTGTTCAGCTGTTTCATGTAAAGCCATATCTAAGAATAATTTTGCTGTTTTTCATGGAAAAAAATCTGTTCTTATGCTGGCAGATCAGTTTTTAACATCATATCTACTATTGCATCGTTAGCATGAAGAGGTGAGCTTTGAATGTACTCACTTTAAGATGTGGGATGTCAGCTATGAGGTACAGCCATTTGTTTTGTTTTTCTGGGTGTGCAATTTTGTTTACTTTGTTGTTCCTGGAAAGGAAAATAAACCAAGCTGGACCACATGTCTCTGTTTACAGTTCTCATGTCACTAGTTACAGTTACCACATTCAGACTAATTACTGCTGCTTTATATATTATTTCCGAAATAATGGATTTGTAAACATTGCCATTAGTTGACCCAATAAAAAGCAACAATTTACTTCAATCTGCTGAACTGATCACTTAGCATAAACTGAAACATTTGTTGCAATGTCTTTGTGTCCAGGTACTGTACTCATTGTTCTAAAGTTCATACAGAAGGTAAGAGATAATGTTGTTTCAGCAAACATTGATAATTAATCAGTTACTCCACATGCAAATCGAATTTACATTGATTTCTTCACAGTCTCTCTGCTCCATTCTGAGGATTTACAGTTAGAACCCATCCTATAGCTGATCCTCAGATAAAATGTTTTTTTAATGTCTCTGTTTGGCATGACAATTTCTCCTTCAATCTGTTGTATGCCTCTTTTCTATAGCTAAACTAACTAAGTTGACTGATTTTCTTTCTGAATAATTTAATTGTGTATGGTTCATGTTAAAATCATGTGTTTCAACATTGTCTTCATTAACATTAAGAACTGATGATTGCTCATTCTTGATGCAAGTGTGTGATCATGAAACAAACCCAGTTATGAAATATGTGGAATTTCACCTCTTATCTTGGGTAATTCCCCCTTAAGTAAAGCCTTCTTTTCAATTCAAACATAGTTTGCACAGCTCTAACTCTCTAACACAGGATCTCTAAAGTTACTTGAATATTTTCCTGTTGCAAAAGAATCTTTTCTTTTATTCATTTTTAAGGCACATGAAAATACCTGCTCCTCCATTTTCTGTTGCATTGGTGACAGATCCATCTGTGTAGGTTAGGTATGTGTCCAGGAGTTTAGGTAGCATTTTTCTATGTATTTTAATGTTATACTTTTTCTTTGTTCTCCATTCTGTATATTTTATACACTTATTCAGGAATGCTCTCTGTTAGGTCAGGAATAGGCAATTTTCTGCAATGTGTGTGTTTTTATGTATTATTACATCACTTCACTGTCATCATAGAGTTTATTAAGTCTGCATTCTGCATAGCTTTTGTTGATTCCACTAAGATATTTATGCTTTGGCCTACCTTTTCCAAAACTGTTTATTCTCTGGTGCATGGGTTGATTAGTCAGTCTTTTGAATTTTTTCACCTTGTTGATTTCTATTGTCTCTTCTGCCTTTCATTAGGTGCAAATGGGTGGTTTGTTCCAGTTCTATATTGGGTGTTGATTTCATGCCACTAGTTCTCATTGCTTGGTTTTCATCATCATCATCATTGAGTGCCATCTCTGCATCGAAGGTTGGCTACCATGGAGTGCCATTCCACTCTGTCTCTTGCTTTGATGGTGCAGATTGCCATAGGCTGACTTGTCCATCTTTTGATGTTACTCGTCCATGTTAGTCTTGGTCTGCCTCTGCCTCTTTTACCTTGTATTTTCCCTTCTAATATTACTTTTATTAGACTGTTGTGTCTTTTAACATGACCAAAAATTTCATTTGTCTTGCTCTAATTGTGTTTAGTAGTTCTTTCTTCATTTTTAGTTGTTTTAAAACTTCCTCGTTTGTTTTCTTTTCTTTCCATCCAATTCTACATATTCTTCTATAAATCCACATTTCAAAGGCCTCAATTTTCTGTTCTGTTTTCTGGTCTAATGTCCATGTTTCTGCACCATACAGGAATATTGAGATGTAACATTTTGCTATTCTTAGTTTTAGCCCTGGTGTTATTTGTTTTGATGTTAGTATATTTTTCATGGCATTGAAATTACTTTTTGCCATTCCTATTCTTTTATTTATTTCAGTTGTACATTTTCCATCACTGGTTATAGTATGTCCCAGGTAGTTGTAGCTCTGAACTGTCTCTAGATGTATTCCTTCAACTTTGATATTTAATTGTAGGTCTTGTAAATTTTCTTTGTTTATGATCATAGTTTTAGTCTTTTTGATATTCATATCTAGTCCACATTTTTTGCTTGTCATGTTTATTACATTAAGTAATTGTTATAGATCTTTAAGATTTTCTGCTAGTAGTACAGTATCATCAGCATATATTAGGTTTTTGATTATTGAGTTATTTGCGGGTCATCATCATTGCACTCCGAACATGTCCATAAGTGCTCAGATCCCCTCCTCAGCAATTCCCTCAGTGTCCAGCGACTGACGACTCCAGTTCTATGTTGGTTGATAAGTCTTCTTACACGGCCACCAAGTTTCTCATTTCTGGCCGTGCCCATCTTAACTCCCATTTCCATCATCCGAAGAAGTGACGTTGATCTGTGTTTGTCGAAGTCCTGTGCTCTTCCCACATCTCGAAGGGCATTGATGATGTCCGCCCGATCCATCGGTTGCCCGTCCTCAACGACAGCGCAGCTAGCCAACCTGTCCGCTCTCTCATTTCCCTGTACTCCCGTATGTCCAGGGACATAGACAAAGGTGTCCTTACATATTTTGGATTTCTGCAACGACTCTACCCATTGCATGTGTACAGAGCTCGCCTCCACTTTTTTTTATCATACTCATCGAATCACTCAGTATACATGCGTGGATGTAGTCTTGTGACTCTAACCATTTGAATGCCTTGGTCACTGCCATCACCTCCATTGTCATGCTACTCGTGGTCATGGCGTATGCACCACTGTCTTCCTTGGCTATTCTGCCTGCCGAGCGTGCTGTAAATGCCCATGCACTTCTTTCGTGTCGTCTTACAGATCTGTTCGTATAGATGACTGCATCTTTCTCATCGGTATTATCGCAGATGAGACCGTTGACCTCAGCATTAACCACGACCGGGTTCTGTTCCCTACTTTTACTGTCGAGTGTGACAATACATGAGAAAGTCCCCTTGAATGACGTAGGCACAGCATGTGGTGCAATGGATGCTCTGTATCTGTACTAATCTTCAGGTATGCTCGTGCTCTCCAGATCTTGATTCTGTCATCCATGGTTGGAAAGTCAAGAAGATACCTCATTGCTACACAGGGAGTGTCCCTCGTACATCCCAGGATAATGCGCATGGCTTCATTTTGTATTTTCTCCATTTTCTCCAGCCTATCAATTTGAGTCGTACTGACAGTAAGAATGGCTAGGGCATACTCAATTGGTGCGAGGACTAATCCCTGGAACAGAAGAGTAAGTAGCCTCTGCTCGATGTTGGCAGCTGCCATGACCTTCCCTGTCTCTTCCCTGTCGATATACCAGAATATCATCAGCAAAAGTCATAGTTCTTCCCCTCCCATCCAGCTGTTGGGCCGTGATCGTTATTGTGTACACGTTAAATAGAACTGGTGACAATGGTGAGCCTTGTGGCAGCCCTGGACAAATGGATGTTGGCTCGGAAGATCAACTTCCACATCTGAGTATCACCTTCCTCTGAAACAGTGCTGCGGCGATCCATCTAATGAGGAAGGGGTTCACCGCCAGTTTGAGAAGCATATGCATGAGATATTGAAATGGTACCCTGTTGTATGCATCCTCCAGATCTATAGCAGCAGCACATGTCTCCTCTCGTCTGTGGAAGCCTTCGAATACGTCATAGGCAAATACTGCTGCATTGAGCCATGTCTCTTTGTTATATCTATAACCTCCGAGTGTGGATGGGAATACGCGTTTCTGTTCAAGGCGACAGGTGAGGACACGGGCAACTATTTTCTCCAGCAGCTTGCCCGCAGTGTTCTGCATTGTGATGATTCTGTAGGCACTGATCTGAGAATGGCCCTTGTTTGGCTTCGGTAGCGGTAGTAAGTAGCTGTGTAGCCACTCCTCCTTAATCTGGCCACTCCGAATACTGGCATTAAACTCATTGGCTTTTTGATTATCTTCCCATTAATGTTAAGGCCTGGCATCTCTTGGTTTTAGGGTCTGTTATCTTCTTAAAATTTGAGTTATTACAATTGCCCATGCTTCAGTTTTATATCCTGCGCCTGGTCTCATTCAATCCATGTAAAGTGAGATTTTAAAGCATACTCCCATTTACTCCAAAGTTCTGCCAGATAATGTTTTCATGATTGCCATCCTTTACCTTGCTCTTTGTCTAGTTCCTTCTATCTGAGTTTTCTATGTCAAATGAGAGCTCAAATTAGATATTTCGGGTTTTTATCAGATGTAGATTTTGATCATTTAGTTTTAGTTGGGGCGCTGAGGTTTGTTTGAGAGCTAACTGTTGCAGTTTATTCATCAGAAGTCCCTAGAGCTAAACCGTACGCAAATATGGAGTTATTAACACTTTTTTTGGATGCTTTTTGTGATGTCATTTATGTACAAAGGAAATAATGTAGGTGACAAAACTTCTCTTTGAAGAGCACCCTGCTGCAATGTTCTTTTCAGCTGGTCTGCCCATTTACTTGTAAGAAGAAAGTGGTGGTGTGTGACATACACTCCTTCAAGGTATAGTGATTGCTTTACAAAAAAGGAACACAACAAAATACTGATGTTTCGCCTTACATGTTGCCTTCTTCAGAGAACGAGAACAACACAAACGGACAAGTAATAAAGATAATCTTTACTACATCTAGAATGTTCGGGACAGGTAAATCAAGGAGAAATAAAAAAATGGGTAAGCGATCAAATGAGAGATGTACTACATATCTATCTATTCTATCTATTGACCTTTCGAGCCATAGCTGGTCCGTAGGGCGTAGACCAAGATACTCCTTCTCTCATCTAAATTATTTGTTCTAGCTGTTTTCAATTCTTTTAAAGGTATTTTATCAAATCTCGCCACTTGTCTCTGTTCTGTGCAAACAGCTCTATCTCATTGAGGGAGCTGATTCCTGCTGCTCTTGCCTCTCTCATCAATGTTCTTCTCAGTGTCTCTCTGGGTCTTCCTCTTTTCCTCTTACCTGTTGTTTCCCACATGAAGGCTTGCTTTGCTATTCAGTTATTATCTCTTCTCATCACATGTCCAACATATGACCATCGTCTTTTCTTGATTACTGAAGATATTAGTGGCTGATTGGCGATTTCTCTAATTTCCTCATTTGTTTTGAATTCGTTCCACACTATATCAAGTATTTTCCTTAGACATTTATACTACATATCATTATCATCATCATCGTGTGCCTTCTCTGCAACGAAGGTTGGCTACCATGGATCGCCATTCTACTGTTTCTTGCTTTGATGGTGCAGGCTGACGTAGATTGACTTGTCTCTCTTTTGATGTTACTCGTCCATGTTAGTCTTGGTCTGCCTCTGCCTCTTTTACCTTGTATTTTTCCTTCCAATATTACATTTAGTAGGCAAAAAAAGAAATGTCAAGTGAGTATTTATATATTTTTGTAGTTCTCGTTTTATTAGAATGCCTACTCCTCTTTGATGTTCTTTTGTGTTACCTGAATATATAAATGTATATTTATCGTCTTGTATGTATCCACTTTCCTACCATACTACATATAGTACTACATATAAGAGGATAAAAATTGAAAATATGTAATAATATGTAATTTTTATCCTCCTACATGTAGTACATCTCCCTTTTGTGAATGTATTTTGTCACCACTCCTTTTTCTTGTGATTATGGAATGAATCATGTGATTGGTGGTTGGGGAAATACGTGGGGTCTTAATGGATGACTTGAAGATACTGACTTTGCAGATGATGTTGGATTGTTTGCCCACTGCCACCAAGACATACAAGACAAAACAGAGTAGATAAGTTTGCTAACACAGTAGGACTGAAAATAAATGCAGAGAAAACTAAAATTCTGAGGATAAATGCCAAAAGTACAAAGAAAGTTACATTCGGAGGAATGGGGCTAGAAGAAATGGATCACTTTGAAATATATGGGAAGCTATATTTCATTAAATAGCAACATTGAGAAAGAGATATCTAATAGAATAGTCATGCCAGCCCAGGCATTTAGTAGTCTTACAAACATTTGGCGTTCAACGAGTCTCCACCTGCACGAAGCTAAAAATTTACATGTCAAATGTGCGATCCATACCCCTATATACAGCAGAAACATGGAGATCGAACCTTAAGATAGAAAGTCGACTAAGAGGGTTTGAAGGTCACTTGCTTAAGAGGATTCTAGACATCCATTTGGATTAATGCATTACAAACAAAGAAGTTGCCAGAAGTTCAGGCATTAACAATATCAATCAAGAATTGAAAAAAAAGACATTGGAAATGGTCTGGCCAAGTTCTACGAATGGAATGAACCAGACATCTGCACCTAGCATTAACATGGACACCACCTGGAAGAGAAGGCAGACCATTGGAGACATGGTGATGAACCATACATGATGAAATGAAGGAGGCTGGCAGGTCCTGGAAAGAGTTGTCCATGCTTGCTCCAGACCAGATTGGATGGAGATATCTTGTGAGTGCCCAATGCTCTGACTGGAGTTAAGAGGATTAAAAAGAAGAAGAAGACATAAATAATTAAACTTTGAACACATTCATTAGACTGCTAGTGTCAGTGTAAGATAACTCAATACTAGAATACAATAGATATTGATGAAAGACAATGATGTAGAGAATGAGAGTTGAATTGCTAGGGAGGTGTAAGTGACAAATGGAACACTCTTTCCTAAAAAATGAACTTCACCTTGAATTATTAATTGCCACTGCTTTTATATTTCGTTCAGTTTTTGTTGAGTGAGTCTCTTTCACATGGTTACTTATTCTCACAGTTATAACAAATACTGAAACTGGAGTGTCACATTTATTTATTGTTCATGAATTCTAGTGCCTTTCATTATAATCATGTTTTGTGCAGTATATGTCATCAGTAACTCTCATTAAGGCTTTGGTGTTACAGTTTCATTGACAGTAGATGCAGTATAAATTTCATATTTGCAGTGTTATTTGCAGTCCAACACTATTTGCACTCCTTCAATTTAAATGATTTAATAGTGCACATTGTTATGTGGACATTACCTCTCTCTCTCTGCGATCAGGACTCAATCAGAGTAGGATTCCAGACTCTCACATGAAGTCAGCTGTCAGGTTAAGTGTGTTGATCGCCCCCACTGACAAAACATCACAATTAGAGTCTGCCAGATCCACTCTGATTGAACACCCATTAAAACGTTGCACTGTGTTCTGCACCAGTGGCCCAGTGCATCCGATTTCAGCCAGAATTTTATTCAGGTTAGCTTTCCTTAGCCTTTGATTGTCCCCAATCTTCCTGCAAGGCAGCAGATGATCTTTTCTGTAGGGGGATTCTGCCCTTAGATGGTCGGCCCTCCCAGGTTTACGAGCACCATCTGCCCGAGTCACTAGAGGTGACTAACACAGACATGCACACACAAAGATATGAAATGTGACCAACACAGACATGCACACAACTATACGAGGCATGACTAACACTGACACACATTAATATATATATGAGATATGTCTGACATGGACATGCACACACAAAGATATGACATATCCCCAACATAGACATGCACACAAAGATATGAGATATGACCAACATAGACATGCACACACAAAGATATGAGATGTGACTAACATAGCCATGCACATACAAGGATATGAGATGTGACATACACAAACATGCACACACAAAGATATGAGATATGAATAACATAATCATGCACATAAAGATATGAGATATCACTAACCCAAACATGCACACGCAAAGATGTGACACATGACTAACACAGATACACACTAAGATATGAGATATGACTAAACACAGACACACATAAAGATATGAGACATGATTTGTGTGTACACGGACACACCAAGACATGAGATATGACCAACATGACACACGCCAAGATATGAGCCATGGCCAGCACACACACAAGCTAAGACATTAGCCATGGCTAGCACAGAAACACATCAAGACATGAGCCATGGCCAGCACAGAAATACATCAAGATATGAGCCATGGCTTCACGGAAAAACACCAAGAAATGAACCATGTCCAGCACAGAAACACATTAAGGTATCCATATGCTTGGGTTTGTTGTAGTCGGCAGACTCTTCTTAACGTGGGAATCATCGACATATGAGACGCAGGCCCCGATTAACTGTTCACATGTTTCGTTCAAACAGTTGTCCGGAGATTTGAGAGTGCAGTCAGACCCGTAGAACGTTCCCTTGCATGTACAGTTCCCTATTGACTGTTCACAGGTGTCGTTGAAACAGTTGTCCGGACATTTGAGAGTGCAGTCTGACCTGTAGTATGCTTCCTTGCACGTAGTCTGTACTTTCCGGGTCACATATGATGTCACAGCCATCAGAACACATCTGTTTGCACTGTAGCCCAAAATTACCATCCGGACAAGTGTCATGACAGGTGTAGCCAGGATGCTTACATTGTTGGCATTTTCCGGATTTTTCCTCACATAAAGGACAGACACTAAGACAAGACCCGGAGCAGTCGTGTCCATAGATCCCATGTGAACGGTTGCCGTGACACATACAGATGATGACGTTGCAGCCTCTGCAACACCCACTACACACTGCACAAAACGACCAAGAATGCCCGTCCAGACAATAGGTGTCTGTAAATGTTTGCACCTCACACACCGTCAGTGCAATGACGGCCTGCGAAATGGTCGGTGAGAACTCAATGTTAATGTGTGCCATTTTCGCTTGTGTGGTGACTAAAGTGTTCACAGAAATATTTGGGTATGATTGGAGAGCCACATTCTGACCCCCGCCAATGTAGATGGAGCAGATATTTGCAACTATCGCCCCTTCAATCCATAACTTGTTGATCAGACCAGCCCCAAAGCAAAAGACATCAATCTCATGCGAATTAACTACAAACCTTGATTCATTGTTACATGAGGCAGAACCATTTAGTTTTACCTTGAAACTGTCCAGATCTGTGAAGTCATTCACATAAATCCTAAACCAGGAGAACGGCAAGATTGATTGAGAGTTGCCTCAACTGATGTATAATCTGCGTCCGGATTACATGTGGTGTCATTGTTATCAAACAGGAAAGCAGGTTCAGATTTTTGGGAGTATTTGCAAACGAGATCCAAGTACTGACACTGGGGTCTGAAATATTCGTGTTGACAACTGTCATTGTTTGGGCATGTCCCTGTAATTTTGTCACAAACTGAGTCATTATAGCAGTGACATTGTAACGTACATTTTGCCCCAAACCAACCATATGCAAAAGTTAGGTCATTAGCTTCCAAGGTCACGAACAAAGCCATAAGAATAAAGACTTGATCTACAGCGGTGGTTAACGAACTGTGTACAAACATTTATTATCAAACCTGTGGTTACATTTCTAAAAATCCGCCAACTCGCTGTGATAACAGATAGCGTGATGTTCAAAGTCAGCATTGTTTAAACCATGGCTCGGACGCGAACAAGCTTCCATCTTGGTGCGTCCCATGACGTCATCCCTCCCAACCTTCATTGAGAATGATACTGTGTAAACAAAGAAGTAGCTCTCAAAACATGTTAATGTGAATGAGATGAGCAACTGCCCACAATAAGTGCGATACTCCTTCCATGCTACAATAATTTCCTGTCCAGCTTGCACACCCATTGTTCAAATATTCACCATCTTCCATGATTTTTTGTGTGCTAAACTTGTATTCTGACCCTGACAGCAGTGTTCTTTTATATATTTAAGACAATGTGGCTTAACAAAATTTCCTATTGTGGGCAAGGGAAGCAATCAAATTAGAAATCCCATCTTTTTGAATCTTGTAACCACTGCACACTTCTCCTTTTTCAGCAGTGTGTGGTTTGGGACACACTTACAAGAGACCTGTCTCATCACATTATATATATTCTTTTGGTTAAAATTGCTTAACAATTTCCAGTAGTTTCTTTTGCTTCACATTATTACTTGTTTCTTCTTAAATTGATCCAGTCTCGTCAGACTACTTCCATTGCAATCCCATATTGCAGTCTTGGTAGTCTTGCTCCTTGCTTAGTGGGACAGTGTATACAAAGTGATGTCAACATCTTCATAATCGGCTTCCTAATTTTCTTTCCACTCTGCCCAAAACCATTGCTTGCAAATGCCGACATATGTTTCTGTCCTTCCATGTTGTGTACTTGAGGGAATATCACAATCCATATTTATGCCTTTGATTTTATTTTTTTTGTCCACTTTTTCTATTTACATCACTTTTGTTTCAAGTGATATGCACTGGCGTTTTTCGAGAGTACTGTTAGCCATCACGATAATAAATTTAATGATTTGTAAATAGATTTGAACAAGCATGTGGATGTGTGTCAATACTCAGCCTTGAAGAAAAAAGCCTATTGAATAAAAAAACACAGTCATTTCTCCAACCTCAGTCTCAACTTGTACAGTACTGCATGCTTTGTTCTTCCAAACCATACCTCTTTCATCCACTACTGTGTGCATGTAGGTCATACTAGTAATGCCTGCATCGAGTGGCCTATTTACACATAGACAAGAAAAATACACATCTTTAACAGTTTTTCTTTCCTTATTTTTTCTTTTTTTTTTTTTTGTTTTGGCTAGGCAAATTTCACGAAATGTGTTATAAACAATTGAGGCTGGGTAATGGCGTTATAAAGGATTTTAAAATATAAGATAAAGAAGAAGAAAATGTGAGGATTTTTTAAATTGGTGATGTATCAGAATTCTTGTTATAACTGGTCTCGTTATAAGTGCATTCTTCTCTACAGTTAATTGGTTGTCATAGTTTAAGATTTACAAAAACCAAGTTAAATTTGTTAGGCATGACACCTGTTGTGTGTCATTCATTCTCATGATTACCCTTTAAGCACCTACTACTACCAGATTTTAAAAAAAAATGCTGTTCTTCAAATAAAGTGAACACGGGTTTACATCATGGTAGAGTTAAACAAGTTTTTTTTTTTCTAACAGAGTTTTAAAAAAATACAAATCCACCCAGAACACCTCATATCTGAATG
The DNA here is from genome assembly GCA_032433765.1 of Megaustenia siamemsis. Taxonomy (NCBI): domain Eukaryota; kingdom Metazoa; phylum Mollusca; class Gastropoda; order Stylommatophora; family Ariophantidae; genus Megaustenia; species Megaustenia siamemsis. The sequence goes on along the minus strand of JAVIAB010000160.1, from coordinate 53,685,253 downwards.
GCACTCTATTTACTGTAACTATATAATCTTTCCTCCATTCACATTCAAGTTTAATGTGATACATTCCTTCACAACTAGAGCTCAAATCACTAGTTAGCTATCAACTATTTGATTGTAACTGTTAACTAGTTTTGTTTCTGCTCATTGCCACTGATAAAGATGTACTCTATTAAACTTAGTGTTGTACAAAAAAATTGCTCTGCAGGGCTCTTTTGATGATAAAAGATAAATATAACAAAGACTAGAGAAAACAACACAAAAGAACAATAAATAGAATGCTGCTTCATGTTGGGATCTGGGTGAGGAAGATGTAACCAGGTGCTTCTATACAAAAAAGATAAATATTTCTAGATTACAATTACTGAAGCTAACTGAGAATCAGCATAACATATTTGTGAAAGAACAAATGAAAAGACTTACACCTCATCTTAAACATGCATCACATTTACCATACATCTTTAAGGGTGACACATGCAATATCAACACAAGTCCATATAATATACCTATGATTTCAAGAAGCTATGTGCTTTAATGACTGGCTAAATAATGAAAGCTAAAACAATTGAGCTGGCATCCTGTGAAATAAATTAAATGTACCACAAACAAAATGAGACTTGATCAGCAACCCTTCTCTTTGTTAATGACATGACAGATAAACTAGGATATGATCAATAGCAAACTAACATGGAAACTGATGGCTTTAGCTGATACTTGAATTAAACTTGAATCTGGAATCCTACTCTAATGTGAACATTATAAAGTTGCACATTCAATAATTGATCAATGGCAAAATTCAGCAGGTCTTGCTTAATGTAATACAGTCTTTGCTACAATTTGGCACCTGCCATTGTTTGATGGTGGCATAATATCGCTTCCTTTGTATTATTATTGTCTATAATTACAACCCCCCTGTGACCTTCCAGGCATGTCATAAGAGGTGACTTAGGAGGTTGATTTATGGCTTGACAAGCTGTCATTGTAAAAACATATTGTTATGGAAACAGCCATAATGTGCCATTTTGGCACGCAAGGTTTCTGTTTTTGAAATTCTGGTTCTGCCCTATGTGCCATCTTCGGCTCGAAAGGACAATAGATAGATAGATAATTACACCACGGATGGAGAACTGGGTGGTCTAGAGGTAAGATGTCAGCCTTTGGACATGGAAGTCCTGAATTTGAATCAAATGTTTTGAAAATTTCTCTCTTTGAATCCATAGTTCCTTCAAGGCTTTACCCTACCCTGAAGAGTGGTGAGATCCATTGTCTAGTACTTTTGTGTAATGGTGAAAAACTGGAAGTCCCAGGTTCACTCTGCTATCATTAAAAAACCCTTGGTAGTTAAAAATTACAAAGATGGGTGCAAAAGTGGCTGTTGCTCGTCACAAATTGTTAAATTAAAAATCTACCTATGCCAAAGATTAATGTATCAGACCGAAAGGCTCAAATAATGCAGTTTGCTGAAAACTGATGAAATTATGCCCCACTCAAAGAAATAAAATGCATATCTACATAGCTTGACCCAAACACTCTGCTTCAATGATAAAGGTAACAGAGACAGAGGTCTATTTGGCATGTGGCTTGAGATCAGTCATGAAAAGCTTGGTTCCAACAGATGAAAGAATATACATGGAAAACAAAACAGTGGAAGAGATCAATTATTTTATCTATCTTGAAAGTCGTATTGATCAGGAAGGACATACAAGTAAAGAAATTAGCAATCTGAATGGCTAAAGCAGCAATGTCTTTCAGAAACCTTGAAAAGTTGTGGAAATCAAAACTCATCAGCATGAAAACAAAACTTAGACTTTTCCACTCAATCGTACTTTCAGCCCTTACATCTGCATGCGAGAGCTGAAAAACAACAAAAGACATTGAAACAAAGTTGAACGCATTTGCAAATGAATGTCTAAGGAAAATACTTGACATAGCATGGAGAGAATTTAAAACAAACAAGGAAATTATAGCAATCGCCAATCAACCACTAATATCATCAGTAATCAAGAAAAGACGATGGACATGTGATGAGAAGAGATAATAACCGAATAGCACAGCAAGCCCTCAAGTGGGAAACATAAAAAAAAAGTAAAGTACCCCCGTCACGCCAAGTGGCGTATAGGGAATATGGTGTTAGTGACCGTACATTTTACAGACCTTCGGCACATGATTTTTGGGGTAATGTGGTCGGTATTATTAGTGTAGTCCGTGCCGCTTTACTTTCCCAGAAAAAAATCCGGCACCCATTAAAGGTTGGGTGAACCTGGAAGCCGTCGGTTGAGATCGAACCCTACCTCTTGTCCTTTGTAGTCCAGTTCACTAGACACTGAGCTATCACGGCTCCCTAGTGGCAAACATAAGTTATGAGGAAAATATGCCGACCCGGAGAAACATTGATCAGAGAGGCAAAGGCAGCAGGAATCAACTCCCTCAGTGAGATTGTGATGCTTGCATAGAACAGAGACAAATGACGAGATATTGTGACTGCTCAACTCCTTTCTTAAATGTGCTCAGTCGTTAGGTGTAAACTGTCAATCTTGGTACTTCGCGTTGTATTCAGGTTCGTCTGTTGGGTCAGAATACGTCACACACCTGTCTACATAAAATTGACTGCACACGCACGTCTCTTGTACATAAGAATAGAAACACCGTAATGATGGTGCAAAATCTCTAAAGTGAACCTTTGGTTGACTTGGCAGAGCAATCCATATTAATGAGTTGTATCTTGTAAATAATTGGCATCAAACAATTCCAACGACAGCCATTGAACAGCATTCAATGTGTTGACGCAAAGCGCATATCAACTCCAAGATGGGAGAAAGTCGCATTCACAACACTTGACCTGCCAAAGAGGAATATTGCCATGTGCAAGACTCAGCAGTACCAGCGCAGATCCGTTAAGTGAAACATCAGGTTGACTTTAATGCAGAAATCTGCATTGGACAGCTGAAATTAATCAGTCCGCAAATGCAAATCCTGCAGCAGTCAAGAGAACATAAACTCTTTTCCACCATCTTGGAACCAGAAGTCCTCCACACACAAATGTCATAGACTAACTGGAATGTGTACTGACTAATATTAGGAATATATCCAATATTAGGAAGAAACAATCATCATTTTTTGGCCATGTAGTGAGAAGGGAACAGCTGGAATATATTGTAATAACTGGGAAAATTGAGGGATGAAGAGATATAGGGAAGCAAAGAGAAAAGATACCAGACAGCTTAAGAGAATGGCTTGTTAGAAGGTCAACAACAGAAATGATAAATAACTGCCGAGATAAAAAGTTGTGGAGAGACGTGATCATCTACGCCAGCAGGCATGGCACTTGATGATGATGATAAGTTGATTAGATTTTTTTTTGCGTGAGATAAAGAAGAATTACAGTGTATCAATAAAAAGTGTGCATGTCTTATTTGATAATTTATTTTCTGCTCTCACATTGCACAATTAACATAGTATAAAATTTCTCTTTCAGGAGGGTACAACACCATTAATTTTAGCTGCAGCTAATAGTCACTTAGATTGTGTTAAAGAATTGTTGGATCATGGAGCAGATTCAAATGCAAGACGTCTGGTAAAAGTTGTACAGAATTCATTATGTGATAACAGTACATTGACAGATATTAAATTGCTTTTACTATTTTATACATGAATTGTTTGTGCAAATGATCATTTTGTTAGAAGACTGACCTCAGAGACATAATTCTATTCTATTCATGGAATAATTTTCATAGCAGTCAGGGCATCCCCATACCTGTTCCACCGCCCATCCCAGCATTTCTTGAAGTACAGTAAAGTCTCGATTATCCGGAATGCTCGGGGAAGAACCCATTCTGGATAATTGAATTTTTCTGGATAATCGAGAGTAAGAAAACCAAACTCAAAATTTATGAAAAAACATGATTGAAAAATTGCAATGCTCAGAAATATTTAAATTCGTGTGACATTCACTAGCTTTCTCTATCAACATTGGTCCTGATATTGGCATTCCTTTTCTTCTTCTTTCTAAAAACCACACATAAAGGACGTCGTCGAGTTTTTCAAATTTTGGCCGTTTCATACTTCGTCTCTGGTGTATATTGTTGCTGCTTTCAGACTCCGACGCAAACTTAAACAACTCATCTTTTTGATTTCGTATGTCATATAATGTTGAAGAGGCTATGCCAAATTCAGTCATCAAAACGTTGCGATTAACGCCTTTTTCAAGTCTACTAGCGATTTCAATCTTCTGGTTCAGTGTCAATACAGTTCGCTTGCGTTTACCTTTGCGGGAAATTGAGGTGTGGTTTGCACTCGCAGAGGCCATTATTTAACACAAAAATGTATTCCGTTAAAAAGTATGCACACATGCGTTTATAGCATATCATGTATAATTTATACTGATGGAACGAATTTCAGCTTGCACAAAATGTCTGAGACAAACTAACGTCAAACTCTGTATCTTACTCTTTTTGAATTTCCAGTCGGTAATTTTTGAACCCCTCCCCCTTTCTTCTCACCATCTCTATGTCACTGCACGCCGGCTGCTCAACCTTTGATTTATAATCATCAAAGTTATGGGCTCTTCAATTTTCACAAACAATACGTCTGCTTCTAATGTTCGGTCAGACTGTCAAACGCCATATTTTTGACAAATTCATGACCAACTTTAGATCTAAAGCAGGCTATGAGAAAATTAAGCAAATTTGTAAAATCATGTAGATAAGTGTTTTTGGCACGACTAAGATTTCCCGACAAAAACATTTAGTCGGGGGAAAAAGTGAAGATATAGACTGTCTGTCGCTTTTACTTGGAATATTTGGAGACACAATGTCTGGATTGAATAAAATATGTTCGCTCCTATTTGAAGTATATTACTGTAAATACACTATTGTAAACGCAATATTGTGTAATGATAGAGCCTGTAGAAGTAAGCGCAGCGCACAAACCGTGTTGTAGCGTTTTCGATTTCCGGATAAAGGCATTTAATTTAACTGAACAAAACATGATTCAAGCTTTCTCCCTATAATAATTAAAAAAAAAAAAAAAGTCCGTTAAATTGAGAATTCCGGATTATTGAGTACCGCATAATCGAGACTTTACTGTATATGCAGACTGATTGTTCTTGTAAGGTGCTGATTGCATACCTTTCATATATTTTTTAGTGAATCTGTATACCATATGAAGAAAAACCCTGCGAATGGAAAAAAGTGTACATGTCAATTTTAAATGTTTATTTATAATAATAAATATTATTAATATTAAGTATTAATAATAATAATTAATAATTTCTGCAAGAAGTTATGATTTGTCATGACATCATCACTGTGATCATCAGATTTCTTTAAAATTTGGCATTAATGTTGTGCTTATGTTATGTAAATTAGTGCTAAATTTAAAAATCCATTTTTTTTTTCAATATTATCCAGTAAATTAATTATTAAACACAAAAAAATTCAGAGCTATTGACAGAAGCAAAGGATTTAACTAACAATGTATGTGGTTGGTGCCTTCTTTCTTAGCAGAGAATTGGAGATGCTCCCCTTCCTTAAAAATTACTACTTGAACACAAATTAATGGGCAGATCAGTTGATCACTCAAATTTTGTAAAAAATAAATGTTAGATTGATTTGGACATCTCTTTGTAACCTGTTAAAATAGATGCCAAATTAAAAAATCCATTGTTTTTAAATCTGCAACTGTAAATTAATAATTTATAAAATATTGAACAAAGCACACCTACTGCGTTAAATCATGAATCCAATACCTTGAAATTTGAAAACTACCTCACGACAGTGATTACTGTTATTGCAACAAAAATCAATAATGAATGATGCTTTCAACTTTTCACCCCTTTGAAACATGGTGGGATACCATGGCATATCTATTATTTCTTATGAGTTTTGCCTACTTCTTGGCCAGACATGATCCGTTCAATCTTAGACCAAGTCTTCTAGGTTACATTAGATCACAATTTCCATCCAAAAATTAAAAAAAAACTACTTTGGGCTGGAACCTAAGTGTGTAGCCAGTGAATTGTATTGTGAAATTATTTTCTTGACTTTTCACCTGATGTATATGTAGTAACAAAACAGGGTGTTAGACAGGGCAGTGTGCTGTCACCAGATTTGTTTAATATTTATAGTGACATTATTTTAAGATCCATAAGGGGCATGCCTAGAATAACAATTGGAGGTAATAATATAAATAATCTAAGGTCTGCTGATGATACAGTCTTAATCGCTAAGAGTGAAAATGAGTTACAAGAAATGTTGGACATTACAGTGAAGGAAAGCAAAAAGAAAGGACTCAGCCTTAATAGCAAAAAGACAGAGGTAATGGTAACAACAAAGAAAAAGACATCACCTCAGTGCAAAATAAAGACAAGTGGAACAATATTAAATCAGGTAAATGAATTTAAATATTTGGAACTTTGTTAACCTCAGACGGAAGATGTACAAAAGAGGTGAGATGCAGAATTTCTCAGGCAAAAGCAGCTTTCCATAAAATGAGGAAGATACTATGCAATCCATTTTTGACAATAGAAACAAGAAAAAGAGTTCTTAAATGTGATGTAGAGCCAGTCTTGACATATGGATGCGAATCATGGACAATAGGACAACAGACAAGAAAATCACTGGAGTCTGTAGAAATGTGATTTTACAGAAGAATGTTGAGAGTACCATGGGCAGCTAAGAAGAGTAATGAAAATGTTATGAGATAGGTCAAAGCAAAAAGAGAGCTAATTTCCAATATTAGGAAGAGACAATCATCATTTTTTGGCCATGTAATGAAAAGAGAACAACTGGAATATATTGTAACAACTGGAAAAATTGAGGGACGAAGAGATAGAGGGAAGCAGAGAGAAAAAATAACAGACAGCTTAAGAGAATGGCTTGGCAGAAGGTCAACAACAGAAATGATAAATAGCTGCTGAGATCGAAAATTGTGGAGAAATATGATCACCTACGCCAGTAGCACAGTACTTGATGATGATGATGATATATAGTAACACTAATCACGCAATATCTCCGAGCAAAAATGTTAAAATGCTTGTCCTGTAACTTCCTGACTGTAGAGAAAAATCGGTTTCGGCTTTTTGTCACTTTTGGAATTATCTGATGTACAGTTTTCAAAAAACTGTATGTGTAGAATAATTTTAAGAAGAAACCTTTGTGGAATTTCATAAAAATAAATAGTATTTTCCCCGTATTAATTGAAAGTACAGGCTGTATAACAGGCACATTAAAAAACGTATTAAATATGGGAAAAACTTATCCAATGGAGGCATGTAATTGTAAGTACATTACCTTTTTCCAATAAGCACTTTGGATCCACCAGACTTCTTTTTCACCTTTAGACTCATCAGTCTCTCAATTTATACATCATTGTCCCAGCCGTCCTCCTCTCTTACGGAATGAAGAATACACTTGGCTATATTCTCTTTGGGAGCCGCGATAGCTCAGTGGTTAGTGAACTGGACTACAAAGGACAAGGGGTAGGGTTCGATCCCAACTGATGGCTTCCGGGTTCACCCAGCCTTTAATGGGTACCGGATTTTTTTCTGGGAAAGTGAAGTGGCACAGGCTGTAATACTGACCACATTACCCCAAAAATCATGTGCCGAAGGTCTGTAAAATTTATGGCCACTTACACCATATTCCCTATACGCCACTTGGAGTGATGGGGGTACTTTACTTTTTTTTTACTATATTCTCTTTGTCCAGAATAAAGCCATACTCAGTATCAGAGCTGCCAGTGAGTTTATTGGCTTTTTCATTACAATGCACATTAGCATGCCCGGAACAGACCACCCAAGTTAATACACTCTCATTAGAGTAATTCAGAAGCTGCATCCACTCTTGCTACAGAGACTGTCTGTAAGTCTTCTGTAGCATACTTTGTGGGTCCTTTACCAAGACTGTGTGATCCACGTTCTGTGTAACCAACCATGTTAATGCTGCCATTGATGTTTCTATCTCCATTCTCATGTTGGATACTGCAATACTACAATTGTCAGATTCCCCAGCCACTTCTCTGCCATCTTGATATGCCACAAAACCCCAACTGCTGCGCTGTGCATGGGATACAGAACCATCCGTGTAGATCAGTTCTCTTCAACCTTGTTATGCCCATTGCCCACTTGTGTAACTTTTTCATTGATAAATTTTCTCTACAGCCCACTAAATTGAAGAAACTTCCATAATTTAAGAAATTAAAATCAATTTAATTTACCATTTCATTTAATGAGATCCTTGAACCTGATGCTGGGCAACAAAATGTTGGATTTCTGGTTCTATTTTTGTAAGGAATAAGCATAGGTCTCCATTTTTAGTGACTTCCAAACAGTGTCTGCGTTTGATATGATTCACATCACTAAAACCTGATTCCACTAGATATGAGGTAAGAAATGGTAGTGGTGAATTTAATATTATTTTCCACATATTTGTATTTAAGGCAGGTATTGTTTTTATTTTGCCACACATTTAGGTGTCAAAAAAGAAGTCCAAGATGGCGTCCGTATTTGGACGGTGTTTTTCTGTTACAGCGTGTGTTGTTTTGAAATATACTGGTTACATGCGGTGTGCTTCTTGGATTTAATGTTCTGCTCATGCCTGTTGTGATTGTTTAACTTCTGAAAGGCTGGTGGACGGTGGAAATTCTCGTTAAGTGGGTATTTATCTTCGTTTCATTCGAGATAGACCTATTGGTGATGGGTCATTGTTTTTCACTGTCGCACCAGGCCGATGGGAATGTCCAACCCGAATTGTACAAAGTCTGTGATGGTGGATGGGGCGGAAAAGTCAGCAATGACCAACAGCCCAGAAAGCGAAAACAACAAAGTGTGTTCAACAAGAGGCATGTTCAGGACCCAAAAGACAAATGTGGTTGATCACCATGAAAGAGATTGGAGCCTCATCACGTACTAGTCCAGAGAAAGCCATGGAGAGGAATTCGAACTCATGTCAGAGGAAAGATCTAAAAATAAGCACATGGAATGTTAGAACTCTATACCGAGAAGGAAAATTGGAAAATCTTATTCAAGAAGCAGAACGAATAAACATAGATATTTTAGGCATATCAGAGACTAGATGGAAAGAATGTGGGTACATCTATCTATCTATTGACCTTTCGAGCCGTAGCTGGCCCATAGGGCGTACTCCTTCTCTTATCTACATTTTTATTCTAGTAGTTTTCAATCCTTATAAAGATCTTTTATCAAATCTTGCCATTTCTCTCTATTCTGTGCAAGCAGCTCCATCTCATTGAGGATTCCTGCTGCTCTTGCCTCTCTCATCAATGTTCTTCTCAGTGTCTCTCTGGGACTTCCTGTTTTGTATACGGGTACATAGAGGACAAAAAATATACATTTATATACTCAGGAAACACAACAGAACATTAAAGGAGAGTAGGGATACCAATAAAAAGAGAGCTACAAAAATATATGAGTTATTGAGTTATTTGTGGGTCATCATCATTGCACTCCGAATATGTCCCTAGGTGCTCAGATCCCCTCCTCAGCAATTCCCTCAGTGTCCAGCGACTGACAACTCCAGTTCTATGTTGGTTGATAAGTCTTCTTACACGGCCACTAAGTTTCTCATTTCTAGCTGTGCCCATCTTAACTCCCATTTCCATCATCCAAAGAAGTGACGTGAATCTGTGTTTGTCGAAGTCCTGTGCTCTTCCCACATCTCGGAGGGCATTGATGATGTCCACCCGATCCATTGGAGCCGCGATAGCCCAGTGGTTAGTGAACTGGACTACCATGGACAAGGAATAGGGTTCGATCCCAACCGACGGCTTCTGGGTTCACCCAGCCTTAAACGGGTACCGGATTTTTTTCTGGGAAAGTAAAGCAGCACGGGCGTAATACTGACCACATTACCCCAAAAATCATGTACTGAAGGTCTGTAAAATATAGAGTCACTAACACCATATTTCCCTATACGCCACTTGGCGTGACGGGGGTACTTTACTTTTTACTTACCCGATCCATTGGTTGCCCGTTCTCAACGACAGTGCAGCTAGCCAACCTGTCCGCTCTTTCATTTCCCCGTACTCCCGCATGTCCAGGGACATAGACAAAGGTGACCTTACATATTTTGGATTTCTGCAATGACTCTACCCATTGCATGCGTACAGAGCTTGCCTCCACTTTTTTAATCATGCTCATCGAATCACTCAGTATACATGCGTGGGTGTAGACTTGTGACTCCATTTCTCTGTTGTCATGCTACTCGTGGTCATGACGTATGCACCACTGTCTTCCTTGACTATTCTGCCTGCCGAGCGTGCTGTAAATGCCCATGCACTTCTTTGGTGTCGTATTACAGATCCGTCTGTATAGATGACTGCATCTTTCTCATCGGAGTTATTGCAGATGAGACCGTTGACCTCGGCATTAACCACGACCGGGTTCTGTTCCCTACTTTTCCTGTCGAGTGTGACAATACACGGGAAAGTCCCCTTGAATGACATAGGCACCGGTATCCGCTCCTCACCAATGCTGATATTGGTAAGCCCACAGGCCTGTTTGATGATATCTTCTGCTCGCCCACCCATGATTTGCCTCTTTTTAGCCTGGTACCTTTCTCTGTGTTGAGCACGTGGTGCAATGGATGCTCTGTATCTGTACTAATCTTCAGGTATGCTCGTGCTCTCCAGATCTTGATTCTGTCATCCATGGTTGGAAAGTCAAGAAGATACCTCATTGCTACACAGGGAGTGTCCCTCGTACATCCCAGGATAATGCGCATGGCTTCATTCTGTATTTTCTCAAGCCTATCAATTTCAGTCGTACTGACAGTAAGAATTGCCAGGGCATACTCGATTGGTGTGTGGACCAATCCCTGGAACAGAAAAGTAAGTAGCCTCTGCTCGATGTTGGCAGCTGCCATGTCCTTCCAGGCGACTAATCCTTTGCGGGACTTTGTTATCACATGGTCCCAAAAACACAGGCTGCGATCAAACTTAACTCCAAGGTATGTCATCAACTTGTCCCTGGTCACCTCATCAGCTCCCATTCGTTCTACCGGTGTGGTCATATTAACGATATGATTGTTAAGGGAGAACCATGAAACTGATGCTTTATTAGGATTAACCAACGCACCTGAAACCCCACACCAGGAAGAAATGCGATCGAGTTCGTCTTGCATTGTGGAGGCGATTCCTCGTCTGTCTCTTCCCTGTCGATATGCCAGAATATCATCAGCAAAAGTCATAGTTCTTCCCCTCCTATCCAGCTGTTTTCTGTGATCGGTATTGTGTACACGTTAAATAGAACTGGTGACAATGGTGAGCCTTGTGGCAGCCCTGGACAAATGGATGTTGGCTTGGAAGACCAACTTCCACATCTGAGTATCACCTTCCTCTGAAACAGTGCCGCGGCAATCCATCTAATGAGGAAGGGGTGCACCGCCAGTTTGAGGAGCATATGCATGAGATATTCAAATGGTACCCGGTTGTATGGGCATGAGGTACTCTAATCATACTCTGTGGTATGCATCCACCAGATCTATAGCAGCAGCACATGTCTCCTCTCGTCTGTGAAAGCCTTCGAAGACGTCATAGGCAAAGACTGCCGCAGTGAGCCATGTCTCTTTGTTATATTTATCACCATATTTCTTCATCAAGGCCAGCTCCTTGTCGTGGGGATGGGGCTTAACAGTCACCAGGGACTGAAAACTAAGACTGGCCAGGCCTTCCTACAACCGAGCAAGACCACAGTCTGCTCTAGCAAGTTCAAGTGCTGAAGTCGGAGGCAACCAGCCAAAAGGCGCACAACAATCAGGATGCCACGCACTCAACGCATATGGAAGTATGTCTATAACCGCAAATCGATAGGCGAACGAAAGATAGATCTATCACCTCCGAGTGTGGGTGGGAATACGCGTTTCTGTTCAAGGTGACAGGTGAGGACACGGGCAACTATTTTCTCCAGCAGCTTGCCCACAGTGTTCTGCATTGTGATGATTCTGTAGACACTGATCTGAGAATGGTCCTTGTTTGGCTTTGGTAGCGGTAGTAAGTAGCTGTGTAGCCACTCCGAATACTGGCATTAAACTCATTGGCCAGTTTTGTCAAGTCGTCGTCAGCTAAATCGCCTATGTCATCGTACCGAACACCATCTGGACCAGGAGCAGTGTTGTGTGACCTTTTAAGTGTCGTGCGAATGGTATCAGTTGTGATTGTGAGATCTTCTTCCAGACCTACATCATTACACAATTTTGACAGCGATCCCCGTATCCTCATTCTTACAGCCTCATTTCTTTGGTCCGTCTGCTCAATGTAGCGGGCAAGCAGGGCCTTCCCTTTGCTCTCATCAGATTTGTGCCATATCCGGCCTGTGCTCTGAAAGTCTGGTATGCCTCTGTGTCGTATTGTGCCATTCATGCACTGATGAAGGCGCCAGAATGTGGCGAGCGATTTTTCTGAGCACACTTTTTTACAGAAGTCATCCCATTTGGCATCCTTAGCCTGCTTAGCGCATAGTTTAAAGTGCATCATTTTTTGGTCGACCTCTACTTTCAGACGCTTGAAAAGCTCAGGTTGTGTTCTTCCATTATTTCTGGCTTTCTGCCATGTCTTGACCGTTTGTCTCATGCTCTGCCAAGCTTCCTCGACATCTATGTTTCACCAGGGTGGCTGCGTCCATCTCTCCTGCCTCCTACGAGGAGCACTCTGTTTCCTATGTCTGATTTTGCTAATGACGTCATGGTCTGTTTTCTCGTAGTTGAATGTGTGGATCTTTCTTTTCTGGCTTTTATTTCTTCTTTTCTCAATTAGGAGGACACATGGATAGTGATCACTTCCGTGGAACCCCAGTGCATTCCACCTGCAAACCGGTGCGAAGGTGGAAGACACCAGTGCCAGGTCTATGACCCTATCAGAGTCCCCTGTTCAAGTGGCCATTCTTGTTGCCCTTCCATCATTCAAGCACACTAAATCGGCCGACACCAGTGCGTTCTCTAGGTCTTCTCCCTGCTTGTTGGTTATGACGTTACCCCACTGGTTTCCTTTAGCATTAAAGTCTCCGCAGAAAATGACATTCCCTTCATCGAACTCAAAGAAATTCTGCCATTGTTGTGTGTTCACCTTCCCATTACAGGCATACACATTAACAATCACGAAATGAACTAGGGTCTGCACCCTAACCGCATGTACCTGCAATTCTGCATTGTTCCACGCAGACATATCAACCTCAGCTGCCACCATATTGTTGTGCACAAGGATGGCCTGCCCAAGGTGTCGCCTATTGTAGAAACAATGAAAGCCAGGAGTACTTACTGTCCTGTCACCAAGAAGAGTTTCTTGCAAAACCATTATATAGGCGCCGCACAGTAGCTAATCAAGAATGGGCCGTCGTTGATTAATGGACCCACAATTCCAATAAGTAACGCGCACATACTTAAGGCCTAGCTTCTCACACTTTGACAATTTAATGCCACCTCTCTTGCCCTGTCATGTTTTCCTTCTTCGATGATGTCGTTTGGGCTGCATCTGAATACTTACACTTACTGTCGTCATAGATGAACATCGCTGAACGTTGATGCTTTGGATGGTCTAAACTCACGTGCACTTACTCAGTAGCACGGTCCAGAACCCGCTTCCACGTTATAAACTGGCTAATCTCCAGTAAATAGCTCAACAGCACGTGGATACACTGTGAGCCTTCCACAAATTAAATGAATTATGCGTCCTTGACGACAGACCGGCGTAAAAAAAACCGCCATTTTTTAACGCGTTCAATAGTGCAGTCAACAAGGATGAGTAACTAGAAGATTTTGGCATTGAAGTGATTACAGACATATGCAATGACATATACCTTACAGGATACCAAATGAAGTAAAAACATCAAATTTCATTGCATTGCCTAAAGGGAATGGTGCAGATTAATGCAGTGTCTTTAGAACAATAAGTCTTATGAGCCATGTTACAAAAATCTTGCTAAAAGTTATACAAAGAAGGATTCAGTATAAAATTAATACTGAATTAGATGAGACGCAATTTGGATTTAGGATAAATAGTGGGACAAATGAAGCCATATTCTGCATAAGAACATTAATCGAAAAGTACAGAAGTAAACAAACCAATATATGACTGCTTCATAGACTACACCAAAGCTTTTGATAGAATATACCAAAAACAACTTATAGAATCCCTAAAAGAGATGCATCTAGATAACATGTACATATGACTAATATGTAATTAATACTGGGAGCAAACAGCAATAATAAAATATAACAAAGAGACCTCTACACCCATTGGTATAAAAAGAGGAGTAAGACAAGGATGCATCCTATCACCAAGCCTGTTCAATCTATACACTGAGCAAATCTTTAAAAACATCACAGACATGTCAGGCCTAAACATTAATGGAAAGATAATCAATAACATAAGATAGGCTGATGATACTGTACTACTAGCAGAAAATCTAGATCTACAACAATTACTTAATGAAATAAACATGACAAGTAAAAAATATGAACTAGATATGAATATCAAAAAGACTAAAACTATGATCATAAACAAAGAAAATACTCAAAGCCCACAAGTGGATTTCAAAATTGAAGGAATAGACCTGGAGACAGTTCAGAACTACAACTACCTTGGACATACTATAACCAGTGATGGAAAATGTAAAACTGAAAGAAACAAAAGAATAGGAATGGCAAAAAGTAATTTTAATGCCATGAAAAATATACTAACATCAAAACAAATAACACCAGGGCTAAAATTAAGAATAGCAAAATCTTTGAGGGGAAAATACAAGGTAAAAGAGGCAGACCAAGACTAACATGGACGAGTAACATCAAAAGATGGACAAATCAGCCTATGACAACCTGCACCATCAAAGCAAGAGACAAAGCAGAACGACGCTCCATGGTAGCCAACCTTCGTTGCAGAGATGGCACTCAATGATGATGATGATTGGGTATCAATTATTATTGAAAATTTATTTTCTCTCTTCATCATATTTAAGATACAATAATAGTTCTTGATATGTTATATCAGCCTCGACAACATTTGCACCAAAAGGTTTACCATCCACCATGTTCTTTCAAGTTCAAAATATAATTAAATAGTTATTCTATATACGATTTAAGTTCATTAAGGTGACTATCTATCTATCTATTGTCCTTTTGAGCCGAAGACGGCACATAGGGCAGAACCAGAATCTCAAAAACGGAAACCTTGCATGCCAAAATGGCACATATTGCAGAGATCACTGCCTCTAAAATCTATGGCTCTATTTCCATAACAATAGTTTTTACAATGACAGCTTGTCACGCCATAGATCAACCTCCTTAGTCACCTCTTACGACATGCTTGGAAGGTCACAGTGCCACTATTCTTTACTCATAACCTTTATATCTCCTCTGCAGTCAGGTCTTTTATTCTGCAAACTGATAAAAGTTTCCGCATTCTGAATATTATGTTGGAAAAGGTCAAGTTTTCTATAAATTATGACACAACACCTTTACAATTGATCAATGTCATTTTCCATGTATCATAAATGACATATATAACACTGAACACATACCAGAAGATCTATTAAATTCTATCTTTGTAGCCATACAGAAGAAGTCAGGTGCCACTGATTGTGAGGACCATCGCACTATTAGTCTCATGAGCCATATGAAGAAAATATTACTAAGAATCATGAGATGTATAAGGAACAAAATAAAACCAGAAATAAGTAAGGAACAATGTGGATTTGTGGAAGGAAAGGGTACCAATAATGCAATATACATCCTAAGGACATTGATAGAAAGAGCTATCTAGTTAAAGAAAGATCTATATATGTGCTTTATAGATTACACAAAAGCATTTGACAAAGTAAAGCATGAAGAAATAATCAATATGCTGGAGAAATTAAACATTGATGGCAAGGATGTGCGAATTATAAAAAACTTGTGCTTACAACAAATAGCAGCCATAAGAATTAGCAACCAAACAGGACAGTTCCAACATATAAAATAAGAGTCAGACAAGGCTGTATTCTGTCACTGGATTTGTTTTCACTTTACAGCGAAAATATTATGAGATCAATATTAGACAAAAAAGGAATTTAAGTCATCGGTCACAACAATTTGCGATATGTGGATGAAACAGTCTTAATAGTTGAGATGGAGAATGAACTACAAGAAATGATAGACATAATAGTAAAAGAAAGCAAAAAGGAAAGTCTCAGTGTGAATAGTAAAAAAAATGCTAACATCAGAAAGAAGATGCACCACAGAAATAAAAAGCAGAATATCACAGGCCAAAATAGCATTTCAGAAAATGAAGAACATCTTGTGAAACTATGTAAATAGAAGTGAGAAAGAGAGTTCATTGGTGCTATACAGAGCCAATTCTGAACGTTGGAAGTGAATCATGGACAGCAGACAAACAAATGAAAAGATGATTAGAGGCCACAGAGATGGGATTCCTGAGAAGAATATTGAAAGTTCCCTGGACTGCTGAAAAGATCAACAGACATTATCAAAGAGGCCAACACAAAAAAAGGAAGTTCCTAAAAAACTTCAAAAAGAAACAATCAACATTTTTCAGGCACATCATGAGAAGGGGAAATTTAGAATACTTGGTTACAACTGGCTAAATACAGGGAAAGAGAAATCAGACAACCAAAGGAGAAGCTATTAGATAGCTTTGTGTCATGGCATGGAAAACAGTCAGCAACAAAATTGATATGATGCGCTGTGGATAGAAAATTGTGGAAGGACATGATTGACTATGCCAACCGACATGGCACATGATCATGATGATCATCAGTTATGATGATATTAAAATTAAAATAAATACGAGAATATCACAGACCACAACTGGATTTAAAAGTTGAAAAGAATCTGGCAAGACAAATTTATCAGCTTTAAATTAAACAAAAAATGAAAAGACTAAGGTCATGAAAAGCTTAATTCCAACAGATGACAGAATATACATGGAAAACAAACCAGTGTGCAAACACTTTATCTATCTTGGAAGTCACATTGATCGATAAGGGGATACAAGTAAAGAAATTAGAATCAGAATAGCTAAAGCAGCAATGTCTTTCAGAAGCCTTGAAAAGTTGTGGAAATCGAAACTCATCAGCACAAACACAAAACTTAGACTATTCAAATCAAATGTACTATCAACCCTTACATATGCGTTTGAAAGCTGGAAAACAACAAGAAACATAGAAACAAAGTTGAACGCATTCGAAAATAAATGTCTAACGAAAATACTTGGTATAGCGTGGAACGATTTCAAAACAAATGAGGAAATTTGAGAAATCGCCAATCAACCACTATCCAATCTTCAGTAATCAAGAAAAGACGATGGTCATATGTTGGACATGTGATGAGAAGAGATAAAAACTGAATAGCAAAGCAAGCCTTCATGTGGGAAACAACTGGTAAGAGGAAGACCCAGAGAGACACTGAGAAGAACATTGATGAGAGAAGCAAGAGCAGCAGGAATCGACTCCCTCAATGAGATAGTGCTGCTTGCACAGAACAGAGACAAATGTCGAGATTTGATAAAAGATCTTTACAAGGATTGAAAACTGCTAGAATAAAAATTTAGACAAAAGGACTATCTGGGTCTATTGTATACAATAGTAAAAAGTAAAGAGCCCCCATCACACCAAGTGGCGTATAGGGAATATGGTGTTTGTGACCATAAATTTGACAGACCTTCAGCACATTTTTTTATTTTTAATTTTTTTTAAATTTTTGTTATTGTAATTTGGTTGGTATTACGCCCACGCTGCTTTACTTTCCCAGAAAAAAATCCAGTTGCCCATTTAAGGCTGGGTGAACCCTACCTCTTGTCCTTTGTAGTCCAGTTCACTAACCACTGAGCTATCATTGTATACAATGGATTATCAATATTCCTATATGCAGATAAAATCTGAATTCTCAATGCAAAACTTTAAAGGAAAATACAACCTTTTTAAATGATGTGTTTCTATCAGATCTAAGGTATCTCATACAAAGACTAGAATATATATACATGAAAGTTCATAAAATCACTCTCAGTAATATGACCCATATAATGAGCTTCATATCATAATCATTGAGTGCCATCTCCGCTTTGAAGGTTGGACACCATGGGTAGAACGTCATTCTGCTCTGTCTCTTGCTTTGATGGTGCAGGTTGTCATAAGCTTGACTTATCCATCTTTTGATGTTATTCGTCCATGCTAGTCTTGGTCTGCCTCTGCCTCTTTTACCTTGTATTTTTTCTTCCAAGATTACTTTTGGTAGACTGCTGTGTCTTTTAACATGTCCCAAAGATCTCATTTGTCTTGTTTGAATTGTGTTTAGTAGTTCACTTTTCATTTTTTGTTGTTTTAAGACTTCGTCATTTGTTTTATTTTCTTTCCATCCAATTCTACCTATTCTTCTATAAATCCACATTTCAAGGACTTCAATTTTCTGTTATGTTTAATTCTCTAATGTTCATGTTACTTCACAATACAGGAATGTTGAGAAGATACATTTGGCTATTCTTAGTTTTAACCCTAGTATTCTGCTTCTTTTCTATCCATAGCATATAGCTTCTTATATCCATAAGTAAAAAAAAAGAAATTTTTTTAGTACCCACATGCCACTAAACCTATTAGTCTGGACAGAACCATATTTCTGGCAGCAGTGAAAAGTAGAAGTTGAAAATATAGATGAAAGGAAATACAAAAATAACAGAAAATGGATGGTGACTTCAAAGATTGGATAGAGAATACATTCAAACAAACCTAGAAGTCAACATCTTAAATTTTTCAGTTTTCTTTTGTATCCTGCTGTCTCTTTCTTCTTTCATTGATTGATGTATGTATTTTTTTTTTTCAATCCTCTAATAAATGTTGATCTTTCCACTTAGGATTCTCATTGCTTGGTTTGGAACTGCTAATTTTCACAGTGTGACTTCACTGCTTTTGTCTTTGTCACAATACCACATTCAAGAGATGTCCACTCTTGTCCCCATGAAAAGTTCTTTATAATGCTCTCATTAGCTCCTCACAAGAATGTATTGGTTATTGGTTATGGAAGGCCTCGGTTTCACAGCAAACGAATTAAAATCCATAATTGCTCAACCGCCCGTGCCAGTGGAATCATCCGAATTACTAATTCATCTCCCAAACAAAGAAAGGTAACTGTAGTCCCCATCGTAGCAGTCTCAGCACACGCCAAAAGACATAAGGCGAAACCGCGCAGAAAGTGAACACAGCCAACTGTTCCCCGTCATACGATATCATCATTCATCGTAAACAAGCGGGATATCGAAGCAGGATCAAAACGGATGAGACACACAGCTCACGGTGTGCACAGAGCACTTAACTCAGTAGCTCCTGCAACAAGCCGGACTTGGAATATGAGGAAACTGCAAGAAGGAACACTTTTCAGACATAGCCTTCAATGGTTCCTGCCGCCTATCCACCATACACCATGGGAGTTCACGTCCTCCCGAAAATGATGATCGTCATAGCACTTGATGATGTTAGGCCGTCATTGGTGACTCCAATTCCAAACATATAGACACACAGTGGTGGTAAGTTATCATTTCCAATCCAACAGAATTGTGAAGGTCACAAAATCATATTCTCTCTGTGGTTTTACTAACTACAAGAATGTAATGTTTGCTATCTTTTGTCTTGCATGTTGTCAATATCTTTTTCGTTACTAGACACTAGCCATAGACAATTCCCAGACATTTTTTTTGTTTGCCCAGGTTTATTTTTTTCCATTTAAATCTTAGGTGTCCTTGGTTTTTTAATTTTGTTTATTTTTAAGTATTTTGGGGTGTTTCAGAATCCAATTTGTGAACAACTACAAAAGTAAATCGAATGTTTGAACCTAGGCTTATTATATATTGCTGAATGGGGGATTGGATGAGCTTTTGTTTAGTTTTAATATTTTTGAAATTAGAAAATGTTTACTTGATAATGTGATCTAATTTCTTTGTTACTAGAAATAAACACTGACCTAAAAACATACAACATAAGTAATTACAAAAAGGGGTGAGAAAATATAGAGATTATTATAACATCTTTAATATAGTCATTTATAATACTCCTTCTTTTAATAAATTATTGAAAATATACTGGGAAAAAATAAGTCAGTAGTACACATTTTTAAAAGGCATATAAAATTGATAAATAATAGTCAAATTGCTCTCTGTGTTATACTGCTACTTGTTCAACACACCCAATGTTAAAAAGGATGGATACCATATTTCATAAAATTAAAGAAATCATATTATATGATATATATATATTCAGTAAAACAAATTGAAGAATTAATAAGAAGAAAAATGCAATAAAAAACTGTATGTTTAAGATCAAAGGAAGGAAAACTGTTGATTGAACAAGAAAGCACAAGGGAACAATGGACAGAATACATTAGAGATCTTTATAATGATGATGAACAGAAGTAAATATTAAGGATAATTGGGAAGGACCAGAAATACTCAAAGAAGAAGTGGAAGATGTCTTACACAATATGAAAGCAGGAAAAGCTCCTGGACAAGATAATATAATTAAAGAAGAGATTGAAGCCATGGGTGATTTTAGAATAGAGATAATAACAAAAATATTGAATTATATCTACAACAATGGACACATACCAGAAGAGCTGCTAAAATCAATATTCATAGCCCTACCAAAGAAATCTGGTGCGAATGAATGCGATCATCGCACAATAAGCCTCATGAGTCACATGAATAAGATAATACTAAGAATCATCATGAGAAGAGTGCAACAAAAAATCAGTCCAGAAATTAGTGATGAACAGCGTGGTTTTGTTGGAGGTAAAGGAACGAACAATGCCATATACATCATAAGATCTTCAGTAGAAAGAGCCATGGAGATAAAAACAGAGCTATACCTATGTTTCATAGATTATACCAAAGCATTAGACAAAGTAAAGCACCAAGAAATAATCTGAATTTTAGAAGTCATAAACATAAACAGCAAAGATCTAAGAATTATAAAGAACATGGTCTGGCAACAAACAGCAGCCATAAGAACTTTGGAAATCAACTGTGAATGTTTCAAAAAATAAAACAGGGTGTTAGACAAGGTTGTGTGCTGTCACCAAATTTATTTCATATGTATAGTAAGATTATTTTAAGATCCATAAGGGGCATGCCTGGAATAACAATTGGAGGTCATAATATAAATAATCTAAGGTATGCTGATGGTACAGTCTTAATCGCTAAGAGTGAAAATGAGTTACAAGAAATGTTAGACATTGTAGTGAAAGAAAGAAAAAATGAAAGACTCAGCCTTAATAGCAAAAAGACAGAAGTGATGGTAACAACAAAGAAAAAGTCATGGCCGCAGTGCACAATAAAGACTAGTGGAACAATATTAAAACAAGTAAATTTTAAATATCTGGGAACATTGTTAACCTCAGATGGTGGATGTACAACAGAGGTGAGATGCAGAATGGTTCAGGTAGCTTTCCAAAAAATGAGGATGATAACTGTGCAATCCATTTGTGACAATATAAAAAAGTTCTTCATGTTATGTAGAGCCAGTCGTAACATATGGATGTGAATCATGGACATTAGGACAAGAAACAAGAAAATCACTGGAAATAAAATGTAGAAATGTGGTTTTACAGAAGAATGTCGAGAATACCATGGACAGCTAAGAAGAGTAATGAAAATGTTCTGAAAGAGGCCAAAGTAAAAAGAGAGCTAATTTCCAATATTCAGAAGAAACAATCATAATTTTTTGGCCGTGTAATGAGAAGGGAAAAGCTGGAATATATATGAATAATAACTGAAAAAATCAAAGGACAAAGAGATAGAGGGAAGAAAGTTGTGGAGAGACATGATCACCTACGCCAGCGGGCACGGTACCTGATGATAATGATATTCAGTAAGTTTATCAAATGTAACATAATAGTTAATTATACAAAACCAGTCACTTAGGGTCATCACAGGAGCAATTAAATCAACACCAATATTGATGATGGAGAAATTGTGGAGGATACCAGCACTGAGAGAACAGAGGGACACAAAGGTGCTGATACAGGCAGAAAAATTGTCATGCATTCCGAGACATCCAATGAAGGACCGATTCCAAAATCTTGCATTGGGATAAGAGAAGCAGTTTTATCCACCAAGCCAAACAAATTTGTAGACAAACACCAGACATACAAAGAGTTGTTAACCCCCTACTGCCGATACCAGAACAGACTCCCTGGACAGAGGAATCAGGATTGTCAATACAAATATGGACAGAAGTGAAAGGAATACTTGACAAAGAGGAACAGAATATATACAGCTGAAAACAATAACTCTCAGTTTTTTGGATGAAGAATACCCACAAGACCTAAGGATTCATGTGTACACAGATGGATCAGCACAGAATGCAGTAAAGAATGGGGGAGCTGGTGCATACTTAGAGTACTAAAATTACACTAGGGATGTGAATAAAATAGCAACAGGGCAAATCAGATACAACCGGAACAACCTGATGACAGTTATTTACTTTCTTTACAAAATCTCAAATAGTGGGACAGTTATAGTTTTATCTATACCAGTAAATTCCTTTATAAGATCTTTATGAACTGAAGCTGTCCATACTTCTTAGGCCATGCCAAAATCTGTATATCCTGGTGCTGTTTTTGATGTTCTTGAAAAATATAAAAGCATTAACCTTAGCTATGTCTATAAAATTATAAAACAAACTTTTCAAGCACTTACTGTTTTCCTGTTTGTTATTATATTTAGAAATTAATTGATCAGACCTATCTTCTCTTCCCATATACTTATTATAATCACTAACAACAACTAGCACTGTTCATTTCCCAGGTATCATATCCTTTTAATTCTGTTTGAGACCCACTATGATTTGCTAAAATGATGCCGCAAGCTAATGTTTTTTCTTTTAATAAATTTATAATCAAATGTAAAGAAGTATAATAATTATCCATATTTATTCTATATAGCTCACTTTTAAATAATTTCATAACGTCAAATCCTAAACCCTTTGTTGAGTAAGCTGAATCTTTCCCTGTATTGTGTATACTTAAAAGTTATATGTATATCCTGTTGCATAATCTGCAACACAATCCTCATCCCAATGTTGTAGCCTACTACCAGTGCCGGACCTAAGACTCTCGACTCAAGAACAAATAGAAAAATACCTACAATCGAGATGAAATGTGTTAGACAAATGATAGGAAACAGCCTGAGAGATAAGATCAGAATGAAAAACTGAGAAAGAAGCTAGGATTAATTCCCGCCATAGAATACATAAAGAAACAACAGATAAAATGGTTTGGTCACATAATAGACAGAAAGACCACAACACAATGAGCCTTTAATAAATATTGTTAGAACAACATACATGACAGGGACGTGTCCAGGAAATGTGGCAAATGTAGTGTCACGGTTTCCAACAGCATAGATATAGGCAACAACAGCGATGGCAGAAAGCCAGAAAGAATGGAAGAACAACCTGAGCTCTTGAAGCGTCTGAAAGAAGAGGTCGATCAAAAAATGAAGCACTTTAAACTATATGCTAAGCAGGCTAAGGATGCCAAATAGGATGACTTCTGTAGAAAAGTGTGCTCAGTAAAATCGCTCGCCACATTCTGGCGCCTTCATCAGAGCATGAATGGCACAACACGACATAGAGGCATACCAGACTTTCAGAGCACAGGCCGGATATGGCACAAATCTGATGAGAGCAGAGGGAAGGCCCTGCTTGCCCACTACATTGAGCAGACTGACAGGGATCGCTGTCAAAATTGTGCAAGGACGTAGTGCTGAAAGAAGATCTCACAATCACAACTGATACCATTCGGACAACACTTAAAAGGTCACACAACACTGCTCCTGGTCCAGGTGGTGTACGGTACGATGACATAGGCGATTTAGCTGATGATGACTTGACAAAACTGGCCAATGAGTTTAAATCCAGCATTCGGAGTGGCCAGATAAGGAGGAGTGGCTACACAGCTACTTACTACCGCTACCGAGGCCAAACAAGGACCATTCTCAGATCAGTGCCTACAAAATCATCACAATGCAGAACACTGTGGGCAAGCTGCTGGAGAAAATAGTTGCCCGTGTCCTCACCTTTGAACAGAAATGCGCATCCCCACCCACACTCGGAGGTTATAGATATAACAAAGAGACATGGCTCAATGCGACAGTCTTTGCCTATGACGTCTTCGAAGGCTTCCACGGACGAGATGAGACATCTGCTGCTGTTATAGATCTCGAGGATACATACAACAGGGTACCATTTGAATACCTCATGCATATGCTTCTCAAACTGGCCGTGCACCCCTTCTTCATTAGATGGATCGCTGCGGCACTGTTTCAGAGGAAGGTGATACTCAGATGTGGAAGTTGGTCTTCCGAGCCAACATCCATTTGTCCAGGGCTGCCACAAGGCTCACCATTGTCACCAGTTCTATTTAACGTTTACACAATAACGATCACAGAACAACAACTGGATGGGAGGGGAAGAACTATGACTTTTGCTGATGATATTCTGGTATATCGACAGGGAAGAAACCGACGGGGAATCGCCTCCACAATGCAAGACGAACTCGATCGCATACGATCACAGAACAACAACTGGATGGGAGGGGAAGAACTATGACTTTTGCTGATGATATTCTGGCATATCGACAGGGAAGAAACCGACGGGGAATCGCCTCCACAATGCAAGACGAACTCGATCGCATTTCTTCCTGGTGTGGGGTTTCAGGTGCCTTGGTTAATCCTAATAAAGCATCTGTTTCATGGTTCTCCCTTAGCAATCATATCATTAATACGACCACACCAGCAGGCACAATGTCACAGACAATAGATACAGCGATGAATCAATCTATATCCACCAGTGTTAGCCTCTTGAATTCATCCCTAATCAAGAACATTAAACTTCGAATTTTAAGTACTACCGCTAATTTATCATGTGCTGAGAGAATTATCCAATAAACTTGAATGAACATGATTTGCATAGTCTGTGATTGTTGACTAAGTTATGTTGAGATCTATGTGAACTCTAATATAAATAACTAGCAAGAGTTTTCCACCCTGGCATATGTTCTTTATTTTCTTTATAGGTTCCATTATTGCAACTTACCATCTTTGTTGTACCATTATTCCACCTTTTCCAGCAGTGATTTAAGATATTCTTAAATTTTCTTTTTCCTATTGTAAAAAAAAAAAAAAAGAGTAAAGTACCCCCGTCACACCAAGTGGCGTATAGAGAATATGGTGTTAGTGACCATACATTTTACAGACCTTCAGCACATGATTTTTGGGGTAATGTAGTCGGTATTACTCCCTTTTTCCTATTGTGCTTAATTATATTAGCATTTAATTTGTCACCCATCTCAAGCAATACTCTAGCAAGGCATCCCATAAGGAGGAGTATTATCCCCTATTCTCTTCTTTATCTTTATTAATGACATTGTTGAAGACACCCCTTCTAAAATTCATTCTTTAATGTATGCAGGTAACTTACCTCTTTGGGCATGAAGTCAGCTCCAAGGTGCTCAAAGCCAGCACCAGGGTGCAAAATGCTCTGGAAAAAGTAGAAAAATTGACTTATTCATGGCTGGATGTCTGTCCATGAGAAAAACCAACCTACAAAATCTTCAGCTTATCAAATAGTAGTCATTCAGCAAAATAAAAAATGAAAGATCATTTACTCCCTGTAGACCAAAACCCAATATACCTGGGAATCACCATGGACCACAAAATAACAAAGTAAATGAAAGGGCTAGAAACCAACAGGATCTGACTGGGGAGCAGACAGCAATATTTTGAAATGATTGTACACTGGGAGACGAGAATTAGATAAGTCCTTGAATATGGTATTAAACCCTGGAGAAGTTTTTAAAAATATATATAGAAAAAAAAGAAGAAAAAGGATGGTATGGTTAAAGCTTCATGTAACAAGTGGACATCACAAATCAGAACAACGTTTCGGCTCAATAGGCCTTCAGCAGGAACAAACATACAACACACATACAAATATGTATTTAAAATAAAAAATATAATTTTGAACTAGAAGAAGAAATAAAAGAAAAATAAAAAGTCTTCCCTGTATCCTCTGATGCGGCAAGAAGGAAAAAGAACGGAGAAGGCTTATTATATTTTTAAAATTATTTTTTATTTTAAATGTGTGTTGTATGTTTGTTCCTGCTGAATGCCTGTTGAGCCAAAACATTGTTCTGGTTTGTGAGGTCCTCTTGTTACGTGAAGCTTTAACCATACTGTTTTCTTTCTATTTGTTCCCATAAATATTTTTTTCATTTCTCCTCACAATTAGCTTCACTGCAGTTTTGCATTTATGTGCATTTCTTTACCTTGACCCTACTGTCACACTCTGGGCCACATCATCCAAAATACAGTTTTGCAAAATTAGCAGAATGCAGAAGCAGGTCACCAATATTACCAGAACCATTGAATCGACACCTATAGAAACCCTAGAAGCAGCAACAGACCAATGGAAGACAGATGACTAATCAAATTAATATAGGAAGTGGAGAAATACAAGACTCCTGAACCTTTCAATGTACCAAAGAGTAATCAGCTATAGCAGGGGTAGGCTAAAGAAGATCAACTTCATGGCAGTCTCAAAGGAACATGCACAAAGACCCAATACTGTCTCAAAACCTAAACCCATGCAGCCATTTAGCAATACACTACCTGAGATCAAAGAAGACATAATAGGGATCAAGAAAACAGGCATGGAGAGAAAGTGTATTGCAGAAAGGTATATAGATGAGAACAACCCACAGGAATCTGGTCCATATGGGTCAACTACAAATGCAACCAGCAATGGAGGAGGAGTGGTTAACAGACTCAATACCTTAACAGACTCAATACCCAGGAAGAGCTAACTCAATCCATAACCACAGGAAAACTCTCAAGCAATTAATAAGCTGAAACTGATGCCCTCAAAGAAATTACACGCATAAGAAATTGGTTGTGCTGTCAGCCTATCTGATTCTTGATCCTTCCCGCGCCGTTAGACATCGCATAAGGTTTGTAGTGTTTTTCACCACCCATCTCTATTCTGAGCAAGAGGTTCGATCTTATCTAATGAGTCTATGCCTGCCAACTTTGCTTCTCTTATAAGTGTAACACTTCGTAAGAGTTTCTGGAATGAATGTCTGAATGAGTCATGATTGTAGCAGGGTAGAAGTTATCTCGTCTTTTCCAGCTGATTTATTTTTTTCTCAAGCCGTGTCACAGCTTCTTTCATTTCTTTATGATTAAATCTGGTGATAGTACACATCTTTGTCTTGTTTTACCTTATTTTATTTCTCAAAATATTCTCACTTGACTTTGATCTTACTGCTTTTACCTTCATGTACGTACTGATCAACACTTTATGATTTTGTTTCTTACTCACATGATGATTCTTGATAATGTTTTAGTCATATGAATAAGATTTATTGTGCAATGATCCTCACATTTCATGACATCAGATTTCTTTGCTGAGCAATGAATGTAGATTTTAGTGGATCATCCTTTATATATCCACAGTTGTAAATGTCATTCAACGGCTTTTTTATTATTTCTGTTCCAAATTTCCTATAGCTTTCATCTCCTCTTTGGTTATATTATCTGGTCCAGGCAATTTTCATGCTGCACAAAGCACCTTTTATTACTTCTGTGAGTACTTGTGGTCCTTCCAAATTATTGTGAACGTTTACTTCTGGTCATTCATAGCCATAGAGTTTCTTGGTGTATTTTGTCCATATTTTCCTAATGCTTCCTTGTTGCATCAACATTCTCCTTCCTTTGATTTTAAACAGCCACTTATTTGATGTGTTTTACTTCCTGTTAATTTGTCAATTTTCTTTTAGACAGTGTTTGTGTCTTTTTAGTGTTGCATTTCAATATATTATTCTTTGCATCACTGGTTTAGCCATGCTTCTTCAATTAAATTTTTTATGTTCATCTTTATCTCATTTATTCCTTTTTTGTTCTGTCCATCAACTGTAAAATGTCCTCCATTTCCAGTCTTGAAGTCTTCCACATTGGTGGCATAATCTGTCTTGATATTTATTGCATGATTAATATTTCAGACTTTCCCATTGTTCATCTATAATTTGTGTGTTTTTTTTATTGCATTGTATCAGTGCTGATTTGGGATGTTATATTTCTCATGTATCTTTTTGTCTTTTAAAAAAAAAAAAAAAAAAAACTATCTTCACGACACATTGTACCATTGCTGGTGTATGTTGAAGGGCAATGATAGAACCCAAGGGATAAAGGCCGTTTGGTCAAGCAGTCGCCACGACGTGAGACTTAGGATTTTTATTTCACCCCGATAGAAAAAATCCTTTCTGTCTACCGCGAGCTTCGAACACCATACGCCAGCTTTTCATCTTTTTGTCTAATTTAAGTAAATCCAAATTTAACTTGATATTAACTGCTCCTCTTTTTGTTTTAAATATATTGTGAGTTTTCCTTCAATTGATACGTGATCACTCTTGTAATCTGCTCCGGGTCTAACTTTCAAAGATATCAGTCAGTTTCTGAACCTATTGTCTATTAGTATGTTGTTAATTTGATTATAGGTATTATTTCCTGGATTTCTCCTCTCCTCCTAGAGATACATCTTGTGTGCAGGATTAACCAAGTGTTTTGTGTAATTATTTCGCATAGTCTGCCTGTCCAGAGTTAATTTGTCCTAGCCTATAACAACCATTCACTTTCAACTTTCTCATTTCCTATTTTGCATGCTTTAAACCACAGCAAAATAAAGTACAATAAAGTAATAGTCATGATTTTTTTTTTCCCACAGACAGGCACATGTGCTCTATTTTTTGCCTCCCAGGGTGGATTTATAGATATTGTCAAGGTTTTGTTGGAACATAATGCACATGCAGATCTTGCCAGTTATGTACGTCTTGTAATGAATTAGTAAATTATTAAATGTGATGTTGTTATTTTTTTGCATTGTTTTTAATTAATTGTTTTCAATTTCTAGATTTGCTCAAATCTCAAATTTAACTACAAGATGTTAACACAACAATAAATTATTACTTTTATTGTTTACATATTAATAAGTCAGGTCAAGTTTGCAGCTACCATATGATAATAGATGGCACTACCTTCCTTCAATTTCTTCCTAAAGAGCAAACTTCAGTTTTTATAGTTGTTGTACTTTGAAAACATTCTACAATGAATGCCACTTTAAAATCATCTTGCTTTGACTGAACAGCAAATGTGCCACCATTTTGTCTTGCCACATGGCTCTGTTGTTCTTGAGGTAGTTAGACCACTTATATAAATCAATATTTAATCAGAAAAATTGACAGACCAAAAATTTAAAAAAATTCAGCAAAAAGTTAATTAGATCTTTCTTCTTTGCTCACTTAGTAATTTGCATTGCACTATGTAATGCACTGTATAGTTCAGTGAACCTGATATTTCTGCATTTTGCAGGTTTTATTTATTTGTACTCGATTAGATAATTGACACAAGTGTATGTAAAGTTATTTATGTTGTGTTCATTAACTCATATTCCAGACAAATATGATGTATTAATCCCACTTTTCTGAGTATTTCTCTGAGCATAAAACATTTATCCCTTACCGACCTGCTGAGTCAGTCATAAGTTAAGGGCTTAACTTAAGAAAGAAACACGTTGGGGGTTTAGCCCGACTAATGTTTCCCCCCACGTGTTTGATCGCTAAGGTCATGAAAATCAACATCAACAAAACAGAAGTCATGAACGTCGCCAAAAATAAACAGAACATCAACATAACTATAGAAGGCAGACAACTAAAACAAGTAGAGGAATTCAAATACCTAGGAAGTCTAATGACAAACGATAATTCTCAAACGGCAGAGATAGAATCAAGATGCAACAAAGCTTGTCAAATCATCGGACATTTATCACCACTATTGTCCAACAAGGAAATAACTCTGGAGGCAAAACGAGCACTATACAATACAATTTTCATCCCAACGCTGTGCTACCAATGCCAGACCTGGAACCTAGATGCAAAAACAATAAGAAAAATAACCTCTACAGAGATGAAATGTGTTAGACGAATGACAGGAAACAGTCTGAGAGACAAGATCAGAAATGAAGAACTGAGAAAAAAGCAAGGAATAGCCCCTGCCATAGAATATATAAGGAAACAACAGATAAAATGGTTTGGCCACGTGACAAGGCAGAAAGAACAAAACACAACACAACAAGCTTTCAACAAACGTTGTGAGAACCCCAGACCCAAGGGTCGACCATGAAAAAGATGGGTTGATGGAATATTAGAAGCACTGGGAAACATAACAGCAGCAGAGGCGAACACAAGAGCAAAAGACCGCAAATGATATCTCCCCTCGACGCTGAAAGGCAAATGAGGAAGGAAAGAAGAAGAAGAATCCTACTTTTTATTTGTATTGTTTTTTTTTAATGAAAAATGTTTTTTTTCAAAATTTTCCATTTATTTTCAATCTCAGGATGGAGGAACACCTTTGTTTGTAGCTTGTCAGTGTAATCATGAGGATGTTGTGGCAGAATTGTTGGCAAAAGGTTCAGACATAAACTTACAAATGATTGATGGAGCCACTCCACTTTTTATTACTGCGCAGAATGGTCATGCTGATCTTCTGCAATTTCTCATTTCAAAAGGAGCAGATCCAAATATTAAAAGAAAGGTACAATAATTTAGCTTTAAAACAATGTATTGCATTATTGAAATCATACAAATATTTGGTAATTACTTTATTAATTCAATTTCTTTGAAATTTTAGATTTTTCTTATAGTACTAAGCTGTGGGTTTTTTTTTTCTAAATAAACAAATATTATTTAGTTTTTTTAGTAATTTTTTTTTCTTACAATGAAAAACTATTTTTTCCTTTAAATTTTTTTGTCAAAGAAACTATTGAATTTATAGTGGCTTTCCAATTATAACACCACTTAAGGATTGCAGATAACATAGAGAAACCATTATTATTGATAAACCAGAGATATGAAGAGATTGAAAAGCAGTACAGAAGAGATACAAATGCTATTATTAACAGAAAAGTGGATAATTGAAGAAAAACTCACCTAGACACTGACTGTTTAAAATCAAAGGATGGATATTTATTTATAGAACAAGGAAACATAAGGGAAAGATAGACAGATTACAACAATGATATATGTTATGAAATACCAGAAATAAACATAGATATTACATAGGAAGACCCACAGATACTGTACAGGAGGCATAGAGGATGCCATGTACAACTTAAAATTAGGAAAATCACCTGAACAAAATAATATAACCAAAAAATGAGGTGAAGTTGTGAGAGAATTTGGAACTGAAGTAGTAATGAATCAGTTGAATGACAACATCCTTAAGATATATATATATATATATATATATATATATATATATATATATATATATATATATATATATATATATATATATATATACTAGATCATCTAGTAAAATCTTTATTCTTGACTCTATCAAAGTCCTGGTAGGATGGAATGTGAAGATTTATGCATAAGAAAATCAGTGGAAAGAACCATAAAAGTGAAAGAGAAATGGAGATAGATTGCTAACCTGCCTTACTCCTGTTCTTATTTCAAATGCTTCTGTAAACTGCTCTTCGTGCACAACACTACATTTCATTCCTGCATTAATTGCTTTTATCAGGTTAATAAACTTTATGTGGATTCTGTAATGACTTAGCAACTTTAAAAGCATTCCTCTGTCTAAACTATCAAATGCCTTTTCGTAATCTATAAATCCAATTTAAAGTGGGGACTGTAGTTCCAATCCAAGCTTTTATTCCATGCAAGTTTTTCCTAAAACCAGCTTGTTCATCTCTCAAATGTTTCTCTATGGCCTCTTTTAGTCTCTCCATGATCCAATGATTGTGCTTAGTATTTTTCCTGGCACTGATAGCAGTATCATCATCATCATCGAGTGCCGTCTCCGCAACGAAGGTTGGCTACCATGGGGCACCATTCTGCTCTGTCTCTTGCTTTGATGGTGCAGGCTGTCATAGGCTGATTTATCCATCTTTTGATGTTACTCATCCATGTTAGTCTTGGTCTGCCTCTGCCTCTTTTACCTTGTATTTTCCCCTCCAGGATTACTTTTAGTAGGCTGTTGTGTCTTTTAACATGGCCCAAAAATCGCATTTGTCTTGTTTGAATTGTGCTTAGTAGTTCTCTTTTCATTTTTAGTTGTTTTAAGACTTCATCGTTTGTTTTCTTTTCCTTCCATCCAATTCTACCTATTCTTCTATATATCCACATTTCAAAGGCTTCAATTCTCTGTTCTGTTTTCTTGTCTAATGTCCATGTTTCTGCACCATATAGGAATATTGAGAAGATGTAACATTTTGCTATTCTTAGTTTTAGCCCTGGTGTTATTTGTTTTGATGTTAGTATGTTCTTCATGAAGTCAGGTCGGGTAATTTTACCTGCTACTGTATGCAGTAAACAGTACAACCTGTGGCTGCCCTGCTGCCTTGCAGGTAACCTCGGGAGAGTAAAAGGCTAAGGGAGGGTACCCCGAAGTAAAACAACCCCACTGCCTTGTGGGTGAGACTTTTTAGTCAAAGGCTAGCAGAGCCAACCGTAAACAAACCGACGGAAGGCAACAGAAAACCACCGTCGTAATTTCTTTGTATAATCATGAATCGCCACCACAACATTAGACATAACGATGAAAATGAGTTACAAGATATGTTGGACATTATAGTGAAAGAAAGCAAAAATAAAGGCCTTAATAGCAAAAAGACAGAGGTAATGGTAACAACAAAGAAAAAGACATCACCTCAGTGCAAAATAAAGACAAATAGAACAATATTAAAACAGGTAAATGAATTTAAATATTTGGGAACTTTGTTAACCTCAAACGGAAGATGTACAAAGGAGGTGAGATGCAGAATCATCATCATCATTGAGTGCCGTCTCCGCAACGAAGGTTGGCTACCATGGAGCGCCATTTTGCTCTATCTCTTGCTTTGATGGTGCAGGTTGTCATCGGTTGATTTGTCCATCTTTTGATGTTACTCGTCCATGTTAATCTTGGTCTGCCTCTGCCTCTTTTACCTTGTATTTTCCCCTCCAGGATCACTTTCAGTAGGCTGTTGTGTCTTTTAACATGGCCTAAGAATCGCATTTGTCTTGTTCTAATTGTGTTCAGAAGTTCTCTTTTCATTTTTAGTTGTTTTAAGACTTCGTCGTTTGTTTTCTTTTCCTTCCATCCAATTCTACCTATTCTTCTATATATCCACATTTCAAAGGCTTCAATTCTCTGTTCTGTTTTCTTGTCTAATGTCCATGTTTCAACACCATATAGGAATATTGAGAAGATGTAGCATTTTGCTATTCTTAGTTTTAGCTAACTAGTTCACTGAGGAGATGCAGAATGGCTCAGGCAAAAGCAGCTTTCCAAAAAATAAGGAAAATACTATGCAATCCATTTTTGACAATCTTTTTCTTCTATCCTTCTTCTATCCTTCCTCTGTTGCCGTTGGTGTCGAGGGGAGAAACAATCTGCGATTCTTTGCTCTTCTGTTGGCCTTTTCTGATGTTATTCCTCCTAGTGACTCTAGTATTCCCTTTATCCATCTCTTTCTCTGTCTTCCTCTTAATCTGGCGTTTTCGTAGCGTTTGTTTATGGCTCTTTGATTCATTGTTAGTTCTTTCTGTCTTGTTATGTGGCCGAACCAATTTATCTGTTGTTTCTTTATGTATTCGATGGCTGGTTCAATTTTGAGTTTCTTCCTCAGGTCAGTGTTTCTTACTCTGTCCCTTAAGCTGTTTCCTGTCATTCTTCTGACACATTTC
Organism: Megaustenia siamemsis; assembly: GCA_032433765.1. Lineage (NCBI taxonomy): Eukaryota > Metazoa > Mollusca > Gastropoda > Stylommatophora > Ariophantidae > Megaustenia > Megaustenia siamemsis. Next base: position 53,651,483 of record JAVIAB010000160.1, on the reverse strand, counting down.
ATTTCTGTGGTCGTTATCTTTCTTATTGTTCTAGAGTCCAGCGTCCAATTCTGGCACTGATAGCACAGCGTTGGTAGAAAAATTGATTTGTATATTGCCCTTTTTGCTTCCTTAGTTATTGCTTTGTTTTTCAATAGTGTAGATACTTGGCCTATAACTTGGCTTGCTTTGTTACACCTTATATCTATCTCAGTCTCTTGGTTATTGTCTTGTGTTAGCATGCTACCCAGATATTTAAAATTGTCAACTTGCTTCAAAGATGTATTATCTATTATGATGTTTAGTTTTTCTTTCTTTCTCGTTATTGCCATTACTTCGGTTTTGCTTATGTTGATCTTCATGTTGTATTGTTTAGCCTGTTGATATGTTCTTGTAGGTCCTCAGTTGTTTCATGTATCAGAACTTGGTCGTCTGCAAATAGTATTTAATTTATTTCTTCCTCTCTTCTGTAGTTTTCTGGTACGTATATTTCGTTTTCTTCTGTGTTATTGTTTGTTGTCATCCGTGTTGGTATATTTCCTTTGATTGTGCATGCTAATTTGCATATATTGTCCATATATGTGATGAAAAGTAAGGGGGAAAGCACGCAGCCTTGTCTTACTCCGGAGTTAATGGTGAAATGAGTAACCTGCTGAAGATCTTACTGTAGTGCGACTACTTTCATAGAGGCTCTTACATATCTCTACTAGGTGGTGACTCACTCCGTACAAGGGCAGTACGGACCATAGTTGTTCCCTGTCCACCCTATCGAACACTTTTTCTTGGTCAATAAAAGCTGTATACAGTGTTTTATTATGCTCTATTGTTTTCTCCGCTAGTTGTTTTATGATAAATAGGGCATTTGTGCAACCTCTGTTCCTCCTGAAGCCCATCTGAGCATTGCTTAGTTGTGGGTCTATAATTGGTCTCAATCTTTTTTCAACTATCTTGGCATATAACTTCCCTGTGTGGCTTAATAGTGATATTCCTCTATATTGGTTGCAGTCTCTTCTGCTGCCCTTCTTTTTCCATATTTGCCCTTCTTTTTCCATTTTTGACAATAGAAACAAGAAAAAGAGTTCTTAATAATGTTACGTAGAGCCAGTCTTAACATATGGATGCGAGTCATGGACAATAGGACAACAGACAAGAAAATCACTGGAGTCTGTAGAAATGTGGTTTTACAGAAGAATGTTGAGAATACCATGGACAGCTAAGAAGAGTAATGAAGATGTTCTGAGAGGTCAAAGCAAAAAGAGAGCTAATTTCCAAAGTTAGTAAGAGACAATCATCATTTTTTTGGCGATGTAATGAGAAGAGAACAACTTGAATATATTGTAACAACTGGAAAAATTGAGGGAAAAATTGAATTCCTACTTTAGCGTTCATGTCACCCATTACAATCAAGATGTCTGAAGATTTCACTTGTTTCATAACTTTATTAAGGTCTTCATAGTATGCCTCTATTTGTTATCTGTGTAGTCTTGAGTAGGTGCATATGTCTGTATTATTGCTATGTCAAATGGTTTTGCTTTCAACTTAAGTAGTATAATCCTATCACTGTATGTCCAGTGGATACTTATATTTTTGTAGCTCTCTTTTTATCAGTATTCCTACCCCCCTTTGATGTTCTGTCGTGTTTCCTGAATATATAAATGTATATTTTTCGTCCTCTATGTACCTACATTCTTTCCATCTTATCTCTGATATGCCTAAAATATCTTTATTTATTCGTTCTGCTTCTTGAATCAGATTTTCCAATTTCCCTTCTTGATACAGAGTACTAACATTCCAAGTACATATTTTAAGATCTTTCCTCCAACATAAGTTTGAATTCCTCTCCATGGCTTCCTCTGGACTAGTACGTGTTGAGGCTCCAATCTCTTTCACGATGGTCTGCCATATTCGTCTTTCGTATTCTGAATATGCCTCATGTGTACCACACACTTTGCTGTTTTCGCTTTCTTGGCCGTTGATCATTTCTGATTCATCCACCCCATCCACCGTCACAGACTTTTCACATATGGGTTGAACACACCCGGTTTTCCGGCGACATTTTTGTCAAACCATGTGCTTGCCTATCGAACCACGAACACACGACACAAAGAAGAATAAATCATATTCCACTTAAATATCAGTAATCACAGTTCATCCACACGTCAGAAGTAAAACATGCACCAAACGGGGAATAGCAACACATAATTTCACAACTAGACTGTCGCGTAAATCATTTAAATATATCAGCAATTGCCGAATTATAAAAAACGACTACACAAAGCCGCCATGACACCGGAAAATATAGCAGTATAATTCGTCTATAATTTGTGCACACCTGTAAACTTCCTTTCTTTGGTAGTTTGATCATATAACCTTCTTTACAGTTTTTAGGCATTTCTTCTCTCTCATATTTTATCTAGTAGATTATGTAACATCTTGGTAGAGGTGTTAATATCTGCTTTCATGATTTCTGAAGGAATTTCATCTAGCCCCGTGGCTTTTTCATTTTTTAATAGTTTGATGGCTTTAATTATTTCTTACTTGCTTGACTTTCCATAGTTAACTTGCAACTCTTCCCCTGCTGGTAATATACAGTATCTGGAGGTTTATTTGGGTCTGGTCTGTTCAAGAGTTCTTCAAAGTGATCTTACCATCTCTTCATTTCTTCCTTTATGTTACTAAGCCTGCAGTAGATTCTTTGTTGGTTATTGATCCAGAGACTAATGATTCCCCAACCCTTTGGCTAAGTTTCATAAGTATATTATTTTCTTTGCTGAGGTGTCTTTGAATTTTATGCTCATCCAGATGTGGAGCCTGTAAAGAGCTGTTACACCTGTTTTAGGCATATGTTAGCAACAACACTTGCTTCAGGATACTGTGACCAAGAAACTCATTTAGTATTTCATGCAAATATGATTAGCTGAAAAGGGGTTTAACTCCTGATGTCCATGGGAACGCTGTCATGGTTATTTACTTACATTTTGCCAAGCGAACGCTGACATGGTTACTTTCATTTTGTTTCATTGTAGTAAATACTACACATTTTAAGCTACCACATCCGCAAGGAATTTAACTCTAACAGAATTTCCTGCCTTTAGACATGCTTCGACCGTTCAACAAGGGTTTAATTTTTTCACAAAATTTGTTTTGTTTCTAAAGTCTTTAATCAGCTGATTTGTATTTAGAAGTGAAAAATGGCTAGCAGCAGTGTAGTATCTATCGGTCCTAAACATGAATTATTATTAACAGCAGAAAAAGCTAGGAATTATAATCTGAGAACTTTGAATGTGATCTTAGTGACGTTAGTTTTAGTAGCACTGTCGGATTAAAATGGACCTCCACTTTGGGTAGGTGAGTACCATTTTTTATATAAAAATTTTTGTTTAAAAAATTGTGATTATTAATTTCTTAAATTCTCATCCTTCATTTTTTTTTTCAAAATATTGTTGCTGATTATGAATGCCCTTTTCACTTTAAATTGATGCCTAATACATATGTCGATGACTTGTTATAGTGAAAATATGAAAGATTTAGTGCAAGAAGTATTTTTCAAGAAGAACAAATTATGGCCAAACATTTTTGGCAGGGTCGAAAAACTAGGACAGGAAGAGTTAAAGCTGGGAAATAATAACAGAGGTCTATCTAGAAGTATATGCAGAAGAGGAAAAGAATAATGCAAATAAGGTGTTTAAAAGAGAAATTGAATAGTGCTAGATCTAGAAAGAGTTTGAACAGATTAGTGACTGGTATGGTTATCATTTATGAAAATATAGAAATGTAATTTCTTCATTGTTTCTATTCACAAATAATCAGGACTTGGCTAGTCCACTTTGGATTGCTTCTCAAATGGGCCATACTGATGTTGTCAAAAAATTGTTGCTGGCTGGGGCCGAACTAGATGCTATGAGAGAGGTATGTTTTTTTTATGAGTACAGCAAAACTTATTTTAAATTGTTAAAATTTGTTACACTTTCAGTCTTAATTATACATGTTTGCTGTCTTCTTACTTATTACAAAGTGTAAGAGATGTTCCAATAGATTGATGGTTGAAACACACTTATCAAAGCCCACTGTACCCTACTAATTTTCACAATTTATCCCATTCATAGTTTGATTTTTGGTGGTATTCTTGATCCTTCTCAAGCCATTAAATGTCTCATATGGCTTGTAATGTTTTTCATCCCCATCTCTGCTCTGGGTGAGATATTCAATCTTATGTAATGAGTCTGCCAACTTTGCTTCTCTTGTAAGTATTCTCTTCAGTCATGCCTGTTCGGGACACGTTCCTTAGCTGAAATTACCTATGTCGCGGTGACACATGTGACCCTAAAATGATGCAAATGAAGCCCTTCACTGAGAAAAATTCCAATGTTTCTAGTTTATATTCAGGACTGTGGTCAATGCAGCTTTCATTATCATTTCCTGCCTTTCCACTATAAAAATAGTTATTGTTTAAGTAATGCCGTCAACATTGCGGTGTCATTTCAGTTCATCTCACAAATTTGCTAAAATAACAGCTGTCATCCTAATACCCAGTATTTATAACTGTCGCTTTTATCAGCACAAAAATATAGTTCAGCTTCCAAGACAAATTTTACAAAATTGAAACCATCAAAAAAATTATTGCTTTCACTTTTACTCACAGAAAATATGAAATTATATTTTTGCATAAATGAATATAGGTGTTCAATGTTAATGTTAGAGATTAAATGTCATGAATTAGGTAGATCATAATATAAAACATATAGCTGTGGTGTAATTTTTCTGGGAGTGGCGAGCTAGACAAACTTTCTGGTCCTGCTTTGCAGGAGGGAATTCTGTATTTGAAGTCACAACTGCATAAAACTAAGGTAGATGTTTTAAAGAGCAAGTGTTCAGATGTGCAGTGTTTCTCTGGGTCATCCTCTTTTTTTTCTGTATAATGATGTTTCCCATATAAGAGACTGTTTTGGAATTCTCTTGTTGTCTCTTCTCAACACATGGCCGACATATGTACAGCTTCTCTTCCTAATTGTAGATGAGATTGTTGGTTGCATGGCCATTTTTCTTATCTCAATATTAGTCTTGAATTCATTCCATGGTGACCGATCTCCTCAAGGAAGAATTCATGGGGTGGAGTTTGAAGCACCTGCTGCATTACAAAGAGGAGGGTGATGCATTTCTGTTGCACATAGTATTTGGCGATGAGTCATAGTGCCACCATTTTGAGCCGTGCTGCAAAACATTGAGTATGCAATGGAAACATGCCGAATGACCAAAACCCCAAAAATACAAAAATATATGCAGTGATGATGACCCGCAAATAACTCAATAACAGTTCAACAAAAGACAGCATCGACAGCCTAAAAATAACTTTCTTTATAATACATGAAGTAAGGCAGTTAATTCTCAGTCTTCTAAATGTTTAACACCTTAAATTATGGAAAATAATAAGCATGAGATCCCACAATACACAATAACTTAACCAAAACCAACAGATCACCTCAAGAGTAGCAGAAAAAAACACCTGAAAAGCTCAGGTTATTGAAAGGAGTAGATAGAGCCTCATCTTTACCCTTTGTTTGTTTAATACATGTTCAGAAAATAACATCATGAACTAAAGACTTGCAATATAGAAATTTCAATCGTTTCAGCATCACAGGCCTTGATAGTCAAGGACTATGCAGTTCTTCGGGAATGCACTTCCGGTGCGTCCCAAGATGGCAATGTGTTTTTGCCGGTTCGTTGTCAAGGAAGTGTAATTTCTTTTTTGTGTGTGCTTCTAAATGAAGAAAATAAATTGCTCACAGTGTATCCATGTGCCAAAGAGCTGATTGACTGGGGTTGGCCACTCTATAATGTGGAAACAGGTTCTGGACTGTGCGACTGAGTGAGCGCACATGACAAAATCGACGACAACAAGAAGTTTTCAGATGAAGCCTAAACGACAACATTGAAGAAGGAAAACAAGAAAAGGTAAACGTGCTGGTATGTATAAAGGGTCGAAGTGCGAGAGGCTAGGCCTAAGGTATGTCCGTGTTACATACTGGAATTGTGCTTCCATAAATCAACAATGGCCCATTCTTGATAAGCTACTGTGCGGCACCGATATAATGATTTTGCAAGAAACACTTCATGGTGATAGGACAGTTAGTGCCCCTGGATTTCACTGTTTCTACAATAGATGACGGGAGCCGCGATAGCTCAGTGGTTAGTGAACTGGACTACAAAGGACAAGAGGTAGGGTTCGATTCCAACCGACGGCTTCCGGTTCACCCAGTCTTTAATGGGTACCTGATTTTTTTCTGGGAAAGTAAAGCAGCACAGGCGTAATACCGACCACATTACCCCAAAAATCATGTGCTGAAGGTCTGTAAAATATAGGGTCACTAACACCATATTTCCCTATACGCCACTTGGCGTGACAGGGGTACTTTACTTACTTTTTACACAGCTAGTTACTACCGCTACTGAAGCCAAACAAGGACCATTCTCAGATCAGCGCCTTCAGAATCATCATAATGCAGAACAATGCAGGCAAGTTACTGGAGAAAATAGTTGCCTGTGGGCTCACCTGTCAACTTGAACAGATATCCGCTTTCCCACCCACACTCTGAGGTTATAGATATAACAAAGAGACATGGCTCAATGCTGCAGTCATCACCAATGACGTCTTCGAAGGCTTCCACAAACAAGAGCAGACATGTGCTGCTGCTATAGATCTGGAGGATGCATATGCTCCTCAAACTGGCCGTGCACCCCTTTCTCATTAGATGGATCGCTGCAGCACTGTTTCAAAGGAAGGTGATACTCAAATGTGGAAGTTGGTCTTCTGAGCCAACTTCAATTTTTCCAGAGCTGCAACAAGGCCTACTATTGTCACCATTTCTATTTAACGTGTACACAATAGTGATCACAGAACAACAGCTGGATGGAAGGGGAAGATCTATGACTTTTGCTGATGATATTCTGGTATGTCGACAGGGAAGAGACAGTAGTCAAATTGCCTCCACAATGCAAGGTGAACAAGATCACATCTCTTCCTGGCATGAAGTATCAGGTGCCTTGGTTAATCTTAATAAAGCATCATTTGCATGGTTCTCCCTTAACAATCATTTGTTAACATGAAAACAATGATGGTATGAATGGGAGCTGATGAGGTGACCAGGGAAATTGTTGATGATGTACCTCAGAGTTAAGTTTGATCGCAGCCTGTGTTTTTGGGACCACGTGATAACAAAATCCTGCAAAGGATTAGCTGCCTTGAAGATCATTGTACCTGCCAACATTGAACAGAGGCTACTTACCCTTCTGTTCTAGGGACTAGTCTGTGCACCAATCAAGTATGCCCTAGCAATTCTTACTGTCAGTACGATGCAAATATTGAAAGGCTGTAGACAATACAGAATGAACTATGCACATTATCTTTGGGGTGAACGAGGGACACTCCCTGTATAGCAATGGGATGTCTTTTTGACTTTTCAACCATGAATGACAGGATCAAGATCTGGAGGACACGAGCATATATGAGAATAACTGTAGATAAAGAGCATCCATTGCACCACAAGCTCAACATAGGGAAACGTGACAGGCTAAAAAGAAGCAAATCATGGGTAGGCTGAGAAGAAGATGTCATCAGACAGACCTGTGGGCTTACCAATATCAATGCTGGCAAGGAGTGGATACCGGTGCCTATGTCATCCAAGGGCACATTTTCGTGTATTGTCACACTCAACAGGAAATGTAGTGAACCGAACTCAGTCTTGGTCACTGCTGAGGTCAACGGTCTTATCTGGGATAACACCAGTGAGAAAGATGCTGTCATCTATACAGACGGATCTGTAATACGACACCAAAGGAGTGCATGGGCATTTACAGCACACTCGGAAGGCAGAATAGTCTACGAAGACAGTGGTGCATACGTCATGACCACGAGTAGCATGACGATGGAGGTGATGGCAGTGACCAGGACATTCATCTGGTTAGGTTAGAGTCCCAAGACTACACCCATGCCTGCATACTAAATTATTTGAGACTTTCTCATTTTTCTTGTGATGATATGTATCTTGGAAACAGCAGATAAATAAGGCAACCCAAAAAGCATGGAGGAAATTGGCTATTTGGATGTCTCAGCATGCATGCAAATTTTTCTGCCTGTATCAGCAAATATATACATAAGATATATACAGATATCAAGGAGATATATTCTGAAAATATTCGAGACCAGTCAAACACCAGTGGATAAAGAGATACAGCGAAGACGTTGGCACTGGATAGGACACACACTACTGAAGCCAACTGAGAGTATTACACAACAGGCCCTTTTTTGGAATCCCCAGGGGAAAAAGACAAAGAGGAAGACCAAGGAATTCTTGGAGAAGACAGATAGAAGCAGAGATGAAGATGATGGGGAAGACATGGAATGATCTTAAAAGAATGGCAAAAGACAGAAAGACTTGGAAAGTGTTTGTTGAAGACCTATGCTCCACTGGGAGCTAAAAAGGTAGAAGAGAGAGAGATGATAAAAAAAAGTGGAGGTGGCTCTGTTCACATGCAATGGGCAGAGTCATTGCAGAAATCAAAAATACGTAAGGTCACCTTTGTTTTACATCTCTGGACATGGAGGAGTACGGGAAAATGAAAGAGAGGACAGGTTGGCTAGCTTCACTGTCGTTGAGGACGGGCAACCAATGGATCGGGCAGACATCATCAATGCCCTTAAATATGTGGGAAGGGCACCGGATTTTGAGAACAATGAGTCCATGTTACTCCTTCGAATGAAAAAGATGGGAATTAAGATAGGCAGAGCTAGAAACAAGAAATTGAGTGGGCATATAAGAAGACTTATCAACCAACACAGAACTGGAGTCATCAGTCATTGGACACTGCGAGACTTGCTGAGGAGAGGATCTGAGCACCTATGGTCATGTTCGGAATGCAATGATGATGACCCACAAATAACTCAATAACAATATGCAGTTCTTCATTTTGAAAGTCTTTCAAGATGTTAAAAGTCTATCAATTCATAAGTACAGCAAAATGCAGTACTTATAGCTGAATCATCATCATTAAGTACCATGCCTGCTGGCATAGGTGATATGTCTCTCCACAACTTTCGATCCTAGCAGTTATTGATCTTTTCTGTTGTTGACCTACTGCAAGCCATTCTCTTAAACTATGGCTGAAATGGGAGTTAAGATGGGCACAGCCAGAAATGAGAAACTTAGTGGCCATGCAAGAAGACTTATCAACCAACATAGAACTGGAGTCGTCAGTTGTTGGACACTGAGGGAATTGCTGAGGAGGGGATCTGAGCACCTATGGACATGTTCGGAGTGCAATTATGATGATGACCTGCAAATAATTCAATAACTCTCTTAAGCTGTCTGGTATCCTTTCTCTTTGCTTCATTCTATCTTTTCATCCTTAAATTTTCCCAGTTGTTACAATATATTCCAGCTGTTCCCTTCTCGTTGTACTTCTCAAAATCACCTTGCCTCATATATAACAGTTGTATTAAAAAAATAGCAAACATCTGTTAACAAGTTTCATCTGTTAACATTCAGAGTCACTTTTCACTAACGAAGAAGACTTTAGAACAATTTTTTTATTTCCAATACGTATTTGATCTCCCTTGTTATTTTGAATTGCTGTCAACGTCATAATGCTGTACAGATAATAAAGCATTGGATAGATGCTTTAGTCTTAATTAGAGGGCCTTGATTTTGTAGATGACATTGTTCTTATGAGTAGCAATGTGAACACAGTGTAAGAAAAAACAAATGCCTTGCCATCAATGGTTAACAGAATAGGGATGAATAGATCAATTTAGAATAAAAAGAAGAGTAATTAAAAAATCAAATTTATCCAGAAACACTAGACAATATGACTACAAAACATGTTCTACAGGATTGCCCCCAGTACACAGACCTGAGAAGAGCAATATGGTCCACACCCACCTCCCTGTAAGAGAAACTATATGGGGCAATCGAATCACTTAAAAAGACAGCTGACTTCATGAGAAAGTCTGGAATCTTACTCTGATTGAGTCTTGATCGCAGAGAGAGAGAGATCCAGAATTTTTTTAAATATGCAGTGGAAAGAAAAGCAATAGAAAAAGGGTTCACTTTATATATCTTGAAAGTTACTTAGATCAAGAAGAAAACACAAAGAAAGAACATAGAATCAGAATAGCAAAGGAAGCAAAGACTTTCACAAACCTTGATTTTAAAAAATAAATAAATAAAAATGACTGAGCACAAAAGCAAAGCTTAGGATTTTCATATAAAATAAATCCTGAAAAATAAAAATTGAGGGAAGAAGAGATAGATAGAAGCAAAGAAAAAAAATACCAGACAGCTTAAGAGAATGGCTTGGCAGAAGATCAACAAACAGAAATAATAAAAAACTGTCGAGATCGAAAGTTGTGAAGAGACATGATCACCAACACTAGCAGGGATGGTACTTGATGATGATAATGATGAATGTATTTTGGGGAAACAAAAGCAACATTTTTTTGCAAAAAATAAAATTAATTTAAAGAAAACTGATATATGCATTAATGAACAAATATTAAAAGGGGTAGACAAATCTTTGCTCATTGATAATAAACAATGAAAAAGCAATCTTCTTCTTTCTTCTTCTTTTGCCTTTCAGCGTTGAGAGGAGATATATTTTGCGGTCTTTTGCTCTTGTTGGCCTCTACTGCTGTTATCTATCTATCTATCTTTCGTTCGCCGAAGTATTGTCTATATCTGCAATGTCATTTCCTGTATAAATTTTGCTGTCTTTTGTAAGAAAGTTTTTTCTTGCAGTGGCCGATATAGTTTTGTCTGTAGTGTTGTATCTATGGGCCAATGGATTTTCCTCAGTCTACTATATACAGTGCAGTCTTGAAGTATGTGTTCAGCAGTCTGGGGCACCTGTCCATATGTACAAGTAGTTGACGTGCCGATCTTGAATTTTGTATACATGTGACTATAGAGTCGATTGTGTCCTGTTCTGAGGCGTATAATGATAACTTGTTCATATCTATTCATATTATGAAAGGCATCCTGATTTGGGGCTTGTGGTCCTCTGATTGATTTGATTATCTGTTTCTTATGATGGTATGTAACCAGTGTATCTAGTTGTGTGCCTGTTGAACCTTCCTTTGCCAACTGATCTGCTTTCTCATTTCCTGGTATTCCACAGTGAGATGGGATCCACTGCAAGGCAACCCTGTAGTGCTTGCAGAGTTCAGTCAATAAGGTCTGAAGATGTGATAATTTTCTGGATTGTAGTTCCTGAAGTACTGATCTTGCATCTGTCAAAAACACTACAGGCTGTGTTCTAAGATTACTGTTCAGCAGTTTTTCTATTGCCAACTTTATTGCTTGTATTTCTGCATCATAATTGTGACAATATGTTGCCTGTTGCTATTTTATTCATATTCCTAGTGTTATTTAGGTACTCTAAATATGCACGTGCTCCCCCATTCTTTACTGCATTCTGTGCTGATCCATCTGTATACACATGAATCCTTAGGTCTTGTGGGTATTCTTCATCCAGGAAACTGAGAGTTATTGTTTTTCGCTGTAGACTATCTGTTCTTCTTTGTCAACTATTCCTTTCATTTCTGTCCGTATTTGTATTGATAATCCTGATTTCTCTGTCCAGGAAGTCTGTTCTGGTATGGGCAGTAAGGGGTTAACTCTTGGGATGTCTGGTGTTTGTCTACTAATATGCTTGGCTTGGTGGATAATACGGCTTCTCTTAAGTCATCCCAATGCAAGATTTTGGAATTGGTCCTTCATTGGATGTATTGGCATGCATGCAAATTTTTCTGCCTGTATCAGCACCTTTGTGTCCCTCTGTTCTCTCAGTGCTGGTATCCTCTACAATTTCTCCATCTCCAATATTGGTGTTGATTTCATTGCTCCTGTGATGACCCTAAGTGCCTGGTTTTGTATTTTATCCAGTTCTTGCAGTGTGGTGTTTGATGCTGAGCACCATGCGGATGATACATATTCTAAATGTGGGTGTATACTCTGTTGGTAAACTTTACTGAGTATTTTCCCACTAGCACCCCATGTGGTTCCACACAGCTTTCTTAGAATAGCCAATTTCCTCCTTGCTTTTTGGGTTGCCTTATTTATCTGCTGTTTCCAAGATAGTTTGTTATCAAATGTAACTCCGAGATATGTAGCTTGTATGTCTTCTTTCACAGGCTCATTGTTTATGTAGATGGCTCCTGCTTTTTGTTTTGAGGAGAGAGTGAAAAGTGTAGTACTGCATTTGTCTGTATTGATGCTGATACACCATGTATTTTTCCATGAATTCAGTGCATCCATAGCTCTTTGTAGCAATTTGGAGGCCACAGTTGCATACTCCTCTGTGCACCACATTACCAAGTCATCTGCATACATTGCCACTTTGATGCCATGTGGTAGTTCAGTAACTAGGTCATTGATGTAGATCAGAAAAAGTGTTGGAGATAGTACCCCTCCCTGTGGAATGCCCTGGCGCAGTAAGACCTTCTTACTCTTAAGACCATCCAGTTGCACCCTGGCTCTCCTGTTATGTAGGTATGCTTTGACCCATTTGTACATCCTGCCATTTACTCCATAATTTCTCAGTTTCTTTAAAAGCCCTTCCTTCCATACCTTACCAAATGCTTTCTTTAGGTCTATCCATGCTGCTAGTACCAGTTTCTTTTCTTGAAACGCATCCTCAATTTCCTGGGAAAGATAGGTTGCCTGATCTTCGGTACAGTAACACTGTCTAAAGCCTGCTTGTTGTGGGACAAGGAGATTTCACTTTCTAGGTACCACTGCAGTCTGAGATTGATTATACGTTCCATTGTTTTACACAAACGGCTTGTAAGGCTGATTGGTCTACAGCTGGATGTCGTTGAACCATCTTTTCCTGGCTTTAGTAATGGTATCATAATTGCTTCTCTCCATGTCTGTGACACTCTACCTGTGATCCAGCAAATGTAGATCTGCAGTAGTTTTGCTTTAGCTGCAGTTCCCAATTTCTTAATCATTTCATTGGACACTCCATCACTGCCTGGTGACTTTTTCACTTTTAATTTGGATATTGCCAGCTCTAGCTCTCTTTGTGTAATGGGTGTTTCCATGACTTCTTGTGCTGTCTCTTCTTGTCTTGCATTTTGTTGTTTTAAACGGGTCTCTTGTTGTTTCTCTAGGCTAATTTCAATATTATTGTCATTTGCAAAGGAGTCTGCAAAGTAATTTGCTGCATGCTTAACTGTTAGGATGTTTCCATCCTTCTTCAGTGTAATTTTTGTGTTCCTTTCTGTACCCTCATCATTCAGCTGTTTTACAAGCTTCCACACTTTTCTTGTGTCTCGTTCAAGATTCAAGGACTCTGTTTTCTCTTTCCAGCTTCTCCGTCTGGCTTGTAGTTTAGCCTGTTGAAATTTGGCTTTAGCATGTTGATAGTTATTGTGGTGTTCCTGGCAAGGGTTATTTTCTGCTTGCTTTTGAGATGTCTCCATGTCATTGTGCTGTTGCTCTAGTTCAATATTCCAGTATGGTTTGTTGTGTTACCGTGCCCCTCTAGGTATTGTTTCACTGGCAGCTTGTATTATCAGTCTACTGAATTCATCAACTATTTTGTTGATGTCTCTGTCTGTATTTATATCTTTAGTCAGTACACTGGTGTAGTGTTGATACATTTTCCAGTCTGCCTTTTTGTAATTCCATCTGGAGAGAGTGCTGCTCTCCCTGGCAGCCTCATTTTGCACCACTAAAAAGACTGGTCGGTGGTCGCTGCCTCCAAGTTGTTTCCCAACAATATTACGTGTGATATTCCAGTCCAGGTCTGGTGTATATGTGGTATGCCATGATCTGGAGTAGAATGTTGGTGGATCTGTTGTCTGGTTTAATAGCATAAGCCCATTGTCATCTTGCCAATTTTGAAGCTCTTCACCTCTCTTGTCCATATGTTCATAGCCCCAGCTCTGTGAATGGCTGTTAAAGTCTCCACATACAATTATTCTTTCTTTTAATGTAATTGTGTCTAGTGCTATTGGGCGGTCACTCAGACAGGTAAGTAGGTGAAAGTCTGTATTTGCTGTCCTGAGGTGCAGTATTTGATATTCCGCCCCATCCATATACACTTCAATTTGACATGCATTGATGTTGTTCTTTACAAGTGTCAATATTCCACCCTTTTGTCTGTTTTTTCTGTCAGATCGGTAGCACTGGTATCCCCTAATTTTCAAGGCTGTGTCGTTGTTTAGATGGGTTTCCTGCAAACAGCATATGCTTACTTGTTCTTCATGCAGGATATTTTCTAATTCTATCTTTTTACTGTACCCATCTCTTTTGCTGTTAATGCCTTCAGCATTCTAGTAGATTATTTTGAGTGGTTTTATTTTGGATTGGCCATTAGCTCTTTTCTCTCGCCCCCTGACTCCACAGAGCGGTTGAGAAGGACATCCAGTAATAGAGGTTGGGCCCTTTTGAGGCTGAGGGCCCGGCGCTGCACTTGCCTGAGTGTCCATCACAGGGCGAGTGCCATATCGATTTGCGGTTATAGACATACTTCCCATTGGCGTGAGTGCGTGGCATTCTGATTGTTGCAGTGCGCCTTTTGACTGGTTGCCTCCGACTTCAGCACTTAAACTTGCTAGAGCAGACTGTGGTCTTGCTTGGTAGTAAGAATGCCTGGCCAGTCTTGGTTTTCAGTCCCTGGTGACTGTTAAGCCCCATCCCCATGACAAGGAGCTGGCCTTGATGAGGACTGCTGTTATGTTTCCCAGTATTTCTAATTTTTCATCATCAATCCATCTTTTTCATGGTCAGCCCCTAAGTCTCATGGTCTTGAAATGTTTATTAACGTTTATTGCTCATTGTGTTTTGTTATTTCTATCTTATCATGTTGCCAAACCATTTTATCTGTTGTTTCTTTATGGCGGAAATTATTCCTAGTGTTTTTCTCAGTTCACCATTTTTGATCTTATCTCTCAGTCTGTTTCTTGTCATTCATCTAACACATTTCATCATGGCAATGATTATTTTTTATTGTTCTTGAGTCTAAGGTCCAAGTCTGACATTGGTGGCTGAAAAGACAATCAAGGAGATCAAAAGCAAGAAGAAATTTGCTGTGAACAAATTAAAACAACTGCATATGATTATTAGTTGAACGCATTCGAAAATAAATGTCTAAGGAAAATACTTGGTATAGAATGGAACGAATTCAAAACAAACGAGGAAATTAGAGAAATCGCCAATCAACCACTAATATCTTCAGTAATAAAGAAAAGACGATGGTCATACGTTGGACATGTGATGAGAAGAGATAATAATCGAATAGCAAAGCAAGCCCTCATATGGGAAACAACAGGTAAAAGAAAAAGAGGAAGACCCAGGGAGACACTGAGAAGAACATTGATGAGAGAGGCAAGAGCAGCAGGAATCGGCTCCCTCAATGAGATAGAACTGCTTGCACAGAACAGAGACAGATGGCGAGATTTGATAAAATATCTTTAAAAGAAAACTGCTAGAACAAAAATTCATATAGGAGAAGGTGTATCTTGGTCTACGCCCTATGGGCCGGTTACGGCTCGAAAGGTCAATAGATAGATAGATATGATTATTGCAAGGAACTGATATAGCAATATCAAAGACATGTCAATTTTGCAAAAATTAAAAAAACTTAAATCAAGGAAAACAAAATATTTTGATCATTTATAATGAGATAATGAACTAGTGCAGATAATTGTGAAGGGCATAGTTCCAGGTAAATGAGAAAGAAGGGGGGTGCTTGTCACACATGAACTGGGATTGACTGATGCAGAAGCTGGAGATCTCGTGCATTACAAAGAAATCGTCAGAGTAGCTTTCATAGGAGCTGAGTTCAAACAGGACATGCCAGATCATGAATAAAAATTATGTTTATGACAAAACACTAACAATTTATCATGCTGAGCCTGCTCAAGGCCTGTATCTTTACAATTGCAATTTATGGGTGCCAAACTTGGACTTGAGCAGCTTTATCTTTCCTTCTTCATGTCCAGTGATGGGAGAGATAGCTTGTGACTTTTTTCTCTTTAATTACATTCTTCTTTCATAAATTCAAGGTGAATTCAGGTGGTGGGCCATAACATACACTCCTACAAAGTATGGTGACAGCTTTACGAAAGGAACAAGGAGCAAAACAAAATCAAGACATTTCAGCTTACATGCAACCTTCTTCAGAAAAGGAAGAGAAATGAAAAAAATATATATAGAAAACACTGGTATGGTTAAAGCTTCACATAACAAGTGGACACCACAAATCAGAACTACGTTTTGGCGCAAAGGCCTTCAACAGGAACAAACATACAACACACGTACAAATATGTATTTAAAATAAAAAATAAATATTTTTTAAATTGAACTAGAAAGAGAAATGAAAAGTAAAGGAGAATAAAATGTTACTAAAAAGTTCTCTGTAAGATCTAAGAACAATCTTTCTTCTGAAAGAACGGAAGTGCACATGTGGTGCATGTGCGTGCACAAAAGTGAAAATGTGCGCACACAGTAACAGAAGTTTCCAAAAATAGATCAGTGTGCATACAAAAGGCGCAAGAAACAGACAGAACAGAGAGGAGGAAAGATAGAGGTGTCGTAGAGTGGAGGTTAGATATAGCGGGACAGACGAAGTGTTACAGTAGAGGAGAGATGTGAATAGCATAGCATGTGTATATAATAATGTGCTCATAGATGAGCAACAGAGAATATGTAATAGAGAAGGGACAACCAGAGGCAAACTATGTGTAAGAGTGTGATACATTAATGCCTCGTGGGGTCAGTGAACCCAATTGGACTAAAAGGCGATTCTCCAGGGCAAACCAACTACGGTCACTGGAGTGGCAGAGAACAATACAAGTGATATGGACGTCATCTTTACCTTTGTGGTCCAAAGAATTGAAGTGGGACGCAACTGGAGTGCCAGTATTCTGTGATTAAATTAAATGTAAGAATAAAATGTTCTGGTGTGTTCCAAGATGAAAGCTTTGTTATTTTCCATCTTGTGTGGACCTTTATGCATGAGGCTGACAGCCCCTTACCCTGAAACTTGCTTCAGGGCAACCCTAAGCGAAAAACCATCGTGGTTGTAGAATCTTGTGGTGTTAAAGACTAATATTAAATTAAGAGAAATTGCCATGCAACCAAAGATCTCATCTACAGTTAAGGAAAGAAGATGGCCTTATGTCGGACATGTGGAAAGAAGATGGTCATATGCCGGACATGTGCTGAGAAGAGACTCTTCTATGAGAAACATCAGGATAGAGAAAAAGAGGAAGACCTAAAGAGACACTAAAAAGAACACTTATAAGAGAAGCAAAGTTGGCAAGCATAGACTCATTGGATAAGATTGAACATCTTGCCCAGAATAGAGATGAGTGGCGAAAAACACTATAAGCCCTATGCGACGTCTAACGGCATGGGAAGGATCAAGAAGAATAAAAACACATAGCTTGAAGTCTGTAGTTTCGATCCACACTCAACTGGTCGTCAGATGTAAATGAGAGAGAAAATGAGCCACGGTGCAGGAGAGAAGGGGAAATGAAGCTGTGATACTGATGAGAAGTGGGTAATAGGAACACTCCTGTTTCCTTTTTGTTGAAAGCTGTGTGTGTGGATTATGTTAAGTTGTTTCTGTCATGCCACATTTACCAAACCATTTAATTTGTTGGAGTGATTTTCTGTCTTTTAATTCTTAGTTTCTAATTTCATATCTAAAGCTGACTTTCATCATCCATGTGACATGTTTTATCTTCTTTGGAATTTTTTTAATTTATTGTTCTAGAATGTAGCATCCGAGTTTGACACTGACAGCACAATGTTAAGGTGAAAATTCTGTTAAGCGCATGCTCTTTTGGTTCAGTTGTGGTTTCTTTGTTGACCAAGAATATTTCCATTTGACAAATTGTCTGACATGCTTTACTGTATCTTGAGCCTATATAAACTGCTTGTCTGTTCTGTATCACCAAACTACCTAGAAATTTGAATCCATCTATTTCATTTAGTTATCGCTATCTTTATGTTTAAGGTTTCATTTTTCTCTGATGACATCCATTAAAGTATATTATGTTTTATAAGAAGAAAGGTAGATGGCGGTCCCATTTCAACATGTCAAAAGTGTTAAGCTTAAATAGTATCTAAATTTCAAGTAGCTGGAAAGTATTTGCATAGTATTTGATTATGATCTTGCAATTTTTATTTCCCTTTTCATCAAGCATGTTGATCACATCAATCCGGATCACGTCCTACATTTCCACCTTTGCTGTCTCCTTCCTATATATTACAGTTTCCTTAGGCATCTCTGGTCTTCTTACCTCGGTCTTCTATAAACCTAGTGACTCCCACAATTTCCTCCTCTACGATTCTTCCTACCCGACATCTTGCAAGAACTCTCTTCTTTTTTTCCCAATACTCAGACTTCATCATCTTTGCCAGGATGATGAAGATTTCCTACATCAAACCCACCTGCTGTTAGACTTCTTTTGCAGACGCCTCTATCCTGAGCCGATTTTTGTACCTGCTCTTCAACAGGTTCTCCACACTTTCCACCTGGCTGCCCTTACCCCATCTACCTGTCCCTACACTGCTAGTGTAATACTTTCTCTCACTCATCACTCTCATCACTATGCAGTCATCAGAATTATTCAGTTACCTCCCCATTCTCCACTCCAAATCCACTACACATCCACTTTTCACTGAACCTCATATGGTTGCCTTCAAGTATTAATCGTAACCTTCACAATATTCTTGTAAGAAGCCACCTTCCCACCTCCATCCATAACCATGAAGACACTATCCGTTGCAATATGAATCAGTTCTACTTGCTACCATGTTCTCTGGACAGATATGTTTCTCATCCTTAATAGTCCTTTCGAGATCAGAGATTCACGTGTATATCACGCAACATTATCTATGCCACCATATGTAAGATGACCTACATTGGCGAATCAAGTCGCCGCTTAGGGCACAGATGCAACAAACATCTTTATGACATTACACGAGATGCAGGTACCCCTGTAGTTCCCACTTCAACTGTCAGGGCCATATGGGTAAGGTGGATGTCCAAATTACATGCTTGGTGTTGTGTTCTTCTCACAGCCATAGCCGTTTCACCTTAGAGAATCATGTGATCACCTACATGGGTTGTCTTACCCCACTGGCTATCAATATATTCCTTTCTCACGAGTAACTAATAACCTTTCTCCCTCTCCTCAATATATCCCTCTTATCTTCTGAGCTTTTTCTTCCCCTCCCCCACGCTCCTTTCTTTTCCCCTCCTCTTCCCTCTCCTCCAACTTTGGCCTCTTCAACACCCTGACATGGTTTTCCCAGGCAACTTAGGGATGGCACCACTTTAGGTTCCCCCCCCCCCTCCTCTCTCCCAGCAGTAAATATATATATATAGGTATATATGTGGAATGAAATTTCAGACACTACATGGAAATACATCAAAGAAAGAAGAGAAGCAAAGAGAGCCATGACTAATGTAAAGACAGATCTTGGAAAGGTCCTGGCAAAAGCAACATGCAAAGAATTAGACAACAAAGTAAAAAGATCAGCAAGAAGAGATACAAGAGCTTATATAGACAATTTGACAGAGAAAGCAGAGACAGCTGCAATTATAGGAGACAGCAGAACTCTATACTGTACAAAAGATGCTGACAAACACCTATACATCTGGTGGAACACCAATTCTAGACAAATCTGAATTAATGCTAACAACAAGCGCAGACATAAAAGCCCATTGGGCGGAACACTTCAAAGAAATTCTTAACCGTCCACTACCCCACAGTTTAATAGATTTTGAAGCTGAAACGCCAGCAGCAGAATTAGATGTAAATTTAGATGACTTCACCTTGAGCGAAGTAGGAACCACCTTAAAGCGTATGGCCAACAACAAGGCTGCTGAAGAGAATAAGTTAACAGCTGAGATCCTCAAGACAATTGATAGCCATAATTTAATACATCTCCAGAAAATGTTCAACATCATTTGGAAAGCAGAGAAGACGCCTCATAAATGGAAAATAGGAATCATTGTTAAGATTCCAAAAAAGGGCAATTTTAGAGATTGTAACAACTGGAGAGGCGTGACACTTTTGTCAGTTGCCTCAAAGTTATTCTGCAAAATCATCCTAAATAGAATAAAGGATTCAATAGATACAGTAATGTGTGAAGAACAGGCTGGGTTTAGAAAAGGGAGAAGCTGCCTTGACCACATTTTTACTCTACGACTTATGTTGGAGGAACACATTGAAAAGCAAAAACCTTTTGTACTTAACTTCATCGACTTCAAAAAGCATTTGACAGTATTCATAGAGATTCTTGGTGGAAAATTCTGAAGCAATATGGCTTACCATCAAAAATCATAAATATTGTTAAAGACATGTATGATAGTTACACATGTGCAGTTCGAACAGAGGAATTACTGAGCGAATGTTTCCCAATAGAAACTGGGGTTAAACAAGGATGTATTTTATCGCCCTTGTTATTTGGAGTTGTTATGGACTTCATAATGAAGAAGTGGTGCATTGGTAATAAAGGCACCGAATGGATACAAGGAGACCATTTGGAGGACCTCGACTTTGCTGATGACATAGTCAGATAAAAACGATGCAGGAAAACACAAATGAACTATCATCAAAAGCCAGCAAAATTGGGCTTCAGATCAATCATGAAAAGACTAAAGTCATGAAAAGCTTAATTCCAACAGATGACAAAATATACATGGAAATTAAGCCAGTGGAAGAGATTGACCACTTTATCAATCTTGGGAGTCACATTGATCAGGAAGGGGATACAAGTAAAGAAATTAGAATCAGAATAGCTAAAACAGCAATGTCTTTCAGAAGCCTTGAAAAGTTGTGGAAATCAAAACTTATCAGCACACGCACAAAACTTAGACTATTCAAATCAAACGTACTATCAACCCTTACGTATGCATGTGAAAGCTGGAAAACAACAAGAGATATAGAAACAAAGTTGAACGCATTAGAAAATAAATGTCTAAGGAAAATACTTGGTATAGTGTGGAACGAATTCAAAACAAATGAGGAAATTAGAGAAATCACCAATCAACCACTAATATCTTCAGTAATCAAGAAAAGATGATGGTCATATGTTGGACATGTGATGAGAAGAGAATAACCGAATAGCAAAGCAAGCCCTCATGTGGGAAACAACAGGTAAGAGGAAAAGAGGAAGACCCAGAGAGACACTGAGAAGAACATTGATGAGAGAGGGAAGAGCAGCAGGAATCGGCTCCCTCATTGAGATAGAGCTGCTTGCACAGAACAGAGACAAATGGCGATATTTGACAAAATATCTTTAAAAGAATTGAAAACTGCTAGAACAAAAATTTAGAAAAGAGAAGGAGTATCTTGGTCTACGCCCTATGGGCCTGCTACGGCTCGAAAGGTCAATAGATAGATTTATAGATTGTTCTTGTTAACCTCAGATGGTAGATGTACAACAGTAGTGTGATGCCGAATAGCGCAGGCAACAGCAGCTTTCCAAAAAAATTAGGAAGATACTATGCAATCCATTACTGACAATAGAAACAAGAAAAGGAGTTCTTAAATGTTATGTAGAACCAGTTTTAACATTTGCATGTGAATCATGGACAATAGGACAAAAAACAAGAAAATCACTGGGAGCTGTAGAAATGTGGTTTTACAGATGAATGTTGAGAATATTTTGGAGAGCTAAAAAGAGTAATGAAAATGCTCTGAAAGAGGCCAAAGCTAAAAAAAAGAGCTAATTTCCAATATTAGGAAGAAACGATCATCATTTTTTGGCCATGTGATGAGAAAGGAACGGCTGGAATATATTGTGCCAACTGGGAAACTTGAGGGATGAAGAGATTAAGAGGGAAGCAAAGAGAAAAGATACCAGACAGCTTAACGGAATGGTTTGGCAGAATGTCAACAACAGAAATGATAAATAACTGTGGAGATCGAAAGTTGTGGAGAGACATGATCACCTATGCCAGCATTACTTGATGTTTCATTGGTCTTGGGTCACCAAGCTCAGCAGCTTTCTAGATCAAAGAGCACAGACTTGTCAGTATTTGTTAACACATCTCCTAGATTTCCACTGCACTTGTCCCTTTGCATGTTTGATTTTATATTTAGCTCTCTGGTATGGTTAATCATGTAGGTTTGAGAAATGCTTATTCATCATCTCTACAAGTAGGGTGAATGTTGTAAAGTTTTCTTAAACTCAGTCCTTGTCGGATTACTTTTTTTTTTTTTTAACCAAAGGAAGAAATTGCAGCCATAGATGTGTGATTTTGATCAGTTTCATGTATTGTCAGCATTTTATAGTTCTACTTTCTCAATTTATTTTTGAAAGGTATCCTTGAATGGGTCATTGATGTCAGCTATTTTCTTTGCAGTGTTATTAATTCTTTGCTAAAATGGTTCTCTAGATTTGTATATCCATTTGGTGTGCCTTAACTTTACTTATTGCAAGTGCATGGTCTGTGTCAGTCTGTGCTGTGGTGTGTTTGAGCTATTGTGACATTATTTAAATGGTATCTGCAAACTAGGACAAAGCCTAGCTGGTGCTATGGACCAGATCTAGGATGGTGGCAATACTAAAAAAAAGAAGAAAAAAGTGGTATGGTGACAGCTTTATGTGGTAA
The DNA here is from genome assembly GCA_032433765.1 of Megaustenia siamemsis. NCBI lineage: Eukaryota > Metazoa > Mollusca > Gastropoda > Stylommatophora > Ariophantidae > Megaustenia > Megaustenia siamemsis. Next base: position 53,628,866 of record JAVIAB010000160.1, on the reverse strand, counting down.
TGGACGAAACAAAAGTCGACATTTTGACCAAGTAGGCCTTCATCTGGATGAACAACAAACACAAAAAAATATATATAAGGATATATTAACAAATCTAACTACATGGCGATAATATGCTAGATACTCAAGAGAGGAAAATAAATAAAGAGGTCACTTCCCTGTGTTCCTGAGTGTGGTCAGTCTTTAAATGAACTAAATTGATATGACAGGATGACCAACTATAAATCTCACTGACCAGGCTGTCAAGTGAGAGGATGGTGCCATGTTGCTTTTTTGCTGAAGAAAGTGTTGGTCACATACAAATATTGTGATGGGAACAAAATCCAACAGTTTGTTGTTGTTGTTGTTGTTGCGTTCGCCAGCTTTCAACTCTGACGAAGTCCCTAGAGACTAGGAACTGAATTTTGTGTATTAATCCATTTTTCCCCCTAGCAGCCATGTGCACAGGCAGATAACTCCGACTTCGAAGGTACTCATGTTTTTTCCGTCTATGAGTAACTGACGTTTCAAGCCGGGCCTCGCTGCTGAGACCAGTGGTGGTTGCCGCAGAGAGAAATCATAAATAAGAATCCCAACCATCCAACAGTTTGACCATGTTCATTCATTTTGTCAAAGCCATGATGATCTTCACATGATGGCAATGAATGATAGTTAGATAGTATTATGCATGTCTTTGAACTGATTCAAAGGAAATCTGATCATCTTATAAAATTTGACTTTTTCCCCCTCTAGAGTGATTGCTGCCATTGTTGGTGCATAAGCGATGATATTAATTGGTCTACCCTTTGATTTGATTCTGAGAAATGTTATGTGTTACGATGTTCCTCTAGGAGTGATAATACAAATTAATGAGCCTGTTGTCTATGGCAAAACCCACTCCATGTAGGTGAAGCTGCTCAGGGCTCAAAAAAAAAAAAGGCGTAATTTTTCTCCAACTGAACCAGGGGAAGCAGAAGTACCTGTGATCTGCGGTCACAATAGCAGGGTCTGCGCACCATCAGCCGACCAAGACCTAGCAGTTCTACCTCCTCGTGGTCTCCCCTGGAAACAGTCTGCATAAAACCAGACTGGCTAACAGAAGCTAGGATCGCCTATAGAGGACCCAGTATTGCAGTACCTCTGGGCTGGACTAGTAGTTTCCCAGCATAGCCTGGGACAGACGAACTCCAACCTCTCCAGTAAGAGCCGGGAATGTCAAGAAAGCCATTACGACCTGCCACATCTTATGAGACAAAGGGCAACATGCTCGCATCAACTCATGGCAATCCGTCAACAATAACAACCAACTGAACCAAAGTCACAAGCCTAGTGTAAAGGGCTGTGATTTCAACCTGTAGCCTCTACAACTCCTTGTTGATGAGGACTCTTTTCTTCATATTCTAAATTTTTATAACAATGTAATGTCCATGTTTTGAAAAGTTCAGAATTGATGATAGGCAACTTTTGATACAGAGTTTTGCAAGAGGAGGCCCTCTAAATATCAGAAGTGTTTTGGCCCTTAAGATGTATAGAATGGAATGTATCATCATCATGTGCCATACTGGTTTGGGTAGGCAATCATGTTCTTCCATAATTTTCTACTCACAATGCATTGTATCAATTCTGTTGTTGACTGTTTTCCATGCCGTGGCATAAAGCCATCCAGTATCTTCTCTCTTTGTCATGCGTCATCTCTTTTTTCCTGTATTTTGCTAGTCGTAACTAAGTATTCCAACTTTTTTTTTCTCAAGCTGTACTCGAAAAATGTAAATTGGTTCTTTCTGATGTTGGTCTCTTTGAAAATGTCCTCATTGGTCTTTTTACCTTTCCATGGAACTCTCAACATTCTTCTGAGAAATTCCTTCTTTGTGGCCTCTAATCATCGTTTCATTTTTTTGTCTACTGTCCAAAATTCATTTCCATAGGTCAGAATTGGCTCTATATAGCACCGATGAACTCGCATTCTCACTTCCATTAACATGAACTTGTTGCACTAGACATTTTTCGTTCTCTGAAGTGCTATTTTAGCCTGAGCTATTCTGCTTTTTATTTTTGTGGTGCATCTTCCATCTTATGTTATTATTGTGCCTAAGTATTTGACGCTCTGCATTTGCTTTAGATTAGTCCTGTTTATCTTTATATTGCATCGTGGTGATGATTGTTTCCTTGAAAAACATCTATTTTATGACCGTTACTTCTGTTTTCTTACTATTCAATCTGAGACCTTTCTTGTTGCTCTCCTTCACTATTATGTCTATCATTTCTTGTAGTTCATTCTGCGACTCTGTTATTATTAAGACTTGTGTCATCTGCATTTCTCAGATTGTTTACATTGTGACCGTTGACTTCAATTCATTTGTATGGTCTAATATTGATCTCATGATATTTTCACTGTAAAGTGAAAACAAATCCAGCAACAGAACACAGCCTTGTCTGATTCCTTTGTTTGATTCCTTGTTTTATATACTAGATATTTTATATCCTGCTTGGTTGCCAATTCTAATGGCTGATAATATTGTTGCCAATACATATTTTTTATGATTCTCAGATCCTTGCAATCAATGTTTATTTTCTCCAGCATACTATTTCCACATGCTTTAAAAAAAGTAAAGTACCCCCCGTCACGCCAAGTGGCGTATAGGGAAATATGGTGTTAGTGACCCTATATTTTACAGACCTTCAGCACATGATTTTTGGGGTAATGTGGTCGGTATTATGCCCGTGCTGCTTTACTTTCCCAGAAAAAATCCGGTACCCATTTAAGGCTGGGTGAACCCGGAGCCGTCGGTTGGGATCGAACCCTACCCCTTGTCCGTAGTAGTCCAGTTCACTAACCACTGAGCTATCGCGGCTCCCACTAACTTTTAGGGAATTAGTAAAACCCAGGTGTCCTCGCCAGGGTACGAACCCCGGCTGTTGCCGTGGTAAGCCAACCGCATATCGATTGCGCTAACCGGACACCCTCCACATGCTTTACTTTGTAAAATTCTTTTGTCTAGTCTATGTTTCATATGTATAGCTCTTTCTGTCAATGTTCTCAGGATGTATATTGCATTATTGGTGCAATAATTAATGCTTTTAATTCCACAAATCCACATTGTTCCTCACTTATTTCTGGTTTTATTTGGTTCCTTATGTGTCTCATGATAATTCTTAGTAATATTTCTGTCATATGACTCATGAGACTAATAGTGTGAGGGTCTTTGCAATCAGTGGTGCCTGACCTCTTTGAGATGGCTACAAAGATAGATTTTAGATCTTCAGGTATGTGCCCTCTGTTATATATGTCATTGAGTAGTTTTATTATGACTTGTACTCCCAGCTCTTCCAGTGCATCTATCTCTTCAATTGTTATATTATTGGGACCTGGAGCTTTGCTTCTTTTCCTGTGCTGAATTGCATCTTCCACTTCACTCATTTATTGGTGGTCCTGTTTTCTTTATTTGAATTGTTTAGCACTGGTCTTTCATGGGCACAGAGTTGACTGATATTTGGGTTTTTGGTTATGGAAGGCCCCGGTATCACTGCAAATGAATTAAAATCCATAATTGCTCAACCGCCCGTGCCAGTGGAATCATCTGAATTACTATTTCATCTTCCAAACAAAGAAAGGTAGCTGTAGTCCCCATCATAGCAGTCTCAGCACACGCCAAAAAACATAAGGTGAAACCGCACAGAAAGTGAACACAGCCAACTGTTCCCTGTCATACGATATCATCACTCGTCGTAAACAATCGGAATATCAAAACTGATGAAACACACAGCTCACGGTGTGCACAGAGCACCTAACTCAGTAGCTCCTGCAACAAGCCGGACCTGGAATATGAGGAAACTGCAACAAGGAACACCTTCATACATAGCCTTCAATGGTTCCTGCCGCCTATCCACCATATTGACCTGAAGTTCACATCCTCCTGAAAATGATGATCGTCGTATTTTTAAAAATGTATAGCGCTTGATGATAAGATCGTTTTTGACTCCAAATCCAAACATATAAAACACAGTCGTTAAATTATCCCAGTCGCACCCAAACAACAGACCGTAAGCTTAGCGTATGGCCGGTCTTGGGATATGCGATGAGCCATTATGATGACGTAGCACACACAACAATGGCTGCGCCCTTAGGTTCCTGATTACTCTAGTGAATGCAGCCTACAATAAACGTAGAACGGTGCAACATCCCTAAAGAATAAAACTGCGGCTGACTTGACGAAGCAGTTCACATTAATGAGTTGTAACATGTAAATAACTTACATCAAGCAATTCCAACAACGGTCATGAACACTCTCACTCAGTGTGACGTAAAGCACAGATCAACTCTAGAAACGGTGGAAGGTCGAATTCACAACACTTGATTTGTGAAAAAGGAATATTGCCGTGCGTACTACTCCGCTTCATCAGCGCAGATGTGTTAAGTAGGTCATCATTTTGACTTTAACGCAGAAAAGTACAATGGAGAGCCAAAATTAATCAGACCCCAAATGCACTTTCTGTAGCGAATGAGAGAACATGAACTAGTTCCACAATCTTGGAAACGGAAGTCCCAAGACTGATATACTCTGTCCATCTTTCCATTATTATCTTCTCATCTCCCATTATTATGTTTCCTTCCATTGATTTCACACGCCCTGAAACGTTTACTTTTTTTCTTCCTGTTAATTCATTTAATTAATTGTGCATACATTTTGTGTCTTATCGTTTGTTATTTTCTTCACATTTCTGCTTTAACCGTCCTCCCTTTGCTTATCTGCATTTGATTTGGATTTCTTTGTGCAATCTTTTGTCAATTAGTTCTAGTATTTCTTCTGTCACCCATTTCTTCTTGTTGTTTCTTTTAGTCACTGGTATTATCTCTTTTGATGTTTTTTTAATTGATTGGTTGAGCATTTCCCACTGCTGCTCAATGTTTTGTATTTTCTCAATGGCATTATATCTATTTTGTACATGTATTCTGAAAGTAATGCACCCATCGATTTTTTCTTGAATCGCAAATTCAAAAAGTATTAAATTTTTACACAGTATATATGATATTTCATTTTAACAATCGTCATTCAACATAATCCTTATCCACTTGTACAGCTATACGTCAGCGCATAACAGTTGCATGTATTCCTGGTCTGTACCAGTCTTGATTGCGTAGCCATTTCTTTTCTGCATGAATCACTCCTTCATCATCTACAAACCTTGTTCCATGGTGGGCATCTTTAAGTGGACCAAAGAGATGGAAATCAGAGGGTACCAAATCAGGATCGTATAGTGGATTGTGGAGTACAGTCCAACCCAATCTGATGATTGCTTCCTTTGGTGCTAGACTCGTGCCCACACATTGTCATGAAAGAGAAGCAGGTTGGATTCTTGTGCTGCCGAACTCTGCGAAAACATTAATTTAGTTTTTTTCATGGTCTTAATGTAAGCTTTCAAATTGATTGTTTCTCCTCTTGGTATAACATCCACAAGAATCACACCTTCAATGTCCCAAAAGACAGTGACATGATGTTTCCAGCTAAAGGAGATATCTTGAATTTCTCTCTTTATGTTGAGTGCAGATGCTGCCACTCCAGTGATTGTCTTTTTGTCTCAGGTTCAAAATGATGTGCTCAGGTTTCGCCACTTGTAACAATCTTAGCCAATAAGTTTTCTCCATCAACATTGAAAAGCTCCAACAGTCCAGAAAAAATTACTTTTCTTTGTAATTAGTGCTCATTTGTGAGATTTTGTGGAACTCATCTTGTACAAACCTTAGAGAGTCTGAGCGTTTTTATAATTACGTTCGCACTACCAAAGCTCACTGACAACTTTAAGGCCAATTGTTGAGTAGTGAGTAGGTGCTTGTGAATGTTCACAATAGTTTCCTTCTTTAAAATGAGAAATTCTATCACAATTCCCTGCTTATAACGCAAGTTGCTAACATGCTCCATTTCAACTGTTTAGTGCAGTCGTATTTGTGTGACTGTGCTGGCAACACGATACAATTTTTGATGGAAGTCAAATTGAAGATATAAGTGAATTTCAATGCCCGTAGTAAAAGAAATTCAAGCGTTCTTGTGATATTTCGAACGGATTTATTTGTGATTTATTCTTGCAATTCGTGTGAATAAGTAGAATTACCATCAATTTTGTGCTAGTATGATCACGAAAATGTCAGAAAGCGGGAAAACTACAACAACACAAAGAAAACAATCAGAACGTTTAATAGGTACTTGGAACATCTGCGGATTAGGTGATAAAAGCACAGAAATAGTTGAATTTATGAAGAAAAGGAATATAAAAATCTTAGGATTAGCGGACACAAGAAAGAGAGGCAAAATCATTAAAGAAATACACCAAAGCTACACACTCGTCACGAGCGGAATTAACAACATGGCGGAAGTAAACAAACACGGGGTCGGTTTTATTATTGACAGCAATACTGCCAAAAACATACTAGAAATAGATTACATCTCGGAAAGAATTATAAGTATCAAATTAGCAGAAAGAGGAGAAAATAACACTTATATTCAAACATATGCTCCATGCAACGACACATACAGTGAGGACAGCAAGCAAGAATATTTTGATGAACTCTCAGCCACAATAAATAAAGTCAAAGACGCAGAGAAATTGTTTGTACTAGGAGATTTCAACGGTAGAGTAGGACAAAGGAGAACACCATGGGAATTATACCTAGGACCATTTGGTGACATTAAAACAGAGTGTAATAGTAACGGTGAACACCTACTAAATATTTGTGCAGAACATGATCTTTACATAAAAAACACATTTAATCAGCACAATTGTAACCAAATACTTACTTGGTATAAATGGAATGACACGGACAAGGCCTCCCAAATCGATTTTATTTTGACTAGAAGACATCAAAGGAGGGACATAACAGACTCAAGATCTATACCAAATGCAATATTAGATACTGACCATAAGCCTGTTTTACTATGCAGAAAAAATGGGTTAGGAAACAACAGATTGTAAGACCTCAAGCACAAAGAATAGATCTAAAAGCAATAAAGAATGTAAATGTACAAAAAGAAATAGAAGAATCCGTAACCAACAAATACCTAACCCGAATACAACCTACAAACATAGAGGAAGCATGGAAACAGTTTAAAGAAGGTCTAATAGAGTCAACACAAGAGAAATGCGGTCTGAAAAATATAGGAGAGAGCAGAAAGAAACTTACAAGATGGTGAAATGAAGTAGTAAAATCAGCAATGAAACACAAGAAAGAAAAGTATAAAACGTGGCAGAAGACAAAAACAACAGAAGACTACAATCACTATAGACAAGCCAGAAATGACAGCAAAAAGATCCTAGAACAAACAAAAGCAGACTGTTGGAAAGCATTTGGTGAAGAATTAGCAAAAACATGTAGAGAAGAACCAAGAGAATTTTTCAAAAGTGTAAAAGCAATGAGAGTAAGAAATAATGATTATAACCCAACCACTATAATAAACGACAAGAATGGTAGACCAATCAGCAGCAGGAAAAACATAATAACCAGATGGAGAGAATACTTTAAGGAACTATTAAATCAGGGAAATACAAATGGAAATACAGAATTTAAACATAGGCAGTATGATGAACAGGAACCGAATATACTTAAAGCAGAAGTAGAATGGGCATTGAAACAGAACAAAAAGAACAAAGCAGCTGGTATAGATGGAATAACAACAGAAATGCTACTAGCCTGTAAGGAAACAGCTATAGATTGGCTTACTATAATATTCAATATGGCTTGGGAAGAAAGAAAAGTCCCAGACGATTGCCAAAAAGCTATCATTTTGGAAGAATAAAGGAAGCAAAAGGGAGTGTGAAATGTACAGAGGAATATCCCTATTGAGTCAAGTTGGTAAAATGTATGCTAAAATATTGGAGAGGAGAGTAAGATACATAATAAAACCTCAATTAAGTAATAATCAATTCGGATTCAGAAAAGGCAAAATCTGTACTGATGCTATATTTACATTGAGACAACTATGTAAAAAAAACAATAGAATATGACAGAAACCTAAACATAGTGTTTATAGATCAGGAAAAAGCGTTTGATCGTGTGGACAGGAACAAACTTTGGCAAACTTTAGAAACCTACGGGGTAGCAGGACAACTACTAGATAATATAATGGCATTATATAAAAACAGTCAAAGTGCCGTTAGAACATCGGAAGGTCTGTCAGAATGGTTTCAGGTTACAAAAGGTGTAAGACAAGGATGCGTCCTCTCACCACTCCTCTTCATCATATATATGGACAAAATAAATCAGGAAACAACCAACAATAAGGAAAAATCAAATAATAGCACAGAGGTAGAAAACTCCAACATCAACGAGCTACTCTTCGCAGATGACCAATACCTAATATATGAGGATGAAAACCTGCTACAACAGCATATAACATCTCTAGATAAAAGCTGCACAAACTACAGTATGAAAATTAACACAGCAAAAACAGAGGCTATAAAAATAAGCAATTAAGACACACATTAAACATTAAGATCAAAGATAAAGAAATAAAACAAGTAGAGGAATTCAAGTACTTAGGCACAAATTTCACAGAAGATGGAAAACTAGACAGAGAAATTGACATCAGAATACAAAAAGCAAATGTTGTCACATACCAGCTTTCACCATTGCTAAGACATCCAAACATTTCTATGCAAGCTAAACAACAAATGATAAATAGCATTTTCATACCAACTTTGTGCTATGAAAGTCAAACATGGACCCTTTCTAAATCACATTTAAGAAAGATCAATACATGTGAGATGCGATGCTTGAGAAAAGTAACAAACAACACAAGAAGAGATAGAATACCAAATGAAACCATAAGAAAAATAGTAGGAACAAAACCCTGCAAAGAATATATAGAACAACAACTTAAATGGTTTGGCCACCTGGTCAGAATGAATCCTTATCAATCACCATCAAGGGCATTCTTCTCGAGAATGCATGGAAAAAGACCAAGAGGAAGACCCAGAAGAAGATGGATAGATGCAGTGACAGAGACATGTAACAACAAAGGAAAATCACTAATTCAGACAATTCGAGCAGCTCAAGAACGACAAATGATATAAACCACGACACCTTTTAGGTATCAGTGAAAAGAGAAAAGAAGAAGAAGAAGAAGTGCAGTCGTATTACTGGGCTGATTGCAGTTCAATTTGGTACACACAATCGACACATGTCATATTTAAAGTATGCTAAATTTCATTTTTCTATGTTTATTATTAGACAAGTAGAACAATATTAAAAGAGGTAAATGAAGTTAAATATCTGGGAGCTATGTTAACCTCAGATAATAGATGTACAACAGAGGTGAGAGGTTTTAACATATTGATGTGAATCATGGACAATAGGATGGACAACAGACAAGAAAATTACTGGAGGCTGTAGAAATGTGGTTTTACAGATGAATGTTGAAAATACCATGGACAGCTAAAAAGAGTAATGAAAACGTTCTGAAAGAGGCAAAAACAAAGAGAGAGCTAATTTCTAATATTAGGAAAAAACAATCTTTATTTTTTGGCCATGTAATGAGAAGGGAACAGCTGGGATATATTGTGACAACAAAATATTGAAGAACAAAGAGACAAGGTAAGCAAAGAGAAAAGATACCTGAAGACTTAAGTGAATGGCTTGGCAGAAGATCAACAAGAGAAATGGTAAGTGACTGTCGAGATTGAAAGTTGTGGCGAGACATGATCACCTACACCAGCAGGCATGGTACTTGATGATGATGATGTTTATTATTAGCAGAGAAAACCGATGTGGTGCATTACTTTTTGAACGTCCCTCGTACTTTCATGTTGTACTTATCACTCATCTGTCTATCTACTCTAAACATATCTAGTTGTAATTTCATATTTTTGGGGATTTCTGTGCCTTCCTCAGTTTTATTCTTTTTTGTCCAACCACTGGTACATGGTCGCTGTTACAGTCTGCTTCTGGTCTTGTTTTCTGGTCTTGGAGGTTGTGGGTTCAAATCCCAGCTACACCTGTTGGGATTTTTATTTGTGACTTCTCTCTGCGGCAACCACCCCTGGTCTCAGCAGCAGGGCCAGGCTTGAAACATCAATTAGTCATCGACGGAAAAATATGAGTACCTCCGAAGTCAGAGTTATCTGCTTGTGTGGCGAGGGACTCCTGTGCACACGGCTGCCAGGGAAAAAATGGATTAACACGCAAAATTCAGTTCCTAGTCTCTAGGGACTTCATCAGAGGTCAAAGCTGGTGAACGAAAAAAAAAATAAATTCTTTGTACCATATATAAAATTAATTTGATTGCGTTCTTTGTTGTCTGGCCTTTACCATGTCCTTAGTCTTCTAGGGTGTTGCTTGAACTAGCTATTACCTATAATTGTTTCATGTGTCTTTGGCCAATCTATCAGTCTATCCTCTCTGTCATTTGTCTCCCTTAGGCCAAGTACTACAGTCACTTTTATATAAGGTGACCATATTTTTTAAACCCTAATCCGGGATGGATTAATTTGACTTAAATTTTCCATTAATAAAATGAAATTTCTTCCATCTTTTTCAAGTGAATAATACATATATTTTTTAACTAATTAAAATACTTGACAATATAGACATACAAAATGTTAGGAGTTATTGAATTTAACGTTATTGAGTTTCAGTGTCAGTATATAAGATTTTAAACTTGGAGCGCATTTTACTGTTACTATTTCGCCAAATGAACAGCCATTTCAACTTTTTAAACATTTTCTACACAACAATGGAATAAAGTATATTTTTAAGTCAAAGAGACATTTACCATATTGGCAAAATTAGTAAACGTTTGTGTCACTACTGTATTTTAACAAATCCAGAACAAAAGCTAAAAATCGGCCAAAATCGCGACAAATTCGAACAAAGGTTGAAAATACAGTAAAAGATCGGGACTGTCCCGGAAAAATTGGGATATCTGGTCACCTTAATTTATAATACAGGGACATAATAATTGGTGATATATTTCAGTCATGCAGCTGGAAATTTTAAATCATCAGTAGTGCAAGTAAGAATGTATGATTGAGATGGGAAATATGTTTAACCAGTTTACTACAGAACCATCAGTATGTATACACTTTGTCCTCTGATGAAAGAGATAGTTCCCTTAAGGTAAATGTAGTTCTACTATCAAATCAAATAAAATGCATTATTTGTTATTAAGTTTTATTTTCATTTCATGTTCTTGAGTGCTGTCTCCATATCAAAGATTGGCTACCATGGAGTACTATTCTGCTTTGGTGCTACAGGTTGTCATAGGCTGACTTATCCATCTTTTGAAGTTACTCATCCATGTTAGTCTTGGTCTGCCTCTGCCTATTTTACCTTGTATTTTCCCTTCCAAGATTACTTTTAGTTGGCTGCTGTGAGAGGCATGCCTCAAAAATCTCATTTTTCTTTATTTGAATTGTGTTTAGTAGTTCTCTTTTCATTTTTAGTTATTTTAAGTTTGTTTTCTTTTCTTTCCATTCAATTCTTCCTACTCTTCAATAAATCCACATTTCAAAGATTTCTCTATAAATCCACATTTCAAAGGCTTAAATTTTCTGTTCTGTTTTCTTGTTTAATGTCCTTGTTTTTGCACCATACAGGAATGTTTATAAGATATAATATTTTGCTATTCTATTTTAGCCGTAGTGTTTTTTGTTTTTATGTTAGTATATTTTTCATGGCATTAAAATTACTTTTTGCCATTCCTATTCTTTTGTTTATTTCAGTTTTACATTTTCCGTCACTTGTTATAGTATGTTCAAGGTAGTTGTAGCTCTAAACTGTCTCGTTTTATTCATCATCATCATCGAGTGCCGTCTCCGCAATGAAGGTTGGCTACCATGGAGCGCCATTCTGCTCTGTCTCTTGCTTTGATGGTGCAGGCTGTCATAGGCTGATTTGTCCATCTTTTGATGTTACTCGTCCATGAGTAAGATGTTAGTCTTGGTCTGCCTCTGCCTCTTTTACCTTGTATTTTCCCCTCCAGGATTACTTTTAGTAGGCTGTTGTGTCTTTTAACATGGTCCAAAAATCGCATGTCTTGTTTGAATTGTGTTTAGTAGTTCTCTTTTCATTTTTAGTTGTTTTAAGACTTGGTCGTTTGTTTTCTTTTCCTTCCATCCAATTCTACCTATTCTTCTATATATCCACATTTCAAAGGCTTCAATTCTCTGTTCTGTTTTCTTGTCTAATGTCCATGTTTCTGCACCTCGTTTTATTAGAAATGAATTTATAGGGTCACATGAGGACTATAAGAAATACATTGCAAATAATTTATTATTAATTATATTATTAACTACTAAAATGCCTTAAAAATTACATGTGCACTCTTTTCTCTTTATATTTGTTATGAAGGATGGAGCCACACCACTATTCAAAGCTTGCCATAAAGGACATTTGGATACAATAGCTGAGTTGCTTCAGCACAAGCCTAATGTTAATATACTCGAAGTAAGTTACTGTAGAACTGTTATAACTGTGTAGTACTGTTGTCTTCTGATGTCATATTGCATGTGATAGCTGTGTGCAACAATTCTGTACATATGAAGACACAAAACCTCAAAACCATAACAGTTACCAACATTATTTAAACTGTTTATGATCATATTAAGGTTACTTTTTTTTTTACTCATCTTTGTATACTTGTGTGTGTACATAAATTCATGCATGAAATGGCATTGTGTGTGTATGCCTCAATAGGAATATTCATGTTTACTCCAACTTTATATGGTTGGTGCATTCTTTACACCCCCATAAAGGCCCCCCTTCCCAAAAATAAAAATTAAAAAAAAACACCTCAATGAAACCCATTGCACTATAGTTAACCAGCCGTAAATCTCCTATTGTTAGCTGCTGCATTGTTAGCATCCAGTCCATTTCATGACACTCTCTTTTTGGGGCTGGTCTTGCATGCTTGGATCAAGTTAACATATTTTTTTTTCAATTCCTTTACTTAATTTTGTAATCAGTTCAGTGTGTATGTTTTTTTTCCGCTTTATTTGTGTTTTCCACAGAAGACATTATCATGCCACAACATTGAGTTTTTTTTTCTTCATTTATTATCTATGTATAGCAGCTTATATCATTACTTGCTTTTTTTTGTCATTGATAATGGTTTGAAATTCTCACAGTGTCAGGGTAACAAATCAAATGATTAGAACATATAAAAATGAAGAATTACAAATTAAATTAATTTGGTTTGGTTTGGTTTTAAGAGGTGGCTTTCACTGCAGTCAGGACACTCTAATATCCGCTCCACCTATCTTTCAAAAAGTCATCGCAAAGCGCAAACACCAAATCAATTCTGTTACGTGCTAATTGAGAGTTGTTCATTTCTGCTCACATGGTGTGCTTGTATTAAGCCTGAAATTGCACTGGATATAACCTCATAGCACTAATAAAATATAGAACACATGCTGTGGCTTCTGCCAATCCAAGTTAATACTTGAATGCATGTATTTATAGATATCGGATAACCCTTGCATGATAACACTGGGCATCAAATATGGTATGTTGATTACTAGTCTTCTTTGAATTTCTGCCTACCACTATTGTCTGGCATCTGTCACCTGGACATGATATTTGTGAAGTCTGTTCATGGCTGCATATTCAGGATAATTTTTTTAGTCATTTTTTCATACGGTGTCCCTGAGGGCATTCAAAGTATCAGCAGTCCATTTCCCTTCCTCGCTCAGCATCAGCCAAAATGGCAGTCTGTCAGCAAGTTCATTACTTATTACACTCCATGTACCCTGACATAAAAATGAAGCAGATCCTTTTTAGAATAGAGACTCTATCCCCTGCCATCGAGCACAGCCAGTTATAAATCTTTCTGAGCATACACATTGAGTTACTGAGGAAATGCACATGTGTATAAGGCTGTGTCTCAAGCCATGCTATTGCTTTTATAACAGCCATAATTTCCATGGTCAAACTTCTTGTAGCCAATGCAAAGCACCACTGTCTTCCTTCACAGTTCTGTTTCCAACATGAGCTCTGAAAGCCCACAAGGTCCAAATTTGTAGAATAATAGACCCATCTGTGTAAAAGGCTGCTCACTAGCAGAAGAGTTTAGGAAATCTCTCTCTCGGTCTGCGATCAGGACTCAATCAGAGTAGGACTCCAGACTCTCGCACGAAGACAGCTCTCTGTTTAAGCCTGTTAGATCCACTCCGATTGAATACCTGTTAAAACATTGCACTGTGTTCTGCGCCAGTGGCCCAGTGCATCCGATTTCAGCGAGCATTTTGTTCAGGTTTGCTTTCCTTACCCTTTGATTGTCCCCAATCTTCCTGCAAGGCAGCAGATGATCTTTTCTGTAGGGGGATTCTGCCCTTAGATGGTCGGTCTTCCCAGGTTTACGAGCACCATCTGCCCGAGTTACTAGAGGTGACTAACACAGACATGCGACTTGTAATATGAGGAAACTAGGAACACTTTTCATGCACAGCCTCCAACTGTTCCCGCCGCCTATCCCCATATACCGGTAAGTCACGTCCTCTTGAAAATGATGATCGTCGAAGCACTTGATGATGTTAGGCCATCGTTGATGACTCCAGTTCCGAACATGTAGACACACAATCAGACGTCAAATTTTCCCCGTCGCACATCAAACAGCAGACCATAAGATTTGCGCACGGCCGGTTTAGGGAACCATTACGATGACGTAGCACACAGCAATGTCACCGAACAAATAATCTCGATCCCTTTACATTTTTGTCTGATTACTCAAGTGTAAGCAGCCTGCGACGAATAAAACACAAAGTAAATTCCCCAAAGAGACAAATCTGCGGCTGACAAAGTAGTTTACATTAATGTGTAACATGGAAATAACTTGCGTCAAAGAATTTCAACAACGGTCATGAACAGCACCAATGTGACGTAAAGCGCAGATCAAGTCTGGACGGTGGAAGGTCTCACTCACAACACTCGATTCGTCAAAAACAGGCTATCATCGGCCTACGACCTCGCTTTAGCGACACAGTTGTATCAAGCATATCATCATTTTGACTTTAACACAGAAAAGTACAATGAATATCCGAAATTTAGCAGACCCTGTGTGCATTTTCTGCAGCGATCGAGAGGATATGGACTAGATCTGCCATCTTGGAGACCGTTTTGGAAATCAAGGCCTGCACTTCTGCCTCAATGACCAATGAGTTTTGTTGTCTACATTCTCTGTCTAGTGTGATGATGGTGAGAAAAAATGCACTGCACTCTGATGAAGCTCATACCATTCTATGGGGTTCTATTTCCTCGATTGAACAAACCTGCTAAACAATATCCATAGCCTTTCCAATCCATGATTTTTCTCTTTTTAACCTACTGCCTTTTGTATCCATAAATTCACAGTATAGTGGATGATGTGGATCAGCACTGATTTGAAGGTAGGCATATGCTTAGCATATGTTGGACGCCTCCAAGCTTGATGTTAACCTCTCATCTCAGATCTTATCATCTCAACCAGTGTGTCTGCTGTGAACAAAGAAACTCACTCCTTCCTAGTTGTCATTCGTTCACCCAAAGCATACTTCCCACGGAACAACCGTGAACTGGCCACTCTTCTCATTAGCTGTTGGTCTGCTCGTGAATAACTCTTCCCTACTTACGATCTAAAGTTATATATATATATATATATATATATATATAATATAAAACGGTGCCTTGTTACCTAAATTTAAGCTGTTTCCCTTGTTTTAAGCATAACAGTAACAATAAAAGCAATAATGTCATCATTATACACTCTGAAAAAATATGTCATCTGTAATTACTTAAATATGCTGGACATGTGATGAGAAGAGATAATAACCATAAAGCAAAGCAAGCTCTCAAGTCAAGTGGGAAACAACAGATAGGAGGAAAAGAGGCCAACCCAGAGAAATACTGAGAAGAACATTGACCAGGTAGGCAAAGGCAGCAGGAATCAGTTCCCTTAATGAGATTGAGATGCTTGCACAGAACAGAGACAAATGTGGAGATTTGATAAAAGATCTTTGCAAGGATTGAAACTGCTAGAAAGAATCATTTTTGAAACAGGAAGAGAGTATCTGGGTCTATGACCTATGGGCCAGTTATGGCTCGAAAGTTCAATAGACAGACAGACAGACAATTTAATTATTTTAAGTTCGACAATCTTATGTTATTCTCTTAAATAATCTCTTTTATAGCATATAAAATAAATTAGAAATGATAGATTTTGTATAGCTGCTGACCGCAATGTTTGCGCCTGCACACAAATTGACCAGCTCAGCTGTGTAATCATTGATAGCATCTAGCATGTTTATTGGGCTCTTTTGTATCAGATATTTGGATATAAAAACTTGTAAATAAATAAAGTTGGATTGCTTTAAATCTAGTTTAATGTAGCAATTGATAATATACATTCATATAGCAACAACGTATTTGCTCAAATGTACAAGGAATACCACGACAATCAACAAATTAATTAAATTGACGTTTGCAATTTACCATAATACCTTGATAAACTGTTTACTATACTCTAAAAATAGACTTCGTATTGTGATATATTTTAGTCGTTATGTTATATATCATTAATTAAATTATTATTAATATATTTATTTATTTTCCAATATGCTGGAGAAATTAAACATTGATGGCAAAGATCTGCGAATCATAAAAAACATGTGCTGGCAAAAAACAGCAGGTATACGAATTAGCAACCAAACAGGACAAAAATTCCAATATTTAAAATAAGGAGTCAGACAAGGCTGTGTTCTGTCGCCGGATTTGTTTTCACTTTACAGCAAAAATATTATGAGATCAATAATAGACGAAAAAAGAATTTAAGTCAACGGTCAAAACATAAATAATTTGTGATATGTGGATGACAGTCTTAATAGCAGAGGCAGAATGAACTACAAGAAATGATAGACATAATAGTAAAAGATAGCAACAAGAAAGATCTCAGTCTGAACAGTAAGAAAATAGAAGTAATGTTCATATCGAAGAAACAATCATCACCATCATGCAGCATAAAAATAAACAGGACAAATCTGAGTGCAATGTTTCAAATACTTGGGCACAATAATTACATCAGATGGAAGATGCACCACAGAAATAAAAAGCAGATTAGCTCAGGCCAAAATAGCATTTCAAAAAATGAAAAATATCTTATGCAACAAATCTAATTCAATAGAAGTGAGAAAGAGAGTTCATCAGTGCTATATCGAACCAATTCTGACCAATTCTCTGATGAGAGCAAAGGGAAAGCCCTGCTTGCCTGCTACATTGAACAGACGGACCAAAGAACGGAACAACAGCTGGTTGGGAGGGGAAGAACTATGACTTTTGCTGTTGATATTCTGGTATATCGACAGGGAAGAGACAGACGGGGAATCGCCTCCACAATGCAAGTCGAACTCGATCGCATTTCTTCCTGGTGTGGGGTTTCAGGTACCTTGGTTAATCCTAATAAAGCATCAGTTTCATGGTTCTCCCTTAACAATCATATTGTTAATACGACCACACCGGTAGTACGAATGGGAGCTGAAGAGGTGACCAGGGACAAGTTAATCACATACCTCGGAGTTAAGTTTGATCGCAGCCTGTGTTTTCAGGACCACGTCAACCATGTGATAACAAAATCCCACAAAGGATTAGCCACCATGAAGGTCATGGCAGCTGCCAACATCGAGCAGAGGCTACTTACTCTTCTGTTCCAGGGATTAATCCTCGCACCAATCGAGTATGCCCTGGCAATTCTTACTGTCAGTACGACTCAAATTGATAGGCTGGAGAAAATACAAAATGAAGCCATGCGCATTATCCTGGGATGTAGAGGGACACTCCCTGTGTAGGAATGAGGTATCTTCTTGACTTTCCAACCATGGATGACAGAATCAAGATCTGGAGAGCACGGGCATACCTGAAGATTAATACAGATACAGAGCATCCATTGCACCACATGCTCAACACAGTGAAAGGTGCCAGGCTAAAAAGAAGCAAATCATGGGTGGGTCGAGCAGAAGATGTCATCAAACAAGTCTGTGGTCTTACCAATATCAGTGTTGGTGAGGAGTGGATACCGGTGCCTATGTCATTCAAGTGGACTTTCTCGTGTATTGTCACACTCAACAGGAAAAGTAGGGAACAGAACCGGGTCATGGTTAATGCCGAGGTCAACGGTCTCATCTGCGATAACATCAATGAGAAAGATGCAGTCATCTATACAGACGGATCTGTAATACGACACCAAAGAAGTGCATGTGCATGTACAGCACGCTCGGCAGGCAGAATAATCAAGGAAGACAGTGGTGCATACGTCATGACCACGAGTAGCATGACAATGGAGGCGATGGCAGTGACCAAGGCATTCAAATGGTTAGAGTCACAAGACTACACCCACACATGTATATACTGAGTGATTCGATGAGCATGATTAAAAAAGTGGAGGCGGGCTCTGTATGCATGCAATGGGTAGAGTCGTTGGAGAAATTCAAAATACGTAAGGTCACCTTTGTCTATGTCCCTGGACATGCGGGAGTACGAGCAAATGAAAGAGCGGACAGGTTGGCTGGCTAGCTGCGCTGTCGTTGAGGACGGGCAACCAATGGATCGGGCGGACATCATCAATGCCCTCCGAGATGTGGGAAGAGCACAGGACTTCGACAAACACAGATCCATGTCACTTCTTCGGATGATGGAAATGGGAGTTAAGATGGGCACAGCCAGAAATGAGAAACTTAGTTGCCGTGTAAGAAGACTTATCAACCAACATAGAACTGCAGTCATCAGTCGCTGGACACTGGAGTGCAATGATGATGACCCGCAAATAACTCAATAACTCAATTCTGACCTATGGAAGTGAAGCATGGACAGTAGACAAATAAATGAAAAGACGATTAGAGGCCACAGAGATGGGATTTTTCAGAAGAATATTGAAAGTTCTTTAGACAGCTAAAAAGACTAATGAAGAAATTCTCAAAGAGGCCAACACAAAAAGTGAGATCCTAAAAAAACATCAGAAAGAAACAATCAACATTTTTTGGGCACATCATGAGAAGAGGAAAGTTGGAATACTTGGTTACAACTGGCAAAATACAAGGAAAGAGAGATTGTGGATGACAAAGATAGAAAATACTAGATAGCTTGGTGCCATGGCATGGCAAACAGTCACCAACAGAACTGATACGATGCACTGTAGATAGAAGATTGTGGAAGGACATGATTGCCTACACCAACCGATATGGCACATGATGATGATTAATATATTATAACTGCTTTTAATGTCTTATTCTGCAAACGTATACACACACTGACAAGATTTGACTTTATTATCATGTATATATGATTCCGTGTGTTACCAGGGCCTCATTATGTGGGAAGTAAAGAATAGTGATACTGTGACCTTCCAGGCATGTCGTAAGAGGCGACTAAGGAGGTTGATCGATGGCTTAACAAGCTGTCATTGTAAAAAGTATTGTTATGGAAACAGAGCCATAGATTTTAGAAGCAGTGATCTCTGCAATATGTGCTATTTTGGCACACAAGGTTTCTGTTTTTGAGATTGTAGTTCTGCCCAATGTGCCGTCTTCGGCTCGAAAGGACAATAGATAGATAGATATATGATTAGAAATTAGATGAAATTATTTAAATCAGCTTTAATTGGAAGAAAGTAATAGGTTCATGAGTTTTTGTCTATGTTAAGTAAAGTCTATGTTAAATTAATATTTTTTTTTTCTATTAAAAAAAATTTTTTTATTAAAAAAATAAGTTTTTATTTAAAAAAAAAAAAAAATTAATATTATTTTCAGAGATAATTCTTGACTAAAAAATAGTAATACCACCCAACTCTTACTGTCTACAAGTTCAATTAGTAGCAACTTGTCACTTTCCTTTGAGCTGAATTAAGTATAATTAATGAAAAAGAAAATTAACTAGAATGACTTTGATTTGAAATTGTTTGTTTTTCACATTTATTTTAATAATTTGTTTTTCAGTCTTTGTACAGCCAGATCAACTTTCAAGACCTCAAGAGATTTCTTCATTTTGTAAATAGCAATAATTTTGTTGGTTGTTTATTGTCTTGTCCAGTTTAAAAACACCCATAATACTCTTTTGAATTGTCCATAATATTCTTAACATGCTTATTCTAAAAAAAAAAAAATCATATCTGTCTAGCCTCCAATTTTAACATCCTTCCATAAAACCACATCTGGCCACAATGTTCTTAGATCTTGTCTGTTTTCTGATTGTCCTGGATTTACTTTCATAAGTCTGCATACGTCACTGAAAATATTTTCTTTTTTTTTTCCATTAACACAAATTGTTGCTCCAAGCCACTTGTATATAATATTACATGTAAACTGTTCCCATGTCTTTTTAATCCATTGGCCTATTTAATTATGTTTTATTATTAATTTAATTATACTTTCAAAGTTTACCCTTTTCTTTGTTGTGACTATTACTTGTATTTCTGCTGATGAGACTGGATTTATTTTACAAAAATGTTAGTCTTTTCTGTAACAAATTTCACTCTTAGTGATTGTTGTTGTTGTTGTTGTTGTTGTTGTTGTTGTTGTTGCGTTCGCCAGCTTTCAACTCTGATGAAGTCCATAGAGACTAGGAACTGAGTTTTGTGTGTTAATCCATTTTTCCCTGGCAGCCGCGTGCACCGGGGTCTCTCGCCGCACAGGCAAATAACTCCGACTTCGGAGGTACTCATGTTTTTTCCGTCGATGAGTAACTGACGTTTCAAGCCGGGCCTCGCTTTGTGATTATAACTGTATCATTAGTATATCTTAGATTGTTTACACTATGATGGTATCTTTTAATAATCTCTCTATACAGAATGAATAAATCTAATTACATCTTAATTAAATCTAAAGGACACATTAATTTTATTATTGTATTGTACCACTTTCTAACCCAAGTCCAGAATATTTTATTTCAATAGGTTTTGTTGTGTCTGGTCCATCTGATTGTTTGTATTCAATTTCACTGACTGAAGGTCCTCTAAAGAGAACTGATGTGGAAAAGCTTTTGAAAGTCATTCTTTTATTTACGAGTCCAGTAACAATCTTTAAGTGTTATTTTATAATTATTGCAGTAAAATAAAATGCCAATGTTTTGTTTGTCAGTTGCGTCCAACAGAAAAATGTTATTACTAAAATAAAATCATGTTAAATGTTTGCTTTTGTTTCACAAACTTTGTTCAATGTGAGTGCTTGTGAGAAAGGCATGGAAAAAAGCAGTGAGCTACATTCTCCTATAAGATTTGCTCTTCATAAGTGAAACCTCACATGTACTCCTTTCCCAGTGACAGTAAATTATAGAAATATATCCACTTTATTTTTAACAGCCTCAATGAAACTCTACCCCAGCTGTTTTCCATCACTCATTTTGTCTGATCTCTCAATTCTTTTATTTTTCTGTGAGTTAAAAATGTTAGTGCTTGTATGTCTAACTATAGCATCAGGTTATAGTGGCTCCTACAATAGGGTGACCATTCGTCCCTGATTTTCGGGGACAGTCCCCAAAATGTAGAAGTTGTCCCCGAAAGAATTTTGTCCCCGATTTCAGTGAATAAATGAATGTTCATACACGGAATCGGCCCTCTTTTAAAATAATCACTAGTACTCAGGACGTTACTGAGTTGTGTTTCTTTATCCCAGACTGAGCGGCGATAGCAGGAAGATAAAAGAGAAGATTTAGACGCATTGTGTCGGAGATAGCTCTTTGAACTCTTAAAGCACGGTGCTACATCACTTCTATTCCAGCCACTGACTTCTATTGGGATGGGTTAAATTTTAAAAAAGCAGACACTCTCTCTCTCCCCACCCCTGCCTTTCCGGACATCTCCCTCCAAAGTATCTTTCCCAGCCAATTTTCAAATCAGTCCGAGTGTAATGACAGTACAGTGCAGTCGTGTTTTCTATTTGTGATCAGTGGACGTCTGTTGCATAAAAACAATGCTTTCCAAAAAACGTGTCATTTTAGTTATTCGCTGAAAGTTGAATTTCCATTTATTATACAAGCAACTTTAGAGGATGGAACGCTAGTGAAATGTAATATATGTAGTTCAAATTTTTCTATAGCAAGTGGTGGAAGGACATCAATAACTGATCATCTACAGGCAAAAAAGCATAAGGATGCGCTGCTTTGTAAGTCTCAGTCTGGGTGTATGACAAATTATTTTTGTAAAACAGAACCCTCAAAAGATGAATACACTAGCTGTTCATGAAGGAACCTTCGCATATCATACAGTACTGCATAATCATAGTTTCCGCAGTATGGATTGTACAACAATTCTACAAAAGAAATTTTTAACGAAACAATTTTCCTGTGCAAGAACAAAGTGTGAATCCATAATTACCAATGTTTTTGCTCCTTGGGCTATTGATGAACTAAAAAATGACCTCAAATATGTCAGCTTCGTAACATTGTCTTGCGATACATCTAATCATAAACATGTTAAGCTACTTCCTATTTTAGTTCGTTATTTTCAGGCTTATGAACTGGAAACTCCAGTAAAGACCAAACTGATTGCTTTCATAGATATCCCAGGAGAAACGTCCGACATAATATCTGAACAATTGTTGAAAGCAATTGTTAATTTTGATTTAAACAAAAAGATTGTTGGACTCTCAGCAGACAATACAAATACAAACTTTGGAGGCTTGTTGAGGAAAGGGAGAGATAATGTCATAACTAAAATAAAGTCCAAGTTAAACAGACACATAATGGGTCTTGGTTGCAACACACACATAATTCACAATTGTGCAAAAACAGTGTTTGATTCCATGCCTATGGATATGGAAGTGATTATAACAAAAATATTTGGATACTTTCACATTTACACGGTTCGTGTAGAATGCCTAAAAGACTTCTGTGAATTTGCTGGACAGAAGTTTAAGCAATTATTAGGTTATTCGAATATAAGGTGGTTGTCATTACTTCCAGCCTTGGAAAGAATATTGAAACTGTATCAATCACTGAGATCTTTCTTCTTGTCAAAATAATTAAAAACAAAGAAAATAATGTACCACATGCTAATCTGAAGAGAATTCTTGAACTTTTTATGTGCTTACCTGGCAGCAATGCATCCGTAGAAAGACTATTTTCTCAAATGAACTACGTCTGGTCCGAAGAGAAATCACGGATTAATGTGAGCACGGTGCAAGCCATGTTAACAGTAAAAACTAACATTAATTTATCGTGTGAAAGCTTCCGTGAAAAACTTGCTTCAAATCATGAGATCTTGAGAAAGATACACTCAAAAAACAAGTACCACGCCAAGGCAACAACCTCTTCAGTAGAAATAAGGTACTGTAAACATTACTTTAATATTGCAAATGATATCTTTATGTTGTTAAAATAATTTTTTTATTTTAAACTTTTTTTTTTATTGAGAAACAAAGCTAGCTATTGTAATTTCATTAAGTGCGTGTATCGCATAAGTACCGTGAATATTAACAAAATTAAAATCAAACAGCAAATAAACACAGTTATTATGAGATTTAAAGTTATCTTTTTTTTGCATCTACAAAATTTCTTGTGCACACACATATTATAAATATATATAAATAAATATATATATGTACACACACACACATATATATATATATGGCCCTTTTCGTCTTGTCAGACGGTCTAGTGGAGGCTATTGCGTATTTTTTTGAGGTATTGTTTTTGCCGAACAGCTTCTCTCGTGGCTAATTCTACCAATGTTTGACAAACACACGCGGTCACATAATGAACAGGTCAGGCTCGCTGGTCCACAGGGTTTACCATCCTTTTTCATGAGTCTCTTCTCTTCTAAGTCCTGTCTTAGAACAGTCTCAAATGTTGTTATACCGTTCCTTATACGTGCTCTCCATGATGTGCGATCACTTGCCAGATGTTGCCAGTCGTTTTCACAGATGGAGAAGTCTTTCAGAGATGATTTGCAGATATCTCTATATCGTAGTTTAGGTCTGCCGATTTGTCGTTTTCCGTGTTTTAGCTCGCCATATAGTATTTGCCTAGGAATGCGTTTTTCTTCCATCCGTTGGACATGCCCCAGCCATCTTAGCCTTCGACTTCTGAGCATCGACATGATTGTTAGGGTCTTAGCACGTTGCAGGACAGTTAAGTTGGTTATTTTGTCCTGCCATTTGATGTGCATTATTTTGCGGAGACATCGCATGTGGAAGACATTTAGTCTTTTTTCCTGGTTTGAGTATGTTGTCCAGGTTTCGGATCCATATAGTAGTGTGCTAAGCACACAAGTTTGATTCTTCTTTCAGTGTGCTTGTTTTAGTAAGTCCAGGGCACATGGTCCTTACGTTCCATGTGCCAAGTTTAAACATTGGTGCTTTCTTCCTCATTTCACTTTGCCTACTCTGCATGGGCACAGGATATGGAGATAGTGCTTTACCCAGTCGCACTATCCCCCTCTCGACTTCGTTTCAAGGATTTCCGAAGGAGGGACAAAGTCCATACGTTCGGAATTGAAAGAAGGTGCAGGGGATGCCAGAAAGACGATTAACGCCGTCCACTGCCTTAGGGTCCCTCCCTCCGGATTTTTACTCTGGGTGTACTCCCATAACCTTCGATTCTAACTAGAATCTAGTCCACAAGGTAGTGGAGGGTTTTGTGGTCGAAGTTTCCCTTCTTCTAGACGGGTTGCCAGCCAAGGTTTACGAGTCCCGTCTACCCGGAGCGATATCTAAAGATACGCCTTTGTCAGGCTCAAGTGCCCGGAACGATAATATATATATCGTTCGTCCCCGATTTTGTGGGACAGACTGAGAAATAAGGAAAAAATCCTCTGAAATGTAACAAATGTGACAAATGTCCCCGAAAACAATGGGAAAAAAAAATGTTCATCCTATCCTACAATCAATCTTTTATCTTTAATCTCCAGTTCTAGTCGTTATTATTTTTATTATGACCTTTCTAAAAAAAAAAATTGTGCATTACATTGACTATCTCCCCATCAAGGCCAGCTTAACTGTCACCAGGGACTGATAACCATATTGGCCAGTACAAAGAAATTAAATGGAACATAAAATAGATCAATGCCTTTATTAATGATAAGAAGGGAAATCTGCTTAGTAATATAAGAGAACAAATGAAGAACTCTTGAACCACATAGCCCTCCAGATATACTACCAGCAGAAGAAGAGTTACATATTAACTGTGGAAAGCCAAGCAAGGAGGAAATAATTAAAGCTATCAAGTTATTTAAAATGGTAAAGCCACAGGACCAGATGAAATTCCTTCAGAAGCCATCCAAGCAGATATTAACACCTCTGCCAAGATGTTACATAGTCTACTAGATAAAATATGAGAAGGGGAAGAAATACCTAATGACTGGAAAGAAAATTATATGATCAAACTACCAAAGAAAGGAAGTGTACAGGAGTGTACAAATTACAGGGGAATTATGCCACTATCAGTGCCAGGAAAAATACTAAGCAGAATCATTCTGAAGAGACTAAAAGAGGCCATAGAGAAACATTTGTGAGATGAACAAGCAGGTTTTAGGAAAAACAGATCATATGCTGATCAAATTACCCTACGTATAATAGTTGAACAAAGCTTAGAACTACAGTTCCTACTTTATATCGGATTCATAGATTACGAAAAGGCATTTGATCATTTAGACAGAGGAATGCTTTCAAAGTTGCTGAGTCATTACGGAATCCCCATAAAGTTTATTAACCTGATAAAAACAATGTATGAAGGAATGAAATGTAGTGTGGTGCATGAAGGACAGCTTACAGAAGCATTTGAAATAAGAATACGAGAAAGGCAGGGATGCTTTTTATATCCATTTATCTTTCTACTGGCCATAGATTGGATTATGAAAATAACTCTGAACAACAGAAATGGAATACAGTGGTTATTGACCAAGCAACTTAATGACTCAGACTTTGCAGGTGACATAGTTCTACTATCACATATTCATCAATAGTTATAAGATAAAATTAGCGTTGTTGATAAGAGATCACAACAGCTGGGACTGAAAATAAATACAGATAGGACCAAAATTATGAGAATTAGTGCAGTTAGCAATAACCAAATAGCAATAGGAGAAATATCTCTTCTATACATATAATCTTACATATATCTTGGCAGTAATATAGCCAAAGAGTGAGGAACAGAAAATGATACCAAAATAAGGATATACTTCTGCGATCATGGCTCATTCAGACTAGGTCTCCGGGCTCTCTTATGTAGGCAGCTGTCTGTTTAATTGATTCAGTTGCCCCATATAGTTTCTCTTCCAGGGAGGTAGTTACGGGCACATTTTCCTTCTCAGGTCTGTGTGCTGGGGGCAATCCTGTAGAACATGTTTTGTTGTCATGTTATCCAGTATACAGTGGCATTGGCAGGTAGTTCCTATTTTGAGTTTGGTGAACATGTGGTTTCATATTCTGTTTGTGGCCAGTGCGTAGGCAAAGTATGATGACTTAATCCCTCCTTGATAGTTGGAGGTATCCATCCCTCTTGTTATACTTTGGGTGTTCTTGTTTCCATTTATCGTGGTACTGGCCTTTGATGATGGATTTGGCTTCATTGTAGCTAACCAGATGGTTCTCTTGTGGTAAAATAAGGATATCAAAAGCAAGAGAAGCATTCATTGTATTGGGAAACATATTGAAATCCAAAGATATTGGGTTAAATGCAAAAATTAAAATTTTCAACTCCAATGTTAAGTCAGTATTATATTATATGGCTGTGAAACATGGAGAACAACAAAAATGACAATCATGAAGACTTTCATTAATGATTGCTTGCGCAGAATAAAAGAATGGAAATGGCAGGACAAAATCACTGACATAGAATTATGGGAAAGTACCAGTCAAATAGCAGTGGATAAAGAGATACAGCGAAGATGATGGCACTGGATAGGACACACATTCTGGAAGCCAACTGAGAGTATTACACAAAAGGCCCATTTTTTTAATCTCCAAAGAAAAAGAGGAAGACCAAAATATTCTTGGAGAAGATGGATGGAAGCAGAGATGAAGATGATGGGGAAGACATTGAATGACCTTAAAAGAATGTAAAGAAACTAAGGCTTGGAAAGTGTTTGTTGAAGACCTATGCTCCATAGGAAGTTGAAAGGTGAAAGAAGACATTCCTCTATTATAGACATAATTGGGTATAACAAGATATGGTTCTAACAATAATGTTAATGTCTCCATCCTTGCATTGGCATTTATGAATTTTTTTCAAAAGAAAGGGGAGCCTACCTTATCTTCACTCGATCTCACAGTTTTGGTTAACTATGGCACACTTGTATTTCTACTTTGTGAGACAGACTTCGATCTACAGCTCATGCACAGGGTAGCATTGATGCCGATAAGAAGGAAAGTGGCACCATGTTTCTATACCTGGATATCCGAGTCATGATATATCTTATCAGTCATTGTTATCACTTATTGAGTTATTTGCGGGTCATCATCATTGCACTCCGAACATGTCCATAGGTGCTGAGATCCCCTCCTCAGCAATTCCCTCAGTGTCCAGCGACTGACGACTCCAGTTCTATCTTGGTTGATAAGTCTTCTTGCACGGCCACTAAGTGTCTCATTTCTGGCTGTGCCCAACTTAACTCCCATTTCCATCATCCGAAGAAGTGACATGGATCTGTGTTTGTCGAAGTCCTGTGCTCTTCCCACATCTCGGAGGGCATTGATGATGTCCGCCCGATCCATTGGTTGCCCATCCTCAACGACAGCGCAGCTAGCCAACCTGTCCGCCCTTTCATTTACCCGTACTCCCGCATGTCCAGGGACATAGACAAAGGTGACCTTACGTATTTTGGATTTCTGCAACGACACTACCCATTACATCCGTACAGAGCCCACCTCCACTTTTTTTATCATGCTCATCGAATCACTCAGTATACATGCGTGGGTGTAGTCTTGTGACTCTAATCATTAGAATGCCTTAGTCACTGCCATCGCATCCATTGTCATGCTACTCGTAGTCATGATGTATGCACCACTGTCTTCGTAGACTATTCTGCCTGCCGAGCATGTTTAAAATGCCCATGCACTTCTTTGGTGTCGCCTTACAGATCCGTCTGTATAGATGACTGTATCTTTCTCATCGGTGTTATCGCAGATGAGACCGTTGACCTCAGCATTAACCACGACCGATTTCTGTTCCCTACTTTTCCTGTTGAGTGTGACAATACACGAGAAAGTCCCCTTGAATGATGTAGGCACCGGTATCCACTCCTCACCAACGCTGATATTGGTAAACCTACAAACCTGTTTGATGACATCTTCTGCTCGGCCCACCCATGATTTGCCTCTTTTTAGCCTGTCACCTTTCTCTGTGTTGAGCACGTGGTGCAATGTATGCTCTGTATCTGTACTAATCTTCAGGTATGCTCGTGCTCTCCAGATCTTGATTCTATCATCCATGGTTGGAAAGTCAAGAAGATACCTCATTGCTAGACAGGGAGTGTCCCTCGTACATCCCAGGATAATGCGCATGGCTTTATTTTGTATTTTCTCCAGCCTATCAATTTGAGTCATACTGACAGTAAGAATTGCCAGGGCATACTCGATTGGTGTGAGGACTAATCCCTGGAACAGAAGAGTAAGTAGCCTCTGCTCGATGTTGGCAGCTGCCATGACCTTCAAAGCGGCTGATCCTTTGCGAGATTTTGTTATCACATGGTCGACGTGGTCCCGAAAACACAGGCTGCGGTCAAACTTAACTCCAAGGTGTGTCATCAACTTGTCCCTGGTCACCTCATCAGCTCTCATTCGTACAACCGGTGTGGTCGTTTGAACGATATGATTGTTAAGTGAGAACCATGAAACTGATGCTTTATTAGGATTAACCACGGCACCTGATACCCCACACCAGGAAGAAATGTGATTGAGTTCGTCTTGCATTGTGGAAGCGATTCCCCGCCTGTCTCTTCCCTGTCGATATACCAGAATATCGTCAGCAAAAGTCATAGTTCTTCCCCTCCCATCCAGCTGTTGTTCCGTGATCGTTATTGTGTACATGTTAAATAGAACTGGTGACAATGGTGTTATCACTTGCTTTGTTTAATATATACACTGCTAGTGTGGCACAATTGAATAGTGTGGGGACAGGTCGTTCTCTCACTTTTGCAGATGACATTATCATATGTACACAAGTCTGATAAAGTAAAAGTGTCTGCAAGAATTGTGGATCAGATAACCATCATCATCATTTCATCATTGAGTGCCTTCTCCGCATCAAAGGTTGGCTACCATGGAGCACCATTCCACTCTGTCTCTTGCTTTGATGGTGCAGATTGTCATAGGCTGACCTGTCCATCTTTTGATGTTATTCGATCAGATAACCACTTGGTGAAATACCACTAAAGCACTCATTAACCCATGCAAAGCAACTGTCATAAAGTGCTCGTTGAATAATAGAATGTTTAAGGACACACTCCCAGTCATAAACTGCAACCAATTGTAATGATGTAAACCAATTGAGGAGTCAGACAATTAAATATTTGGAAATAACATTCTATTGGACCTACTCTTTTAATCACCATATTAGCAATGTCATTCAAAAGGTAAGGAGGGGTGTCAGAGTGATCAAGATCATGGCCAGGGCAAACCTGCAGCTATTGTTGCTATTCTTGTTTGTTCAGGTTTTGGTGTTATCAATGCTGGATTCTTGTTTGGTTTGCTCGCTCTTGTCAACACAGATTACAGGGTTGGAGAGGGTTCAGAATGAGGGCCTATGGACAGTGCTGGGATGCACCTATCCTGTCAGTGCTATACCTACTTGACTTATTGAGCATTAGAGTGTGGCACAAGTATGCTCAGGTCTGAACTTTTTTTTGATGTAATAAGAATCAAAGCATTCCTTGCATTCAGAATTGGGTGCATCAAAGGGCAGGCACCTAATGCATTGAAAATCCTGGATGGCCAAGGTGGAAGAGTCCATAAGGATTTTAATCACCTCAGCTACAGGAAAAGTGCTGTTTTCCAGTGAACAGCACAGTAGTTGTGGTTTTGTAGTATAACCAACATGGTAGAGTAGTGTCTAGGAAATCTGATAATTTTAATATGGTATAAAGCTTGAAAATGGAGATAGAAACAGCAACACTGATCACACAGTCTTGGTAATGGACTTGCAAAGTGTACTACAGATGATTAACAGGTACTCTCTGCATCAGGAGTAGATGCAACTCCTGGATGACTCTAAAGTGAGTGCATTAATCTTTTAGAATTGTGGTTTGGATATCTTGACTTTTTTTAAAATAATCAGTATGTATATTTGTAAATAAAACAAGGTGTTAGACAAGGTTGTGTGCTGTCACCAGTTTTGTTTAATATTTAAAGTGAGATTATTTTAAGATCCATAAGGGGCATGCCTGGAATAACAATTGGATGTCATAATATAAATAATCTAAGGTGTGCTGATGATACAGTCTTAATCGCTAAGAGTGAAAATGAGTTACAAGAAATGTTGGACATTATAGTAAAAGAAAGCAAAAATAAAGGACTCAGCCTTAATATCAAAAAGACAGAGGTGATGGTAACAACAAAGAAAAAGACATCACTTCAGTGCTAAATAAAGATAAGTGGAACAATATTAAAACAGGCAAATGAATTTAAATATTTGGGAACTTTGTTAACCTCAGACGGAAGATGTACAAAAGAGATGAGATGCAGAATGGCTCAGGCAAAAGCAGCTTTTCAAAAAATGAGGAAGATACTATGCAATCCATTTTTGACAATAGAAACAAGAAAAAGAGTTCTTAAATGTTACGTAGAGCCAGTTTTAACATATGGATGCAAATCATGGACAATGGGACAACAGACAAGAAAATTACTGGAGTCTGTAGAAATGTGGTTTTACAGAAGAATGTTGAGAGTACCATGGACAGCTAAGAAAAGTAATGAAGATGTTCTGAGAGAGGTCAAAGCAAAAAGAGAGCTAATTTCCAATATTAGGAAGAAGCAATAATCATTTTTTGGCCATGTAATGAGAAGAGAACAACTGGAATATATTGTAACAACTGGAAAAATTGAGGGCTGAAGAGATAGAGGGAAGCAAAGAGAAAAAATAACAGACAGCTTATGAGAATGGCTTGGCAGAAGGTCAACAACAGAAATGATAAATAGCTGCCGAGATCGAAAGTTGTGGAGAGACATGATCACATACGCCAGCAGGCCCGGTACTTGATGATGATGATGATGTATGTTTGCTGTTATCTTACCCTTGGAGCGTTTTCCTGTTTCTTCAAGGACAATCTTGCATTGGCTGTTTCTCATCATTTATGGCTTTGATTAGGTTTCACAGTTGTTTTGTGTTTTTTAGCAGGAAAAGGCTGTTGCTTTTTTTCCCTGGCAGGCTTTTGGTTATTGGCTATTTTTCCTTGTTGAATCACTATTTTTTTGTTTTTTGGAGAGGGATTGCTTTTCATTTCTTTTTGGACCCTGGTCAAAGTCATTGTGTAGCTTCTTCAATGTGTCACTCCAATGATGCTTATATTAGTACCTTGCCTCTGGGGAATATATTTTTTTGGCTGCATGAAGTAGCTGTGATGATGTTTTAATATTGTGGTTATGTTGTTGGCTGGTGTGTTTTGTAGTCATTATTATTCTATTTGTTCTTTGAGAAGACCTAGTTTTTTATTCTGTGGCTCACGCTGGGTGCTGGGCTGTGTTGGTGACAGCCCTTTCCCTGTGGGTTTCCAATGTTAAGGGTATGGGGTAACTGCCACTCTATTGTGTGTTTACTATTTTGGTTGTGTCAAACAGTACAGGATTCATGGCAAGGACAGGGATGCTAATTTTTCTTCATACTCTTGAATAGTAATTTGGTTTATCTTTTGGCTTATTATTAGTCTTAACTTGCTTTCAGTCATTCTTTATTTCTTTTTTTTCTTCTCTGATGTAGATGCAATCCTATCACCAAGCTTGTTCAATCTATACACTGAGCAAATCTTTAAAAACATCACAGAGATGCCAGGCCTACAAATTAATGGGAATATAATCAATAACCTAAGATATGCTGACGATACTGTACTATCTATCTATCTATTGACCTTTCGAGCCGTAACCGGCCCATAGGGCGTAGACCAAGATACACCTTCACCTATATGAATTTTTGTTCTAGCAGTTTTCTTTTAAAGATATTTTATCAAATCTCGCCATCTGTCTCTGTTCTGTGCAAGCAGTTCTATCTCATTGAGGGAGCCGATTCCTGCTGCTCTTGCCTCTCTCATCAATGTTCTTCTCAGTGTCTCCCTGGGTCTTCCTCTTTTTCTTTTACCTGTTGTTTCCCATATGAGGGCTTGCTTTGCTATTCGATTATTATCTCTTCTCATCACATGTCCAACGTATGACCATCGTCTTTTCTTTATTACTGAAGATATTAGTGGTTGATTGGCGATTTCTCTAATTTCCTCGTTTGTTTTGAATTCGTTCCATTCTATACCAAGTATTTTCCTTAGACATTTATTTTCGAATGCGTTCAACTTTGTTTCTATATCTCTTGTTGTTTTCCAGCTTTCACACGCATACGTAAGGGTTGATAGTACATTTGATTTGAATAGCCTAAGTTTTGTGTTTGTGCTAATGAGTTTTGATTTCCACAACTTTTCAAGGCTTCTGAAAGACATTGCTGCTTTAGCCAGTCTGATTCTAATTTCTTTGCTCGTATCCCCTTCTCGATCAATGTGACTTCCAAGATAGATGAAGTGATCGATCTCTTCTACTGGTTTGTTTTCCATGTATATTTTGTCACTTGTTGGAATTAAACTTTTCATGACTTTAGTCTTTTCATGATTGACCTCAAGCCCAATTTTGCTGGCTATTGATACTGTACTACTAGCAGAAAATCCTAAAGATCTACAACAATTACTTAATGTAACAAACATGACAAGCAAAAAATATGGATGAAAATGAATATCAAAAAGTCTAAATCTATGATCATAAACAAAGAAAATACTCAAAACCCCCAAGTGGATATCAAAATTGAAGGAATAGACCTGGAGACAATTCAGAACTACAACTACCTTGGACATACTATAACCAGTGATGGAAAATGTACAATTGAAATAAACAAAAGAATAGGAATGGCAAAAAGTAATTTTAATGTCATGAAGAACATACTAACATCAAAACAAATAACACCAGGGCTAAAACTAAGAATAGCAAAATGTTATGTCTTCTCAATATTCCTATATGGTGCAGAAACATGGGCGTTAGACAAGAAAACAGAACAGAGAATTGAAGCCTTTGAAATGTGGATATATAGAAGAATAGGTAGAATTGGATGGAAGGAAAAGAAAACACACGATGAAGTCTTAAATCAACTAAAAATGAAAAGAGAACTACTAAACAGAATTCAAACAAGACAAATGCGATTTTGGGCCATGTTAAAAGACAAAACAGCCTACTAAAAGTAATCCTGGAGGGGAAAATACAATGTAAAAGAGGCAGACCAAGACTAACATGGACGAGAAACATCAAAAGATGGACAAACCAGTCCATGACAACCTACACTGTCAAAGCAAGAGACAGAGCAGAATGGCGCTCCGTGGTAGCCAACCTTCATTGTGGAGACGGCACTCAATGATGATGATGATGTAGAGTCATATTGTGGTTGTGTATGAAACTACAACCAGCAGCATGAGGGTTGTTACAGGTGAACTGTATAACAGTTTGTGATTTTAAGAAGTTTGACAGTTCCAACTGTCAATGGATTTGTTTATTATCGCAGCTAGGTGGTCTGGTATGTCTTATAAAAGGATAAAAATTCCTTCATTTGTTGCAGTGGGTCTTTCTTAGTGAAAACATTTGTAGCCACATGGAGCATTTCAGAGATTTCTTGAGGTCTGTTTCCTGACTAATATTTGTAGTTTCATTTTTATTTTTCTTATACCCTTGGTGATACATTGTTTTGCTTAGTGATGCTGCTCTGGTATCTGGCTATCATGGTTTTGGGTTATTATTGTTGGACCTATCTGGCTTGGGTAGTCATCGCTGCTCCCTTTCTTTGATAGGAGCTGTGGGTATTGCCATGATGTGAGGTTGACCATTTTCTCGTATGTATCCAGTTTTATCTCTGCACCAAGAGTCAAAACTGACACTATCCGTCCTCAGTAAATCCAGGCTTTCAAATCATTGGACTTAAACATTACTCTCTACGTATGTTTATGTGTTCATTGTCAACTCATGTGGGTAATGGACTGACAATAAATTACCACATATACAGAACATAAATGACATAAAAATATCACAAAAGATTCACTAACATCTAACGTTCCTTATTTCATATACATGACATATGTGTCTTAGTTTTTTGGGGGTTTTTTTTCAATTTAAAAACCAATTATTTAACAATTGCTTGTATGACAGGAAGACTGGAATATATCATCTGAGAGATCGTCTACCACTTCCCCCCACCCCCAACCACCACTACCCCACCATCCAATAAGTTTTGATGGCCATTTAGTTGCACATCGTATTTGTCTTTACTGCATATTATCTACTTTACTTCACAATCTCTGAACTATAACACTTCCAGTTACATATAATGTCCAAAAATGTACTTATAACAACTCCATATTAAAGAATGTTGCTATCAACTTCACATTATCAATCATGACTGCTGTCTGACTTTCCTCTAACAGTTTTTTACTCTATCCCTCAGTATTATTCTAAACATCTCTGATAAACTAATACAGTTGTTCATTGACTTTATTTCTCCATCTACTTCTGCTGTAAAACATTTGTCACATCACTCACAATTAAAATATCTAACTTGAAAACCGTCTCTAACTCAGCTGCCCCAAAGTTTTTCTTCGATTAATCCACACACATGCCACCCCCACAATGTGATTCACAACCATGCTTCTGTAATCACATTACAGGCTTGTGAATCTCACCCAAAATGTCAATCCTGAATTTCCATGTTCTGCTGACTATATTTCAACTTTCAGCACTATCAACCATTGTCTAGATATATATACTACCACCCAAAAAACTATACAATGGGTGCCCTCTACATAAAGATATCTGCAAAGCATCCCTGAGAACCTCTATTAGTAAAATACACTGATAAAATCTGCTAGAAGATCAGCATATGGAAAAGAAATCAGCTAAAATGAAAATTGAAATGTCACAAAGTTAGAAAATCAAGAAGAAAGGATTGCCTTCAAACTTAATGTATGGTATATAAGGAATATGGTGTCAACATTTTTTCTTGATCATCAGTTCATATGTAGTGTGCACCAGGCTGTCTTTGTGGCTGTTAGATTTTCAAACTTTCACAGAATCAGCTATGAGAGAAACATAAAAAATTGATGTTTTTCTTCCAACCATTTGCAAAAACAAAAGAACCACATATATTATTATAATATTGTATTATATATAATTATATATAATTATTTATTATATGTAATTATGTATTATAACAGTCCTAACATATGGATGTTAATCACAGACAATAGGACAACAGACAAGAAAATCTCTGGAGACTGTAGAAATGTGGTTTTACAGAAGAATATTGAGAATATCATGGACAGCTAAGAAGAGTAATGAAATTGTTCTGAAAGAGGGAAAAAGAGAGCTAATTTCCAAAATTAAGAAGAAACAATCATCATTTTTTTGGCCATGCAATGAGAAAGGAACAGCTGGAATATATTGTGACAATGGAAAATTGAGGGACGAAGAGATAGAGGGAAAATAGAGAAAAGATGCCTGGCAGCTTAAGAGAATGGCTTGGCAGATGGTCAACAACAGAAATGATAAATAACTGTCGAGATTTAAAGTTGTGGAGTGACATGATCACCTATGCCAGCAGGCATGGTACTTGATGATGATGATTAGAAATAATTAAAATAATTTACAAAACTACAACTATGAAATCTCTCTATTTCATTGTGTTTTTCTATCTATCTATTGACCTTTCGAGCCGTAGTTGGCCCATAGGGCATAGCCCAAGGTACCCCTTCTCTTATCTGATTTTTTGTTCTAGCAGTTTTCAATTCTTTTAAAGATATTTTATCAAATCTCACCATTTGTCTCTGTTCTGTGCAAGCAGCTCTATCTCATTGAGGGAGCCGAATCCTGCTGCTCTTGCCTCTCTCATCAATGTTCTTCTCAGTGTCTCTCTGGGTCTTCCTCATTTTCTCTTACCTGTTGTTTCCCATATGTGAGGGCTTGCTTTGCTAGTCGGTTATTATCTCTTCTCATCACATGTCCAACATATGACCATCGTCTTTTCTTTATTACTGAAGATATTAGTGGTTGATTGGCGATTTTTCTAATTTCCTCGTTTGTTTTGAATTCGTTCCACGCTATACCAAGTATTTTCCTTTGACATTTATTTTCAAATGCATTCAATTTTGTTTCTATGTCTCTTGTTGTTTTCCAGCTTTCACACGCATACGTAAGGGTTGATAGTACATTTGTGCTGATTAGTTTTGATTTCCACAACTTTTCAAGGCTTCTGAAGGACATTGCTGTTTTAGCTATTCTGATTCTTATTTCTTTGCTTGTATCCTCTTCTCGATCAATGTGACTTCCAATATAGATAAAGTGATCGATCTCTTCCACTGGTTTGTTTTCTATGTATATTTTGTCGTCTGTTGGAATTAAGCTTTTCATTATATTTTTTTTGCTTTAAAATTAGGTAGTCAATTGTTTTACAAAAGGGAACTGACAAATAATTGCAGTGCTGAAGTAAAGCTGTTATCAAGGAGCAAGTGGTGGTGTGTAACATACACTTCTATCGAAAGACACGCCTACACTTTCTGTCCACCACTTGCTCCTATTTTACAAACATGATCTGCACATTTGGATTAAAGCATATTACTGTCTGCTGAAAGTTACTGAGTATCTTTAAGACATGCCTGAATGGAGTAAAGTTAGTTCTGCTTGCTACCCTACCAGTCATAATCATATTTAGAAAAAAAACATGTTATTCTAAATGTAATAAATATCACTAGGAAATGCTAGTTATATATTTTGAGTTTCCATTTTCATACTTGAATCTTTTAGCTGCATGGAGATGAGGAGCGAAAGCTTTTATGAGGTTCATTTGACAGTTTAGGAAGAAGCTGTATAGAAGAAAACAGCATGCATGCCAATATCAATTTTAATGATACGGTAGGTTATGTTTTTTTTTTCTAGTACACATGAAAACCTTGAGTTATCATGTTGTATCTATGGTTTTTTTTTTTTATTATCTTGAACTTTATATATATATATATATATATATATATATATATATATAATATAGACATAAACAACCATAGTCATTAAATTTCATAATTTGGCCAGCCAATTCAGTCTGATTTAACATGAATATTGCTTGTCTTTGACATCTTTGTTCAAATCATTATACTCTGAAATCCTGATATTAATGCATACTTAGGCAATGAACATTCCTTTCACATCATTTTTCTATTTTTCCATTGATTGTGTTTTCTAATATTATCTGCAGTAGACCTTTGTGTCCAGTATTAGTGTCACTGAGATCCGTATGTACAGAATTATAATAAGAATTAATATAATAGTCATAATAATAAACAAAAAACACTGTCAGTACATTAATCCATACCTGGGATAGTTTTATCGACTTACATTTTTTGCAGTTATTAGTTCTGGTATCGAAGAATTAATAAAATATGCACCAAGAAATAAAACACCTGAGATAGACAACATACCAGTAGAAGTAATAGCAACAGCAGGTCAAATAAGAATTACATGGCTGTACAGAATATTCAGTGCAGCATGACAACAACAGAAAGCTCCAGAAGTCTGGCAACAAGCAGTCACCATATGGAAAAAGAAATATAGCAATAGAGACTCCATTCAGTATACAGGTATCTCTCTTCTCAACCATGTGGGAAAGTTAAACACCAAAATTATGGACAAAAGGCTCAGACCAATTATAGAACGATATAAATATAATAGATAAGCAATTCTCAGGTGAGGTTCCAGAAAAAATAGAGGATGTTCTGACACATTAATCACCCTAAAACAGCCAGCTGAAAAGATGACAATACAATAAAAATGTGTGCGTAGCTTTCATTGACCAAGAAAAAGGATTCAACCGAGTAAACAGAGAACAACTATGGGAGATTCTTACAACATACAGCATAAACCAACATCTAACCAACCTAATTAAAAGTCTCTACATCAGCAACAGTCAGAACAGCAGCAGTCTGCACAGACTGCTTTGAAGTTAGATCAGCAGTAAGACAGGTGTGTACTATCTTCCCTATTGTTAATTATCTGCATGGACCACATATGTAAGTTACCATTGGAGACAGAGGAGATTAATTAACTTCTACTTGCAGATGATCAGGCACTAAAACATTTAAAAATAGATGACCTACATGAATACTTAATAGACTTAACAGCATAGGCACTCATTACAACTTGAAAATCATCATTAACAAAACAGAACTCATGAATATAGCAAAAGAGAAACAGAACATCAACATACTGATAGGCAATTAAAACAAGTGTAGGAATTTTTATATTAAGGAAGTCTAGTGGCATACGACAATTCACAGGCAGAAGTAATAGACTCAAATTGCAACATAGCTTGTCAAATCATCAGACAACTTATCACCACTATTGTCCAACAGGGAAATAACTTTAGAGGCAAAAACGGAACTCTACAATACAATCTTCATTCCAACATTGTGCTATCAATGCCAGACTTGAACCCTAGACTCAAGAACAATAAGAAATATAACCACTACCGAGATGAAATAACACAACACAATGAGCATTTAATAAACATTGTGAGAACACTCAACGGCTCACCATGAAAAAGATGGATTGATGGAATATTAGAAACACTAGGATACTTAATGGCAGCAAAGGCCAACAAAAAAGCAAAATACCGCAAACTATATCTCCCCTTGACTCTGAAAGGCAAATGAGGAAGGAAAGAAGCAAAAGAGTTCCAGTATATTAAAGGAGTCAGATAATGTTGTGTTCTGTTGCAAGATTTGTTCTCACTTAAAACAAAAATATTTTGAGATTAATAGTAGACAATAAAGGGAATTAAAAGTCAACAATCACTAATTAAATAACCTACTATATGCAGATGACATATACTTAATAGCAGAGATGGAGAATGAATTACAAGAAATGATAGACATAATTGTGAAAGAAAGCAACATGAAAGGTCTCAGCTTAAACAGTAAGAAAATTTAAGTAATGGTCATATAAACAAAGACCATCATTGAATGAAAAACATCCTATGTAACAAATCGTTGTCATTTAATGCTGGAAAACATGTCATAAAGTGCAACTTCAAACCTGTTCTACTATATGGAAGTGTGTCAAGGATGATAAGCAAGACAACACAAAGAACATTAGAGACTGTAGCTGAGATGTGGTTTATCAGACGAATGCTATGAATTCCATGGATAGCAAACATTACAAACGAAAAATGTTTAAAACGTGCTGGAGAAACAAGAAATATCATTAAAATCTTATTAGGCATGTCAAGCGAAAAGAAGGCATTGAGAATACTGTAACAACAGTGGGGAAGAAAGAATGGAAAGAAGAGCAGAGGAAAACCAAGAGAAAAAATATTGAACAGCTTATCCAAATGGCATAATAAAAGATCACCTACTGAAATTATGACATGTATGAAGAACTAAGTTATGTGGAGAGAAATGATCACCTACACCAACTGGCATGGCACCTGATGATGATGGTCATATCACAGAAACAATCCTTCTCATCATGCAGCATAAAAATAAGCAGGACAAATCTGAAACAAGTGCAATGCGTCAAATACTGCAACACAATAATAACATCAGACGAAAAATGCACCATGGAACTAAAAAGCAGTATATCACAAATCACAGTAGCAGAAAATGAAAAATATCTTGTGCAACAAGTTTATATCAATAGAAGTGAGAAAGTGAATCCATCACTGTTAATATAGAGCAAATTCTGACCTATAAAGTGGAATCAGGGGGAAACAAATAAAAATATGTTTTATAGAGGCCACAGAGATGGAGTTTCTCAGAAGAATGTTGAGAGTTCCCTGGACAGCCAAAAAGACAGTGGAAATTTTCAATGAGGAAAGCACATAAAGAGAGCTTCTAGAAAACAGAAAGAAACAATCATTTTCCTGGCTCATCATGAGTAAAGTTACAACTGGAAAAATATAAGGAAAGAGATTTTGCAGATGACAAAGAGAGATGATATTTGATAGCTTTATATTGTAGCATGGTAAACAGTCAACAACAGAATTGATACAATGCTCAATGGACAGAGGATTACGGAGGGACATGATTAACACCAACCGGTATGGCACATGATGGTGATGAGTAATAAAATTCACTTTCTTAGCAAACGTGCTTATGTCAGTCATTTAAAATTTGATCTTATGAGCCACAACAGAGATTAATCTCAAAGTTTTGTTTATTTTCCCCTTCAAAATGTATCATTTAAGACTAAAATAATATAATTTAAAGACAGATCCTGCTGGAGGCAGACATTAGTCCCTGCCCTGTAGATATGCAAAAGTAAACTTAAGAGGGTGTTCGGGTCAGAGTTTGAAAAGAGATGGAACAAATATCAAATCTCAAAAGATGGTTTTACCAGTAAAAAAAATGTGACACATCAAAAGTAGAGTTTTCACAGTTTCCCTTGTTCTCTTTTGTTCTAGCTCGTCATCTGGTCTGTATTAGTCAGGAAAAAAATGAAAGATGGATCACTTAATGCATAGTTGCAGATCTGAATGATTTGGATTTGCTGCTTTGATCATCACTACATGTGGATTACTATACAGACTTTTTATGATTTTAGGAAATCCATACTGTCCACAAACATTTTTTCAAATGTTACTAAGAGATCAGTTATAATAAGTAAAATTTATGTAAATATCTTATTGCCATTCTGAAAACTAGAGGCAAAATGAGCACTCGATAACACAATCTTCATTCTAACATTGCAGGCAACATCAGCTTTCTTGCTGAGATTGAGAGGCTATACAAGGATTTGTGGCAGGAAATATTTTTGTATCTGTGCAAGGTTGAATTGAAGACACTGGCAGGATAACAGTAATGAGTTGTTGGAGAGATTTTTTTTTGTTTTAATTTTTCCACCATGTGCCTTTTTCTTGGTCAAAAGGAACGGATATGTTCTATTTATTTTTTTTTTTTTTACATAACATTATGTGAAAATAAGAGTTTCAAAATATATTTATTTTCTTTGATAGAACTGTTTATATATATATATATATATATATATATATATATATATATATATATATATATATTTGTATCATTGTCTACACAAAGACAAACATACTGATTTCAATTTCTTGTCACAGAATGGAGAAACAGTGCTTCACGCTGCTGCATTGTTTGGTCACTTAAAAGCTGTTAGACTTTTGCTCCAGTCAGGAGTTCGAGCAGATATAAGAAATAAGGTAACACATAAATACTTTGTTTCATGAAAATTGAGATGTAGTTCCTAGATACACATTACTTCCTCTTTGCTATTCCTTTCTACATAAAACACTTTTTTAAATTAATGCTCCATTGTTACAGAAGTTGATTATTAAATATAGAATAACCGTTGTTTCCAAATGTATACCACCTTACAGCTGCATCCAATAAATTGCCATAAAAATTGCTTAATTTAAATACTTTATTTTTGTTTAATGCAATTATTTAACTTTTTAACTGCAGCATAATTATTATATTTGTCACTAATTAAACTCAACATTAGAAATGATCAGAAGAAAAGATCAGAAATAAAGAACTGAGAAAAAAGCTAGGAATAACTCCCACCATAGAATATATAAAGAAACAACAGATAAAATGTTTTGGCCACATGACAAGGCAGAAATATCAAAACACAATACAATTAGTCTTCAATAAACATTACGAGAACACCAGACCCAAGGGCTGACCAAGAAAAAGATGGATTGACGGAATATTAGAATCACTAGGAAACATAACAGCAGCAGAGGCAAAAAGAAGAGCAAAAGACCACAAATTATATCTCCCCTCGACACTGAAAGGCAAATGAGGAAGGAAAATAGAAAAATAATTAAACTCATTGTAATATAGTTTATACCGATTACATTATGGAATTATCCATTGTTCAGTCATTTTTTTAATGCCATCATCTATATTGAACTCAAAACAAAGCATATATGCTTGGCCATATTGTTATGCTATTTTTAGAGATGTCTTATCCATCTGTGTATCCATTTCATATCTCATAAAAATGTTTAATTCTATGCCAGGGGTGTCCACAATGTGACATGCAGCTTACGTCTATGCATCATATAATTCTTCATGCTCTATCGGGAAAATTAAACAAAAAAGATATAAAGGAGACAAGAAAAAAAGTGAAACACAATTTTAAAAAAGGAGAGAAGAGGAGAAGAAAAGCTAGGTTTATAAAACTTTCTGCAATAAAATAACTTAATTTAAAACACATTTAAATGAAGTTTACTTTTAACCAGCATTTCCTAAGTAGATACCACCACCCCCTGGTTGCGGTGGAATGATCCAGGGGGCAAGGGATGATTGTATTTTGGGGGGGTGGTGATTACAAACATGGGGGCAGTAGAAGCATAAAAAAAGAGAAGAGATCTAAACAAAATTTGTAAACATGTGTTGATGTGATGTTAACCTGAGATTAGTCCTGTAGATTTGATTTTTTGTGTTGGTCAGTAAATCAATGTGATTTTACAGTAATTGAATATTTTTAAAAAATAGATTATGATTTTACCACCTATTTCAAGGGGGAGTGGTCTGACCAACCACTTAGAACCATTTGTTTATCTTCCCTGATTAGCTTGTGGCCATACCTGCCTTGTTGTCTTTCAAGTCAGGTAAAAACGTGTTGCTTCCATTCTGATAAGAGTAATAAACTTAGGCCTGAAAATGTTTATTTTCTTAGAAATTATTGCCCAAAACACTCGGCAATCTGAGGATTATACCACACACCTTATTAAATTAATAAGCATTTGATGTCGGCCGGTTTACAATGCCATAGTATAAAAAGGTGACATGTATGAAATCTATTTTAGATTGTTTCTGAATTCTATGGCAAGCATTTGAATGCAATAAGTGTTTACAATTATTAATTCGTATTTAACACATTCGACCTTTACGGATCATATACAAAGCGAATTGTATTATTGTTGTTTAAAAAAAAAACAGCAGTTTGTATGTGAATACTTTTGTACATTTTTTAAAAATTTATTTGATTTATATTATCTATCGAATCATCTGTGTTAAATAGTAAATAAGGCTTGTGTTAGTTAGAAAACAAATTGTTGATTTAAAAAATAGACAAAATAAAATAAAATCTTTAGTAATTGTATATTGATTATTTTTTAAATTAAATAATTCTTGATAAGTTCAGTTTGATATTTGGCAGTTGAATATCAAGTACATATATTGTACTAATTCAATTATAAATTGTTTATCTTTTGATAACTGTATTACATAATCTCTCATTTTTTTTATAGTAGCCAAGATAACATAGAAGAGCTAGTCTGAGATTGAGCAGATCATGCCTCATCAAGAAGTAGGCAAATTTCCCAAAACAATGATGACAACAATAGTAGACTTTACATCGATGAAGTAAAACATAATTTTCTTTTTTTTCACAGATAATATCATGGCTGAATCTAAGAAAAAATGTAGGCAATACAGTGTTGAATATTTGAAATATGGCTTTATTGAGTCGTCTACAAATATTACACCACCAATGTGCCTGATTTGTCAAAGAGTTTTATCAAATGAGACTATGAAGCCTTCACGATTACAAGAGCATTTGACAAAAGTTCATGCTGAAAATAAAAATAAGGATTTATCTATTTTCAGGCACTAAAAGAAAATTTTGTGAGACAGCAATATTGGCAAAACTCTTTTCAATAGCATACAAACAAGATGACAATGGGTTGCAGGCTTTTTATATCATTTCGTTACTTATTGCTATGATTGTAAGTTCCATAAGAACTGGAAACCAATTGGGAATGTTTCAAGAAATAAAACAGGGTGTTAGACAAGGTTGTGTGCTGTCACCAGATTTGTTTAATATTTATAGTGAGATTGTTTTAAGATCCATAAGGGGCATGCCTGGAATAACAATTGGAGGTCATAATATAAATAATCTAAGGTATGCTGATGATACAGTTATTGAGTTATTTGCGGGTCATCATCATTGCACTCCGAACATGTCCATAGGTGCTCAGATCCCCTCCTCAGCAATTCCCTTAGTGTTCAGCGACTGACGACTCCAGTTCTATGTTGGTTGATAATATGATACAGTATTAACCGCTAATAGTGAAAATGAGTTACAAGAAATG
The DNA here is from genome assembly GCA_032433765.1 of Megaustenia siamemsis. NCBI lineage: Eukaryota > Metazoa > Mollusca > Gastropoda > Stylommatophora > Ariophantidae > Megaustenia > Megaustenia siamemsis. The sequence continues at coordinate 53,584,612 of JAVIAB010000160.1, read as the reverse complement.
TTGGACATTATAGTGAAAGAAAGCAAAAATAAAGGACTCAGCCTTAATAGCAAAAAGACAGAAGTAATGGTAACAACAAAGAAAAAGACATCACCTCAGTGCAGAATAAAGACAAGTGGTACAATATATATATCTCTCTCTCTCTCTGTGATCAGGACTCAATCAGAGTAGGATTCCAGAGTCTCACATGAAGTCAGCTGTCAGGTTAAGTGTGTTGATCGCCCCCACAGACAAAACATCACAATTAGAGTCTGCCAAATCCTCTCCGATTGAACACCCGTTAATACGTTGCACTGTGTTCTGCGCCAGTGGCCCAGTGCATCCGATTTCAGCCAGCATTTTATTCAGGTTTGCTTTCTCTAGCCTTTGATTGTCCCCAATCTTCCTGCAAGGCAGCAGATGATCTTTTCTGTAGGGGGATTCTGCCCTTAGATGGTTGACCCTCCCAGGTTTACGAGCACCATCTGCCCGAGTCACTAGAGATGACTAACATAGACATGCACACACAAAGATATGAGATATGACTAACATTGACACACATCAATATATATGACACATGACTAACATAAACATGCACATAAAGATATGAGATATGACTGACATAGACATGCACACACAAAGATATGACACATGCCTAATATAGACATGCACACAAAGATATGAGATATGACTAACATAGACATGCACACACAAAGATATGAGATGTGACTAACATAGCCATGCACACACAAGGATATGAGATGTGACATAAACAGACATGCATACACAAAGATATGAGATATAACTAACATAAACATGCACACAATGATATGAGATATCACTAACCCAGACATGCACACACACAAAGATATGACACATGACTAACACAGATACACACTAAGATATGAGATATGACTAAACACAGACACACATAAAGATATGAGACATCATTAACACGGACACACCTAGATAAGAGATATGACTAACATGACACACACCAAGATATGAGCCATGGCCAGTACACACACACACACAAGCTAAGACATGAGCTATGGCCAGCACAGAAACACATCAACATATGAGCCATGGCCTCACGGAAAAACACCAAGAAATGAACCATGTCCAGCACAGAAACACATTAAGGTATCCATATGCTTGGGTATGTTGTAGTCAATATTAAAACAGGCAAATGAATTTAAATATTTGGGAACTTTGTTAACCTCAGACGGAAGATGTACAAAAGAGGTGAGATGCAGAATGGCTCAGGCAAAAGCAGCTTTCCAGAAAATGAGGAAGATATTATGCAATCCATTTTTGACAATAGAAACAAGAAAAAGAGTTCTTAAATGTTATGTAGAGCCAGTCTTAACATATGGATGTGAATCATAAACAATAGGACAACAGACAAGAAAATCACTGGAGTCTGTAGAAATGTGGTTTTACAGAAGACTGTTGAGAATACCATGGACAGCTAAGAAGTGTAATGAAAATGTTCTGAAAGAGGTTTGAGCAAAAAGAGAGCTAATTTCCAATATTAGGAAGAAACAATAATCATTTTTTGGCGATGTAATGAGAAGAGAACAACTGGAATATATTGTAACAACTGGAAAAATTGAGGGACGAAGAGATAGAGGGAAGCAAGGAGAGAAAATACTAGACAGCTTAAGAGAATGGCTTGGCAGAAGGTCAACAACAGAAATGATAAAGAACTGTCGAGATCGAAGATTGTGGAGAGACATGATCACCTACGCCAGTAGGCCCGGTACTTGATGATGACTTATTGCTAAAATATTAAAAAACAGAATACTGTTGTGAAGAACTAATTCTACTGGATGAGGTAATATATGCTATGTTACACAAGCCAGTGTCTGATATTACTAAGAAACTTTCCTTGAGCAATATTAGTGCAATGAAGAATTGATGAAATGGCTCAAGATGTTGAAGATTTACTATGTGAATATTTAAAAACTTCCCAGTTCTCTGTGCAGCTTGATGAGTCACCTTTACCAGGCCTTACTTTTACCATACGTGTGATTCATAAAAGAAGAAACAATTTGCCAAGAATTATTTTTAGTACAAATTTTCTATCTGATGTTAAAGGAGAATAAATATTTCATAGAAGGATGACGTCATGGAACGCACCAAAATGGCAGCTTATTTATATTCGAGCTATGGACTAAGCAATGTTTACATTGAACAACACGATATATGTTATTGCAGCGAGTTGGCAGATTTTTGAAAATGTTTTCAAGGGTTTGAACATAAATGTTTTTTCACAGTTCGTTAACCTTCGCTGTAGATAAAGTCGTTAATTCGATGGCTTCGCTTTGGACGTTTGGTAGCTAAGGACCTAACTTGTTCAAACGATTAGCATTGGCAAGGATCATTTTGAATCTATGAAGTGGGCTCATTTTGTGTTTAACTCAAAAGCATATGTGCTTTTTAACCAAAGACCTTTTTTTTGGGGACTCAATGAAGATATCCCCGATGGAAGAATAAATTGTACTATTAGTCCCATAAATGATTCGCTTCCAGAGGTTTATGATGTAAACAAAGCAGTTTTGTCATTGCAAGTGAATAATGTCCACACCTATAATTGGTCAGGATTGTGTAGCAGCTATGCCATGCTACCCTAGAATTGCCTTTAATGGGATTACTGTGACCACAAATCACTCTCCATGTGTGTGCCACATATTTACACCCCAGAAAGAAACACTAAATATAACAACATCATGTGCCGTCTGTGATATTAATGACCACAGACCAGGAGCCTCCAGTATGATTGATTCAACTGTTGCACCAAGCATTTCATCAGCAGAGCCATATCTATGGAATGTTAATCTGACTTGAATTCTGTCAGAATTCTTGAATGATGTCCAAGTTAATGAGACATCAGAATCGTGTGGCGGCAGCTACAAGAAGGGAGCGGAGAACATCAAGTTCTGCTGCTATAAAGGAGACTTGCCTTGCTATCCCAGAATTGCCTTAAATGGGATCACTATAGTTGAAAACTTCTCCTCTTGTGTAAACTACACATTCACATCTAAGAGTGAATCAATGAAGGTCGCAAAATCATATTCTCTCTGTGGTTTTACTAACTACAGGTCATGTGGCTTCTGTTGGATTGGAAATGATAACTTACCACCACTGTGTGTCTATATGTTTGGAATTGGAGTCATCAATGATGGCCTAACATCATCAGGTGCTATGACGATCATAGTTTTCGGGAGGACGTGAACTCCCATGGTATATGGTGGATAGGCGGTAGGAACCATTGAAGGCTATGTCTGAAAAGTGTTCTTCTTGCAGTTTCCTCATATTCCAAGTCCGGCTTGTTGCAGGAGCTACTGAGTTAAGTGCTCTGTGCACACCGTGAGCTGTGCGTCTCATCCGTTTTGATCCTGCTTCGATATCCCGCTTGTTTACGATGAATGATGATATCGTATGACAGGGAACAGTTGGCTGTGTTCACTTTCTGCACGGTTTCGCCTTATGTCTTTTGGCATGTGCTGAGACTGCTACGATGGGGACTACAGTTACCTTTCTTTGTTTGGGAGATGAGTTAGTAATTCGGATGATTCCACTGGCACGGGCGGTTGAGCAATTATGGATTTTAATTCGTTTGCTGTGATACCGAGGCCTTCCATAACCAATAACAATAACAAATATTTCATATTTTGGAAGAGTTTTTCAAAGAAAAATAAATTGTCATGAGTTGTGTTCTCCATCACAACTGATGGTGCTCCAGTGATGGTAGAGTGCTACAGGCATTTTCTTGCTCATTTAAAAAAGCGGTTGCAGAAGTAACTGTTCTGTGTCATTTATCGTCAACACTTAGTTGCCGAAAATCTGAGTGAACATTTAACACAGGTCACATTATTTTATGTCATTTAAGCCACCAACAAAATCACAAAGCAATTAATTAAAAGGACAACTGTTTGGCCAACTTTGTAATGACAATGCTGAAGAATTCAGTCGCTTGCTGCTTCAAACAGAAGTTCGTTGGCTATCAAAAGGTGCCAATTTGTATCTGTTTTATAAACTTTTTGACTCAGCTACTAGAGTTTCTAGAAAATGAAAATGTTGTTTGATGAGCCAACTTGATTGTTTCTAAAACTGACAAAAGCATATTTGAAAGATTTGTTTCACACATTTAATTAAACAAATCTACAGCTCCAAGGTAATGAGCTAAATTTGATTTAAGATTGACTGACAATGTCTGCAACAGGAGTGGATGCAGCCCTTGGATAACTCTAAAGTGAATGTGTTAACCTGGGAGTGTCCAGGGCATGCTGGTGTACATGGCAGTGAAATAGCTGATAAGTTTGCTGACAACTCTGGCACTGAGTGTAGCCTTTATGGACAAAGAGGACATAGCCAAGATTGTTTTTCATTCCTTAAGAATGACTTTGCTGTTGACAAAACTAGAACCAATTATTAAAAAAATGGATAGCAGCACACCAAGTTCATCCTTCTGATTAGGACTTTTTAAATTCATATTTTATTATTTTAATATTATCTATAATTATATTAATTTTTTGTGTGCAATGTGAATGTTACTTTGTTTGATTTTAATAAATATTTTTGTACCTTCAAGCTTCAGTGTCTTTTTTACATATTTCTTTACTATGTTGCGTAAGAGGTAGGTAAAAAATAGAGATACATTATAGAACTGCAAATTTGTCACTGCACATTTTCCTCTTTGTTTGCATAAAGAAGGTAGCTTGGGGGGGGGGGGGGGGGGGTTTCAAAAGGAGGCATTTGGAAAACCTTCCTTTTATAATTAGTCAAAGCAGTTTGTTAAAATGTTCATCATCATTTAAAATAGATCTATATTTAGATCTTATAAGACTCAAATTATAGCCCTTCACAGGAGTACATGGTCCCAAAAATGTAGATAAGTTTTCTGGCACATTACTACTTCAGCAGTTGCTATGTATGCATTTAGACATTTAGACTGGCATGGGTCACAAACAAGACAGTGTGTTTGAGGTCTTCACCCGTTCCCCATAACTTATCATGCAGGGTTGCTTCTGTGAGCTATATTGTGTTCTTAGGGTGTTGAGAATGCTGCAGTCATTTAGGATATGCTCTGGAGTTTGTCTGGATACTCGCAGTCACATGTTGCAAGGTCACTGAGTCCTATCTTGTGTAAGTGTATTCTTAGATCACAATAATCTGTTCTGAGTCTGAATATCTTGGTCTGCTTGTGAGTCTTGAGTTTGTTTAAGCTGTTGTGTTCTGGCTCATATTTTCAATATATATCTCCATTCTGTTTTCCTAGCTTATTTCAGGATTGTCTTTATTTCTTTGAGGCTCTGGGTTGATTGGATCATTGAAGACTCCCAACTGCTTTTGCATCTGCAATTCATCTGCTTTCTTGTTTCTGGAGATTCACAGTGTGCTGGTATCCACTGCCTGACTAAGTTCTGTCTTTTCTGGCAGTGAACATATGTTGTTTTTCTGGCTTTGAGCATATGTTGTTTTTTTATTTCCTGAATAAGTCTGTCCTGTTTCAGACTTGACCATGCTTGTGTGACTGACCTTGTGTCACTAAGAATGCCAATTTTTGGACTTAGGACTTCTTGTGCTTTAGAAATTGTATGTCTGTGTGTAGTGCCATTGCCTCTACTCTGAAATTTGTGCATCTTTCAATGGCTGGAAGAGAGTCTTTCCACTTAGGTAGATTATATAGATGCGACTACCTCCCTTCTTTGATGATTCCATTGTGGATCCATCTGTGAATAATCATGTCCATGAATCTTTGGGGTATTTTTTCAGAGAGCATATTAAGTAATATTAATAATAACAAAGGGCTCTTCCTTCTGTCTCGGGTTGCTCTTTTTTTTGGAGACTATTCCTGAAACATCTAGAATTATTTTTGCTTTGTTTTTACAGTTGGACCAAGTTTCTGGTCTGCGGGCTTCACACAGATCTTAGTTTGGTTCAAATACATGTGCATGTTGTCTGAGGGTTTCCCTTGTTTGTGTTGTTCCTTAGTAAAAGTAAAGTACCCCCCGTCACGCCAAGTGGCGTATAGGGAAATATGGTGTTAGTGACCCTATATTTTACAGACCTTCAGCACATGATTTTTGGGGTAATGTGGTCGGTATTACGCCCGTGCTGCTTTTACTTTCCCAGAAAAAATCCGGTACCCATTTAAGGCTGGGTGAACCCGGAGCCGTCGGTTGGGATCGAACCCTACCCCTTGTCCGTAGTAGTCCAGTTCACTAACCACTGAGCTATCGCGGCTCCTACTAATTTTTAGGGAATTAGTAAAACCCAGGTGTCCTCGCCAGGATTACGAACCCCGGCTGTTGCCGTGGTAAGCCAACCGCCTATCGATTGCGCTAACCGGACACCCCTTGTTCCTTAGGAGTCTGTTTTTTTGTTCTGTCTTGGAATTTTTGGTGCAGTGGGTGATCTAGTACCCTTTTAAGCTTTTCAAACTGGATGAGGGTCATGTACTTTCTGTGGTGTGTTGGGAGCTTTAAGATCTGTTTTTTCCATTGTTATAATGGAGTACTTTTCATTGCTCTCAGGGTGCCATATTTTAGACTTGGTCTAATTTTTCCAGGTTCGTCTTGGCAGCTGGAGCCTGGGGCACATTCCATGGTAGGTCTGATTGCTTCAATGTATACTTGCTTTAGGATCTTTTTGTTTGTTCCTCAGGATGTACCCGCTTGTTTTTTCATCATATGTAGCCTTAGGATGGGCTTTGCTTGAACTCTTTCAGTATTGGGTTACCAGGTGAGTCTAAAGTCAAGGGTAATTCCCAGAAATGTTGGGGTATTGTAAGGTTTTTAAGCTTTATTGATGTGATTTCTTTGTGTGGGGAGGGTGAGAAAATTGTAGCTACTGATTTCATATTGTTTATTTTAGACCCATGTCTTTGTCCAGTTTACTACCTTCTCTGCTGTTTTTTGGAGCAGAAGGGAAGGAGGCTGTTGTGACATGTTCCATGGCTGTTCAGATAGCAAAGTCACCTGCGTGTGACTGTTTGAAACATGTTGGTGGCAGCATTTCGAATGTCATTTATGAATATTAGGAAGAGTGTGGGTGCTATAACACTTCTCTGAGAACCCCTTCTTGCAGTGTGATTGACTTGCTATAATGATTATATGTTTTCACTCCGGTGGTTATTTGGAATAGGTAGTCTGATCCAGCAGAACATATTTTGTGTGACTCCTACTTGTAGGATTTTCAACATTAGTCAACATCTTCCTTACATATTGTGTAAAAGACATGGGAGAGGTCAAAGAAAATTGCCATTAGTTTCTTTTTCTCCTTGAAGGAGAATCTCTTATATGAGATATGTTAGTCGTCCTCTGAACTAATGTTTTGTCTGTATCTTTTTTGTGTTGGAGTGAGGAGTGGGTTGTTTCCAAGTACCAGATAAACCACCTGTTGATCATCCTCTCCTTCAATTTTCCTACACAATTAGGGGGGGTTTATGAGTCTAATTTTTAGAATCTTTTTTGTTTTTTCCTGGTTTCAAGATAGACTATGTATGGGTTCTCCTTTCAGGTTCTTGTCCTGAGTACCAACTTTGGTTTGGTTCCCGATGAGAAATGTTTTGACGAAGGGACCAAGGTGTTTGAGGAATTCATTGGTAATAACGTCAGCTCCTGGTGCCTTTCTGTCCTTTAAGTTTAGTATTGTTTCATCTAACTCCTATAGATTGAACCTTGCTGCCATGCACTCTGCTGGTGTTCTTGTTAAAGGCATTTGATTGCTTCTGAAAGAATTTGCTTTGAGCTCTTATTTAGTTTGGCTCTTTCTGGTGAAATGTGTAATTTACTTTCTGTTTGGTAGGTTTTGGCCAGTAGGTTCTCTGCTGCCTTGTCAGTAACAAAGTTGGAGTCTGAGTCTAGCACTATCTTTGTTTTTTCTGTTTTCCTCATTAAGGATTTTCATTGGGTTTCATAGTTTTTTTTGTGTGTGCCTTTCTTGAGGTTGAATTTGACTGTTTTTTCATGCCATCTTTCTTTTATGCTTTTCTTTTTCTCCCTGATGAAGGCTGCCTTTGTCTTTGCTGTGCAGGATAATTTTTTCATCTGTGAGATTATTTTCCATGTTTTCCCTGCAGTGGCTGGCCTCAGTGTGAAGTTCTTAGAGTTTTGGGTTCTTTCTTCTGCTTCTTGGAAAATAATCTCATTAAAAGGGTTAATTTCTGAATTTAGGGCTATATTAGCACCAAGAAACAATGCCCCCGGAATCGATAACATCCCAGTAGAAATGCTAGCAGCAGCGGGAGAGGCAGGATGTAAATGGCTACACAGAATATTCAACGCTGCATGGATACAACAGCAAGTCCCAGACGATTGGAAACAGTCCATCATATTACCAATATGGAAAAAGAAGGGCAGCAGAAGAGACTGCAACCAATATAGAGGAATATCGCTATTAAACCACACAGGGAAGTTATATGCCAAGATAGTTGGAAAAAAGATTGAGACCAATTATAGACCCACAACTAAGCAATGCTCAGATGGGCTTCAGGAGGAACAGAGGTTGCACAGATGCCCTATTTATCATAAAACAACTAGCGGGGAAAACTATAGAGCATAATAAAACACTATATACAGCTTTTATTGACCAAGAAAAGGCGTTCGATAGGGTGGACAGGGAACAACTGTGGTCCGTATTGCCCTTGTACGGAGTGAGTCACCACCTAGTAGAGATAATTAAGAACCTCTATGAAAGTACCCGCACTACAGTAAGATCTTCAGCAGGCTACTCTAAACACTTCACCATTAACTCCGGAGTAAGACAAGGCTGCGTGCTTTCCCCTTTACTTTTCATCACATATATGGACAATATATGCAAATTAGCATGCCCAATCCAAGGAAATATACCAACATGGATGATAACAAGCGATAACACAAAAGAGAACAAAATGTACGTACCAGAAAACAACAGAAGAGAGGAAGAAATAAATGAAATACTATTTGCAGACGACCAAGTTCTGATACATGAAACAACTGAGGACCTACAAGAACATATCAACAGGCTAAACAACACTTGTAAACAATACAACATGAAGATCAACATAAGCAAAACCGAAGTAATGGCAATAGCGAGAAAGAAAGAAAAAAACTAAACATCATAATAGATAATATATCTTTGAAGCAAGTAAACAATTATAAATATCTGTGTAGCACGTTAACACAAGACAATAACCAAGAGACAGAGATAGATGTAAGGTGTAACAAAGCATGCCAAGTTATAGGCCAAGTATCAACACTATTGAAAAACAAAGCAATAACTATGGAAGCAAAAAGGGCAATATACAAATCAATTTTTCTGCCAACTCTGAGTTATCAGTGCCAGAATTGGACGCTGGACTCTAGAACAATAAGAAAGATAACGACCACCGAAATGAAATGTGTCAGAAGAATGACAGGAAACAGCTTAAGGGACAGAGTAAGAAACACTGACCTGAGGAAGAAACTCGAAATTGAACCAGCCATCGATTACATAAAGAAACAACAGATAAATTGGTTCGGCCACATAACAAGACAAAAAGAACTAACAATGACTCAAAGAGCCTTAAATAAACGCTACGAAAATGCCAGATTAAGAGGAAGACCGAGAAAGAGGTGGATAGAGGGAATACTAGAGTCACTAGGAGGAATAACATCAGAAGAGCAAAGAATCGCAGATTGTTTCTCCCCTCGACGCCAACGGCAGCAGAGGAAGGATAGAAGAAGAAGAGGGCTATATTCACTATTTTGATCTTCATCAAAATTCGTGAAGTAAAGAGGTTCAAATTTACTTTCTTATAGTTCCAGCTGGGAAGAAGGTTGATTTCATGAGTGAGATTGGGTCTTTTCAAAGTGATGTATATGGGTCTGTGATCACTGCCTCCTAGTTTTTTTTAGAATATTTTGACTTGCAATTTTCTCAGTTTTCAGTTGAAATGGCCCGATCTAGGCTGCTTGTGGTTCTCCAGGACTTTTAAGTAAAATGAGTGCTCATCTTCAAGTTTGTTGAGTATGACAAGACTGTTTTCTATGACAGAGTCTTCTACCTCTTCACCAATTGCATTGAGGTCTTGGTACTTCCAGCTTGGAAAGTGGCTGTTGAAGTTCCCAATGATTATCCAGTTTTTATTGTTTGGTTTGATGCTTTTCAGGTGAATATCTTTGTTAGGGAGTGAGTAAATTTTGCATATGGTGAGGTCTTTGTTCATGGTTTTCAGGCTGGTGATGTGTATTCAGTGTCTTGCAGTTGGAATCTTTGGGTTTCCCAGGCTTGTATGTGGTTCCTGATAGCTAGGACTTCTCCTTTGGACCCGTCTTCTCAGTTTGGTCTAAAGCTTATGTGTCCCTTAATGGAGAATTTGTGTGGCACATTACTAACGTGTTGGATGTTGGTCAGAACTTGCTTCCAAAACTCAGTTAAGAAGCAACCTCTTTACTTCACTAGCTTCAGTTATTTGTCCTCTTAAGCTTTAAAAAGATGCAGTAGCAACATCCACCATAATTGGTTTTGAAAAAGGACAAACATGCATAGGCACATTGTGAGGAAAAGTTTTCAAAATAAAAAGTGAATGTTCCCAAGCACAAAGTCAATTTTTGAATTTTTCAGTCAGATCACTTAATTTGTTAACATAATATACCATTTTTAATTCCGCTCCTAGCAATTTTGTCCAGTTTCTTTTAGACAAATGGAAATGTTGCATTTGCATTGAAAACTTGAGCATGGTTGTTAGATTTTGATAAGAAAAAAATTCTTCTTTTGTCTACGAACTGTTTGATTTTTGTCTTCTTCTTCTTCAGTATTCAGATTTTTTGATCATGTGAACTTGATTCTTTGTCCTGTTTTTCCTGATGGATGGGTAGGAAAAACATCATGAAATAAGATGAGCTGATAGCATAGTCAACGCTCATAGGTGCTTGTGTATTCGAATTTTTCCTCTAAACCTGCACACTTAATCTTTGGCAGGTTGAATCTTGGTTTAATGTAGGAGTTTTCCTTCTCATAAGGTAGCCAACCAGGACTGTTGGACCCGCCCGTGCGCTGCCGGGGCCCGAAAGGGGAGTAAATAATAGTGGCGCTGGACCCGACCTGGGATGTTTGTAAGAAGCGAGAAAGGCGGGTTGGGCATGGGACTGGCTATCCCATACTGTAAAAAAATAAGCCAAAAAAACTTCACAAACATGGATAAGTCAAAGAGAGAAAAAGTAAATCCGCCATCCAGAAAAGATAAGGCTCCCTGTCTAAGAGACGTATGACGCAAGCCAGAGAAAACCGTAAGGAGTCCGGGTTGCTGACTCACCCTTTGTCTACCAGGAAATCCTCCAGAATTGGCACCTGAAATGTACATACCCTAAACGAACAGGGAAAAAGCTGCACAGGTAGCAGCAGAAATGACAAACTACAAGATAGATATTCTGGGAATGTGTGAAACAAGATGGCTAAGAACAGAAAGAATAAAACTAAATACAGGCGAGATGGTTTTATCATCAGGACACCAGGAACCTGGAGCACAACATAGTGAAGGGGTAGTAGCTATAATGCTATCAAGGAATGCACAGAAGACACTAATAGAATGGTAAGCAGTAGGACCAAGACTAATGAGAGCAACATTTAAAACAACCAAAAACAAAATAAAATTACACATTATCCAATGCTATGCACCAACCAACGATAAGGATGATTTAGTTAAAGATGATTTATATAAACAGCTACAATGTCAGATGGATGCAAGACGAGCCAAGGATATTATAATCTTGATGGGAGACCTAAATGCTAAAGTAGGATCAGACAACAGAGGCTTCGAAGAGATTATGGGAAAACATGGACTTGGAGATATAAACAAGAATGTATTTGTGAATTTCTGCGCCCTTAATCAAGTGAGCCTAGGAGGAACAATATTCCAACATAAAAGAATACACAAAGCTACATGGGTGTCACCATATCTTAGAACGGAAAATCAAATTGATCACATATGTATTAATAATAAGTTTAAGTCATCCTTACAGGATGTAAAAGTATATAGAGGGGCAGATGTAGCTTCTGATCATCATCTTCTGATAGCCAAACTTAAAATTAAACTAAAAAGGTATACTACAACGAATAAGGGTAGATCCCTTAGAATGTGGTATAAAGAATAGAAAGTATTTCAATGTAGGGTTTCTTAAAGAACAAGGAATTAAAGATAAATTCGCAGTCACAATATCACTGACCAAACAACTTGATGATTTAGACTTTGCTGATGACATAGCTCTCCTATCACACAGCCATCAACAGATGCAGGATAAAATGAGCATACTTGATGAGAGATCACAACAGCAAGGACTGAAGAGATAAGACCAACATTATGAGAATTAATACAGTTGGCAATAACCAAATAAAACTAGGAGAAATACCTCTACTAGACGTACAATCTTACATATATCTTGGCAGTAATATAGATAAAGAGGGAGGAACAGAAAATGTTACCAAAATAAGGATATCAAATGCAAGAGGAGCATTGCACTGGGAAACATGGAAATCCAAAGAAATTAGGTTAAATGCAAAAATAAAAATTTTCAACTGAAATGTTAAGTGGGTCCTATTATATGGCTGTGAAACATGGAGAACAAAAAAACTGACAATCACGAAGATACAGACTTTCATTAATGGATGCTTACGCAGAATAAAAGGATGGAAATGGCAGGACAAAATCACTAACATAGAATTATGGAAGTGTACCAGTCAAATACCAGTGGATAAAGAGATGCAGCGAAGACGATTGCGCTGGATAGGACACACACTGCGGAAGCCAACTGAGAGTATTGAAAGTGTTCTGAAAGAGACCAGCAAAAAAAGAGCTAATTTTCAATATTAAGAAGAAACACTTATCATTTTTTGGCAATGTAATGAGAAGGTAACATTTGGAATACATTGTAACAAATGGAAAAATCGAGGAACGAAGAGATAGAGAGAAACAAAGAGAAAAGATACAAAACAGCTTAAGAGAATGGCTTGGCAGAAGGTCAACACAGAACTATTAACTGTCGAGATCGAAGGTTACGTAGAGACATGATCACCTACGCCAGCAGGCACGGTACTTGATGATGATGATTCTGCTTTTTATTTCTTTTGTGCATCTTCCATCTGATGTTATTGTGCCGACGTATTTTGGGTTATGCACTTGTTGGGATTTGTCCCTCTTATTTTTCTTTTGCATTGTGGTGATGGTTGTTTCTTCGATATATCACCATTACTTAACTTCTGTTTTCTTACTGAGACCTTGCTTGTTGCTTTCTTTCACTTTTATGTCTATCATATCTTGTAGTTGAAATCTCTATCTCTGCTATTAAGACTGCGTCAACCATATATTGTGGATTATTTATGTTGTGATCATTGACTTTAATTTTTTTTTTTTTTCTACTTTTGGTCTCATAATATTTTTGCTGTAAAGTGAGAACAAATTCAGCAATAGAACACAACCCTGTAGGACTTCTTGTTTTATATTTTGGAACTACCCTGTGTGGTTGCCAGTTCTTATAGCTGCTCTTTGTTTCCAATACATGTTTATCTGATGCATAGATCTCTGCCATCAATGTTTAGTTTAGCTTCATCATCTCTACATCGAAGGTTGGCTACCATAGGCCGCCATTCCACTGTCTCTTGCTTTGATGGTACGGGTTGAAATAAGCTGACTTTTCCATCTTTTGATGTTACTTGTCCATGTTAGTCTTGGTCAGCCTCATTTACCTTGTATTTTTCCCTATAAGATTACTTTTAGTAGGCTGTTGTGTCTTTTAACATGGCCCAAAAATCCTATTTGTCTTGTTTGAATTGTGTTTAGTAGTTTTCTTTTTATTTTTAGTTGTTTTAAGACTTCATCATTTGTTTTCTTTTCATTCAATTCTTCCTTATCTATAAATAAATCCACATTTCAAAGGCTTCAATTTTCTGTTCTGTTTTCTTGTCTATGTCCATGTTTCTGCACCATACAGGAATGTTGAGAAGATATAACATTTCGCTATTCTTAGTTTCAGCCCTGATGTTATTTGTTCTGATGTTTTTCATGGCATTAAAATTACTTTTTGTCTTTCCTATTCTAGTTTATTCAGCATATTATTTTCGCATTCTTTACTTTGTCTAAATCTTTCATGTAGTCTATGAAGCACATGTATAGATATTTTTTATATAGCTATAGCTCTTTCTTTATGATTCTTAGTAATTTTACTTCTCGTTAATGTGTTCTATTTGTCTTCAGCCAGCTTCTCATATAACTGATGTTCTTGATCACTGCTTATCTTTAGGAGTGTGTGCTTGCTTTCTAGATCACAAGTTTCTTCACCATAGTGGGGAAAGTCAATAAAGAATCAAATCACCATACATGAAGTATCTCTTGTGAATCGAAATATAATGTCCTTGGCTTCATTTTGCTTTTTTTCAAGCCTGTCATTATATGTCGCACTAACAGTGAGAATGACCGTTGTGTACATAATGGGCAAAAGAACTAGTCCTCAATACAACAGCGACAGCAGCCTTTATTTGATGCAGACAGCCACCATGACGAAAAATCACCAAACTTTTGTTATTTAATGTTCGATATATCCTTTGAAATTTGTTTCCATTGTGTGTTCAATTTTAAGACACCTGGCAATTCGTTTGCCTTTCGGTGTCGAAGGAGATACAATTTGCGGTCTTTTGCTGTTTTTTGTTCTCTACTGCTGTTATGTTTCCTGATGTTTCTAATATTCTATCAATCCATTTTTTTCGTGGTCAGCCCTTGAGTTTTGGTGTTCTCGCAAGATTGTTATCAAAGGCATGTTGTGTTGTGTTTTGGTCTTTCTGTCCTATCATGTGGCAAAACCATTTCATTTGTTGTTTCTATGGCAGGAATTATTCCTAGCTTTTTCATCAGTAGGGAGCCGCGATAGCTCAGTGGTTAGTGAACTGGACTACAAAGGACAAGAGGTAGGGTTCGATCCCAACCGACGGCTTTCAGGTTCACCTAGCCTTAAATGGGTATCTGATTTTTCTGGGAAGGCCGCCTGGGAAGGTAAAGTGGCACGGGCGTAATACAGACCACATTACCCCAAAAATCATGTGCTGAAGGTCTGTAAAATTTATAGTCACTAACACCATATTCCCTATACGCCACTTGGCGTGACGGGGGTACTTTACTTTTACTTTTTACTTTTTTTTCCTCAGTTTTTTATTTCTGATCTTATCTCTCGGGCTGTTTCCTGTCGTTCATCTAGTACATTTCATTGAAAGTAGTTATTTTTCTTATCGTTCTTACATCTAGGGTCCAGGACGCATTGGTAGCACAACATTGAGATGAAGATTGTATTGTAGAGTGCTCATTTTGCCTCAAGAGTTATTTCCATATTGGACAATAGTGGCGATAACTGTCCTGTGATTTAATGAGCTTTTGGTCTATTTATGTTGTTTGTGAATTGTTGTTCGTTACTAGACTTCATAGGTATTTAAATTCCTCTACTTGATTTAGTTGTCTACCATCTATAGATATGTCGATGTTCTGTTTCTCTTTTGCAAGCGATATTCATAACTTCTGTTTTGTTGATGTTTTGATTTTCATTTTGTATTTTGTGACTGTGCTGAGTCTAAAAAAAAATAACCAGCATTGTAACCGATGGTACTCCATCTATGCGGAATAAAACTAAAGAGCAAATGGAGCTCTTTATGAATGATGGATTATATCATCCTTTACAGAACTGGAATCGTCAGTCGCTCGACACTGCGAGACTTGCTGAGGAGAGGATCTGAGCACCTATGGACATGTTCAGAGTGCAATGATGATGACCCGCAAATAACTCAATCATCCTTTTCTACCTGCACATTGCATAAATTTTCATCCCAACATTGTGTTACCAATGACTACAGATTGTACCCTTCCTGCGGGACGCCCTGATGCTGTAGGACTTTATTACTTTTGAGATCATACATGTGCACTCTGGCTCTACTGTTATACATTGACCCATTTGTACATCCTGCCATTTATTCTGTAATTTCTCAGTTTCTTCAGGAGCCCTTCCTTCCATACCGTATCAAATGGTTTCTTTAGGTTTATCCATAATGCTTGTACCAGTTTTTTTCGTGGAACACATCCTCAGTAAACAAACAAATTAAATGATGAACAGAGACCAGAGATTTCTCAGAAGAATGCTGAAAGTACCCTGGACAGCTAAAAAGACTAATGAGGACATTCTCAAAGAGGCCAACACAAAAAGGGAGCTCCTAAGAAACATCAGAAAGAAACAATCGATATTTTTTCGGGCACATCATGAGAAGAGGAAAGTTGGAATACTTGGTTACAGCTGGTAAAATACAGGGAAAGAGAGATTGCGGACAATGTAGAGAGAAGATACTAGACAGCTTGATGTCATGGCATGGGAAACAGTCAACAACAGAATTGATATAATGCACTGTGGATAGAAAATTGTGGAATGACATGATAGCCTATGCCAACATGTATGGCAGATGATGAGGTTCCTCAGTTTTCTTTCACATTGCAGGGGAGATCTCAGCGCTTACTAGTTCGATGTCCGATGTGGATAATCCAGCGAATAACTGTGTTTCATATGTTCGGATTTCGAGACAAAAATGATGTCCTAACATCATCAAGCACCGTACATTTTTTTTAAAAACTGAACGATCAACATTTTCGGGAGGACGTGAACTTCCGGTCAATATGGTGGATAGGTGGCAGTAACCGTTATAGGTTGTGTCTGAAAAGTGTTCCTTGTTGCAGTTTCCGCATATTCCAAGTCCGGCTTGCTGCATGGCTACTGAGTTAAGTGCTCTGTGCACACCGTGAGCTGTGTGTTTCATCCGTTTTAATCGTGTTTCGATATTCTGATTGCTTGCGATGAATGATGATATCGTATGACGGGGAAGAAATGGCTGTGTTAACTTTCTGTGCGGTTTCGCCATATGTCTTTTGGTGTGTGCTGAGACTGCTATGATGCAGCTACCTTTCTTTTTCCGGAGGTGAGATATTAATTCGGATGCTTCCACTGGCACGGGCGGTTGAGCAATTATGGATTTTAATTCGCTTGCAGTGATACCGGGGCCTACCTTAACCATAACCAAACGGTAGAGTAACCTTGTCAAAAGCCTGCTTGCTGTGACAAAAGGATGTTTTCACTTTCTGGGTACGACTGTAGTTTGAGATTAATTAAAAGTTCCATTGTTTTACACAAATAACTTGATATCGTTTAAAAGATGGATGTTGTTGAACCATCTTTTCCTGGTTTAAGCAATGATTTCACGTTTGCTTCTCTCTATGCCTGTGGCATTCTATCTGTGGTCCAGCAAATATTGTAGATCTTTAGTAGTTCTGCTATAGCTGTAGTTCCCAAATTCTTAATCATTTCATTGGACACTATCACTTCCTGGTTTTATTTAATTTTTTTTTCCATTTTTGATTTGGAAAGCTCTAGCTTTTTTTTTTAGTGTAATAGGTATTTCCATGACTTCATATATAGTCCCTTCTCGTCTTGCGTTGTGTTGCTTTGATTCTTTAGGGTAATTTCAATATTATTGTTTTTTGCAAAGGAGTCTGCAACGCTATTTGCTGCCTGATTACCGGTTAGGATGTTTCCATCTCTCTCTCTCTCTCTCTGCGTTCAGGACTCAATCAGAGTAAGGATTCCAGACTCTCATATGAAGTCAGCTGTCAGGCTAAGTGTGTTGATCGCCCCCACAGACAGAACATCACAATTAGAGTCTGTCAGATCCACTCTGACTGAACACCCGTTAATACGTTGCACTGTGTTCTGCGCCAGTGGCCCAGTGCATCCGATTTCAGCCAGCATTTTTTCAGGTTTGCTTTCCTTAGCCTTTGATTGTCCCCAATCTTCCTGCAAGGCAGCAGTTGATCTTTTCTGTCGGGGGATTCTGCCCTTAGATGGTCGGCCTTCCCAGGTTTACGAGCACCATCTGCCCGAGTCACTAGAGGTGACTAACACAGACATGCGACTTGTAATATGAGGAAACTGCAACAAGGAACACATTTCATGCATAGCCTTCATTTGTTCCCGCCGCCTATCCCCATATACCGGTAAGTCACGTCCTCTTGAAAATGATGATCATCGTAGCACTTGATGATGTTAGGCCATCGTTGATGACTCCAATTCCGAACATATAGACACACAGTCAGTCGTCAAATTATTCTTGTTGCACATCAAACAGCAGACCGTAAGACCGTTTCCATCTTACTTTAGTGTAATTTTAACGTTCCTTTCTGTACCCTCATCATTAAGTTGTTTTACAAGCTTCCAGTTTTTTTAGTGTCTCGTTCAAGATTCTAGGACTCTTGTTTTCTTTTTCTAGCTTTTCTGTCTGGCTTGTTATTGGTGTGTTCCTGTCATGGGTTAGTTTCTGCTTGTTTTTGAGATATTTCCATGTCATTGTGCAGTTTCTCATTGTGCAGTTTCACTAGTGTGTGCATACATATATAGTTATTATATATACAAATAACATAATCATATAGGTAGATAGCATCAAAAGTTTTACAAGCAGACAAGCAATTTATTAGTACAAAAAAATGCGAATGTCACTTACTGTCCTCCTAAACTCCTTCAGTAAGAAAAAAAAAAGGAAAGTGTAAAGTACCCCCGTCACGCCAAGTGGCGTATAGGGAAATATGGTGTTAGTGACTCTATATTTTACAGACCTTCAGCACATGATTTTGGGGTAATGTGGTCGGTATTACGCCCGTGCTGCTTTACTTTCCCAGAAAAAAATCCGGTACCCATTTAAGGCTGGGTGTTCCGAAGCCGTCGGTTGGGATCGAACCCTACGCCTTGTCCTTTGTAGTCCAGTTCACCAACCACTGAGCTATCGCGGCTCCCTAAGCTCCTTCAGCTCTGAACTTTAAAACTGATTGTGAATTGTCAAACTAAAGCTAAACAATATGTTGGCTCCAACTCATTTTTTTTTTAAGGCTAAAACTCAAAACTGCTTGCTTGAAGACTAATTTAATACCTGTTTGACAACTCCATTTAAATTTGCATTTGTAGATTTTTTTTTCTGATACTGCCCATACTCACGGATGATACCTGATGGTGATCAGTCTTATTGGTCAATTTTATCTAAACCTTCAGAGGTTTACACCCACATTTTATAGCTTTGTTCCAACGTCTAGCTGTTTGTCAAAAGCAGTCAATCAACTGATTTTCATTGTCTTTGGAGTCACTAAGATTAAACGGGCACTGCATTCCGTAGGTGAAATTTCTTTACACTTTACATAGGCTTAATACTCCGGTCAACTGGAGAGATTGCCAGGAAAATTTCACACCTGGGATCAGTAATCCCATGCCGGCCGCCGAAACTCATATTCACAAGAACTGCGTTTCTGGTCGAACCTACGCAATGATTTTCCTTATGAAGTCTCAGTAAAAGCGGCTGGAATGTCTAGACTAGCCAAAAAGTATTATTACCTGTTACATTGCATGAAGTAGGGGATAATTGTACCATGGGGACTATAGTACCGGCAGAAAAAAATTTGTTTATTTATTTTCCCAATCCCACATGACAATTTTAAAATGAACGATGGTATTGGTTTATATTCCATTAATGAAAACCGTCAAAGAGGTCCGTGGGCCACAACTGGCCCGAGGTTGAATGAGACTGTCCTAGTTCACTACTTCAGTGTGGTTTGTATTTTATCTGTGCCACTCTAGATAGTGTTTCACTGACAACTTGCTGTATTAGTCTACTGACTTCATCGACAATTTTGTTGTCTCTGTATTCAGATCTTTAGTTTGTGAGTTAGTTATTGGTGTGATATTGATATATTGTCCAGTCTGCATTTTTGTAATTCCATCTAAAGAGAGTGCTGCTCTCCCTGACAACTTCATTTTGCACCACTAAAAATGTTATTCTGTGGTCCTGTCTCCAAGATGTTTTCCAACAATACATGTGATATTTAACTCCAAGTCTGGTGAGTGGAAAGCAAGGTCTGGTTTAAGCAAGACCAAAGACATCATTAAATGTGGAAATTCACATACAGTTAACATTCAAAATCAAATTGACAACACACTAATATGCAATAGACTCAATAGAGATTCAGAAACATTCTGATAATAGTTAAAATTATGCCAGAAGCAAATTGCAAAAGCATTCATGTACCAATCATGGGAAAATTCAGAATAAAATTAAAACAATAAGAGCAACAATTAACATCAATTTAAATTTAGATCTGCTTAAATCATGGAAGAAAGTACATGATAAATATATTATATCACCATCATTTAGAATAGATATAATACCATAGATAAAATACAACAAACATCAAGAGAGATCATACCACAATTGAAGAAAATGTCATGGGTGAAATAGATGACAGATAACATTTTACAGTTGATGAGCAAAAGAATAAAGAAAAGATAAATAAAAATTAAACTGAAAATAGCAAATAAATACAGTGTACCAAAAGAAGTATGACTAAACCTTAGATTCAAAGAGTTTGAAATGCAGCCACAAATGAGATACAAATGTTATCCACAAATTATTTGAAAAAATTTATATATATTTTTAAAAATAAGTTAAGAAAGCATAATCAAAAGCGAGAGTAACTTTTGTAGATTGAAGGAAGTAATGAATAATTGTCAGCCCGTAGTTCAAGAATATCTCATGCGAATCATGCCCATTTAGTCAGGTGACTACAGCCGAAAGTCAATTTTCTTTGTTTCAGACCGAGTGAAGCTCGCCACACAATGAAGGGAACGGTTGCATTGAGAGATTTATGAAGAAACCAGCAAGACAATGATACCACCTTGTTTGCTGACAACATCCAGTTAGGCTTACAGACAAAATTTAGCTAGATAGACCCCAAGTAGACCAACACAAGATCCTGATAGCTCTTCAGTTAAGATAGCTTAAATACTGTATAGATTTTTGGTCTTCCTTGGACAGTGCTAAATCTTAGAGTTCCAATAGGCTGTTAAGATTGAAAACTGTGTAGCAGTTTGTAGGAATATTAATTCAGAAAAAGTTAATATGATGTTTGATTGAAGAATATTGCCAGTGATTTGTAAATAATATGCCACATTTAATAAATTCATGGAGAGATGGACTGTTTGAGCCGACCTCCTAACAACTTAATAAGCCATCAGTAAGTTTGTTGCTTATTCAACATTTGTCAAGTATTGTCCAGATCAATCTGTCACCAGAGATAACAAGGCCAACTATAAAAGTCAGTTGGACAATCTTTACTGTCACCCAAATATCACAGCCATTGAAATATGCTAACAAGACGTCACGTTATTAAAAAAGATGATTGGTTGAACCTTTCAATTGATTTACCAACCTTTGTTTCTTGTTCTCCCACTCACACCAAACATTCTCTGTTAATATGAGTACTTATGGAGTTATTTGATGTGTATTGTGGATAATCTTTCATCAGACTAACACTTGTCTTCTATAGCTGTAAGGAGCATATAGGAACAGATTGCTGTGTTCATTTTCTGTGCGGTTTTGCCTTATGTCTTTTGGTGTGTGCTAAGACTGCTATGATGGGGACTGCTGCTACCTTTCTTTGTTTGGGAGATGAGATATTAATTCTGATGATTCCACTGGCATGGGCGGTTGAACAATTATAGATTTTAATTTGTTTGCAGTGATACCAGGGCCTTCCATAACCATAGGAGCATATGTACAGGTACAATTAAAATTCTGACTAAATTGTTCTCATTTGTGACATTTTCTTTTTCAATCTTACCTTCTCAGGATGGTCAGACACCAGCAGAATTAGCATCAGAGGCAGGTTATGACTACATTGCATCCTACATCAATAATTTCACTTTAGATCCAGAAGGAAGAAAGCTGGCTGGTATATGCATGGAAGCCGATGAGTAAATTGCACTATATCACAATATTGTACAAAGTAGTTTCTAGTATACTTGTCTATCACACATACATACATACATACGTATATATATATATAAAAACAAATGAGTGCTTGAAAGTGAAGATCAGCCTATATCCATTCATCATCAGGTCGCATGTTCTTTGCAGAATGTTGCATTCCCCACAGCATGTCTGTAAGAATCTTTGTCTCTAGCCAGATCTCCCACTTCTTCTGTTATCATGTTCAAGGTCTACTTGATGTCTTGAAACTAGCTTATTCTTGGTATGCCCCTGAGGCGTCACCAAGGAACTATGTCCTCCATTATTGTTCTTTCCAGCCCGCAGTGTCTATTAAAATGACCATAGTATTCCTCTGTAGATTGGTGTTTATAAGCCAATTCTTTTTAATTTTTAAATCTTTTAATGTATTCATAGCACTTTTTCATTATCCAAAGTAATTTAAGGATTTTTCTGCAGCACTTTGCTTTGAATGAATCAATTCAATTTTTTCCCAAATTATCTATTATTCCCTCAAAAAATCCCCTCAAAGATTTATGGTGAATGATAAATGAAAACAAATGACAGTTCACAGATTCTGTAACAAACATTTAATTTGCTCTGAGATCTTTTGCTCATTGCAAATTTTAATATTCTAATAAAAATGAAAGCAACTACTTAAATAAAATCCTGTGTAAATAAAATGTTCAAAAGAGAAAGTTTTAAAAAACAGTGGAATATCAGACCTGAGAAGAGCAATGTGGTCCATGCCCACCTCTCTGGAAGAGAAACTATATGGGCAATCAATTCGCTTAAACAGACAGCTGACTTCATGAGAGAGTCTGGAATCCTACTCTGATTTAGTCTTGATCGCAGAGAGAGAATAGACAAATGAAAATAGAACCGAAAAGACCATAGCCACTTCTATATAATAATGACTACTTTAGTTGTATCCATCTTTATTATCCACATTTACTTATGCCTTTGAGAGCCTGAAAACAACTAAAGAAATAAAAATTAAACTGGATGCATTTGAAAACATATGCCTCAGGAAAATACTTCTTATACCATGGATGGAATTAATTCAAGACTAGTGCAGAAATAAAAAAATGACAACGCCTCCAACAATTTATCTATAATCAAGAGAAGAAGGTGGTGATATGTTAGCTATGTGATGAGAGGAGACAACAAGAGAATATCAAAACAAGCCCTCTAATGGGATCCAGAGAGTAAAAGAAAAAGAGGCCAACCTAGAGAAACACTAACAAGAACACTGAGACAAGAGGCAACAACAACAGGCTTCAGTTCTCTCGCTGAGTTTGAGCGACTCACCCAGATCAGTCATGTGGCAAGAGATACAATGCACGTCTTGTGCAAAGTCTAACACTTTGATAACAAAGACGAACACAAGAGTCTAGAATTTAAACTCTATTATTATAGAGCTGATAGATCAGCTAATAATTTCAGGGGAAGAGGTATGTTTACAACACTCGGGAAAAAGATCACAAATATTCTACAACAGAAAAAAACAAAGAATAGACAGTCTGAAGCAGGATCAAACTCGTACTCCTTGTCACAGCGCCTTGCCACGAGAACCAAATGCTAGAGCACACAGCCAACTCAACTACCTAAAAAAGTAGCTATCAATGCGATGAGAAATGAAAAAAATATATATATATATATATATATTTATAATATATAAATGGTATGGTTAAAGCTTCACGTAACAAGTGGACACCACAAATCAGAATGACGTTTCGGTGCAAAGGCCTTCAGCAGGAACAAACATACAACACACATACAAATATGTATTAAGTCCTCAAAGAAGAAGCAGACAGATTCATGGAGAAAGAGATTACACGATGAAAGAAAAGAAAAGAAAAAATTTCAAGGGGCGCTGAAAAATCCATAATCAACTATGACTGGCTGAGGCTACTATACTATGCTCTAGTGAATGCAGCCTACGATGAACAAAACACGGTGCAAATTCTCCAAAGAGATAAAACTGCGCCTGACGAAGCAGTTCCTATTAAGATCCTGCTTCGGGCTGTCTATTGTTTTTTTTTTTTTTTTTTCTTAGACATACCTCTTCCCCTGAAATCATTCACTAATATGAAACAGCGTGGTGCCGGGGCTGACCGCAAAATGTTTAAAAAAAACTCTGTCAATATTCCTTGTTATTTTTGCATGGTTTTGGATTTCTAACAAGGAAAAAATATATGGATTAATGATTTAATATCCCGTTCATCGTTCTGTTTTCGCCGCTGACATGTTCATTGAGGCTAAGAAAAAACATGTTCAAACTGGTCACTACCAATCATAACTGTTTTGGTAAAATGTCAGTATCACTTATATATTTCAACATGATTGTTGAAAATATGTGGCAGAAAAATCCAAAACTAATATCTTTAATAAATAGGAAGATGATGATTCATTTAACATTTAAAATGTGTCTCTCTGCCACGTAGTTAATTTTTTAATGCATTAATTAATTTTCTAATAATACCATAAAAACTCTGTTGAATGCAACATTTCTACTGCAACCAATGCGTTTATTTATGCAAACTTGACCCTTTGTTATGCCTTGATTCATGAGAGCAACATCACATTCTTGGCAAACTTGATTTTGGTTTGATGATACCTGTTGCACCCTTTGAGATTGTGTTGTGCACACTTGTTATAAGTCATCTCTTCAGCTTGTGTGGCTTTTTTTTTTAAGGAAAACCCCTACATCAAAAAAGATCCAACCTGCCTAAGTTTCAGTCAAACCGCAGATTTAGGGGAAAAATCAGGACACACGCATATACAAGTACTCACCATGTAACTAGCTCATTGTGTGTCAGGAAGTGGTTCTTTCCTAGCATGAAAAATGGCAGCTTATTTATATTCGAGCTATGGACTAATCAATGTTTACATTGAACAACACGATATATGTTATTGCAGCGAGTTGGCAGATTTTTGAAAATGTTTTCAAGGGTTTGAACATAAATGTATGTTCACAGTTCGTTAACCTTCGCTGTAGATAAAGTCGTTAATTCGATGGCTTCATTTCTGACGTTTGGTAGCTAAGGACCTAACTTGTTCAAACGGATGGCATTGGCAAGGATCATTTTGAATCTATGAAGTGGGCTCATTTTGTGTTTAATTCAAAAGCATATGTGCTTTTTAACCAAAGACCTTTTTTTGGGGACTCAGTGAAGATATCCCCGATGGAAGAATAAATTGTACTATTAGTCCCATAAATGATTCGCTTCCAGAGGTTTATGATGTAAACAAATCAGTTTTGTCATTACAAGTGAATAATGTCCACACCTATAATTGGTCAGGATTGTGTAGCAGCAGCAGCTTTATAGCAAACACAGAAAACATCACAGGATTGTGCTGTTCTGAAACAGCTATGCCATGCTACCCTAGAATTGCCTTTAATGGGATTACTGTGACCACAAACCACTCTCCTTGTGTGTGCCACATATTTACACCCCGGAAAGAAATACTGAATATAACAACATCATGTGCCGTCTGTGATATTAATGACCACAGACCAGGAGCCTCCAGTATAATTGATACAACTGTTGCACAAGCACTTCATCAGCAGAGCCATATCTATGGAATGTTAATCTGACATTGTTCTTGAATGATGTCCAAGTTAATGAGACATCAGAATCGTGTGGCGGCAGCTACAAGAAGGGAGCGGAGAACATCAAGTTCTGCTGCTATAAAGGAGACTTGCCTTGCTATTCCAGAATTGCCTTAAATGGGATCACTGTAGTTGAAAACTTCTCCTCTTGTGTAAACTACACATTCACATCTAAGAGTGAATCAGTGAAGGTCACAAAATCATATTCTCTCTGTGGTTTTACTAACTACAGGTCATGTGGCTTCTGTTGGATTGGAAATGATAACTTATCACCACTGTGTGTCTATATGTTTGGAATTGGAGTCATCAATGATGGCCTAACATCATCAAGTGCTATGATGATCATCATTTTCGGGAGGACGTGAACTCCCATGGTATATGGTGGATAGGCGGCAGGAACCATTGAAGGCTATGTCTGAAAAGTGTTCCTTCTTGCAGTTTCCTCATATTCCAAGTCGGGCTTGTTGCAGGAGCTACTGAGTTAAGTGCTCTGTGCACACCGTGAGCTGTGTGTCTCATCCGTTTTGATCCTGCTTCGATATCCCGCTTGTTTACGATGAATGATGATATCGTATGACAGGGAACAGTTGGCTGTGTTCACTTTCTGCGCGGTTTCGCCTTATGTCTTTTGGCGTGTGCTGAGACTGCTACGATGGGGACTACAGTTACCTTTCTTTGTTTGGGAGATGAGTTAGTAATTCGGATGATTCCACTGGCACGGGCGCGCACGGGCGGCTGAGCAGTTATGGATTTTAATTCGTTTGCTGTGATACCGAGGCCTTCCATAACCAATAACCAATATCTCTCTCTCTCTCTCTCTCTCTCTCTCTCTGCGATCAGGACTCAATCAGAGTAGGATCCCAGACTCTCACATGAAGTCTGCTGTCAGGTTAAGTGTGTTGATCGCCCCCACAGGCAGAACATCACAATTAGAGTCTGCCAGATCCACTCTGAATTGAACACCCGTTAAAACGTTGCACTGTGTTCTGCGCCAGTGGCCCAGTGCATCCGATTTCAGCCAGCATTTTATTCAGGTTTGCATTCCTTAGCCTTTGATTGTCCCCAATCTTCCTGCAAGGCAGCAGATGATCTTTTCTGTAGGGGGATTCTGCCCTTAGATGGTTGGCCCTCCCAGGTTTACGAGCACCATCTGTCCGAGTCACTAGAGGTGACAAACACAGACATGCACACACAAAGATATGAGATGTGACCAACACAGACATGCACACAGCAATACGAGGCATGACTAACACTGACACACATCAAGATATATGACATGTTTCTAACATAGACATGCACACAAAAATATGAGATATCTAACCCAAACATGCACACACAAAGATATGACACATGGCTAACACAGATACACACTAAGATATGAGATATGACTAAACACATACACACATAAAGATATGAGACATGATTAACAAGGACACACCAAGATATGAGATATGACTAACATGACACACACCAAGATATGAGCCATGGCCAGCACACACACACACACACAAGCTAAGATATGAGCCATGGCTAGCACAGAAACACATCAAGATATGAGCCATGGCTAGCACAGAAACACATCAAGATATGAGCCATGGCTTCACGGAAAAACACCAAGAAATGAACCATGTCCAGCACAGAAACACATTAAGGTATCCATATGCTTGGGTTTGTTGTAGTACTCTTCTTAATGTGGGAATCATCGACATACGAGACGCAGGCTCCGATAACTGTTCACAGGTTTCGTTCAATCAGTTGTCCGGAGATTTGAGAGTGCAGCCTGACCCGTAAAACGTTCCCTTGCATGTACAGTTCCCGATTGACTCTTCACAGGTGTCGTTGAAACAGTTGTCCGGACATTTGAGAGTGCAGTCTGACCCGTATTATGTTTCCTTGCACGTACAGTCTGTACTTTCTGGGTCACATATGATGTCACAGCCATCAGAACACGTCTGTTTGCACTGTAGCCCAAAATTACCATCGGGACAAGTGTCACTACAGATATAGCCAGGACGTTTACATTGTAGGCATTTTCCGGATTTTTCCTCACATAAAGGACAGACACTAAGACCCGGAGCAGTCGTGTCCATAGATCCCATGTGAACAGTTGCCGTGACACGTACCGATGATGACGTTGTATCCTTTGCAGCACCCACTACACACTGCACAAAACGACCAATGCCCGTCCAGACAATAGGTGTCTATAGATGTTTGCACCTCACTCACCGGCAGTGCACTGTCGACCTGCGAAATGGTCGATGAGAACTCAATCTTAATGTGTGCCATTGTCGCTTGTGTGGTGACTACAATAGTGTTCACAGAAATGTTTGGGTATATCATTATACTGGAATACTACACAGCCACTGTCATAGAAAGCATGTAGAGTGGCATTCTTTACCCGAATCATAGTGCTAGCTCGATGATAAATTCAAATGGTGTAAATCTTCCGGGACGTGGCATAGTTCAGATACCAGTAAATAGAATTGGTTCCACTTCTCAATTGTGTGTGTGTGCAGTCATTGTCATAGAGATTGATCTTTGTTTTGCCATTAACTGCAGCCTCTGGTTCACATCCGTCTCCTGTATAGCAAGCATTAAATGTGTCGGTCTGGTTTGTGTTCTGTTTGAGAGCCACATTCCGACCCCCGCCAATATAGATGGAGCAGGTATTTGCAACTATCGCCCCTTCAATCCGTAACTTGTTGATCACTCCAGCCCAAGAGCCAAAGACATCAATCTCGTGCGAACTAACTACAATCCTAGCATTATGAAAACAGGAAAAAGAATCAAATCGCATGACCTCATGACTTTGTTAAACCCTGAAGAAGAAAGATCCAAATAAACTGACTAATCCATGACTGACTAATCATTAGACCATTTAACTAAATATCTCACTGTGCTTTCTAATATTTATGCATTTTTAACATTTTATAATAAGGGATATTGGAGTGTTGTGTTGGCTTGTCATCATATTTTATTTTATATATATATAATACTATATATTACTTTATGTATATATAATACTATATATTACTTTATATATATATATATATTTCACAAACATGCAGTAAATCATCTATGTAGGAAGTAAAGTAGACTGCTTGAAGTCTGTTAAGCTTTTATTTTATTGTGTCAGATTTCTATTTCCACAGACTCAACAAAGGCAATTACATGGACATCATCATAATATGTGTTTTTTAATTTTATGACAATAATAATAAAATAATACTGAAAGACTGTTACTTCTTGTTGAATCTGAAAATTAAAGTATGACTTGCACAAAGCTCTTCCACATCAGTTCTTTTTAAAGGATCTTCCTAGTCAGTGAAATTGAAAACAATCAAACGGACCAGACACAATAAACCTGTTGACATAAAATATTCTGGATTACTTAGGTTAGAAAGTTGTACGGTATAATAATAATTTTAACATGTACTATTTATTTACAGCCTCTGTGGCTGAGTGGTTATTGTGCTCGCTTCCTGACCAGAAGGGTCGGGTTCAATCCCAGCAGTGGTGGATTTTTGTTCAGACTAACAAGGCTACGGGGTTCACCCAGCCTCTAATAATGGGTACCAGAGTTCTTTCTGGGAAGTAAAGGCGGCCTGGCATGACATCACCCTAAAATGTGCCGTGGTCTTAGAAAAACATGGCCACAAACACCATATTTCCCATACGTGGCGTATCAAAGCGTGGAGGGAAGCTTTACTTTATTTATTGATTCTGTATAGAGAACTTATACAAAGAATTACATGTCATCTTAGAATCTGGTTATAACGAGATTCTTGTGACCATCTATTGTCGTTATAACCTTATCTCGTTATATCCAATTTATGTTTAATAATAGAGGAATCTTCTGTGTAAACATAGAAACAAATCTCAAACTTGTTAAATGTGGATGAGCTCAGCAATTGTCCACAATAAATGCGATACTTCTCTGCAACAATAATTTCCTTTCAGCTTGCTCACCCATGATCTTTTCTTAAACTCATACTCAGTCTGCAGTGCTCTATTTTGAAAATAATGTATTTCCTCAAATTTTCCTATTGCGAGCAGAGCCAGCTTGTTCATGTTAGCAGCGATCAAAATAGAAATTTTGTCTTTTGAAATTTTGTAACTGCTGCACGTTTCTCCTTTTTCAGAGAGTGTGGGGTTTGGGAATCACTTATAAAAGGAACCTTTCTCCTCCGCGTTGTATATATTCTTTGATTACACATACACACTTAAAGATATGAGACATGATTAACACGGACACTCCAAGATATGAGATATGACTAACATGACACACACCAAGATATGAGCCATGGCCAGCACACACTCAATAAAGTATCTCGGAGGCACACACGATCGAAACACCGGCACCAGCTGGACTTGTCAGACGCCCTTTCCTCAAATCTGTAATTAACACACGGTCATACCACAGTGCAGACTGCGACTCGGATTATTCTCTAGTCTGCTGCAAACTCAAGCAGCACAGGAGGTTCCACTATGCCAGGCAGCCAAAGAAGAGACCTCGCATAGACACTAGCAAGCTAACACATTCTGGATTGGTCGAGCAGTTCAACAAGACCCTCAAGGAGTCGCAAAGCGCTCATGAACACTACACCAGCGCTGTGGAAAAATGGTAGCATCTCCGCAACGTCATCTACAACGCGGTTAGCATCTTTGGAAAACTGACACGATTGGTTTGAAGCCAATAATGTTATGACACCCGTAATCGAAGCTAAACGCGCGGCCTTCTTAGATCACAAGCGCGCACCTAATGCAAATACACTGCAGGCAATTAAAATGACCAGAAACAAAGTCCAGCAAACAGCTCCACGCTGTACTAATGAGTACTGGCTCCAGCTTAGCGAAAGCATCCAGACTGCATCTCAAACTGGAAACCTAAAAGTAATGTATGATGGCATAAAGAAATCCCTTGGACCAACAAAATACACTATTGCCCCGCTAAGGCCATCCACTCGGGAGAAAATAACAGACAGAGGCAAACAGATGGAAAGATGGGTGGAACATTATTCTTCACTTTATTCAATAGAAAACACTGTTACACCAAACGCCCTTTGACGCCATACAATGTCTCCCACCTATGGAAGAGTTGGACATTGAACCAACCGTAGAGGAACTTATACGGAATGTCAAAAAATGGTTTGTTTACGCCGGTCTGTCGTCAAGGACGCGTAATTCGTTTAATTTGTGGAAGGCTCACAGTGTATCCGCGTGCTGCTGAGCTATTTACTGGAGTTGGCCAGTTTATAACGTGGAAACGGGTTCTGGCGCATGCGACTGAGTAAGTGCACGTGAGTCTGGACCATCCAAAGCAGCGACGTTCATCTGTGACGACGGTAAGTGTAAGTATTCAGATGCAGCCCAAACGACATCATCGAAGAAGGAAAACACGAGGGGGTAAGCGAGGTGGCTGTCAAAGTGTGAGAGGCTAGGCCTAAAGTATGTGCGCGCTTCTTATTGGAATTGTGGGTCCATTAATCAACGACGACCCATTCTTGATAAACTACTGTGCGGCGCCTATAATGGTTTTGTAAGAAACTCTTCTTGGTGACAGGACAGTAAGTAGTCCTGGCTTTCATTGTTTTTACAATAGACGACACCTTGGGCAGGCCATCCTTGTGCGCAACAATATGGTGGCAGCTGAGGTTGATATGTCTGTGTGGAACAATGCAGAATTGCAGGTACATGCGGTTAGGGTTCATTTCGTGATTGTTAATGTGTATGCCTGTAATAGGAGGTTAACACAACAATGGCAGAATCTCTTCAAGTTCGATGAAGAGAATGTCATTTTCTGCGGAAACTTTAATGCTAGAGTGGGGTAACGTCATAACCAACAAGCAGGAAGAAGACCTAGAGAACGCACTGGTGTCGGCCGATAAAGTGTGCTTGAATGATGGAAGGGCAACAAGAATGGCCACTCGAACAGGGGACTCTGATAGTGTCATAGACCTGGCACTGGTGTGTTCCACCTTCGCACCGGTTTGCAGGTGGAGTGCACTGGGTACTACGGAAGTGATCACTATCCATGTGTCCTCCTAATTGAGAAAAGAAGAAATAAAAGCCAGAAAAGAAAGCTCCACACATTCAACTACAAGAAAACAGACCAGGACGTCATTAGCAAAATCAGACATAGGAAACAGAGCGCCCCTCGTAGGAGGCAGGAGAGATGGACGCAGCCACCCTGGTGAAACGTAGATGTCGAGGAAGCTTGGCGGAGCAGAGACAAACTGTCAAGACATGGCAGAAAGCCAGAAGGAATGGAAGAACACAACCTGAAGCTCTTGAAGCGTCTGAAAGTAGAGGTCGACCAAAAAATGATGCACTTTAAACTATGCGCTAAGGATGCCAAATGGGATGACTTCTGTTGTGCTCAGAAAAATCGCTCGCCACATTCTGGCGTCTTCATCAGTGCATGAATGGCACAAAACAACACAGAGGCATACCAGACTTTCAGAGCACAGGCGGGATATGGCACAAATCTGATCAAAGGAAGCTCCATTGAGCAGACGGACCAAAGAAATGAGGCTGTAATAATAAGGATACAGGGATCGCTGTCAAAATTGTGTAAGGATGTAGGGCTGGAACAACCGGAAGAGTTGGACATGAACCAACCGATACCATTCGCACAACACTTAAAAGGGTCAACAACACTGCTCCTGGTCCAGATGGTGTTCGGTACGATAACATAGCCGTTTAGCTGACAAAACTGGTCAATGAGTTTTAATGCCAGTATTCGGAGTGGCCAGATTAAGGAGGAGTGGCTACACATCTACTTACTACCGTTATTGGTTATGGAAGGTCTCGGTATCACTGCAAACAAATCAAAATCCATAATTGCTCAACCGCCCGTGCCAGTGGAATCATCCGAATTACTAACACATTTCCCAAACAAAGAAGGTAACTGTAGTCCCCATCGTAGCATTCTCAGCACACGCCAAAAGACATAAGGCGAAACCGGGCAGAAAGTGACCACAGCCAACTGTTCCCTGTCATACGATATTATCATTCATCGTAAACCAGCGGGATATCGAAACCGTTATCATAGCCAGGGTGAACTTCCAGCAATTCTTACCATTCTCGCTTATGCAATGCTTTGGTGCTCTCAGCACTGGTATGCACTCTCGTTAACTCAGATCGTAAGATTGGAAATGGTTTAGAATGAGAAGAGCATACAAGCTGTTCCGCGATGATCTCAATTTGCTACGATGTGCAGCCAGTTCCCACAAATTTCTTTCAAATGATAAATTCAATGTTAATTAATTCAATGAAGCTGCTCTGCTCTGCAAACATTCTTATAGCTCAGCACCTTTGGTCTCTTTCCTAAATATATATATTTCCCACTATACAAAATTAGGGAGCCGCGATAGCTCAGTTGTTAGTGAACTGGACTGCAAAGGACAAGGGGTAGGGTTCGATCCCAACCAACCGGCTTCCGGGTTCACCCAGCCTTTTAATGGGTACCGGATTTTTTTCTGGGAAAGTGAAGCGGCACGGGCGTAATACCGACCACATTACCCCAACAATCATGTGCCGAAGGTCTGTAAAATTTATGGTCACTAACACCATATTCCTTATACGCTACTTGGCGTGACGGGGGTACTTTTTTTTTTTACTATACAAAATTATATTTTTTTCTTCTTAATGATGGGTGAGAGTTGATAAGACATTAGAGTTGGATTTGGCCCATGCGATCACAATTCGAGAATTTAAATTATATATTTGTCTTCAGTTTTTCCACATCTTAAGATTTGTTTAATATTTATAGTAAGATTATTTTAAGATCCATCAGCCTGGAATTGGAGGTCATAATATAAATAATCTCTCTCTCTCTGCGATCAGGACTCAATCAGAGTAGGATTCCAGACTCTCACATGACAGCTGTCAGGTTAAGTGTGTTGATCGCCCCCACTAGCAGAACATCACAGTCCGCCAGATCCACTCTGATTGAACACCCGTTAAAACGTTGCACTGTGTTCTGCGCCAGTGGCCCAGTGCATCCGATTTCAGCCAGCATTTATTCAGGTTTGCATTCCTTAGCCTTTTGATTGTCCCCAATCTTCCTGCAAGGCAGCAGATGATCTTTTCTGTAGGGGGATTCTGCCCTTAGATGGTCTTCCCTCCCAGGTTTACGAGCACCATCTGCCCGAGTCACTAGAGGTGACTAACACAGACATGCACACACAAAGATATAACACATGCCTAACATAGCCATGCACACATATATGAGACATGAATAATACGACCACTCCAAGATATGAGATATGACTAACATGACACACACCAAGATATGAGCCATGTCCAGCACAGAAACACATTAAGGTATCCATATGCTTGGGTTTGTTGTAGTCGGCAGACTCTTCTTAACATGGGAATCATCGACATACGAGACGCAGGTTTCACAGGTTTCGTTCAAACAGTTGTCCGGAGATTTGAGAGTGCAGTCTGACCCGTGAACTCAACCTGTAGAACGTTTCCTCGCACGTATAGTGTGTACATATATGATGTCACAGCCATCAGAACACGTCTGTTTGCACTGTAGCCCAAAATTACCATCGGGACAAGTGTCATTACAGGTGTAGCCAGGATGATAACATTGTAGGCATTTTCCGGATTTTTCCTCACATAAAGGACAGACACTAAGACCCGGAGCAGTCGTGTCCATAGATCCCATGTGAACAGTTGCCGTGACACGTACCGATGATGACGTTGTATCCTTTGCAGCACCCACTACACACTGCACAAAACGACCAATGCCCGTCCAGACAATAGGTGTCTATAGATGTTTGCACCTCACTCACCGTCAGTGCACTGTCGACCTGCGAAATGGTCGATGAGAACTCAATCTTAATGTGTGCCATTGTCGCTTGTGTGGTGACTACAATAGTGTTCACAGAAATGTTTGGGTATATCATTATACTGGAATACTACACAGCCACTGTCATAGAAAGCATGTAGAGTGGCATTCTTTACCCGAATCATAGTGCTAGCTCGATGATAAATTCAAATGGTGTAAATCTTCCGGGACGTGGCATAGTTCAGATACCAGTAAACAGAATTGGTTCCACTTCTCAATTGTGTGTGTGTGCAGTCATTGTCATAGAGATTGATCTTTGTTTTGCCATTAACTGCAGCCTCTGGTTCACATCCGTCTCCTGTATAGCAAGCATTAAATGTGTCGGTCTGGTTTGTGTTCTGTTTGAGAGCCACATTCCGACCCCCGCCAATATAGATGGAGCAGGTATTTGCAACTATCGCCCCTTCAATCCGTAACTGTGTTGATCACTCCAGCCCAGAGCCAAAGACATCAATCTCGTGCGAACTAACTACAATCCTAGCATATGAAAACAGGAAAAAAGAATCAAAATCGCATGACCTCACGACTTGCACAAAGCTCTTCCACATCAGTCTTTTTAAAGGATCTTCCTAGTCAGTGAAATGAAAACAATCAAACGGACCAGACACAATAAACCTGTTGACATAAAATATTCTGGATTACTTAGGTTAGAAAGTTGTACGGTATAATAATAATTTTAACATGTACTATTTATTTACAGCCTCTGTGGCTGAGTGGTTATTGTGCTCGCTTCCTGACCAGAAGGGTCGGGGTTCAATCCCAGCAGTGGTGGTTTTTGTTCAGACTAACAAGGCTACGGGGTTCACCCAGCCTCTAATAATGGGTACCAGAGTTCTTTCTGGGAAGTAAAGGCGGCCTGGCATGACATCACCCTAAAATGTGCCGTGGTCTTAGAAAAACATGGCCACAAACACCATATTTCCCATACGTGGCGTATCAAAGCGTGGAGGGAAGCTTTACTTTATTTATTGATTCTGTATAGAGAACTTATACAAAGATTTACATGTCATCTTAGAATCTGGTTATAACGAGATTCTTGTGACCATCTATTGTCGTTATAACCTTATCTCGTTATATCCAATTTATGTTTAATAATAGAGGAATCTTCTGTGTAAACATTGAAACAAATCTCAAACTTGTTAAATGTGGATGAGCTCAGCAATTGTCCACAATAAATGCGATACTTCTCTGCAACAATAATTTCCTTTCCAGCTTGCTCACCCATGATCTTTTCTTAAACTCATACTCAGTCTGCAGTGCTCTATTTTTAAAATAATGTATTTCCTCAAATTTTCCTATTGCGAGCAGAGCCAGCTTGTTCATGTTAGCAGCGATCAAAATAGAAATTTTGTCTTTGAAATTTTTGCTGCACGTTTCTCCTTTTTCAGAGAGTGTGGGGTTGGGAATCACTTATAAAAGGAACCTTTCTCCTCCGCGTTGTATATATTCTTTGATTACACATACACACTTAAAGATATGAGACATGATTAACACGGACACTCCAAGATATGAGATATGACTAACATGACACACACACCAAGATATGAGCCATGGCCAGCACACACTCAATAAAGTATCTCGGAGGCACACACGATCGAAACACGGCACCAGCTGGACTTGTCAGACGCCCTTTCCTCAAATCTGTAATTAACACACGGTCATACCACAGTGCAGACTGCGACTCGGATCATTCTCTAGTCTGCTGCAAACTCAAGCAGCACAGGAGGTTCCACTATGCCAGGCAGCCAAAGAAGAGACCTCGCATAGACACTAGCAAGCTAACACATTCTGGATTGGTCGAGCAGTTCAACAAGACCCTCAAGGAGTCGCAAAGCGCTCATGAACACTACACCAGCGCTGTGGAAAAATGGTAGCATCTCCGCAACGTCATCTACAACGCGGTTAGCATCTTTGGAAAACTGACACGATTGGTTTGAAGCCAATAATGTTATGACACCCGTAATCGAAGCTAAACGCGCGGCCTTCTTAGATCACAAGCGCGCACCTAATGCAAATACACTGCAGGCAATTAAAATGACCAGAAACAAAGTCCAGCAACAGCTCCACGCTGTACTAATGAGTACTGGCTCCAGCTTAGCGAAAGCATCCAGACTGCATCTCAAACTGGAAACCTAAAAGTAATGTATGATGGCATAAAGAAATCCCTTGGACCAACAAAATACACTATTGCCCCGCTAAGGCCATCCACTCGGGAGAAAATAACAGACAGAGGCAAACAGATGGAAAGATGGGTGGAACATTATTCTTCACTTTATTCAATAGAAAACACTGTTACACCAAACGCCCTTTGACGCCATACAATGTCTCCCACCTATGGAAGAGTTGGACATTGAACCAACCGTAGAGGAACTTATACGGAATGTCAAAAAATGGTTTGTTTACGCCGGTCTGTCGTCAAGGACGCGTAATTGTTTAATTTGTGGAAGGCTCACAGTGTATCCGCGTGCTGCTGAGCTATTTACTGGAGTTGGCCAGTTTATAACGTGGAAACGGGTTCTGGCGCATGCGACTGAGTAAGTGCACGTGAGTCTGGACCATCCAAAGCAGCGACGTTCATCTGTGACGACGGTAAGTGTAAGTATTCAGATGCAGCCCAAACGACATCATCGAAGAAGGAAAACACGAGGGGGTAAGCGAGGTGGCTGTCAAAGTGTGAGAGGCTAGGCCTAAAGTATGTGCGCGCTTCTTATTGGAATTGTGGGTCCATTAATCAACGACGACCCATTCTTGATAAACTACTGTGCGGCGCCTATAATGGTTTTGTAAGAAACTCTTCTTGGTGACAGGACAGTAAGTAGTCCTGGCTTTCATTGTTTTTACAATAGACGACACCTTGGGCAGGCCATCCTTGTGCGCAACAATATGGTGGCAGCTGAGGTTGATATGTCTGTGTGGAACAATGCAGAATTGCAGGTACATGCGGTTAGGGTTCATTTCGTGATTGTTAATGTGTATGCCTGTAATAAGAAGGTTAACACAACAATGGCAGAATCTCTTCAAGTTCGATGAAGAGAATGTCATTTTCTGCGGAAACTTTAATGCTAGAGTGGGGTAACGTCATAACCAACAAGCAGGAAGAAGACCTAGAGAACGCACTGGTGTCGGCCGATAAAGTGTGCTTGAATGATGGAAGGGCAACAAGAATGGCCACTCGAACAGGGGACTCTGATAGTGTCATAGACCTGGCACTGGTGTGTTCCACCTTCGCACCGTTTGCAGGTGGAGTGCACTGGGTACTACGGAAGTGATCACTATCCATGTGTCCTAATTGAGAAAAGAAGAAATAAAAGCCAGAAAAGAAAGCTCCACACATTCAACTACAAGAAAACAGACCAGGACGTCATTAGCAAAATCAGACATAGGAAACAGAGCGCCCCTCGTAGGAGGCAGGAGAGATGGACGCAGCCACCCTGGTGAAACGTAGATGTCGAGGAAGCTTGGCGGAGCAAGAGACAAACTGTCAAGACATGGCAGAAAGCCAGAAGGAATGGAAGAACACAACCTGAAGCTCTTGTCTGAAAGTAGAGGTCGACCAAAAAATGATGCACTTTAAACTATGCGCTAAGGATGCCAAATGGGATGACTTCTGTTGTGCTCAGAAAAATCGCTCGCCACATTCTGGCGTCTTCATCAGTGCATGAATGGCACAAAACAACACAGAGGCATACCAGACTTTCAGAGCACAGGCCGGATATGGCACAAATCTGATCAAAGGGAAGCTCCATTGAGCAGACGGACCAAAGAAATGAGGCTGTAATAATAAGGATACAGGGATCGCTGTCAAAATTGTGTAAGGATGTAGGGCTGGAACAACCGGGAAGAGTTGGACATTGAACCAACCGATACCATTCGCACAACACTTAAAAGGTCACACAACACTGCTCCTGGTCCAGATGGTGTTCGGTACGATAACATAGGCCGTTTAGCTGACGACGACTTGACAAAACTGGTCAATGAGTTTAATGCCAGTATTCGGAGTGGCCAGATTTAAGGAGGAGTGGCTACACATCTACTTACTACCGTTATTGGTTATGGAAGGTCTCGGTATCACTGCAAACAAATCAAAATCCATAATTGCTCAACCGCCCGTGCCAGTGGAATCATCCGAATTACTATCTCATCTCCCAAACAAGGAAAGGTAACTGTAGTCCCCATCGTAGTAGTCTCAGCACACGCCAAAAGACATAAGGCGAAACCGCACAGAAAGTGAACACAGTCAACTGTTCCCTGTCATACGATATCATCCTTCATCGTAAACAAGCGGGATATCGAAACAGGATCAAAACTGATGAGACACACAGCTCACAGTGTGCACAGAGCACTTAACTCAGTAGCTCCTGCAACAAGTCGGACTTGGAATATGAGGAAACTGCAACAAGGAACACCCTTCAGACATAGCCTTCAATGGTTCCTGCCGCCTATCCACCATTGTTATTGTTATTGTTATTGGCTATGGAAGGCCTCGGTATCTATCTATCTATTGACCTTTCGAGCCGTAACCGGCCCATAGGGCGTAGACCAAGATACACCTTCTCCTATATGAATTTTTGTTCTAGCAGTTTTCTTTTAAAGATATTTTATTAAATCTCGCCATCTGTCTCTGTTCACTGCGGTATCACTGCAAACGAATTAAAATCCATAATTGCTCAACCGCCCGTGCCAGTGGAATCATCCGAATTACTAACACATTTCCCAAACAAAGAAAGGTAACTGTAGTCCCCATCGTAGCATTCTCAGCACACGCCAAAAGACATAAGGCGAAACCGGGCAGAAAGTGACCACAGCCAACTGTTCCCTGTCATACGATATTATCATTCATCGTAAACCAGCGGGATATCGAAACCGTTATCATAGCCAGGGTGAACTTCCAGCAATTCTTACCATTCTCGCTTATGCAATGCTTTGGTGCTCTCAGCACTGGTATGCACTCTCGTTAACTCAGATCGTAAGATTGGAAATGGTTTAGAATGAGAAGAGCATACAAGCTGTTCCGCGATGATCTCAATTTGCTACGATGTGCAGCCAGTTCCCACAAATTTCTTTCAAATGATAAATTCAATGTTAATTAATTCAATGAAGCTGCTCTGCTCTGCAAACATTCTTATAGCTCAGCACCTTTGGTCTCTTTCCTAAATATATATATTTCCCACTATACAAAATTAGGGAGCCGCGATAGCTCAGTTGTTAGTGAACTGGACTGCAAAGGACAAGGGGTAGGGTTCGATCCCAACCAACCGGCTTCCGGGTTCACCCAGCCTTTTAATGGGTACCGGATTTTTTTCTGGAAAGTGAAGCGGCACGGGCGTAATACCGACCACATTACCCCAACAATCATGTGCCGAAGGTCTGTAAAATTTATGGTCACTAACACCATATTCCCTAT
This sequence comes from Megaustenia siamemsis, assembly GCA_032433765.1. Lineage (NCBI taxonomy): Eukaryota > Metazoa > Mollusca > Gastropoda > Stylommatophora > Ariophantidae > Megaustenia > Megaustenia siamemsis. Next base: position 53,544,904 of record JAVIAB010000160.1, on the reverse strand, counting down.
ACGCTACTTGGCGTGACGGGGGTACTTTTTTTTTTTACTATACAAAATTATATTTTTTTCTTCTTAATGATGGGTGAGAGTTGATAAGACATTAGAGTTGGATTTGGCCCATGCGATCACAATTCGAGAATTTAAATTATATATTTGTCTTCAGTTTTTCCACATCTTAAGATTTGTTTAATATTTATAGTAAGATTATTTTAAGATCCATCAGCCTGGAATTGGAGGTCATAATATAAATAATCTCTCTCTCTCTGCGATCAGGACTCAATCAGAGTAGGATTCCAGACTCTCACATGACAGCTGTCAGGTTAAGTGTGTTGATCGCCCCCACTAGCAGAACATCACAGTCCGCCAGATCCACTCTGATTGAACACCCGTTAAAACGTTGCACTGTGTTCTGCGCCAGTGGCCCAGTGCATCCGATTTCAGCCAGCATTTATTCAGGTTTGCATTCCTTAGCCTTTTGATTGTCCCCAATCTTCCTGCAAGGCAGCAGATGATCTTTTCTGTAGGGGGATTCTGCCCTTAGATGGTCTTCCCTCCCAGGTTTACGAGCACCATCTGCCCGAGTCACTAGAGGTGACTATCACAGACATGCACACACAAAGATATAACACATGCCTAACATAGCCATGCACACATATATGAGACATGAATAATACGACCACTCCAAGATATGAGATATGACTAACATGACACACACCAAGATATGAGCCATGTCCAGCACAGAAACACATTAAGGTATCCATATGCTTGGGTTTGTTGTAGTCGGCAGACTCTTCTTAACATGGGAATCATCGACATACGAGACGCAGGTTTCACAGGTTTCGTTCAAACAGTTGTCCGGAGATTTGAGAGTGCAGTCTGACCCGTAGAACGTTTCCTCGCATGTACAGTTCCCGGTTGACTGTTCACATGTGTCGTTGAAACAATTGTCCGGATATTTGAGAGTGCAGTCTGACCCGTAGTACGTTTCCTTGCACGTATAGTGTGTACATATATGATGTCACAGCCATCAGAACACGTCTGTTTGCACTGTAGCCCAAAATTACCATCGGGACAAGTGTCATTACAGGTGTAGCCAGGATGATAACATTGTAGGCATTTTCCGGATTTTTCCTCACATAAAGGACAGACACTAAGACCCGGAGCAGTCGTGTCCATAGATCCCATGTGAACAGTTGCCGTGACACGTACCGATGATGACGTTGTATCCTTTGCAGCACCCACTACACACTGCACAAAACGACCAATGCCCGTCCAGACAATAGGTGTCTATAGATGTTTGCACCTCACTCACCGTCAGTGCACTGTCGACCTGCGAAATGGTCGATGAGAACTCAATCTTAATGTGTGCCATTGTCGCTTGTGTGGTGACTACAATAGTGTTCACAGAAATGTTTGGGTATATCATTATACTGGAATACTACACAGCCACTGTCATAGAAAGCATGTAGAGTGGCATTCTTTACCCGAATCATAGTGCTAGCTCGATGATAAATTCAAATGGTGTAAATCTTCCGGACGTGGCATAGTTCAGATACCAGTAAACAGAATTGGTTCCACTTCTCAATTGTGTGTGTGTGCAGTCATTGTCATAGAGATTGATCTTTGTTTTGCCATTAACTGAACCTCTGGTTCACATCCGTCTCCTGTATAGCAAGCATTAAATGTGTCGGTCTGGTTTGTGTTCTGTTTGAGAGCCACATTCCGACCCCCGCCAATATAGATGGAGCAGGTATTTGCAACTATCGCCCCTTCAATCCGTAACTTGTTGATCACTCCAGCCCAGAGCCAAAGACATCAATCTCGTGCGAACTAACTACAATCCTAGCATATGAAAACAGGAAAAAAGAATCAAAATCGCATGACCTCACGACTTGCACAAAGCTCTTCCACATCAGTTCTTTTTAAAGGATCTTCCTAGTCAGTGAAATTGAAAACAATCAAACGGACCAGACACAATAAACCTGTTGACATAAAATATTCTGGATTACTTAGGTTAGAAAGTTGTACGGTATAATAATAATTTTAACATGTACTATTTATTTACAGCCTCTGTGGCTGAGTGGTTATTGTGCTCGCTTCCTGACCAGAAGGGTCGGGTTCAATCCCAGCAGTGGTGGATTTTTGTTCAGACTAACAAGGCTACGGGGTTCACCCAGCCTCTAATAATGGGTACCAGAGTTCTTTCTGGGAAGTAAAGGCGGCCTGGCATGACATCACCCTAAAATGTGCCGTGGTCTTAGAAAAACATGGCCACAAACACCATATTTCCCATACGTGGCGTATCAAAGCGTGGAGGGAAGCTTTACTTTATTTATTGATTCTGTATAGAGAACTTATACAAAGATTTACATGTCATCTTAGAATCTGGTTATAACGAGATTCTTGTGACCATCTATTGTCGTTATAACCTTATCTCGTTATATCCAATTATGTTTAATAATAGAGGAATCTTCTGTGTAAACATTGAAACAAATCTCAAACTTGTTAAATGTGGATGAGCTCAGCAATTGTCCACAATAAATGCGATACTTCTCTGCAACAATAATTTCCTTTCCAGCTTGCTCACCCATGATCTTTTCTTAAACTCATACTCAGTCTGCAGTGCTCTATTTTTAAAATAATGTATTTCCTCAAATTTTCCTATTGCGAGCAGAGCCAGCTTGTTCATGTTAGCAGCGATCAAAATAGAAATTTTGTCTTTTGAAATTTTGTAACTGCTGCACGTTTCTCTTTTTCAGAGAGTGTGGGGTTTGGGAATCACTTATAAAAGGAACCTTTCTCCTCCGCGTTGTATATATTCTTTGATTACACATACACACTTAAAGATATGAGACATGATTAACACGGACACTCCAAGATATGAGATATGACTAACATGACACACACCAAGATATGAGCCATGGCCAGCACACACTCAATAAAGTATCTCGGAGGCACACACGATCGAAACACCGGCACCAGCTGGACTTGTCAGACGCCCTTTCCTCAAATCTGTAATTAACACACGGTCATACCACAGTGCAGACTGCGACTCGGATCATTCTCTAGTCTGCTGCAAACTCAAGCAGCACAGGAGGTTCCACTATGCCAGGCAGCCAAAGAAGAGACCTCGCATAGACACTAGCAAGCTAACACATTCTGGATTGGTCGAGCAGTTCAACAAGACCCTCAAGGAGTCGCAAAGCGCTCATGAACACTACACCAGCGCTGTGGAAAAATGGTAGCATCTCCGCAACGTCATCTACAACGCGGTTAGCATCTTTGGAAAACTGACACGATTGGTTGAAGCCAATAATGTTATGACACCCGTAATCGAAGCTAAACGCGCGGCCTTCTTAGATCACAAGCGCGCACCTAATGCAAATACACTGCAGGCAATTAAAATGACCAGAAACAAAGTCCAGCAAACAGCTCCACGCTGTACTAATGAGTACTGGCTCCAGCTTAGCGAAAGCATCCAGACTGCATCTCAAACTGGAAACCTAAAAGTAATGTATGATGGCATAAAGAAATCCCTTGGACCAACAAAAACACTATTGCCCCGCTAAGGCCATCCACTCGGGAGAAAATAACAGACAGAGGCAAACAGATGGAAAGATGGGTGGAACATTATTCTTCACTTTATTCAATAGAAACACTGTTACACCAAACGCCCTTTGACGCCATACAATGTCTCCCACCTATGGAAGAGTTGGACATTGAACCAACCGTAGAGGAACTTATACGGAATGTCAAAAAATGGTTTGTTTACGCCGGTCTGTCGTCAAGGACGCGTAATTCGTTTAATTTGTGGAAGGCTCACAGTGTATCCGCGTGCTGCTGAGCTATTTACTGGAGTTGGCCAGTTTATAACGTGGAAACGGGTTCTGGCGCATGCGACTGAGTAAGTGCACGTGAGTCTGGACCATCCAAAGCAGCGACGTTCATCTGTGACGACGGTAAGTGTAAGTATTCAGATGCAGCCCAAACGACATCATCGAAGAAGGAAAACACGAGGGGGTAAGCGAGGTGGCTGTCAAAGTGTGAGAGGCTAGGCCTAAAGTATGTGCGCGCTTCTTATTGGAATTGTGGGTCCATTAATCAACGACGACCCATTCTTGATAAACTACTGTGCGGCGCCTATAATGGTTTTGTAAGAAACTCTTCTTGGTGACAGGACAGTAAGTAGTCCTGGCTTTCATTGTTTTTACAATAGACGACACTTGGGCAGGCCATCCTTGTGCGCAACAATATGGTGGCAGCTGAGGTTGATATGTCTGTGTGGAACAATGCAGAATTGCAGGTACATGCGGTTAGGGTTCATTTCGTGATTGTTAATGTGTATGCCTGTAATAAGAAGGTTAACACAACAATGGCAGAATCTCTTCAAGTTCGATGAAGAGAATGTCATTTTCTGCGGAAACTTTAATGCTAGAGTGGGGTAACGTCATAACCAACAAGCAGGAAGAAGACCTAGAGAACGCACTGGTGTCGGCCGATAAAGTGTGCTTGAATGATGGAAGGGCAACAAGAATGGCCACTCGAACAGGGGACTCTGATAGTGTCATAGACCTGGCACTGGTGTGTTCCACCTTCGCACCGGTTTGCAGGTGGAGTGCACTGGGTACTACGGAGAGTGATCACTATCCATGTGTCCTCCTAATTGAGAAAAGAAGAAATAAAAGCCAGAAAAGAAAGCTCCACACATTCAACTACAAGAAAACAGACCAGGACGTCATTAGCAAAATCAGACATAGGAAACAGAGCGCCCCTCGTAGGAGGCAGGAGAGATGGACGCAGCCACCCTGGTGAAACGTAGATGTCGAGGAAGCTTGGCGGAGCAAGAGACAAACTGTCAAGACATGGCAGAAAGCCAGAAGGAATGGAAGAACACAACCTGAAGCTCTTGTCTGAAAGTAGAGGTCGACCAAAAAATGATGCACTTTAAACTATGCGCTAAGGATGCCAAATGGGATGACTTCTGTTGTGCTCAGAAAAATCGCTCGCCACATTCTGGCGTCTTCATCAGTGCATGAATGGCACAAAACAACACAGAGGCATACCAGACTTTCAGAGCACAGGCCGGATATGGCACAAATCTGATCAAAGGGAAGCTCCATTGAGCAGACGGACCAAAGAAATGAGGCTGTAATAATAAGGATACAGGGATCGCTGTCAAAATTGTGTAAGGATGTAGGGCTGGAACAACCGGGAAGAGTTGGACATTGAACCAACCGATACCATTCGCACAACACTTAAAAGGTCACACAACACTGCTCCTGGTCCAGATGGTGTTCGGTACGATAACATAGGCCGTTTAGCTGACGACGACTTGACAAAACTGGTCAATGAGTTTAATGCCAGTATTCGGAGTGGCCAGATTTAAGGAGGAGTGGCTACACATCTACTTACTACCGTTATTGGTTATGGAAGGTCTCGGTATCACTGCAAACAAATCAAAATCCATAATTGCTCAACCGCCCGTGCCAGTGGAATCATCCGAATTACTATCTCATCTCCCAAACAAGGAAAGGTAACTGTAGTCCCCATCGTAGTAGTCTCAGCACACGCCAAAAGACATAAGGCGAAACCGCACAGAAAGTGAACACAGTCAACTGTTCCCTGTCATACGATATCATCCTTCATCGTAAACAAGCGGGATATCGAAACAGGATCAAAACTGATGAGACACACAGCTCACAGTGTGCACAGAGCACTTAACTCAGTAGCTCCTGCAACAAGTCGGACTTGGAATATGAGGAAACTGCAACAAGGAACACCCTTCAGACATAGCCTTCAATGGTTCCTGCCGCCTATCCACCATTGTTATTGTTATTGTTATTGGCTATGGAAGGCCTCGGTATCTATCTATCTATTGACCTTTCGAGCCGTAACCGGCCCATAGGGCGTAGACCAAGATACACCTTCTCCTATATGAATTTTTGTTCTAGCAGTTTTCTTTTAAAGATATTTTATTAAATCTCGCCATCTGTCTCTGTTCACTGCGGTATCACTGCAAACGAATTAAAATCCATAATTGCTCAACCGCCCGTGCCAGTGGAATCATCCGAATTACTAACACATTTCCCAAACAAAGAAAGGTAACTGTAGTCCCCATCGTAGCATTCTCAGCACACGCCAAAAGACATAAGGCGAAACCGGGCAGAAAGTGACCACAGCCAACTGTTCCCTGTCATACGATATTATCATTCATCGTAAACCAGGGATATCGAAACCGTTATCATAGCCAGGGTGAACTTCCAGCAATTCTTACCATTCTCGCTTATGCAATGCTTTGGTGCTCTCAGCACTGGTATGCACTCTCGTTAACTCAGATCGTAAGATTGGAAATGGTTTAGAATGAGAAGAGCATACAAGCTGTTCCGCGATGATCTCAATTTGCTACGATGTGCAGCCAGTTCCCACAAATTTCTTTCAAATGATAAATTCAATGTTAATTAATTCAATGAAGCTGCTCTGCTCTGCAAACATTCTTATAGCTCAGCACCTTTGGTCTCTTTCCTAAATATATATATTTCCCACTATACAAAATTAGGGAGCCGCGATAGCTCAGTTGTTAGTGAACTGGACTGCAAAGGACAAGGGGTAGGGTTCGATCCCAACCAACCGGCTTCCGGGTTCACCCAGCCTTTTAATGGGTACCGGATTTTTTTCTGGGAAAGTGAAGCGGCACGGGCGTAATACCGACCACATTACCCCAACAATCATGTGCCGAAGGTCTGTAAAATTTATGGTCACTAACACCATATTCCCTATACGCTACTTGGCGTGACGGGGGTACTTTTTTTTTTTACTATACAAAATTATATTTTTCTTCTTAATGATGGGTGAGAGTTGATAAGACATTAGAGTTGGATTTGGCCCATGCGATCACAATTCGAGAATTTAAATTATATATTTGTCTTCAGTTTTTCCACATCTTAAGATTTGTTTAATATTTATAGTAAGATTATTTTAAGATCCATCAGCCTGGAATTGGAGGTCATAATATAAATAATCTCTCTCTCTCTGCGATCAGGACTCAATCAGAGTAGGATTCCAGACTCTCACATGACAGCTGTCAGGTTAAGTGTGTTGATCGCCCCCACTAGCAGAACATCACAGTCCGCCAGATCCACTCTGATTGAACACCCGTTAAAACGTTGCACTGTGTTCTGCGCCAGTGGCCCAGTGCATCCGATTTCAGCCAGCATTTATTCAGGTTTGCATTCCTTAGCCTTTTGATTGTCCCCAATCTTCCTGCAAGGCAGCAGATGATCTTTTCTGTAGGGGGATTCTGCCCTTAGATGGTCTTCCCTCCCAGGTTTACGAGCACCATCTGCCCGAGTCACTAGAGGTGACTAACACAGACATGCACACACAAAGATATAACACATGCCTAACATAGCCATGCACACATATATGAGACATGAATAATACGACCACTCCAAGATATGAGATATGACTAACATGACACACACCAAGATATGAGCCATGTCCAGCACAGAAACACATTAAGGTATCCATATGCTTGGGTTTGTTGTAGTCGGCAGACTCTTCTTAACATGGGAATCATCGACATACGAGACGCAGGTTTCACAGGTTTCGTTCAAACAGTTGTCCGGAGATTTGAGAGTGCAGTCTGACCCGTAGAACGTTTCCTCGCATGTACAGTTCCCGGTTGACTGTTCACATGTGTCGTTGAAACAATTGTCCGGATATTTGAGAGTGCAGTCTGACCCGTAGTACGTTTCCTTGCACGTATAGTGTGTACATATATGATGTCACAGCCATCAGAACACGTCTGTTTGCACTGTAGCCCAAAATTACCATCGGGACAAGTGTCATTACAGGTGTAGCCAGGATGATAACATTGTAGGCATTTTCCGGATTTTTCCTCACATAAAGGACAGACACTAAGACCCGGAGCAGTCGTGTCCATAGATCCCATGTGAACAGTTGCCGTGACACGTACCGATGATGACGTTGTATCCTTTGCAGCACCCACTACACACTGCACAAAACGACCAATGCCCGTCCAGACAATAGGTGTCTATAGATGTTTGCACCTCACTCACCGTCAGTGCACTGTCGACCTGCGAAATGGTCGATGAGAACTCAATCTTAATGTGTGCCATTGTCGCTTGTGTGGTGACTACAATAGTGTTCACAGAAATGTTTGGGTATATCATTATACTGGAATACTACACAGCCACTGTCATAGAAAGCATGTAGAGTGGCATTCTTTACCCGAATCATAGTGCTAGCTCGATGATAAATTCAAATGGTGTAAATCTTCCGGGACGTGGCATAGTTCAGATACCAGTAAACAGAATTGGTTCCACTTCTCAATTGTGTGTGTGTGCAGTCATTGTCATAGAGATTGATCTTTGTTTTGCCATTAACTGCAGCCTCTGGTTCACATCCGTCTCCTGTATAGCAAGCATTAAATGTGTCGGTCTGGTTTGTGTTCTGTTTGAGAGCCACATTCCGACCCCCGCCAATATAGATGGAGCAGGTATTTGCAACTATCGCCCCTTCAATCCGTAACTTGTTGATCACTCCACCCCAGAGCCAAAGACATCAATCTCGTGCGAACTAACTACAATCCTAGCATATGAAACAGGAAAAAGAATCAAATCGCATGACCTCACGACTTGCACAAAGCTCTTCCACATCAGTTCTTTTTAAAGGATCTTCCTAGTCAGTGAAATTGAAAACAATCAAACGGACCAGACACAATAAACCTGTTGACATAAAATATTCTGGATTACTTAGGTTAGAAAGTTGTACGGTATAATAATAATTTTAACATGTACTATTTATTTACAGCCTCTGTGGCTGAGTGGTTATTGTGCTCGCTTCCTGACCAGAAGGGTCGGGGTTCAATCCCAGCAGTGGTGGATTTTTGTTCAGACTAACAAGGCTACGGGGTTCACCCAGCCTCTAATAATGGGTACCAGAGTTCTTTCTGGGAAGTAAAGGCGGCCTGGCATGACATCACCCTAAAATGTGCCGTGGTCTTAGAAAAACATGGCCACAAACACCATATTTCCCATACGTGGCGTATCAAAGCGTGGAGGGAAGCTTTACTTTATTTATTGATTCTGTATAGAGAACTTATACAAAGATTTACATGTCATCTTAGAATCTGGTTATAACGAGATTCTTGTGACCATCTATTGTCGTTATAACCTTATCTCGTTATATCCAATTTATGTTTAATAATAGAGGAATCTTCTGTGTAAACATTGAAACAAATCTCAAACTTGTTAAATGTGGATGAGCTCAGCAATTGTCCACAATAAATGATACTTCTCTGATTTCCTTTCCAGCTTGCTCACCCATGATCTTTTCTTAAACTCATACTCAGTCTGCAGTGCTCTATTTTTAAAATAATGTATTTCCTCAAATTTTCCTATTGCGAGCAGAGCCAGCTTGTTCATGTTAGCAGCGATCAAAATAGAAATTTTGTCTTTTGAAATTTTGTAACTGCTGCACGTTTCTCCTTTTTCAGAGAGTGTGTGGGGTTTGGGAATCACTTATAAAAGGAACCTTTCTCCTCCGCGTTGTATATATTCTTTGATTACACATACACACTTAAAGATATGAGACATGATTAACACGGACACTCCAAGATATGAGATATGACTAACATGACACACACCAAGATATGAGCCATGGCCAGCACACACTCAATAAAGTATCTCGGAGGCACACACGATCGAAACACCGGCACCAGCTGGACTTGTCAGACGCCCTTTCCTCAAATCTGTAATTAACACACGGTCATACCACAGTGCAGACTGCGACTCGGATCATTCTCTAGTCTGCTGCAAACTCAAGCAGCACAGGAGGTTCCACTATGCAGGCAGGCAGCCAAAGAAGAGACCTCGCATAGACACTAGCAAGCTAACACATTCTGGATTGGTCGAGCAGTTCAACAAGACCCTCAAGGAGTCGCAAAGCGCTCATGAACACTACACCAGCGCTGTGGAAAAATGTAGCATCTCCGCAACGTCATCTACAACGCGGTTAGCATCTTTGGAAAACTGACACGATTGGTTTGAAGCCAATAATGTTATGACACCCGTAATCGAAGCTAAACGCGCGGCCTTCTTAGATCACAAGCGCGCACCTAATGCAAATACACTGCAGGCAATTAAAATGACCAGAAACAAAGTCCAGCAAACAGCTCCACGCTGTACTAATGAGTACTGGCTCCAGCTTAGCGAAAGCATCCAGACTGCATCTCAAACTGGAAACCTAAAAGTAATGTATGATGGCATAAAGAAATCCCTTGGACCAACAAAATACACTATTGCCCCGCTAAGGCCATCCACTCGGGAGAAAATAACAGACAGAGGCAAACAGATGGAAAGATGGGTGGAACATTATTCTTCACTTTATTCAATAGAAAACACTGTTACACCAAACGCCCTTTGACGCCATACAATGTCTCCCACCTATGGAAGAGTTGGACATTGAACCAACCGTAGAGGAACTTATACGGAATGTCAAAAAATGGTTTGTTTACGCCGGTCTGTCGTCAAGGACGCGTAATTCATTTAATTTGTGGAAGGCTCACAGTGTATCCGCGTGCTGCTGAGCTATTTACTGGAGTTGGCCAGTTTATAACGTGGAAACGGGTTTCTGGCGCATGCGACTGAGTAAGTGCACGTGAGTCTGGACCATCCAAAGCAGCGACGTTCATCTGTGACGGTTACGTAAGTGTAAGTATTCAGATGCAGCCCAAACGACATCATCGAAGAAGGAAACACGAGGGGGTAAGCGAGGTGGCTGTCAAAGTGTGAGAGGCTAGGCCTAAAGTATGTGCGCGCTTCTTATTGGAATTGTGGGTCCATTAATCAACGACGACCCATTCTTGATAAACTACTGTGCGGCGCCTATAATGGTTTTGTAAGAAACTCTTCTTGGTGACAGGACAGTAAGTAGTCCTGGCCTTGTTTTTACAATAGACGACACCTTGGGCAGGCCATCCTTGTGCGCAACAATATGGTGGCAGCTGAGGTTGATATGTCTGTGTGGAACAATGCAGAATTGCAGGTACATGCGGTTAGGGTTCATTTCGTGATTGTTAATGTGTATGCCTGTAATAAGAAGGTTAACACAACAATGGCAGAATCTCTTCAAGTTCGATGAAGAGAATGTCATTTTCTGCGGAAACTTTAATGCTAGAGTGGGGTAACGTCATAACCAACAAGCAGGAAGAAGACCTAGAGAACGCACTGGTGTCGGCCGATAAAGTGTGCTTGAATGATGGAAGGGCAACAAGAATGGCCACTCGAACAGGGGACTCTGATAGTGTCATAGACCTGGCACTGGTGTGTTCCACCTTCGCACCGGTTTGCAGGTGGAGTGCACTGGGTACTACGGAAGTGATCACTATCCATGTGTCCTAATTGAGAAAAGAAGAAATAAAAGCCAGAAAAGAAAGCTCCACACATTCAACTACAAGAAAACAGACCAGGACGTCATTAGCAAAATCAGACATAGGAAACAGAGCGCCCCTCGTAGGAGGCAGGAGAGATGGACGCAGCCACCCTGGTGAAACGTAGATGTCGAGGAAGCTTGGCGGAGCAAGAGACAAACTGTCAAGACATGGCAGAAAGCCAGAAGGAATGGAAGAACACAACCTGAAGCTCTTGTCTGAAAGTAGAGGTCGACCAAAAAATGATGCACTTTAAACTATGCGCTAAGGATGCCAAATGGGATGACTTCTGTTGTGCTCAGAAAAATCGCTCGCCACATTCTGGCGTCTTCATCAGTGCATGAATGGCACAAAACAACACAGAGGCATACCAGACTTTCAGAGCACAGGCCGGATATGGCACAAATCTGATCAAAGGGAAGCTCCATTGAGCAGACGGACCAAAGAAATGAGGCTGTAATAATAAGGATACAGGGATCGCTGTCAAAATTGTGTAAGGATGTAGGGCTGGAACAACCGGGAAGAGTTGGACATTGAACCAACCGATACCATTCGCACAACACTTAAAAGGTCACACAACACTGCTCCTGGTCCAGATGGTGTTCGGTACGATAACATAGGCCGTTTAGCTGACGACGACTTGACAAAACTGGTCAATGAGTTTAATGCCAGTATTCGGAGTGGCCAGATTTAAGGAGGAGTGGCTACACATCTACTTACTACCGTTATTGGTTATGGAAGGTCTCGGTATCACTGCAAACAAATCAAAATCCATAATTGCTCAACCGCCCGTGCCAGTGGAATCATCCGAATTACTATCTCATCTCCCAAACAAGGAAAGGTAACTGTAGTCCCCATCGTAGTAGTCTCAGCACACGCCAAAAGACATAAGGCGAAACCGCACAGAAAGTGAACACAGTCAACTGTTCCCTGTCATACGATATCATCCTTCATCTTAAACAAGCGGGATATCGAAACAGGATCAAAACTGATGAGACACACAGCTCACAGTGTGCACAGAGCACTTAACTCAGTAGCTCCTGCAACAAGTCGGACTTGGAATATGAGGAAACTGCAACAAAACACCCTTCAGACATAGCCTTCAATGGTTCCTGCCGCCTATCCACCATTGTTATTGTTATTGTTATTGGCTATGGAAGGCCTCGGTATCTATCTATCTATTGACCTTTCGAGCCGTAACCGGCCCATAGGGCGTAGACCAAGATACACCTTCTCCTATATGAATTTTTGTTCTAGCAGTTTTCTTTTAAAGATATTTTATTAAATCTCGCCATCTGTCTCTGTTCACTGCGGTATCACTGCAAACGAATTAAAATCCATAATTGCTCAACCGCCCGTGCCAGTGGAATCATCCGAATTACTAACACATTTCCCAAACAAAGAAAGGTAACTGTAGTCCCCATCGTAGCATTCTCAGCACACGCCAAAAGACATAAGGCGAAACCGGGCAGAAAGTGACCACAGCCAACTGTTCCCTGTCATACGATATTATCATTCATCGTAAACCAGCGGGATATCGAAACCGTTATCATAGCCAGGGTGAACTTCCAGCAATTCTTACCATTCTCGCTTATGCAATGCTTTGGTGCTCTCAGCACTGGTATGCACTCTCGTTAACTCAGATCGTAAGATTGGAAATGGTTTAGAATGAGAAGAGCATACAAGCTGTTCCGCGATGATCTCAATTTGCTACGATGTGCAGCCAGTTCCCACAAATTTCTTTCAAATGATAAATTCAATGTTAATTAATTCAATGAAGCTGCTCTGCTCTGCAAACATTCTTATAGCTCAGCACCTTTGGTCTCTTTCCTAAATATATATATTTCCCACTATACAAAATTAGGGAGCCGCGATAGCTCAGTTGTTAGTGAACTGGACTGCAAAGGACAAGGGGTAGGGTTCGATCCCAACCAACCGGCTTCCGGGTTCACCCAGCCTTTTAATGGGTACCGGATTTTTTTCTGGGAAAGTGAAGCGGCACGGGCGTAATACCGACCACATTACCCCAACAATCATGTGCCGAAGGTCTGTAAAATTTATGGTCACTAACACCATATTCCTATACGCTACTTGGCGTGACGGGGGTACTTTTTTTTTTTTACTATACAAAATTATTTTTTTCTTCTTAATGATGGGTGAGAGTTGATAAGACATTAGAGTTGGATTTGGCCCATGCGATCACAATTCGAGAATTTAAATTATATATTTGTCTTCAGTTTTTCCACATCTTAAGATTTGTTTAATATTTATAGTAAGATTATTTTAAGATCCATCAGCCTGGAATTGGAGGTCATAATATAAATAATCTCTCTCTCTCTGCGATCAGGACTCAATCAGAGTAGGATTCCAGACTCTCACATGACAGCTGTCAGGTTAAGTGTGTTGATCGCCCCCACTAGCAGAACATCACAGTCCGCCAGATCCACTCTGATTGAACACCCGTTAAAACGTTGCACTGTGTTCTGCGCCAGTGGCCCAGTGCATCCGATTTCAGCCAGCATTTATTCAGGTTTGCATTCCTTAGCCTTTTGATTGTCCCCAATCTTCCTGCAAGGCAGCAGATGATCTTTTCTGTAGGGGGATTCTGCCCTTAGATGGTCTTCCCTCCCAGGTTTACGAGCACCATCTGCCCGAGTCACTAGAGGTGACTATCACAGACATGCACACACAAAGATATAACACATGCCTAACATAGCCATGCACACATATATGAGACATGAATAATACGACCACTCCAAGATATGAGATATGACTAACATGACACCACCAAGATATGAGCCATGTCCAGCACAGAAACACATTAAGGTATCCATATGCTTGGGTTTGTTGTAGTCGGCAGACTCTTCTTAACATGGGAATCATCGACATACGAGACGCAGGTTTCACAGGTTTCGTTCAAACAGTTGTCCGGAGATTTGAGAGTGCAGTCTGACCCGTAGAACGTTTCCTCGCATGTACAGTTCCCGGTTGACTGTTCACATGTGTCGTTGAAACAATTGTCCGGATATTTGAGAGTGCAGTCTGACCCGTAGTACGTTTCCTTGCACGTATAGTGTGTACATATATGATGTCACAGCCATCAGAACACGTCTGTTTGCACTGTAGCCCAAAATTACCATCGGGACAAGTGTCATTACAGGTGTAGCCAGGATGATAACATTGTAGGCATTTTCCGGATTTTTCCTCACATAAAGGACAGACACTAAGACCCGGAGCAGTCGTGTCCATAGATCCCATGTGAACAGTTGCCGTGACACGTACCGATGATGACGTTGTATCCTTTGCAGCACCCACTACACACTGCACAAAACGACCAATGCCCGTCCAGACAATAGGTGTCTATAGATGTTTGCACCTCACTCACCGTCAGTGCACTGTCGACCTGCGAAATGGTCGATGAGAACTCAATCTTAATGTGTGCCATTGTCGCTTGTGTGGTGACTACAATAGTGTTCACAGAAATGTTTGGGTATATCATTATACTGGAATACTACACAGCCACTGTCATAGAAAGCATGTAGAGTGGCATTCTTTACCCGAATCATAGTGCTAGCTCGATGATAAATTCAAATGGTGTAAATCTTCCGGGACGTGGCATAGTTCAGATACCAGTAAACAGAATTGGTTCCACTTCTCAATTGTGTGTGTGTGCAGTCATTGTCATAGAGATTGATCTTTGTTTTGCCATTAACTGAACCTCTGGTTCACATCCGTCTCCTGTATAGCAAGCATTAAATGTGTCGGTCTGGTTTGTGTTCTGTTTGAGAGCCACATTCCGACCCCCGCCAATATAGATGGAGCAGGTATTTGCAACTATCGCCCCTTCAATCCGTAACTTGTTGATCACTCCAGCCCCAGAGCCAAAGACATCAATCTCGTGCGAACTAACTACAATCCTAGCATATGAAAACAGGAAAAAAGAATCAAAATCGCATGACCTCACGACTTGCACAAAGCTCTTCCACATCAGTTCTTTTTAAAGGATCTTCCTAGTCAGTGAAATTGAAAACAATCAAACGGACCAGACACAATAAACCTGTTGACATAAAATATTCTGGATTACTTAGGTTAGAAAGTTGTACGGTATAATAATAATTTTAACATGTACTATTTATTTACAGCCTCTGTGGCTGAGTGGTTATTGTGCTCGCTTCCTGACCAGAAGGGTCGGGGTTCAATCCCAGCAGTGGTGGATTTTTGTTCAGACTAACAAGGCTACGGGGTTCACCCAGCCTCTAATAATGGGTACCAGAGTTCTTTCTGGGAAGTAAAGGCGGCCTGGCATGACATCACCCTAAAATGTGCCGTGGTCTTAGAAAAACATGGCCACAAACACCATATTTCCCATACGTGGCGTATCAAAGCGTGGAGGGAAGCTTTACTTTATTTATTGATTCTGTATAGAGAACTTATACAAAGATTTACATGTCATCTTAGAATCTGGTTATAACGAGATTCTTGTGACCATCTATTGTCGTTATAACCTTATCTCGTTATATCCAATTTATGTTTAATAATAGAGGAATCTTCTGTGTAAACATTGAAACAAATCTCAAACTTGTTAAATGTGGATGAGCTCAGCAATTGTCCACAATAAATGCGATACTTCTCTGCAACAATAATTTCCTTTCCAGCTTGCTCACCCATGATCTTTTCTTAAACTCATACTCAGTCTGCAGTGCTCTATTTTTAAAATAATGTATTTCCTCAAATTTTCCTATTGCGAGCAGAGCCAGCTTGTTCATGTTAGCAGCGATCAAAATAGAAATTTTGTCTTTTGAAATTTTGTAACTGCTGCACGTTTCTCCTTTTTCAGAGAGTGTGGGGTTTGGGAATCACTTATAAAAGGAACCTTTCTCCTCCGCGTTGTATATATTCTTTGATTACACATACACACTTAAAGATATGAGACATGATTAACACGGACACTCCAAGATATGAGATATGACTAACATGACACACACCAAGATATGAGCCATGGCCAGCACACACTCAATAAAGTATCTCGGAGGCACACACGATCGAAACACCGGCACCAGCTGGACTTGTCAGACGCCCTTTCCTCAAATCTGTAATTAACACACGGTCATACCACAGTGCAGACTGCGACTCGGATCATTCTCTAGTCTGCTGCAAACTCAAGCAGCACAGGAGGTTCCACTATGCCAGGCAGCCAAAGAAGAGACCTCGCATAGACACTAGCAAGCTAACACATTCTGGATTGGTCGAGCAGTTCAACAAGACCCTCAAGGAGTCGCAAAGCGCTCATGAACACTACACCAGCGCTGTGGAAAAATGGTAGCATCTCCGCAACGTCATCTACAACGCGGTTAGCATCTTTGGAAAACTGACACGATTGGTTTGAAGCCAATAATGTTATGACACCCGTAATCGAAGCTAAACGCGCGGCCTTCTTAGATCACAAGCGCGCACCTAATGCAAATACACTGCAGGCAATTAAAATGACCAGAAACAAAGTCCAGCAAACAGCTCCACGCTGTACTAATGAGTACTGGCTCCAGCTTAGCGAAAGCATCCAGACTGCATCTCAAACTGGAAACCTAAAAGTAATGTATGATGGCATAAAGAAATCCCTTGGACCAACAAAATACACCCCGCTAAGGCCATCCACTCGGGAGAAAATAACAGACAGAGGCAAACAGATGGAAAGATGGGTGGAACATTATTCTTCACTTTATTCAATAGAAAACACTGTTACACCAAACGCCCTTTGACGCCATACAATGTCTCCCACCTATGGAAGAGTTGGACATTGAACCAACCGTAGAGGAACTTATACGGAATGTCAAAAAATGGTTTGTTTACGCCGGTCTGTCGTCAAGGACGCGTAATTCATTTAATTTGTGGAAGGCTCACAGTGTATCCGCGTGCTGCTGAGCTATTTACTGGAGTTGGCCAGTTTATAACGTGGAAACGGGTTCTGGCGCATGCGACTGAGTAAGTGCACGTGAGTCTGGACCATCCAAAGCAGCGACGTTCATCTGTGACGACGGTAAGTGTAAGTATTCAGATGCAGCCCAAACGACATCATCGAAGAAGGAAAACACGAGGGGGTAAGCGAGGTGGCTGTCAAAGTGTGAGAGGCTAGGCCTAAAGTATGTGCGCGCTTCTTATTGGAATTGTGGGTCCATTAATCAACGACGACCCATTCTTGATAAACTACTGTGCGGCGCCTATAATGGTTTTGTAAGAAACTCTTCTTGGTGACAGGACAGTAAGTAGTCCTGGCTTTCATTGTTTTTACAATAGACGACACCTTGGGCAGGCCATCCTTGTGCGCAACAATATGGTGGCAGCTGAGGTTGATATGTCTGTGTGGAACAATGCAGAATTGCAGGTACATGCGGTTAGGGTTCATTTCGTGATTGTTAATGTGTATGCCTGTAATAAGAAGGTTAACACAACAATGGCAGAATCTCTTCAAGTTCGATGAAGAGAATGTCATTTTCTGCGGAAACTTTAATGCTAGAGTGGGGTAACGTCATAACCAACAAGCAGGAAGAAGACCTAGAGAACGCACTGGTGTCGGCCGATAAAGTGTGCTTGAATGATGGAAGGGCAACAAGAATGGCCACTCGAACAGGGGACTCTGATAGTGTCATAGACCTGGCACTGGTGTGTTCCACCTTCGCACCGGTTTGCAGGTGGAGTGCACTGGGTACTACGGAAGTGATCACTATCCATGTGTCCTAATTGAGAAAAGAAGAAATAAAAGCCAGAAAAGAAAGCTCCACACATTCAACTACAAGAAAACAGACCAGGACGTCATTAGCAAAATCAGACATAGGAAACAGAGCGCCCCTCGTAGGAGGCAGGAGAGATGGACGCAGCCACCCTGGTGAAACGTAGATGTCGAGGAAGCTTGGCGGAGCAAGAGACAAACTGTCAAGACATGGCAGAAAGCCAGAAGGAATGGAAGAACACAACCTGAAGCTCTTGTCTGAAAGTAGAGGTCGACCAAAAAATGATGCACTTTAAACTATGCGCTAAGGATGCCAAATGGGATGACTTCTGTTGTGCTCAGAAAAATCGCTCGCCACATTCTGGCGTCTTCATCAGTGCATGAATGGCACAAAACAACACAGAGGCATACCAGACTTTCAGAGCACAGGCCGGATATGGCACAAATCTGATCAAAGGGAAGCTCCATTGAGCAGACGGACCAAAGAAATGAGGCTGTAATAATAAGGATACAGGGATCGCTGTCAAAATTGTGTAAGGATGTAGGGCTGGAACAACCGGGAAGAGTTGGACATTGAACCAACCGATACCATTCGCACAACACTTAAAAGGTCACACAACACTGCTCCTGGTCCAGATGGTGTTCGGTACGATAACATAGGCCGTTTAGCTGACGACGACTTGACAAAACTGGTCAATGAGTTTAATGCCAGTATTCGGAGTGGCCAGATTTAAGGAGGAGTGGCTACACATCTACTTACTACCGTTATTGGTTATGGAAGGTCTCGGTATCACTGCAAACAAATCAAAATCCATAATTGCTCAACCGCCCGTGCCAGTGGAATCATCCGAATTACTATCTCATCTCCCAAACAAGGAAAGGTAACTGTAGTCCCCATCGTAGTAGTCTCAGCACACGCCAAAAGACATAAGGCGAAACCGCACAGAAAGTGAACACAGTCAACTGTTCCCTGTCATACGATATCATCCTTCATCGTAAACAAGCGGGATATCGAAACAGGATCAAAACTGATGAGACACACAGCTCACAGTGTGCACAGAGCACTTAACTCAGTAGCTCCTGCAACAAGTCGGACTTGGAATATGAGGAAACTGCAACAAGGAACACCCTTCAGACATAGCCTTCAATGGTTCCTGCCGCCTATCCACCATTGTTATTGTTATTGTTATTGGCTATGGAAGGCCTCGGTATCTATCTATCTATTGACCTTTCGAGCCGTAACCGGCCCATAGGGCGTAGACCAAGATACACCTTCTCCTATATGAATTTTTGTTCTAGCAGTTTTCTTTTAAAGATATTTTATTAAATCTCGCCATCTGTCTCTGTTCACTGCGGTATCACTGCAAACGAATTAAAATCCATAATTGCTCAACCGCCCGTGCCAGTGGAATCATCCGAATTACTAACACATTTCCCAAACAAAGAAAGGTAACTGTAGTCCCCATCGTAGCATTCTCAGCACACGCCAAAAGACATAAGGCGAAACCGGGCAGAAAGTGACCACAGCCAACTGTTCCCTGTCATACGATATTATCATTCATCGTAAACCAGCGGGATATCGAAACCGTTATCATAGCCAGGGTGAACTTCCAGCAATTCTTACCATTCTCGCTTATGCAATGCTTTGGTGCTCTCAGCACTGGTATGCACTCTCGTTAACTCAGATCGTAAGATTGGAAATGGTTTAGAATGAGAAGAGCATACAAGCTGTTCCGCGATGATCTCAATTTGCTACGATGTGCAGCCAGTTCCCACAAATTTCTTTCAAATGATAAATTCAATGTTAATTAATTCAATGAAGCTGCTCTGCTCTGCAAACATTCTTATAGCTCAGCACCTTTGGTCTCTTTCCTAAATATATATATTTCCCACTATACAAAATTAGGGAGCCGCGATAGCTCAGTTGTTAGTGAACTGGACTGCAAAGGACAAGGGGTAGGGTTCGATCCCAACCAACCGGCTTCCGGGTTCACCCAGCCTTTTAATGGGTACCGGATTTTTTTCTGGGAAAGTGAAGCGGCACGGGCGTAATACCGACCACATTACCCCAACAATCATGTGCCGAAGGTCTGTAAAATTTATGGTCACTAACACCATATTCCCTATACGCTACTTGGCGTGACGGGGGTACTTTTTTTTTTTTTACTATACAAAATTATATTTTTTTCTTCTTAATGATGGGTGAGAGTTGATAAGACATTAGAGTTGGATTTGGCCCATGCGATCACAATTCGAGAATTTAAATTATATATTTGTCTTCAGTTTTTCCACATCTTAAGATTTGTTTAATATTTATAGTAAGATTATTTTAAGATCCATCAGCCTGGAATTGGAGGTCATAATATAAATAATCTCTCTCTCTCTGCGATCAGGACTCAATCAGAGTAGGATTCCAGACTCTCACATGACAGCTGTCAGGTTAAGTGTGTTGATCGCCCCCACTAGCAGAACATCACAGTCCGCCAGATCCACTCTGATTGAACACCCGTTAAAACGTTGCACTGTGTTCTGCGCCAGTGGCCCAGTGCATCCGATTTCAGCCAGCATTTATTCAGGTTTGCATTCCTTAGCCTTTTGATTGTCCCCAATCTTCCTGCAAGGCAGCAGATGATCTTTTCTGTAGGGGGATTCTGCCCTTAGATGGTCTTCCCTCCCAGGTTTACGAGCACCATCTGCCCGAGTCACTAGAGGTGACTAACACAGACATGCACACACAAAGATATAACACATGCCTAACATAGCCATGCACACATATATGAGACATGAATAATACGACCACTCCAAGATATGAGATATGACTAACATGACACACACCAAGATATGAGCCATGTCCAGCACAGAAACACATTAAGGTATCCATATGCTTGGGTTTGTTGTAGTCGGCAGACTCTTCTTAACATGGGAATCATCGACATACGAGACGCAGGTTTCACAGGTTTCGTTCAAACAGTTGTCCGGAGATTTGAGAGTGCAGTCTGACCCGTAGAACGTTTCCTCGCATGTACAGTTCCCGGTTGACTGTTCACATGTGTCGTTGAAACAATTGTCCGGATATTTGAGAGTGCAGTCTGACCCGTAGTACGTTTCCTTGCACGTATAGTGTGTACATATATGATGTCACAGCCATCAGAACACGTCTGTTTGCACTGTAGCCCAAAATTACCATCGGGACAAGTGTCATTACAGGTGTAGCCAGGATGATAACATTGTAGGCATTTTCCGGATTTTTCCTCACATAAAGGACAGACACTAAGACCCGGAGCAGTCGTGTCCATAGATCCCATGTGAACAGTTGCCGTGACACGTACCGATGATGACGTTGTATCCTTTGCAGCACCCACTACACACTGCACAAAACGACCAATGCCCGTCCAGACAATAGGTGTCTATAGATGTTTGCACCTCACTCACCGTCAGTGCACTGTCGACCTGCGAAATGGTCGATGAGAACTCAATCTTAATGTGTGCCATTGTCGCTTGTGTGGTGACTACAATAGTGTTCACAGAAATGTTTGGGTATATCATTATACTGGAATACTACACAGCCACTGTCATAGAAAGCATGTAGAGTGGCATTCTTTACCCGAATCATAGTGCTAGCTCGATGATAAATTCAAATGGTGTAAATCTTCCGGGACGTGGCATAGTTCAGATACCAGTAAACAGAATTGGTTCCACTTCTCAATTGTGTGTGTGTGCAGTCATTGTCATAGAGATTGATCTTTGTTTTGCCATTAACTGCAGCCTCTGGTTCACATCCGTCTCCTGTATAGCAAGCATTAAATGTGTCGGTCTGGTTTGTGTTCTGTTTGAGAGCCACATTCCGACCCCCGCCAATATAGATGGAGCAGGTATTTGCAACTATCGCCCCTTCAATCCGTAACTTGTTGATCACTCCAACCCCAGAGCCAAAGACATCAATCTCGTGCGAACTAACTACAATCCTAGCATTATGAAAACAGGAAAAAGAATCAAAATCGCATGACCTCACGACTTTGTTAAACCCTGAAGAAGAAAGATCCAAATAAACTGACTAATCCATGACTGACTAATCATTAGACCATTTAACTAAATATCTCACTGTGCTTTCTAATATTTATACATTTTTAACATTTTATAATAAGGGATATTGGAGTGTTGTGTTGGCTTGTCATCATATTTTATTTTATATATATATAATACTATATATTACTTTATGTATATATAATACTATATATTACTTTATATATATATATATATTTCACAAACATGCAGTAAATCATCTATGTAGGAAGTAAAGTAGACTGCTTGAAGTCTGTTAAGCTTTTATTTTATTGTGTCAGATTTCTATTTCCACAGACTCAACAAAGGCAATTTACATGGACATCATCATAATTATGTGGTTTTTTAATTTTATGACAATAATAATAAAATAATACTGAAAGACTGTTACTTCTTGTTGAATCTGAAAATTAAAGTATGACTTGCACAAAGCTCTTCCACATCAGTTCTTTTTAAAGGATCTTCCTAGTCAGTGAAATTGAAAACAATCAAACGGACCAGACACAATAAACCTGTTGACATAAAATATTCTGGATTACTTAGGTTAGAAAGTTGTACGGTATAATAATAATTTTAACATGTACTATTTATTTACAGCCTCTGTGGCTGAGTGGTTATTGTGCTCGCTTCCTGACCAGAAGGGTCGGGGTTCAATCCCAGCAGTGGTGGATTTTTGTTCAGACTAACAAGGCTACGGGGTTCACCCAGCCTCTAATGGGTACCAGAGTTCTTTCTGGGAAGTAAAGGCGGCCTGGCATGACATCACCCTAAAATGTGCCGTGGTCTTAGAAAAACATGGCCACAAACACCATATTTCCCATACGTGGCGTATCAAGGCGTGGAGGGAAGCTTTACTTTATTTATTGATTCTGTATAGAGAACTTCAAAGATTTACATGTCATCTTAGAATCTGGTTATAACGAGATTCTTGTGACCATCTATTGTCGTTATAACCTTATCTCGTTATATCCAATTTAGAGGAATCTTCTGTGTAAACATAGAAACAAATCTCAAACTTGTTAAATGTGGATGAGCTCAGCAATTGTCCACAATAAATGCGATACTTCTCTGCAACAATAATTTCCTTTCCAGCTTGCTCACCCATGATCTTTTCTTAAACTCATACTCAGTCTGCAGTGCTCTATTTTTAAAATAATGTATTTCCTCAAATTTTCCTATTGCGAGCAGAGCCAGCTTGTTCATGTTAGCAGCGATCAAAATAGAAATTTTGTCTTTTGAAATTTTGTAACTGCTGCACGTTTCTCCTTTTTCAGAGAGTGTGGGGTTTGGGAATCACTTATAAAAGGAACCTTTCTCCTCCGCGTTGTATATATTCTTTGATTACACATACACACTTAAAGATATGAGACATGATTAACACGGACACTCCAAGATATGAGATATGACTAACATGACACACACCAAGATATGAGCCATGGCCAGCACACACTCAATAAAGTATCTCGGAGGCACACACGATCGAAACACCGGCACCAGCTGGACTTGTCAGACGCCCTTTCCTCAAATCTGTAATTAACACACGGTCATACCACAGTGCAGACTGCGACTCGGATCATTCTCTAGTCTGCTGCAAACTCAAGCAGCACAGGAGGTTCCACTATGCCAGGCAGCCAAAGAAGAGACCTCGCATAGACACTAGCAAGCTAACACATTCTGGATTGGTCGAGCAGTTCAACAAGACCCTCAAGGAGTCGCAAAGCGCTCATGAACACTACACCAGCGCTGTGGAAAAATGGTAGCATCTCCGCAACGTCATCTACAACGCGGTTAGCATCTTTGGAAAACTGACACGATTGGTTTGAAGCCAATAATGTTATGACACCCGTAATCGAAGCTAAACGCGCGGCCTTCTTAGATCACAAGCGCGCACCTAATGCAAATACACTGCAGGCAATTAAAATGACCAGAAACAAAGTCCAGCAAACAGCTCCACGCTGTACTAATGAGTACTGGCTCCAGCTTAGCGAAAGCATCCAGACTGCATCTCAAACTGGAAACCTAAAAGTAATGTATGATGGCATAAAGAAATCCCTTGGACCAACAAAATACACTATTGCCCCGCTAAGGCCATCCACTCGGGAGAAAATAACAGACAGAGGCAAACAGATGGAAAGATGGGTGGAACATTATTCTTCACTTTATTCAATAGAAAACACTGTTACACCAAACGCCCTTTGACGCCATACAATGTCTCCCACCTATGGAAGAGTTGGACATTGAACCAACCGTAGAGGAACTTATACGGAATGTCAAAAAATGGTTTGTTTACGCCGGTCTGTCGTCAAGGACGCGTAATTCATTTAATTTGTGGAAGGCTCACAGTGTATCCGCGTGCTGCTGAGCTATTTACTGGAGTTGGCCAGTTTATAACGTGGAAACGGGTTCAGGGCCATGCGACTGAGTAAGTGCACGTGAGTCTGGACCATCCAAAGCAGCGACGTTCATCTGTGACGACGGTAAGTGTAAGTATTCAGATGCAGCCCAAACGACATCATCGAAGAAGGAAAACACGAGGGGGTAAGCGAGGTGGCTGTCAAAGTGTGAGAGGCTAGGCCTAAAGTATGTGCGCGCTTCTTATTGGAATTGTGGGTCCATTAATCAACGACGACCCATTCTTGATAAACTACTGTGCGGCGCCTATAATGGTTTTGTAAGAAACTCTTCTTGGTGACAGGACAGTAAGTAGTCCTGGCTTTCATTGTTTTTACAATAGACGACACCTTGGGCAGGCCATCCTTGTGCGCAACAATATGGTGGCAGCTGAGGTTGATATGTCTGTGTGGAACAATGCAGAATTGCAGGTACATGCGGTTAGGGTTCATTTCGTGATTGTTAATGTGTATGCCTGTAATAAGAAGGTTAACACAACAATGGCAGAATCTCTTCAAGTTCGATGAAGAGAATGTCATTTTCTGCGGAAACTTTAATGCTAGAGTGGGGTAACGTCATAACCAACAAGCAGGAAGAAGACCTAGAGAACGCACTGGTGTCGGCCGATAAAGTGTGCTTGAATGATGGAAGGGCAACAAGAATGGCCACTCGAACAGGGGACTCTGATAGTGTCATAGACCTGGCACTGGTGTGTTCCACCTTCGCACCGGTTTGCAGGTGGAGTGCACTGGGTACTACGGAAGTGATCACTATCCATGTGTCCTCCTAATTGAGAAAAGAAGAAATAAAAGCCAGAAAAGAAAGCTCCACACATTCAACTACAAGAAAACAGACCAGGACGTCATTAGCAAAATCAGACATAGGAAACAGAGCGCCCCTCGTAGAGGCAGGAGAGATGGACGCAGCCACCCTGGTGAAACGTAGATGTCGAGGAAGCTTGGCGGAGCAAGAGACAAACTGTCAAGACATGGCAGAAAGCCAGAAGGAATGGAAGAACACAACCTGAAGCTCTTGAAGCGTCTGAAAGTAGAGGTCGACCAAAAAATGATGCACTTTAAACTATGCGCTAAGGATGCCAAATGGGATGACTTCTGTTGTGCTCAGAAAAATCGCTCGCCACATTCTGGCGTCTTCATCAGTGCATGAATGGCACAAAACAACACAGAGGCATACCAGACTTTCAGAGCACAGGCCGGATATGGCACAAATCTGATCAAAGGGAAGCTCCATTGAGCAGACGGACCAAAGAAATGAGGCTGTAATAATAAGGATACAGGGATCGCTGTCAAAATTGTGTAAGGATGTAGGGCTGGAACAACCGGGAAGAGTTGGACATTGAACCAACCGATACCATTCGCACAACACTTAAAAGGTCACACAACACTGCTCCTGGTCCAGATGGTGTTCGGTACGATAACATAGGCCGTTTAGCTGACGACGACTTGACAAAACTGGTCAATGAGTTTAATGCCAGTATTCGGAGTGGCCAGATTTAAGGAGGAGTGGTTACACATCTACTTACTACCGTTATTGGTTATGGAAGGTCTCGGTATCACTGCAAACAAATCAAAATCCATAATTGCTCAACCGCCCGTGCCAGTGGAATCATCCGAATTACTATCTCATCTCCCAAACAAGGAAAGGTAACTGTAGTCCCCATCGTAGTAGTCTCAGCACACGCCAAAAGACATAAGGCGAAACCGCACAGAAAGTGAACACAGTCAACTGTTCCCTGTCATACGATATCATCCTTCATCGTAAACAAGCGGGATATCGAAACAGGATCAAAACTGATGAGACACACAGCTCACAGTGTGCACAGAGCACTTAACTCAGTAGCTCCTGCAACAAGTCGGACTTGGAATATGAGGAAACTGCAACAAGGAACACCCTTCAGACATAGCCTTCAATGGTTCCTGCCGCCTATCCACCATTGTTATTGTTATTGTTATTGGCTATGGAAGGCCTCGGTATCTATCTATCTATTGACCTTTCGAGCCGTAACCGGCCCATAGGGCGTAGACCAAGATACACCTTCTCCTATATGAATTTTTGTTCTAGCAGTTTTCTTTTAAAGATATTTTATTAAATCTCGCCATCTGTCTCTGTTCACTGCGGTATCACTGCAAACGAATTAAAATCCATAATTGCTCAACCGCCCGTGCCAGTGGAATCATCCGAATTACTAACACATTTCCCAAACAAAGAAAGGTAACTGTAGTCCCCATCGTAGCATTCTCAGCACACGCCAAAGACATAAGGCGAAACCGGGCAGAAAGTGACCACAGCCAACTGTTCCCTGTCATACGATATTATCATTCATCGTAAACCAGCGGGATATCGAAACCGTTATCATAGCCAGGGTGAACTTCCAGCAATTCTTACCATTCTCGCTTATGCAATGCTTTGGTGCTCTCAGCACTGGTATGCACTCTCGTTAACTCAGATCGTAAGATTGGAAATGGTTTAGAATGAGAAGAGCATACAAGCTGTTCCGCGATGATCTCAATTTGCTACGATGTGCAGCCAGTTCCCACAAATTTCTTTCAAATGATAAATTCAATGTTAATTAATTCAATGAAGCTGCTCTGCTCTGCAAACATTCTTATAGCTCAGCACCTTTGGTCTCTTTCCTAAATATATATATTTCCACCATACAAAATTAGGGAGCCGCGATAGCTCAGTTGTTAGTGAACTGGACTGCAAAGGAAAGGGTAGGGTTCGATCCCAACCAACCGGCTTCCGGGTTCACCCAGCCTTTTAATGGGTACCGGATTTTTTCTGGGAAAGTGAAGCGGCACGGGCGTAATACCGACCACATTACCCCAACAATCATGTGCCGAAGGTCTGTAAAATTTATGGTCACTAACACCATATTCCCTATACGCTACTTGGCGTGACGGGGTACTTTTTTTTTTTTACTATACAAAATTATATTTTTTTCTTCTTAATGATGGTGAGAGTTGATAAGACATTAGAGTTGGATTTGGCCCATGCGATCACAATTCGAGAATTTAAATTATATATTTGTCTTCAGTTTTTCCACATCTTAAGATTTGTTTAATATTTATAGTAAGATTATTTTAAGATCCATCAGCCTGGAATTGGAGGTCATAATATAAATAATCTCTCTCTCTCTGCGATCAGGACTCAATCAGAGTAGGATTCCAGACTCTCACATGACAGCTGTCAGGTTAAGTGTGTTGATCGCCCCCACTAGCAGAACATCACAGTCCGCCAGATCCACTCTGATTGAACACCCGTTAAAACGTTGCACTGTGTTCTGCGCCAGTGGCCCAGTGCATCCGATTTCAGCCAGCATTTATTCAGGTTTGCATTCCTTAGCCTTTTGATTGTCCCCAATCTTCCTGCAAGGCAGCAGATGATCTTTTCTGTAGGGGGATTCTGCCCTTAGATGGTCTTCCCTCCCAGGTTTACGAGCACCATCTGCCCGAGTCACTAGAGGTGACTAACACAGACATGCACACACAAAGATATAACACATGCCTATGACACATTATGAGACATGAATAATACGACCACTCCAAGATATGAGATATGACTAACATGACACACACCAAGATATGAGCCATGTCCAGCACAGAAACACATTAAGGTATCCATATGCTTGGGTTTGTTGTAGTCGGCAGACTCTTCTTAACATGGGAATCATCGACATACGAGACGCAGGTTTCACAGGTTTCGTTCAAACAGTTGTCCGGAGATTTGAGAGTGCAGTCTGACCCGTAGAACGTTTCCTCGCATGTACAGTTCCCGGTTGACTGTTCACATGTGTCGTTGAAACAATTGTCCGGATATTTGAGAGTGCAGTCTGACCCGTAGTACGTTTCCTTGCACGTATAGTGTGTACATATATGATGTCACAGCCATCAGAACACGTCTGTTTGCACTGTAGCCCAAAATTACCATCGGGACAAGTGTCATTACAGGTGTAGCCAGGATGATAACATTGTAGGCATTTTCCGGATTTTTCCTCACATAAAGGACACTAAGACCCGGAGCAGTCGTGTCCATAGATCCCATGTGAACAGTTGCCGTGACACGTACCGATGATGACGTTGTATCCTTTGCAGCACCCACTACACACTGCACAAAACGACCAATGCCCGTCCAGACAATAGGTGTCTATAGATGTTTGCACCTCACTCACCGTCAGTGCACTGTCGACCTGCGAAATGGTCGATGAGAACTCAATCTTAATGTGTGCCATTGTCGCTTGTGTGGTGACTACAATAGTGTTCACAGAAATGTTTGGGTATATCATTATACTGGAATACTACACAGCCACTGTCATAGAAAGCATGTAGAGTGGCATTCTTTACCCGAATCATAGTGCTAGCTCGATGATAAATTCAAATGGTGTAAATCTTCCGGGACGTGGCATAGTTCAGATACCAGTAAACAGAATTGGTTCCACTTCTCAATTGTGTGTGTGTGCAGTCATTGTCATAGAGATTGATCTTTGTTTTGCCATTAACTGCAGCCTCTGGTTCACATCCGTCTCCTGTATAGCAAGCATTAAATGTGTCGGTCTGGTTTGTGTTCTGTTTGAGAGCCACATTCCGACCCCCGCCAATATAGATGGAGCAGGTATTTGCAACTATCGCCCCTTCAATCCGTAACTTGTTGATCACTCCAACCCCAGAGCCAAAGACATCAATCTCGTGCGAACTAACTACAATCCTAGCATTATGAAAACAGGAAAAAGAATCAAAATCGCATGACCTCACGACTTTGTTAAACCCTGAAGAAGAAAGATCCAAATAAACTGACTAATCCATGACTGACTAATCATTAGACCATTTAACTAAATATCTCACTGTGCTTTCTAATATTTATACATTTTTAACATTTTATAATAAGGGATATTGGAGTGTTGTGTTGGCTTGTCATCATATTTTATTTTATATATATATAATACTATATATTACTTTATGTATATATAATACTATATACTTTTTATATATATATATATATTTCACAAACATGCAGTAAATCATCTATGTAGGAAGTAAAGTAGACTGCTTGAAGTCTGTTAAGCTTTTATTTTATTGTGTCAGATTTCTATTTCCACAGACTCAACAAAGGCAATTTACATGGACATCATCATAATTATGTGGTTTTTTAATTTTATGACAATAATAATAAAATAATACTGAAAGACTGTTACTTCTTGTTGAATCTGAAAATTAAGTATGACTTGCACAAAGCTCTTCCACATCAGTTCTTTTTAAAGGATCTTCCTAGTCAGTGAAATTGAAAACAATCAAACGGACCAGACACAATAAACCTGTTGACATAAAATATTCTGGATTACTTAGGTTAGAAAGTTGTACGGTATAATAATAATTTTAACATGTACTATTTATTTACAGCCTCTGTGGCTGAGTGGTTATTGTGCTCGCTTCCTGACCAGAAGGGTCGGGGTTCAATCCCAGCAGTGGTGGATTTTTGTTCAGACTAACAAGGCTACGGGGTTCACCCAGCCTCTAATAATGGGTACCAGAGTTCTTTC
Source organism: Megaustenia siamemsis (assembly GCA_032433765.1). NCBI lineage: Eukaryota > Metazoa > Mollusca > Gastropoda > Stylommatophora > Ariophantidae > Megaustenia > Megaustenia siamemsis. The sequence goes on along the minus strand of JAVIAB010000160.1, from coordinate 53,514,727 downwards.
TGGGAAGTAAAGGCGGCCTGGCATGACATCACCCTAAAATGTGCCGTGGTCTTAGAAAAACATGGCCACAAACACCATATTTCCCATACGTGGCGTATCAAGGCGTGGAGGGAAGCTTTACTTTATTTATTGATTCTGTATAGAGAACTTCAAAGATTTACATGTCATCTTAGAATCTGGTTATAACGAGATTCTTGTGACCATCTATTGTCGTTATAACCTTATCTCGTTATATCCAATTTAGAGGAGTTATTGAGTTATTGAGTTATGCGGGTCATCATCATTGCACTCCGAACATGTCCATAGGTGCTCAGATCCCCTCCTCAGCAATTCCCTCAGTGTCCAGCGACTGACGACTCCAGTTCTATGTTGGTTGATAAGTCTTCTTACGCGGCCACCAAGTTTCTCATTTCTGGCTGTGCCCATCTTAACTCCCATTTCCATCATCCGAAGAAGCGACGTGATCTGTGTTCGTCGAAGTCCGTGCTCTTCCCACATCTCGGAGTGCATTGATGATGTCCGCCCGATCCATCGGTTGCCCGTCCTCAACGACAGCGCAGCTAGCCAACCTGTCCGCTCTCTCATTTCCCCGCACTCCCGCATGTCCAGGGACATAGACAAAGGTGACCTTACGTATTTTGGATCTGCAACGACTCCACCCATTGCATGCGTACAAAGCCCGCCTCCACTTTTTTTATCATGCTCATCGAATCACTCAGTATACATGCGTGGATGTAGTCTTGTGACTCTAACCATTTGAATGCCTTGGTCACTGCCATCACCTCCATTGTCATGCTACTCGTGGTCATGGCGTATGCACCACTGTCTTCCTTGGCTATTCTGCCTGCCGAACGTGCTGTAAAGCCCATGCACTTCTTTCGTGTCGTCTTACAGATCCGTCTGTATAGATGACTGCATCTTTCTCATCGGTGTTATCGCAGATGAGACCGTTGACCTCAGCATTAACCACGACCGGGTTCTGTTCCCTACTTTTCCTGTCGAGTGTGACAATACATGAGAAAGTCCCCTTGAATGACGTAGGCACCGGTATCCACTCCTCACCAACGCTGAGATTGGTAAGCCCACAGACCTGTTTGATGACATCTTCTGCTCGGCCCACCCATGATTTGCCTCTTTTTAGCCTGGTCCACCTTCTCTGTGTTGAGCACGTGGTGCAATGGATGCTCTGTATCTGTACTAATCTTCAGGTATGCTCGTGCTCTCCAGATCTTGATTCTGTCATCCATGGTTGGAAAGTCAAGAAGATACCTCATTGCTACACAGGGAGTGTCCCTCGTACATCCCAGGATAATGCGCATGGCTTCATTTTGTATTTTCTCCAGCCTATCAATTTGAGTCGTACTAACAGTAAGAATTGCCAGGGCATACTCGATTGGTGCGAGGACTAATCCCTGGAACAGAAGAGTAAGTAGCCTCTGCTCGATGTTGGCAGCTGCCATGACCTTCAAGGCGGCTAATCCTTTGCGGGATTTTGTTATCACATGGTCGACGTGGTCCCGAAAACACAGGCTGCGATCAAACTTAACTCCGAGGTATGTCATCAACTTGTCCCTGGTCACCTCATCAGCTCCCATTCGTACTACCGGTGTGGTCGTATTAACGATATGATTGTTAAGGGAGAACCATGAAACTGATGCTTTATTAGGATTAACCAAGGCACCTGAAACCCCACACCAGGAAGAAATGCGATCGAGTTCGTCTTGCATTGTGGAGGCGATTCCCCGTCTGTCTCTTCCCTGTCGATATACCAGAATATCATCAGCAAAAGTCATAGTTCTTCCCCTCCCATCCAGCTGTTGGGACGTGATCGTTATTGTGTACACATTAAATAGAACTGGTGACAATGGTGAGCCTTGTGGCAGCCCAGGACAAATGGATGTTGGCTCGGAAGACCAACTTCCACATCTGAGTATCACCTTCCTCTGAAACAGTGCCGCGGCGATCCATCTAATGAGGAAGGGGTTCACCGCCAGTTTGAGAGCATATGCATGAGATATTCAAATGGTACCCTGTTGTATGCATCCTCCAGATCTATAGCAGCAGCACATGTCTCCTCTCGTCTGTGGAAGCCTTCGAAGACGTCATAGGCAAATACTGCCGCATTGAGCCATGTCTCTTTGTTATATCTATAACCTCCGAGTGTGGATGGGAATACGCGTTTCTGTTCAAGGCGACACGGAGGACACGGGCAACTATTTTCTCCAGCAGCTTGCCCGCAGTGTTCTGCATTGTGATGATTCTGTAGGCACTGATCTGAGAATGGTCCTTGTTTGGCTTCGGTAGCGGTAGTAAGTAGCTGTGTAGCCACTCCTCCTTAATCTGGCCACTCCGAATACTGGCATTAAACTCATTGGCCAGTTTGACAAGTCGTCATCAGCTAAATCGCCTATGTCATCATACCGAACACCATCTGGACCAGGAGCAGTGTTGTGTGACCTTTTAAGTGTCGCGCGAATGGTATCGGTTGTGATTGTGAGATCTTCTTCCAGCCCTACATCCTTACACAAATTTGACAAAGATCCCCGTATCCTCATTCTTACAGCCTCATTTCTTTGGTCCGTCTGCTCAATGTAGCGGGCAAGCAGGGCCTTCCCTTTGCTCTCATCAGATTTGTGCCATATCTGGTCTGTGCTCTGAAGTCTGGTATACCTCTGTGTCGTGGTGTGCCATTCATGCACTGATGAAGGCCAGAATGTTGCTAGCGATTTTTCTGAGCACACTTTTCTACAGAAGTCATCCCATTTGGCATCCTTAGCCTGCTTAGCGCATAGTTTAAAGTGCATCATTTTTTGGTCGACCTCTACTTTCAGACGCTTCAAGAGCTCAGGTTGTGTTCTACCATACCTTCTGGCTTTCTGCCATGTCTTGACCGTTTGTCTCTTGCTCCGCCAAGCTTCCTCGACATCTACGTTCCACCAGGGTGGCTGCGTCCATCTCTCCTGCCTCCTACGAGGGCGCTCTGTTTCTATGTCTGATTTTGCTAATGACGTCCTGGTCTGTTTTCTCGTAGTTGAATGTGTGGAGCTTTCTTCTCTGGCTTTTATTTCCGCCTTTCTCAATTAGGAGGACACATGGATAGTGATCACTTCCGTGGAACCCCAGTGCACTCCACCTGCAAACCGGTGCGAAGGTGGAAGACACCAGTGCCAGGTCTATGACACTATCAGAGTCCCCTGTTCGAGTGGCCATTCTTGTTGCCCTTCCATCATTCAAGCACACTAAATCGGCCGATACCAGTGCGTTCTCTAGGTCTTCTCTTGCTTGTTGGTTATGACGTTGCTCCACTGGTCTCCTCTAGCATTAAAGTCTCCGCAGAAAATGACGTTCTCTTCATCGAACTCGAAGAGATTCTGCCATTGTTGTGTGTTCACCTTCCCATTACAGCGTACACATTAACA